>CM060448.1:170241790-171456316 GCA_030545235.1 Helianthus tuberosus | reverse complement strand
CGACACACATGCTAAACTTAGCGCAAGTGCTGGAACAGATTTTCATGACCCGACTTTATACCGCAGCCTGGCGGGTGCTCTCCAGTACCTCACTTTCACTAGACTAGATATTAGCTATGCTGTGCAACAAATCTGTATCCACATGCATGCTCCAAAAACGGACCACTGGAATGCGCTGAAACACATAATTCGCTACATACAAGGTACTACATCCTTTGGTCTTACCCTCGGCCCATCCACATCGCCTCAACTGATTGCATACACGGACGCTGACTGGGAAGGATGCCCTGACACTCTTCGGTCCACTAGTGTATATTGTGTTTATTATGGTGATAACCTTATTTCTTGGTCTTCCAAACGGCAAGCCACTATCTCTCGTTTAAGTGCAGAAGCTGAATACCGAGGAGTTGCTAATGCCGTTTCAGAGGTTTGCTGGCTTCGCAACCTCCTTCTGGAGTTACAACGCCCCTTGTCACACGCCACTCTTGTTTACCGTGACAACGTTAGCGCCATTTATCTTTCTGGCAACCCCGTCCAACATCAACGCACTAAACATATCGAACTCGACATCCATTTTGTGCGTGAAAAGGTTCAACGGGGTGAGGTTCGAGTTCACCATGTTCCTTCTCGATATCAGATTGCTGCCATTTTCACTAAAGCCTTACCACGTGTTCTCTATGAAGATTTTCGGTCCAGTTCAGCCTTCGGCCACCTCCCGCTTCGACTGCGGGGGTGTAATAGATAATATATTTGTAGACATTATTTTGTAATTATTATAGTTTCCATATTCATTGTAATCATCCCTAATTTACGGGATTGTAAATTTCTATATAATGGAAACCCTAAGAGGGAGAAGGATCAAGGATCCTATTGTTTCATCGATCTATTCTCCATGTCATCTTCTTCTAGAGACACCTCTCTTCCCATGAACACCCACCTGCATATGTTAACAATCAAGATGTCCTCCTCAAATTATCACCAAGATTGGTTTCATTTTGTCGATGGTTCATATCCGGCACCAACGAAAACCATAACCCTAGAAGGCAAATCCATCCCAAATGTACTCAAGGAGATGAAGAAAAATAATCCCTTTGTACTATATGTTTCCTTCAATACCAAAGTTATATGTGTGGTGAATACTACCAAGTCTAACTGAAAGCACTAATTTAGCAACGACATTGTGAAAAGAAATCCGCAAAAATGCGTAGGAAATTTCCAACCCAATTCTTACCCAACCTTTTATTACTTTGCGTTTTGTTGGAAAACATTAAAAAAAAGAGTGGCGGAAATGTGTTGGAACATTCCAACCGGAAGTTTTGTCTAAAACTTTTTCCTACAAAGGTTTTTGAAAAATTATGGAAAAAAAGATGTTTTCTACACATTTCCGAAAACTGTTGTAGGAAGCGACCAAGTTTTTTTAGTAGTGTAAGAAAATGTAAGAAACCTAAACTTCCATAGATTTATAATACATGTTAAATAGTATGAGTTAAGTTTCCGTGAAAATAAAATAAACGTACGAAACGTATGAATTGAAAGAAAAGTAAAAAAAGTGGCGGTGACATTTTGGTAATTATCAGCAACACTAGAGTAATTTTGAACTTCTGTAGAGTAATTTTGTAAAAGTTCATGTAGACTAATTTTGGTCGTGTAGGGTAATTATCAAAATTATAGGGTAATTATCAAAATTACACTAACCCCCCCCCCCCCCCCCCCCCAACTAAATGCTAACAAAATTACTCTACAAGACATTTTCCAAAATTACTCTACAGAAGTCAAAATTACTCTACTAGAGTAATTTGATAATTACCCTACATTTCTCAAAATTACTCTACAGATGCTCAAAATTACTCTACAAGACACATTTTGCTTTTTCCCCAGTAATATTGAAGTTGCTGATAATTACCAAAATGACACCGCCACTTTTTGCTTTTTCTTTCAATTCGTACGTTTATTTTATTTTTATTTGATCCTTTACCTATAAATAGTATATATTGATTAACAATTGGGGATACTTACACCACTTTCTCAAGGAAAATTGTGAATCTCTGACATCATATGCTTTAGGTCTTCTAGCCAAAGCTTCAAGTACTTTCTCGTTTGGGACAAGTTCGGGGTGATCCTTCAATATTTTTAGTGCGACATCTAAGAAGAATACTATAAAATTTTAGTGCAACATATATGTTAAATAAACGAAACATATATATAAAATTGTCGCGTCCATAACCTAACCATAAACTCCAAACCGCCACCCAACTGTTGTGAACCTTTTTATCCGTACTAGTCCTCAACATGCAATCAAACTGGACTGTTGTGACTTGTGAAGCATATGAAACGTCATGTATCAAGAGTCCAATGTATAAAGGTATCTCTCAAATGGCAATGCACAGGGCCGGCCTTGGGATCCCGGCCGAGACCCGTTTTTCTCGATGGCCTAATTTTTTTTATGTTTTGTAAATAATACATTTAGTTTATACAAAACAATGTCAAGGTCTCCGGTTTGAGACTATGGGCCTTTTGCATTTGCAATATCCTATTCTTTGTTTTCTACATTTTGCAAATGGTCTATGCCTTTTTAAGAGCTGTCAAACAGCCCTCATCTGCTCCAATATATTCAGCCCAAGAATGCCCATAAACAAAATTACCAAAGGAATTATATTATCCTAAAACCACATATCCATTCTTCAACGAAGCAAAATAAAAAATATTCTAATTTTTGAAAATATATCAATAATTCAGAAAGGGGTGGCGACGTAGCTTGTTGCCCGCCTACCTTCTGTTTTGATGTAACTTGGCAAGTATGTTTACATGAAATGAAAGCATTGTATTTTGCGAGGACAAAATCATTTACAAAAAAAAAAAAAAAAATTGAAAATGTTTTGTGTTGGTCTACTTTTGATAATGTTTTCAGTTGATTTATAGTTAAATAGTTTATAATGTATGATTTTTCTTTATATTGTGTGTTACTGTGCATTCAGTTCAAAGCCACTTGAACCAAATGTGCACATAAATATTGTTTGTATATTAGTACAAATTTTATAAGACTAAGTTGGTGATGACTGATTAGGATGAGTAATGCTTTTTATTTATATATTAGTACAAATTTTATTTTAATATCTTAGTAGCTAATCTATGATTTTTTCATGATTTGTTTGGGTATTTAAATTGAATTATTTTGATATAATGGTTGTGTGATCTCATGTTTATACATGAAGTTCCGGTTTGAAACTTGACACCAACATGTCCCCTCTAAATTTTTTGTTTCATTTTATTCAAGCTTGTGGCTATAAAGCCCAAACAAGAGTGAAGAAAAATGTTTAAAAGATTGAGTTTGTAACCTAATGTTTAGTAAATTGACCCAATTTTTTTAATTGAATCGGAGCTTACCGCAAAGAGTATATGTATATATTCATTTGTAATTTGTAAGTTTCTTTTTCAGTTCATTTGGTTACGGTACTTTTATTTGTTTTGCTTATATTAAAATGTTTGTTTAACTTAATTTATGTTAATTCTTATTATTTGTTTAATTGTTTGTTTATGTTAATTCTTATTATTTGTTATTCAGCTTAACATGCAATAACTTAAAAATTTAGGGGCCTATTTTTTCCTACTCTTGCACAAAGCCCTCAAATTCTTAGGTACGGCCTAGCAATCGGTGGCGAAGCTTAAAAATTTTCGTCGGGGGTCGGAAGTCACCGGATCTAAAAGTATATACCTAAAAAAACTATTTTTTTTTATAAATCGGGGGGTCGAAAACGTATATACCTAAAAAATTATATACGAAACATACATACATAACACTACTGAGCGAAAAGTTTGGGGGGTCGGGCAACCCCCCTGGCCCCTTCAATGCTTCGCCCCTGCACCGACTACAAGGGTATGCTCCCAGTCGCGCGCGAGGTCCGGACCAAGACAGAACCATTTCTAACACTTGGTTCCTTTGACAAAAGGCCTGCCTTCCTTGACCTTGCGCCGACTGCACGGGATGTACCCGAGTCGCGCGGAGGGAAGAAGCACAAATGAACATCAGACAAGTACAAAAGGTACAAGTGGCATAGCAGTGGGCCAATAGGCGTTCAACAAGTTGTATCCGATCATGCTACACGATGAACAATCGTACATGAGACAAAAGGTACACGAGGACGTACACGTTGCACCAATCAGTGTGCGCCGATCACTGCTCCATGATCTCCACTTAGCTGCTGATGACAGACCAGACAACAAGGACAATCGTCAGGACACGTGGAAGCATTCAGTATGCGCCAGCTACCCTCTCCCATGGAATCACCAACGGTCGTGACAGAGGGAGCAAAATGGATATCCCTTGTTGTCGTCATTAGGCCCAAGGCCCATCAGCCCATCTCCTTCACAAACTACCTCGGCTATAAATAGAGAACTTCACCACCGGGTTTAAGGATCGCTCCATTGCTCTCTCACTTAATACACACACTATTATCCTCAAAACCGATACTTAGGGCATGTTTGGCTAAGCTTTTTAAAACAACTTATTGACTTATTGGCTTTTTGGAAAAGTCAGTATGGAGTAGGGCTGTTCACGAGCCGAGCCGAACCGAGCGGACCTTTGCTCGTGCTTGGCTCGTTTACAAACTGAACCGAGCAGAGCGGCTCATTTAAAATCGAGCCTCAAATCAAGCGAGCATTTTCCGAGCAGTAAATATTTCGAGCGAGCGTCGAGCGGGTTCGAGCGATTTGGACAGTCGTGTATCAAGTTTTTATGTCTTTTAAAAACAGGCACATTTTATAGCATAATATTTTTCTAAAGAATAACAATCTTGTGGCCGACGAGGTGATGATTATATTGCACGAACAATGACGTTGAGAGCAGGAGACGATCGACTCAGGGTAACGGCATGAAACATTGAGGCGATGAGCAGACTGTCGTTTATCGGTTTAGTTTGATATTAATTTTTTATTGGCGTGATTGGGCTAGTACATATAGATATAGTTGTAAATTTGTATATAGTGGAACAAAATCTAATAGAGTGGTATATATAAAACTATAAATTTAATTTATATTTAAGCATATATCTATCTACGTGTGTATAGGGTGGGGTTCTAGAGTTAACACTAGTGTATTTGTGAACTGAGTGAACAAATTCTGGTCATTAATTTACACTGTGCATTGATAATTAAAAGCTAGGATTAGTTCATTAGTGTTCAATCGAGAGGGTTGTTCACAAATGAACCTAACCCTATGTGTGTATATATATAGGTGTGTGTGTGTGTATATATGTATAATTTATATTTTTGTATATATATGTGTATATACATGTTTATATATGTATGTGTATGTGTATATGTATATGTATACTAATTAAAAATTAATAATTCGAGCCGAACCGAGCCGAGCGGACCTTTGCTCATGCTTGGCTCGTTTACAAACCGAACCAAGCAGAGCGGCTCGTTTATAACCGAGCGTCAAATCGAGCGAGCATTTTCCGAGCGATTTCCGAACAAGCGTCGAGCGAGCGATGAACGGCGAGCAGTTTGAACGGCCCTAGTATGGAGTGACTTATTACTTTTTTCCTCACATACACCCTCATTGCCAAATATCATTTTAGAGCTTATGACTTTTCAAAAAGCCAATAAGTCAATAAGTTGTTTCAAAAAGCTTAGCCAAACATGCCCTTATTCTCACGCCGTAGAGTGGTTACAAGGAGAACCCCCTATTCTCCTCCTTGTAACGAACTTACGGTGTGTTGATTGTTTTGCAGGATCATCTTGGCTGTTTTGACGAGAACGAAAGAAGATTAACCTTATTTTGTTGAGGCACAAACCACAATTTAATCACCAGATTAGTTTGGTGTTTCTTTATTGACGCCCACCGTGGTTTGCTTTGCAATTGAAAGAATTGCAGTTCATGTTGGGAAAACTCAATAGTAGTCAACATCAAATTGACTTTGTTTGGCCTAAAGTTGATATGATAAAAGATTAGGTTTAAGTTATCAATAATTTGGCACTTTAGATTTACTCACGGCTGCTTCTGGATGGAGATTTATGAATCGAACAATTAAGGCTAAATAGAATCTACTTCAGGAGTGAAGATATAAACATTTCAGACCTTGACTACGATTACTCACGGCTGCTTCTGGATGGAGATTTATGAATCGAACAATTAAGGCTAAATAGAATCTACTTCAGGAGTGAAGATATAAACATTTCAGACCTTGACTACGAATTCTACTAACTGCCACATGCTACCCTGCTACAACGGCGCAAAATCCTAGTTATATTTTAATTCGACGCCTTATAAAATGTATAATTAAAATGAATTTAGTTTCGCAAAATGAAATATTTGAGATTAAAGATATGTAACACACTAAAGAATTGGCGAGGAAAAAAAGAGAAGAATATGAAGCAACCACCAACAAATATACTTACCGCAAAAATCAGCCTTGATGCATTTTAATAGGACCCAGTGTCGAGTCTCATGTGTCCAATTACCGTCTTCGTCATCCATTTTTTGAGAATTATCATACAAATATTCCATGGTGTCATGCTTACGAAATAAAGTAGCTATGTAGAGTGGCATCATCTTCTTTTTATTTGGGATAATTAGTAACTTTTTGTTCCTATTCACCAACATCTCAGCCAATGTCCTGTTACCAGCTGCTGCTGCGAAACACAGGACTGTGTTACCATGTTCATTTTGGAGCTCTAGGTCGTCCTCCGTCATTATCTTCAAAAGTTCTTCCACACACTTGGTGTTCTGGGCTGAAACCGCAATATGAAGTGCAGTTTCACAATTTTCCGTGATGCTACACCTAACCAGCTTTTCTTGTTTACTTTTTTCTTGTTTACTTAGGATTATATTTGCAGATTCCCAATCTCCCTTAATTAAAGCACTATAAAGAGGAACACATATATTGTTGTAGTCTTCTGTACCTACAAAATTTCAAAGCAATGTAAATTCTTCATCACATGTTCTACATCTTAGGTCAAAGAAAATGAATTCTTAGACATGCACGCAAATTCCAGTGACAAATGAAGTCTCCCAACTACCACACAAATTTTAAATTCTCATACAAAATATACACCGTTTATTGTATAGTATTGTTATATATATATATATATATATATATATATATAGAGAGAGAGAGAGAGAGAGAGAGAGGAAGGTTATTAGGTTAACGTACATTATGGCTTAACATACATCACGTACGACAAAGCACGTTCATTTTAAAATCACGCACATTATAAATCAAAAATCAAAAATCACGGATGTTGAAAACAATAATCACGCATGATGAAAACATTAATCACGTATGTTATAGAACAAAATCACGCACGTTGTCGTACGTGATGTACGTTATACCGTAATGTATTTTACACTTTATATATATATAGGGAAGAGTTTATTGGGGAACACTAAAAAAGTGGGGAATCGAGGAACACTTTAAAAATTCAATTTAACATGTTTAAAAACAACCTTTTCTAAAAAAATTTCAACGTTTTTCCTTATAAATACATTTAGAAACATTTTTAATAAAAAATAAAAAAACTAGAAAATATAAAAAAAATGATTAAAAACAGGTTAAAAAAGTATATATTATAAAATTAAATTAACATGTTAAAAATCAATTTTTAAATTTTTTTTCAACGCTTTTCCCTTATAAAAATGGGTAGAAACTATTCCAATAAAAAAATATTTGTAAAAAAAAATTAATCCTTTTTTAACTATTTTTTATATTTTTAGTTTTTGATTTTTTTTAATTAAAAATACTTCTAAAAGTATATATAAACAAAAGCGCCGAAAAAAATTTAAAAAAATTGATTTTTAACAATTTAAGTTAAATTGTTAAGAGTGTTCCCCTGTTCCATACTTTTTTAGTGTATTCCCCAATGAATCTCACTATATATATATATATATAAGGATCCTAAAAGAAGTCCACCCTATTTGAGAAATTGAGAAGCAATTTGGACCACATAAATTTTCCCTAAGCAAAAAATGCAAAAAAAAAAAAAATGTTAAAAATGCAATTTTTTTTTGAAAAAAATCGGAGGTTTTTTTTAGGTTTAAATAAAAAAGAATTAGGGATTTATACACTTTTCTATATTTTTAATCTTTTAACTATACGTATGTGTATATTCTCAATTATACATATATGTATATACATGTTTAAAATTGAAAAATAGGTGTTATAAACCTTAAACCCTAAACACTAAAACCTAAAGCTATACCCTAATGCTAAACCCTAAAGCTAAACTCTAATGATAAACCATAAACCTAAACCCTAATGCTAAGCCCTAGAGCTAAAGCGAAACCATAACGCTAAACTATAACCCTAAAGCTAAACACTAAAACTAAACCCTAATGCAAACCCTAAAACTAAAGCTAAACCCTAATGCTAAACCCAAAAGCTAAACCATAATGATAAACCCTAAATACTAATGCTAAACCCTAAATTCTAATGCTAAACCCTAAATAACACTTATTTTTCAATTTTAAACATGTATATACATATATGTATAATTGACAATATACACATGTATATAAATCCCTAAAAAAATTAAAAAAAACCTTATAGAAAAAGCTTCGATTTTTCAAAAAAAAATTGCATTTTTTACATTTTTTTTTTTGCATTTTTTTGCTTAAGGAAAATGTGTGTTCTAGAATCCTTCTCAAGTTTCTCAATTAGCCTATTACTTCTCACATGATCCTTATCATATATATATAGGGGAGGGTTTAAATAAAAACGCTAAATATCGCGAGAACCGTGACAACGAATGAAAAAACCACGAGAACTTGGTAAAAAACAATTCAAATTCAAAATTTCTTTTTACACTTATCATTATTATTCGAATACAATGGTAGAAATTAAATTTACACGTTTAAATTTACGTGAATTCGTAAATAACGAAAATTTACACATGTGTAAGTTTGTCATTTACACATGTGTAAATTTGTTATATTTACACATGTGTAAAATATATAGTAAGAGTGATTTTGAAAGGAGAAATGAAATATTTGATTTGTGAATTCTTATTTGATGTTGTATTTTAAGACCATCCGTAGTGTGGCGTGATTTTTAAAAAAAATTGAAAAATAACGCCCCAAAACGCCCCCTAACCATTACACTAGGCGTTATATCAAAAATTTTTTTTTCTGAAAATGATGTTTGGCGTTATAATGAAAACGCTCCATGTGCTGCATGTGGCCAATGGGCATTTATTCCAATGTTTGACCAGCCAATATGATTTAAGTTGTTTTTTTTTTTTTTTTAATGATTGTTAAGGGGCATTATTTGGGCATTATCCCCACTACACCACTTTTGCTATAATGCCCTATTGCTGACTAGGATGCCACGTGTCGGATAATGCCCCATGGTGGGGGCATTATAAGTTGTTACCACTACACATGGTCTAATTAGAATGAGGTTTTTATTAAAAAAATTCGTTTTTGATTGGTTTTCTCATTCGTTTTCACGGTTCTCGCAAAATTTAGCGTTCTCAAGATAACACTCCCCTATATATATATTTATATATATATACACACGTGTGTGTGTTATTGTACAAATATAATTAAGCTAGAAAGGAAGCAATGAGGTGACAATGTGAGAGTTTTATGGAAAAAAGTATTTGTATCCATTTACTATTTTTTAAATTTAAATAAGTCTTATATACTTCACTTTGTTTTCAAGTATATCATAAAATTAAACATTTTTTATTTTAGTATGTGAATAGTGTCCATATATTTCTTTTATTAGAAGTGACCTTTTTTAAGTGTATAACATTCCCCGAATAACTATGTACTTAAATTATTTTACACAATATTGTTATGTGTTCATGTCTGAAACAATCTTTTGATTATGAAAAGTAGAATGTTCATATCATATTTTTTCATGGTGCACTGCTATGACGCAAAAACATGTGTTCCTAAAAAGCCACCTTAATAAAAAAACCTTTGTTAAATGGTATAACAACACAGTTATTTACATAATGTACTATACTTTAGAAAAGTCATCATAATACTAAAGTTGTATGAGTTTAGAAAATTGAAGGAACTAGCATACAACATAAAAAATTGTTGGTAATTTTAGTATTATGACATATTTTGGGGGTGTTAGATTAGCTTATCGACACATATTTTTTCTTCGCGTGGTGGTTGGAAAGAAAGGGAGCTTTTTGTTTGTTGTTGTTCGAGTCTCAGCCGCAGATTCTTTTAATCCAATTTTTTGTTAATAATAATAATTGAAACCAAGTTCCATATGCATATATAACTATTCAAAACAGGTTTGGTAGAGTGCTGAGTTCAAATGTTTAATTACGACTTTTTTAATAAATTTGATAAAAGGTTTTTATCCATTTTTTAGTTTTCCTTCCTAAACTAGACATCAACGTTTAGTTATATTAAAGTAGATTTGTTGACGTCGCCGCAAAAAGAAGCAAATGATAAGGCGAAACAAATATTATTTGAAAAAGAAGCATGTTCTTTAGAAAGTCAAATCGTCAGAACTGGTTCAATTTAATATCGCACCATTTTATAATACCAAATAAATACTCTATTTTAATACATGTTTGGTTTTGACAAAACTTATATAGGAATGTCAAGGAAAAAAATTAATAGACATAAGTTTATAAAAAATATCAAAATAACTAAAAAGGGAAATATGATTTAAAAAAGGGAAAAATAATTGTTAAAAATGGAAAATAAGTGATAGAGGAAATACGATTTAAAAGAAAAAGAAAAAAACTGAAAATATGTTAAAAAGTTAAAAGTAAATGTAATAATTAAGTATACAGTATTAAAATAATAAATAATTAAAAAAGCTATACATTATTATAAGTTTAAAATTACCATTCCTGCTTGTTCGTTAACAATATGTGTGTATATATATATATATATATAGGGTAAGGTTCATGCGAAAATCGCGAGAACCAATGTGAAAACAACCTAAAATAGCTAAAAAAACCTAATCCCAAACCCTCCCCCCCCCCTGCGAAATGGTTATGTGTAGTTATGCGTTGTCATGGTTAGGTTTTACAATGTGCATTCCTAAACCCCAAAAAAACCTAAAAAAAAAAAACACACACAAAATTTGTATTTTTTTTAAATATTTTTTACATTAAAATTGCTACTTTTAGTATAAAAAAAATTCTTTTTTTTGCTACTAAAAGTAGCGATTTTTTTTATAAAAAAAATTAAAAAAAATTTTTTGTGTGTTTTTTAGCTATTTTTTGGTATTTTTGGTTGTGTTCACATTGGTTCTCGCAATAAAGGGTGGTTCCTAACTGATTCTTCTCATATATATATATATAAAGTATATCGTACATTATGGCTTTACGTACTTCACGTACAACAACGTGCGTGATTAATGTTTTCAATATGCGTGATTATTGTGTTTCAGCATACTTGATTTTAGATTTTTGATTTACAACGTGCGTGATTTTAAAATGAACGTGCGTAATTATCTGTCGTACGTGATGTACGTTAAGTCGTAATGTACGTTAACCTTCCTCTCTCTCTCTCTCTATATATATATAGGGAAGGTTCAAATGAAAACCACTAATTATTGTGAAAACTCGAAAACTAATTAAAAAAACCAAAAAAAACAAACCAAATTTTTATTTTTTTTTGCATAACAATTTTCGCCACTTTTTATATATAAAAAATAAAAAAAAATAAAAAAATTGTACTGCACATGTGTAATACTACACATGTGTATGTGTACTAGACATGTGTATTATTACACATTTGTACTACAAATTTTTTTTGAAAAAAAAAATTATATAAAAAAACCTGCGATTTTTATAAAAAAAATAAAAAAAAAAATTGTTTGTTTTTTAAGCTTTTTTTAGTTAGTATTCGAGTTTTCATAATAAAAGTGGTTTTCATTTGAACCATCCCCATATATATATATATATAGGGAGGGGCTCATGCGAGAACCACTCTTATTGTGAGAACCTTGAGAACCAATGTGAACACAACCTAAAATAGCTAAAAAAACCTAACCCCCACCCCCCTACCCAAAAACCTAAACCCCCCACCCCCCCCCCCCCCCCCAAAAAAAAAAAACTAACCCCCCCCCCCTCACAAAAACCTAACCCCCCCCCCCCCCCCCAAAAAAAAAACCTAAACCCCCCTCCCCCACCCCCCAAAAACCTAAACCCCCCCACCACCCCCCCCCCCCCAAGCTAAAATGCTAAAAACTAAACCCCCAAAAAACCTAAAAAAATCAAAAAAAATCTAAAAAAAATCTAAATTTTTTTTTTGATTTTTTTAATATTTTTTAGGTTAAAATCGCTACTTTTCGAAGCAAAAAAAAAAAAAATTTTTTTAAAAAAAAAAAAATTAAAATTTTTTTTTTTTTTTTTTTGGTTCGAAAAGTAGCGATTTTAACCTAAAAAATATTAAAAAAATCAAAAAAAAATTTTTGTGTGATTTTTAGCTATTTTTAGGCATTTTTGGTGTGTTCACATTGGTTCTCGCAATAAGAGGTGGTTCTCGCATGATCTTCTCCCTATATATATATATATATATATATATATATATATATATAGGGAGGAGCTCATGCGAGAACCACCTTTATTTTGAGAACCTCGAGAACCAATGTGAACACAACCTAAAATAGCTAAAAAAACCTAAAAAAAACCTAAAAAAAACCTAAACCCCCCCCACCCCTCAAAAAAAAACCTAACCCCCCCCCCCCCCCCAAAGAAAAACCTAACCCCCCCCCCCCCAAGCTAAATGCTAAAAACTAAAACCTAAAAAAAACCTAACCCCCCCCCCCCCCAAAAAAAAAAAAAAAAAAAACCTAAACCCCCCTCCCCCACCCCCCAAAAACCTAAACCCCCCCACCCCAAGCTAAAAAGCTAAAAACTAAAAGAATAAATGTTTTAGTCGGAAAATGGTTGGAAATTTCCGACAACTTTCCGACCAATAAAGGTTTTAGTCGGAAAATGGTCGGAAATGTCCGACAACTTTCCGACCAATGTTGTGTTTCGTCGGAAAGTGGTCGGAAATTTCCGACACCAATTTTCGTTTTTTTCATTTTTTAAACCTTTAAAAATCGTTTTTCCATTCCATCTTTTGTACACATTAATTATACATGAAATACTTTTACTTTACCAACTTATACGCATTGTACACGTTTATATGTGTATGTACACTATCGGGACCCATTAATTAAAAAGGCTAAATATGTGTATATATATGTATGTGTGTATGTGTGCGTGTGTGTACACTTGGACAAACACATACTTATACATATATATATATACATACATATAGACACAAGCATATACATTTACGTACAGACATATACCCCCACATGATTATATAACAAAAGAATAAATGTTTTAGTAGGAAAATGGTCGGAAATTTCTGACAACTTTCCGACCATTAAAGGTTTTAGTCGGAAAATGGTCGGAAATTTCCGACAACTTTCCGACCAATGTTGTGTTTCGTCGGAAAGTGGTCGGAAATTTCCGACCATTTTCTGACACCAATTTTCGTTTTTTTCATTTTTTCAACCTTTAAACATCGTTTTTCCATTCCATCTTTTGTACACGTTAATTATACATGAAATACTTTTACTTTACCAACTTACACGCATTGTACATGTTTATACGTGTATGTACACTATCGGGACATATTAATTAAAACAGGCTAAGTATGTGTATATATATGTATGTGTGTATGTATGCGTGTGTGTACACTTGGACAAACAAATACTTATACATATATATATATATATATACACATACATATAGACACAAGCATATACATTTACGTACACACATATACCCCCACATGATTATATAAGAAAAGAATAATTGTTTTAGTCGGAAAATGGTCGGAAATTTCCGACAACTTTCTGACGAAATGCTGTTTTTGTCGGAAAGTGGTCGGAAATTTCGGACCATTTTCCGACACCCATATCCGTTTTTTTCGGTTTTTCAACATTCTAACATGGTTTTTTCATTACGTATTTTGTACACCTTAGTTATACATGAAAAGGTTTTACTTTACCAACTTATACGTATAATTATACCCAGTCATACGTGCGTATACGCTATCGGGACTCATTACTTAAACTAGGCTTTTACTATTGTATAATTGTGTATATATGTATATGTATGTATGTGTATGCACCAGTACAACTACATACTAATACACACATACATATACATATAGAGACAAGAAATACGTTTATATATATAGATATACACCTCGGTATAATTAAATATGAAAAGAATAATTGTTTTAGTCGGAAATTGGTCGGAAATTTCCGACAACTTTCCGAACAAATGTTAATATGAAAAGAATAATTGTTTTAGTCGGAAATTGGTCGGAAATTTCCGACAACGTTCCGACCAAATGTTATGTTTCGACGGTAAGTCGTCGGAAATTTCCGACCAATTTTTTTTTCTTCTTTTATTCTTTTTTTTGGTCGGAACTTAGTCGGAAGTTTCCTTCAAATTTCCGACCATTTTTTTTGGTCGGTAAATTGTAGGAAAATAGTCGGTAAAACCAGATTATTTTTTTAGTTGTTATTTTGTCGGAAAATGGTCGGAATTTTCCGACCAAATTGGTTTTGTCGGAAATTTTGGTAGGAAATCCCCCTATTTTCTAGTAGTGATAAGTTTAGTAAATTATTTGTTTGATGTTGTATTTTAATAATAAAGATAAGTATAAAAAGGAAATTTAAATTTGAATTGTTTTTTTATCAAGTTTTTGCAATTCTCACAAAATATATATGTTATCATTTTAATTGAATTTGCCCTTTTATGTGTGTTTGTGTGCGTTTTTTAAGTATTATTTTCAAGGAGAAAAAAATGTTTATTTAGTTTTGAGGAGGGGCATCACCATGGTTAAAAAAAGAAAAAAAAAAGATGCTGAGCTGTTAAAAATAAGTTCACTTAAATAAAGTGTACAAGATTCGCCAAAATAATACAACTTACTCTCAAGTAGATCCCGAAGAGGAAGATTTAGTGGTTGCTGATCATTAGAACTGGACGGTGGAGCCAAACCTGCAGTATTTGTACTCATCCTTATTGTATCCTGCACGTACAATTATGTTATGAATAACTAAATTGATATTATATCATCATTCTACCCGTTGTGAGGCTTGGAGGGGCTAAAGCCTAACGCCCAAGCCACGTACACAAGGGGATGGCCGACGGTGGGCTTTAACCCACGAGAGTGGGGTGCAGAACGGAGGCGTCGGGTAGTGATTCAATGGACTTGAGGGTGTGGAGGGGAGTTTGAAGAATTTTTTTTATCCAATCATATCTATCCATCTGGACCTAATACTATATTTCATATAAAGCCTAAATAAAGCTGCACAACACTTTTTAAAGCCCGAAGGGGTAGAAAAAAATACGTATATGTGTTGCCTACATACATCACATGACAATACTTTTTCCCCTTTAAAGCCTCTTCATAACAAATAGCTTCATGATCATACAGTTTAAAAATACCTGAAGACGCAAGAGAAGTTCGTTTGCCAACAAGGTATTCCCCGTGTGCTGATAAAAGCTAGACATGAGTTTATATACGGACCCTGATAGTTGAAAACTGCATAACGTATAGATTAATATTTAATTTTAAATCAATTAAAAAAATAATGTTTGCTGTTCAGCAAAAAAACAAAAAACTAATGCTTCTATTTGTATAACATCATATTCCACCTACTACACACCTACCAACCATACAAACATTAGAGCATTCGTATTCCATCCCTCACTCAAAGCTCACTATTAAATTTGAGAGAAAAAAAAAAAAAAAAAACACCACTTATAATATATAGAGTAAATTGCAATTTTACCCCCTGAGGTTAGGGGTGATTGGCACTTTTACCCCCCTAACGAAATAATTGCAATTTTACCCCCCACTGTTTGCTGTTATGTTGCAACCTTACCCCCCGGCTTCAGTTTTGTTGACTAATCTGTTGACTTGGGAGGGTATTTTGGTAATCTTACACTATATTTATTATTATATTATTATTTTTATTATTATTGTTATTATATATATATATATATATATATATATATATATATGAACATTAGTGGTTCTTCTTCTTCAATATCTCTGAAGGAGACAGAGGAGGTTCACCATCACAACCACCGCAACTTCACCACCACTGCCACCACAATAATCACCACCACTGCCACCGCCATTCACCACCACAACCATCGCAACTTCCGCCGCCACACAACCACCACCACAACCATCCGGAAGGAGACAGAGGTGGTTCAATGGTCGCCGGAGTGGATGACCGGAGACGGAGATGGAGCTGTTGTGACGGTTGACAGGCAACTCCGGTCATCTTCTCCGAATTGGCTACATCTTCATCTGTAAGTAACTTACGACATCTTCTCCGAATTGGCTACATCTACATCTTCATCAGTATGTAACCAAAAGTGGGATTTGATTATATTATGGAATTTGAAGTGTTTACATGGCTGAAACCAGATTCAGCATACAATTTTTGTATGGGATAATTGTGTAAACATAATTTACACTTGTTTTGTTTTCCAGAAACTAATAATATGATTGTAAAATTCAATCATACTTTCAATTTTGTTATGTTAAACATAACACAGAATGGATTTTTAAATTGCATTTTTTGGAGGAGAATTGAATTGTTATCATGTTTTGTTCATTCTTACTAGTGAATTGTTATCATGTTTTGTTCATTCTTACTAGTGAAATTTGTGTACTTTGAAATTGTGATGTTCTGTTAATCTGATCATATTATTTTTAAATTGCATTTTTTTGAAAACTACTTCCAGTTCACATGGTTAATGATTAATAAACTTTCAAGAAATGTGCAATTTGGGTGCAGATTGCATAGCAATTGTCATAATGAAAGCAGATATGGCCCAATTTCAGAAAGTTTATGTCATACCTCAGTCTGCACATTCCAAGAACATACTCTGTTTCAGGTAACTCATTTTCGATCATTTTGTGTTTGATTTCCCCCAAACTCCTACACACTCTGTTTCAGGTAACTGTTGTTTGATTGTTGATTATTTTGGTTCTTCAATATAAACATTTATATCATAATTCATCAGTTCATTCTATCATTCAGTGCATTTGTTCAAGTATCTATATTGCTGAAAACAATTAGCATGAACCATCATCACCTTTATCACTAAAAACAATTAATGGATTCAAAGTTTCAAACGTCGAGCAACAGAGTGAACCGCCTTCGAAATGGTCAGAGTGGGATGAGGTTGCCGGAGATTTGATCGGAGAAGTGAGGGAATAGCTTGAGGTGTTGCATGGTTTAAGTGGTGGTTGCGGTGGTGAATGGTGGTGGCAGTGGTGGCAGTGGTGGTGAATGGCGGTGGCAGTGGTGGTTGAGGGTGGTGGCTGGAGGTGGCAGCGGTGGTTGTGGTGGTGAATGGCGGTGGCAATGGTGGCAGGGGGTAATATTACAAAGTAAACAAAACACAGGGGGTAAAAGAAAAGGGTAAAATAGTCATTTCACCACCAAGTCAACAGATTAGTCAACAAAACTGAAGCCGGGGGGTAAGGTTGCAACATAACAGCAAACAGTGGGGGGTAAAATTGCAATTATTTCGTTAGGGGGGGTAAAAGTGCCAATCACCCCTAACCTCAGGGGGTAAAATTGCAATTTACTCTAATATATATTATAAGAATAAGTTCACTTTAATAGTATAATAAAAAATATAGTAATTGTTACCGCATAGATTTTTATAATTATGGATCCTACATTTTGAGTTGTTGTCTGAATCAGTTATTCTTATCAAGTAGTGCAGGGATTCAGAGGATCAAGGATCCTTATTATTACTTATGGTTTCTAACAAGTATTCTTAATGTTTATTAATATTCATGTGTAGGTTATTAACGAAGTGGACTGAGTCTTAGCTGAAATCTCAGGAATAATTCGTTCAAGATGCTCCACGTGGTATTTCTACAAACGGTCATGGTGTAACACCCCCAAAATGATGGATAAATATATACATATATATATATATATACATATATATATAGGGTCAGGATCATTTCAGAACCATAAATATTTATAGAACTCGCAGAACTCCTAATAAACAATCTTTTTATTTATATATTTTTATGTTTAGGATAATTTTATCATTAATTATGTGTATTTTTACGATTCCATACATGTTAAAAGTAATTTTATCATTTTTATATGTAATTATATAATTACAAACTAGTTTTTTTTACATATATGTAATTAGTTATGACACATATATATATAATTTTGGCAATTAAAAATATGTAAACTACTTTTAACATGTATGTAATCAAAGAAATCCATATAATAGATGATAAAAAGATCCTAAATACAAAAACTTATATATAAAATGATTGTTTATTAGGAGTTCTGAAAGTTCTGTAGTTATTTCGAGTTCTCAAATGAACTCAACCCTATATATATATAGGGTCAGGATTTAGAGAAAACGGTGGAAAGTGTGAGAACAGTGAGAACGCTTATGGATCGTCCGGTCAAAACAATATCAAAACAATCTATGGACTAGATTGGCGCGGTGGCGTTTTCATAAATAACACGAATTCTATTGAGTGGACGCGCTTCATTAAGGGTAAAAAGGTCTTTACACTTATATATCAATGTAACACCCCGTGTTTCGAAAGTCAAAGTCAAGATTGAAGTCAAAGGAAGAAAAGATTGCTAATTGCGATCCGTCACTCCTTGCTCAACTCCTGTTTTGACTTCTTTGACTTGTAGATAATCTGTTTATGCTATCGCTTTAGTTGTACTATGTGGAGTACTTATTAATAATCGATATTTAATCGCTATTTAATCGAATTATCGCTATCGCAATCGCAACTCGAATGATGTGTTCTGGATATTGTTTTACGTGTGTGTGCTATTATGTGTTACTTGTGCATGATATGTCTATGTTGAGGTGTTAATCGCAATCGAACTCGCAATCCATCGCATCGCAACCGAATCGCAACCGCTAAACGCAAGTTAATTATATTGATTGTATGTTAGATATAGTAGTTGGGATTAAAAGTAATGTAATGGGTAATGCTATCGCCTTACTCTCTCGAATCGCATCGCAAAGCTCAACGCTCGAATCAAAATGCCAAAACTCCTCGCGTCGGACAAATGGATCGATTGGCCAACCGACCGAGTGGCCATCCAATCGGATTGCCATCCGATCGGGTTGTCACCCGACCGAGTTGCCACCCGATCGGGTTGCCACCTGATCGGACTGCCACCCGATCGACCAGCTCCTTTGCCCACTTTCCATTTTAGGAAACCCTATAAATACCCCTATTTGTCACCTCTTTGATGGTGACAGCTCTCTTGTTCGACCAACTTGCTCCAACCTTCATTTCTTCCGATTTCTCTCAAATCTTGTAAGTTTTCAACCTAAATCTTGTACTTCTATGATCTACACACACTTCTACATCATTCTCTCTTTCAAATCTCAACTTTTAACCATGAAAACAATGGATTTGAGGTGTTCTAGGATGATGTCATCATGGTGTTCTTATGAACTTCATGTTTTGGCTTCATTCCACCAAGAACAACTTAGATTTGAATGATTTCCACATGAATAAACAAAGATCTTGCATAGATCTAAGCATATTCATGGTGAAAAGGATTGAAAGATGATTTTCTAACCTTTTTTCAACTCTATTACACTCAATGCACTCAAACCCGATAGAATCGGAGCCTGTTCTGATCCTCTACTCATTCTTAGTGATGTATCAGTTCCAGATCCGAAATCTATCCAAGAGATAGTGATTTCAGGTTTAAACATGAACCACCGTCTTGAACCATAAACTGGTCGGACTAGGGTGATTCCTGTTCGGACGGGTCACTTGGTTCGAAGACGAGGTTCTGGTTGTTTGAGCCAGCTATCATAACGTCTCGTTCAAAGTTCCAAAACTTCAAAAACAAAGACAAGTGGTAAGACGATCAGATCGTCAGGATGGACTATCGTCCGATCGGATTGCCGTCCGATCGGATTGCCATCCGATCAACCAACCATCCGATCGGGTTGCACTTGGTCCCACACTTAAACTTTTATTTGAACTATTTAAGGATCTGAACGTTGAACAGAATGTTGTCCGATCGGATTGCCATCCGATCGAACGACCGTCCGGTCGTGTAACATTTGGGACCTTGGTACTTAAACAAATTTCAACATGTTCAACACACAAGGTTGCCACCCGATCGGATTGCTATCCGATTGAGTGACCGTCCTGCTGTGAACTTGTCTCAATTGAGAAGCCTCGCCTATCGGATTGCCGTCCGATCGAACGACCGCTCGATCGACCGACCTGAAGGGTAGAGATACTTCTCTATTTTCAAAATGCAACAACAAAAACTTCAAAGTTCAAACCATCATACACAAACACATCCTCACCAAGCGAGGCGACACTCCAATCGAATGGCCATCCGATCGGAATGCCATCCGACTGGACTACCATCCGATCCTTGGTACACTTTCATCGTTTTACGCGTCGCTCATCATTTATGCTATCATTAACTGTTCAGGCTAACTTCCGCTCTAAGCGCTCCCTTCAATCCATTAGCTTTACCGCTGTGAGTATACTCGAACCCTTTTTGCTTTACGCACTTTTGGGTGTTACATACGTTACTTATTCTAAATCACATCCAACACACTACGCAATACTTTAACGCTAACCGCTACTGCATGTATACGTGACTCGATGAATGCTTGTTTGTTATGTTTACACATAGATTGCTGTCTACCTGCCTTAGCAACGATAGTACTATAGTTTGGACTCAACACCTGTTCACTCAGGGGTTGTTAAGGACAACTAATCACATGGTTCACAGTGGTGAATATGTATTACGAACTGCCTTGGGCAATCAACCCGCAGTCAATGGTATCAATAGGATCATGTCGATAACTAACATGCCTAACATCACACGTTGTACGTGCTGGTTATGCGTAATCGATTTCGAACTCTATATGCTATTATCAAACTTGTATGCTCACCTTTACACTATGTGTATTGACTTTTACTTTAACGTATGTGGCAGGTTCATAAGATGCTAGGACGCCTTGTTTGCTGTGTGATGAAATCGAGGCTAGGAAAGAGTCCTAGAAACAAATAAATAAACTGTATATTTTGAGATATGAGTTGTCGGATCAGTAGTTGTTTGTGAGACAATTATCTGTAATAACTGTTTTATTTGATATGTTATGGAATGGGATATGACGTTTAAATATCTGGTAATTAATAGTTGTTATGGATACTCATGGACAATCTGTTTCGCTCAGTGCTGCGCCCCTATGTTTCCGCCATCGGTTGGGGTGTGACAGATTGGTATCAGAGCCATAACTATAGGGAATTAGTCAAGACTCGACCTAGTCCGGGCCGATGTCTTAGAAACGACCTAGACTATAGTTAAGTACCGACAGACTGACTTGTGCATGCCCTGTAGGGGTTTTGCACGAGCTTGCTTGCTAAATCTCGCTATTCTCGCTTACACTACACTATCACCACACTCTAGTTTTCGAAAAATGAACAGGTGATCAGGTCAAGATTAGGTGTGAAAACCGCAAACTCTCGATCAAATCACTTGTTCGACCCGCATTTATACTTACAAACATGAGAATTTGCGTTAAATCAGGAGTGAAATCCGTACTTTAACGCACATTTTCCTCTCCATTTACATAAAACAGGAATAAAGTCGCTAAGTTAGGGGTGAAACCCGAACCTTGACGATTTGTTCCTAATATATTTTGACTTTCAAACACTCTCACCAAGGTTTCGACGGACTCCAACGACTTGAAGTCACACCATAGCTAGAAAGATGCGTGCCGAACGCTCAAATCGAAGCGAGAGCACAGTCCAGAAGGCCAAAGTGTGCACTAAAAGTCCTTGTGAATAGTCGAATCACTTTGAGTAGTCAACGTCTAGCTAGCCGAGACAATCTATTCTCGATTTCTATGTGTTTCAATTCTGAGCCCGCAAATGCTGAGTCTGATACTTGTCGATTTTATGGAGTTTACGTGTTTATGTGATTATTGGTGAATTACTCATTTTCACTGTACATTTTGATCGACACGCACGACACACGCACAAATCGCTGATTGTTACTCGCCATCGCTGCTCGATATTCGCAATCGCTGTAATTAATCGCTAACACACTGTGAAGGATAGGGAATACGTGCAACATATAGTTAGGTTTCTGTGTTCTAACTGCTTCATGTGTTTCTATGTCTTACGTGCCTATGTGTTTATGTGCTCTACGTGATTGTATGCTTATGTGCTTATATGATTCGGTGTTTATGTGTATACGTGTTCCTGAGCTTTATGGTGAATCGCTAGACAATGCTAGGAAATATCGAATTGTGTTTGAGTCCCGGGACGATGTCTGTTGCAGATAATGTCGTCATCTTGATCTCGCGCTACTCAATCCGCCTGTCGAAAGCAGGCCGATAAATGCCTCGCCGCTATGATCACTAAGCAAATGGCGAAGGTTGTTCTTCAAATCGCCAGTGAACTGTACGAAAATATGAGCAAATCGTCCAAAGAATCCAGGACTGAAACTCCCAAAGCTGCCTTTAGCTTCAAGCAGTTTAAAGCTTGCGGACTGAAGGAATTTACTGGTGAAGACGGCCCTACGACCTTATTTCAATGGTTTGATTCAATCGAGATCACCCTGCGCTAGAGTGGCTATCCAGACGATCTCCGCACTCTGAATGCTACCGACGTCTTCCAATCCCAAGCGCTGGATTGGTGGACGGCCGAGAGGAACAGACGCACAAACGATGCAGCTTATGGTTTGACATGGGATGTGTGACACCCTAACCGGAGGCAAAAACGTCGAGGGCATCACGAAACTTGATAGAATGCATATGAGCACATGGTGATTTAATTAAAGTTGAAATATAATTAAGTTGGTTATAAGGATTGCATTCACATCCAACTAGAACAAACAATTACAACACATTGTTCACAAAAGGTCTTTGATTTTATTTAAACTAAGGCACTTGTCTTGAGCAATCCTATGTGATCCAAAGGCTAACTTCAAGCATCATCACCTGAAACATATGTTAAAAATAATTTGGGTCAACAAACGGTTGAGTGAGTTCATAGGTTTTGGTTAGTTTGGTAATAAACAAATAATGTGATAATGAAATAAAACGTTTAACAATGTGGCATTTGATATGTTTTAAACAATTGAATGAAACAAGTCCCGCTTGGTGAACATTCAAACCTTGTAGACGTAAACACGGCATTGATCACCCAAACTTCCGCATTGTATAACATGAACAACAACAACAACAACAACAATAGAGCTGAACTGGAAGTCGGATGGGGCGTCACACCTATAGCGCTATAATATACCGCTGGGCTTGTACGGAGTTAATGAATGTAATGTTTAAGCATCAAGTAATCAAACAATTGCAAGAAAACAATCAGGATAGCCACAAAATGCAAATGAGTTTGTATCACATTATACATATGTTTCACCCCGAAAATATTGTAAAACAAAAAAAATAGGGACTATGAACTCACCTTGTTTGCGAAATAATTCCAAACAAGTAAATGGATAAGAGTTTTGCGGGAAAAAGACTTCCCACGTCACTCTAAAAACATGCACCAAACAAATATAGAACATAGCATCAACAAAAGGCAAAACTGTAACTTTGTATAAACGGGTGACAAGGTTTTGTGTTGTACGGTTTGACAATCTTTTTGGGGAACACTTGGTAACTTGATAAATTTGAGAAGTATTTATATAAAATACTAGGTTATACAAATAATAAGTAAAACATTATTATTTGTATATTTAAACAACTAATATATATATATATATATATATA
Organism: Helianthus tuberosus; assembly: GCA_030545235.1. Taxonomy (NCBI): domain Eukaryota; kingdom Viridiplantae; phylum Streptophyta; class Magnoliopsida; order Asterales; family Asteraceae; genus Helianthus; species Helianthus tuberosus. The sequence continues at coordinate 171,432,517 of CM060448.1, read as the reverse complement.
TATATATATAATTATACTTTTAAGTCTATATATATAAATAAATATATGTTAACTTATAAAAATTATGTAAACAGTTTGTATAATATAATCCAAAAGTCCAAGTTTAATTATAGGATGTATAAATTATTTTCTGTATTATCAAAACATATGTATTTTCAGAAAATATGATAATTATACAATTTAATTATCTAATAATTAATTTAGGGCAGAATAATTAAAAATGACATTTTAATTATATAACAAGCGTAAATCAGATAATTATCATGGCAGAAAATAAATATATTTTAAATAAACAGGTTAATTATTTGTTAAAAATGAAGTAACTGGATAGTTGTGTAAATAATTACCTAAATAATTATTTAAAACAGAAAAATTAGAAACAATATTTTTAAATATTGACATGCAATAATACAGATTTAAAATAAATATTATGGCCTTGAATAATTTTTTTATAAATATAATCTAGAATTGAAAAGGATTATTACAAATAAACTGATTTAATAAGTTTATTATAAAAAAAAATGACATGCAAAATATAACATAAGATTTCTGGTTTTTAATAACCTCAATAAAACATGTATGATATTATAAAAATAATTTCGGATATAAAATACAACCTTAGAGTAATTTAATTAATTAAATTCAACTTAATAAAACATGTAAATTAACTGTTTTAATTATAAAAATATCAAAACAGTATCAAATATCATGATAAAAAAATATTTTTACAAGGTATACTGTTTAATATATATAACATAAAAAAATTTCAATAATTAATTCCAAAAATCCGAATTAATACAAGTTTTTAAAGTTAAAACTGTTTTTAATTAAAATTAAATAGTTTTATAAAATTTTGCAAACATTTATATTTTTATTAAATGCATCAGTAATCACATAACTTATGATAAAAATTTCGGATTTTAGATAATTAACATCGATTTATTATGAATTTTATGAATATTCTGCATTTAATAGAAAATAAATAAATAAACTGATTCATCATCATTTTCCCCAAACTGGTCAACAGAAAGTCAAACCCCATCAATTCGACATCAAAACTGAATAATAACTAAATTAACTTTACAGGGTCGTAATGTAAACGTAATTGTACCGAATGATCGAAAAAGAAGGCTCCGGTATCGGTTAAAGATGGCGGACCGAGTCTCTCCGGCGACTGGTTCGTCTGCAACTCCGGCGACAAGATCAGCGGTGCGATTTCGATGTTTATAAGTGAGTTTGAAGGGTGCTGGAGGTTCAGGGAGGTTTAGGGAAAATTATAACGTGTTCAATTGATTCGCAAACAAACAGGTAATACGAATTCCGATTCCCACTAACATTTTATAAAATTTTTCCGATTTCGTAAACATAAATGCATGGTTCGGTGAAATTGAAGTGTTGGACGGGTTCAATTTGTCATGGAGAACAAACAAGTATGCTCATCGATCAGTGATCTTTGTCTGGTTGCGGTTTGGACCAATTCCGGCATCATGCGCGGTTTATAACCGGTTTGAAACGAAGTTGCAATTTGGTCCCTGTTGTTTTAGAATCATGCACAGATGGTCCCTCAAACAGTTAATTAGGGTGTTAACTAGGTTAGTATTATTTTATAAAGAATCTTTATATAAAAGTTAACTGAGTTAAATTGTCCGGTTAAAACCATCTTGAAAACGAAAGGAATGGTCCCTGGACTTGTTAACTGAAAAAGGCTAACTTAGTTAGTTTTTAAACATGAATTCTTTTTATATTATCTAACCCGGTTAGGGTTTTCCGTTAAATACAGTTTCAAAAATAGCAAAAATAGTCCCTAAACTACTAGTTTGATAAAATGACCTAATGGCCCTTGGACTTTTAATTCAAAAATATATGTATATTTATTTTATATAAATATAAGTTTCCAAAATGACATTTTAGACCCTAGACTTTTAAAAGTTTTAAAAGTTTATATTTTATTTATAAAACGAGTTTCAAAAATGTCATAAAGGACCCTAAACTTTATGTTTTAAAATTTTTTTTTTACGTTTTTAACCCGAACATTTAAGTTTCACAAATGACAATTTAGTCCCCGAATTTTATATTTTGTAAGATAGTGACGGTTTTAAAATACCGATTTATTAACAAATATTTTAAATAAGTTTCAGGGAATGACAAAGGAGTCCTTTAACTTATATTTCCACTAAAATGACACGTTTGGCCCTTGTAATTAGTGTGGCCTTGTTTACAAGTATGAAACTAGAACAAATTGAAATTATTCACGTGTTTGGGTCGGCAAAACATGTAGCAACAATAAAACTAAACATGTATCAAACAAATTGCATCTCAAAATATGATATGTGTATCAAACAAGTACATGTTTGAAAATCAAGGTTGTCACAGTCTCCCCTACTTTAGAAAATTTCGTCCCGAAATTTATTCGAAAGAGACTGTAGAATGTATTTGCAATGATTAGAAGGATAATCAAGTCATTGTTGGATGCTGAAAATTTTGAGGAATTTACGAGAATCATTGTATAGAAATTGTTTTGCATGGCACTATGCTATGCTGGGTTTGTAATGTAAATATTATACAAACAAATGTGTGTACAAATAAGCAAATAATGGATGATCACATAACCGCATAATGTTTTTATCTGCCACCTTACTTAACAAGGCTTACTATGATTCTCATGCGTCAAACCTCGTAATTAAGTGTGCACCCAAAATTACGCGTTTAGTCACATGGTCCACATAGCACTTCTAGTTAAGTGAGGAAAACAAATAAGATTGAGGTATTGTTTAATTCAAACAAGCATCAATATAACACAACATCAATTGAATCAAAACTTATAGCATTGTTTGTTTGACAGTCTATTGAACAAATTTACATTTGAAATAAGTCATGTAATGGATCAAATTCAGGATTATAAGGTGGTGGAGGTGGTAGAGGCAGTTGCATATGATCAATTATTTGTCTCAGCATGCTTTCCAACCATTTATTTCTTTCTGTCAACCATTTTATTTGTTGAGACAAATTTTGAACTTGATTGTTTAACCTAGTCACTTCGTCTCCCAATGAATCTGGAGGTAGATTCATTTGAGGCATCGTACTTGGGCCTGCCATATCAGTTGGTGGCAGTTGTTCTACTTCGTTCAACAGTGACTGGAAAGAATGTGACAGTAATGGTGCTTGCAAAAAGGGTTCTGATGCTAACTATTCTTGTGTCATCATGTTTTCATCAAACCAAGTTCCTTGCATTGTTGAATTCTCCTCGAAAAATAACGGTGAGCAGCTTTGTAAGAAGTTTGAGGTTGATGGTTGGGATAAGTTAGTTGTAATATGTTCTTGTATGTATGGCAGCGGTGGTTGCATGTCAAATCGATAAAAAGACGATTGAGGAAACTGCAATAATGATTGTTGTAAATTTTGTGGGGAGGTACTTTCTAAGATAACTGAAGTTCCCTCCGATTGAGATGGTTGAATTAGTGTATCAATATGAACAGGGGTTAGCCTAATGGTGTAAGGATTTACAATCCCAGGTGCCTTTGGTGGAGATAATTCTTAGATAATCTGATCACTTAAGACACCTAATGATTTTGCTATCTTTGTAATGTAAGACCCTCCCATGAGACTTTTCAAAGGATGTGATTGTTGATTAGAAAAATATACAGCAAGCTCGTGGGAAATATTACAAGGAACTTGCTTAAAAATACTATACAGATAGAAAAGTTCAGTTGTTCTAACCCTTTGATGATGCCTGCGCCCCGTGATAGTGTTGGCTACAACACGGTGCATATATTGATAACAAGGGTCTATGAAGTTCGCAACATTATTGTGGCTACACCATTCTTTTAATGAATGGCATTGCCAAAAATCTACCAAATCCGCGGAGGAATAAGAGGTTGATGCCTCCGTAAAAATGGGTTGTTTAACTTCTTCATCTGTATATATGCCCAGATGAACTGCGAATTCGGTTAATGACATAATATGAGTTTGCCCACAAAGTTGAAAATGAATGGATTTATTGGTAAGATTTTCATTATTTTTGTAATAGAAAGTGGACAAGAACTCATACACCAGTTCATCGTATGATGGTTCTAGGATGTCGAAGAAACGCCAACAGGGCGTATTAGGTAGTAGTAATCTTGCCAGTAAACCACTGGAATCAATCATTCCCATTCGTTGCCAATCAATACCGCTAATAGTAAGAACTTCATGCTGCTTGAGTTTTTGATACCTCTCTCGATTGTGTAAATTTGTAAACTGAAGGAAAGGATGAATTTTTGCTGTATTTGAAGATTCAGCATATGCTGCTGGGAGATTTGCCATTGGGATATGGGGTTTTGTTGAACTAAGAAAAGTTTGGGTATGGGGTATTGAACTATATCAGAAATTGTAGTTCTTGTGTAGATTAGCTCGAGTAGTGAGTTTCTTATATAGATAAGGAGATTCCGGATTACACCATGTGATCGGTTAGAGCTTCCATGCTACGTTCTGCAGCTAGTTTGAAAATTTGAATCTGACAGGTATGGTCTCGAGAAAATTTTAAACTTTGAAAAAGAGGGAATCGTATCAAAATAAATTGATAATGGTACAACGTAGATCGATAAAAACTTGGATTGTTCTGAAACGAATGAAAGGAAAAAAAAAATCCTTTTGAATTAGGGTAACATGCCTTGAGCCTATAGGCATACTGTACTCTCATCGTTAGTTCCCAGGTAGGCAAACGTGTGTCTCGTCGTAGAGGCATCTTCCAAAAGAAAGATCAGAAGCCGGAAAGAAAATTGGTGATGTTAAGTTTTGAAAAAGGAGACGGTGATTGCTGTCAAGTTTAGGCGAAAAATTTTAAAAGATTTAACGAAATAAAACTATAAAAAGGATAGGTTGTCTCCATATAGCTTATATAAAGAAAACTTATAGATGGTCATTCGGGTGGTAGTGTGTTTCAGAAATGTTTCAAACTTTTGAAGTTTTCATTGTTTATACGTTTTAAAAATAGTTTATCGTGGCCGGTTTGAAATTTTGAATTTAAACAGGTATGATCCGAAAATAATTTAAATTTGAAAGGAGTTTTGGTAAAATGATTTATATTATTTATAAGACCTTGTAGTTATGCGATAAAAGTTGGTTAGGTTTCTGCTTGATAGTGAATATCTTTAGTAAAATGATGTAGTGTGATTTGTGTTTTAATGGCTAGGAAAATCATGGGCAAGAGAGTCATTGGACTAGCTACGTGTCTACAAGCAGTAGGGGAAAACATAAGGTCATAGGAGTCGGAATGAAATGTTTTTGGTGGAAAAGTTTCATAAAATCAATGAAGGCAAGAGAAAACACACAACAGGATGGACATCGTTTATTCTACTAATAAACAATATCAGTGACTAATCAAAGTAGTTGGATCCTTATAACTTAATGAAGTCATGCTTTAGCCTATAAGTGGACACTCATCCTGAGAATTCCCAGGTAAGCACAACTGGTCTCGCGTCTGATGAGATTTATACGAAGTGCTTGCCTAGACAGAAAACTCATAATACAGGCATCCACCCTTCCAGATTGCACGAGTTCGTTATTAGAGCCCAAGACTTTGATGAGAATTTAAAAATCAGAAGAGGTTTTGAAAATAATCACCTAAGGATAGGTGATGAGCATTTGTAAAATCTAAAGATAGAATCCGTGATGACGAGGCATTGGTTACAAAAGATAAGAATAGAGATGAAGACAAGGCAAAGATAACGGAAGACTTACTAATGGAAAGTGTCCTAGGTAAGTTATAGTCTAGGTCAAAAGTAATTTCTAATAACCTAAATCCCTATAACCATGGCTCTGATACCAACCTGTGACACCCTGACCGGAGGCGGAAACGTCGAGGGCATCACAAAACTTGATAGAATGCATATGAGCACATGGTGATTTAATTAAAGTTGAAATATAATTAAGTTGGTTATAAGGATTGCATTCACATCCAACTAGAACAAACAATTACAACACATTGTTCACAAAAGGTCTTTGATTTTATTTAAACTAAGGCACTTGTCTTGAGCAATCCTATGTGATCCAAAGGCTAACTTCAAGCATCATCACCTGAAACATATGTTAAAAATAATTTGGGTCAACAAACGGTTGAGTGAGTTCATATGTTTTGGTTAGTTTGGTAATAAACAAATAATGTGATAATGAAATAAAACGTTTAACAATGTGGCATTTGATATGTTTTAAACAATTGAATGAAACAAGTCCCGCTTGGTGAACATTCAAACCTTGTAGACGTAAACACGGCATTGATCACCCAAAATTCCGCATTGTATAACATGAACAACAACAACGACAACAACAATAGAGCTGAACTGGAAGTCGGATGGGGTGTCACACCTATAGCGCTATAATATACCGCTGGGCTTGTACGGAGTTAATGAATGTAATGTTTAAGCATCAAGTAATCAAACAATTGCAAGAAAACAATCAGGATAGCCACAAAATGCAAATGAGTTTGTATCACATTATACATATGTTTCACCCCGAAAATATTGTAAAACAAAAAAAATAGGGACTATGAACTCACCTTGTTTGCGAAATAATTCCAAACAAGTAAATGGATAAGAGTTTTGCGGGAATAAGACTTTCCACGTCACTCTAAAAACATGCACCAAACAAATATAGAACATAGCATCAACAAAAGGCAAAACTGTAACTTTGTATAAACGGGTGACAAGGTTTTGTGTTGTACGGTTTGACAATCTGTTTGGGGAACACTTGGTAACTTGATAAATTTGAGAAGTATTTATATAAAATACTAGGTTATACAAATAATATGTAAAACATTATTATTTGTATATTTAAACAACTAATATATATATATATATATATATATATATAATTATACTTTTAAGTCTATATATATAAATATATATATGTTAACTTATAAAAATTATGTAAACAGTTTGTATAATATAATCCAAAAGTCCAAGTTTAATTATAGGATGTATAAATTATTTTCTGTATTATCAAAACATATGTATTTTCAGAAAATATGATAATTATACAATTTAATTATCTAATAATTAATTTAGGGCAGAATAATTAAAAATGACATTTTAATTATATAACAAGCGTAAATCAGATAATTATCATGGCAGAAAATAAATATATTTTAAATAAACAGTTTAATTATTTGTTAAAAATGAAGTAACTGGATAATTGTGTAAATAATTACCTAAATAATTATTTAAAACAGAAAAATTAGAAACAATATTTTTAAATATTGACATGCAATAATACAGATTTAAAATAAATATTATGGCCTTGAATAATTTTTTATAAATATAATCTGGAATTAAAAAGGATTATTACAAATAAACTGATTTAATAAGTTTATTATAAAAAAAATGACATGCAAAATATAACATAAGATTTCTGGTTTTTAATAACCTCAATAAAACATGTATAATATTATAAAAATAATTTCGGATATAAAATACAACCTTAGAGTAATTTAATTAATTAAATTCAACTTAATAAAACATGTAAATTAACTGTTTTAATTATAAAAATATCAAAACAGTATCAAATATCATGATAAAAAATTATTTTTACAAGGTATACTGTTTAATATATATAACATAAAAAAATTTCAATAATTAATTCCAAGTTTTTAAAGTTAAAACTGTTTTTAATTAAAATAAAATAGTTTTATAAAAGTTTTGCAAACATTTATATTTTTATTAAATGCATCAGTAATCACATAACTTATGATAAAAATTTCAGATTTTAGATAATTAACATCGATTTGTTATGAATTTTATGAATATTCTGCATTTAATAGAAAATAAATAAATAAACTGATTCATCATCATTTTCCCCAAACTGGTCAACAGAAAGTCAAACCCAATCAATTCGACATCAAAACTGAACAATAACTAAATTAACTTTACAGGGTCGTAATGTAAACGTAATTGTACCGAATGATCGAAAAAGAAGGCTCCGGTATCAGTTAAAGATGGCGGACCGAGTCTCGCCGGCGACTGGTTCGTCTGCAACTCCGGCGACAAGATCAGCGGTGCGATTTCGATGTTTATAAGTGAGTTTGAAAGGTGCTGGAGGTTCACGGAGGTTTAGGGAAACTTATAACGTGTTCAATTGATTCGCAAACAAACAGGTAATACGGATTCCGATTCCCACTAACATTTTATAAAATTTTTCCAATTTCGTAAACATAAATGCATGGTTCGGTGAAATTGAAGTGTTGGACGGGTTCAATTTGTCATGGAGAACAAACAAGTATGCTCATCGATCAGTGATCTTTGTCTGGTTGCGGTTTGGACCAATTCCGGCATCATGCGCGGTTTATAACCGGTTTGAAACGAAGTTGCAATTTGGTCCCTGTTGTTTCAGAATCATGCACAGATGGTCCCTCAAACAGTTAATTAGGGTGTTAACTAGGTTAGTATTTTTTTTATAAAGAATCTTTATATAAAAGTTAACTGAGTTAAATTGTCCGGTTAAAACCATCTTGAAAACGACAGGAATGGTCCCTGGACTTGTTAACTGAAAAAGGCTAACTTAGTTAGTTTTTAAACACGAATTCCTTTTATATTATCTAACCCGATTAGGGTTTTCCGTTAAATGCAGTTTCAAAAATAGTAAAAATAGTCCCTAAACTACTAGTTTGATAAAATGACCTAATGGCCCTTGGACTTTTAATTCAAAAATATATGTATATTTATTTTATATAAATATAAGTTTCCAAAATGACATTTTAGACCCTAGACTTTTAAAAGTTTTAAAAGTTTATATTTTATTAACGAGTTTCAAAAATGTCATAAAGGACCCTAAACTTTATGTTTTAATTTTTTTTTTACGTTTTTAACCCGAACATTTAAGTTTCACAAATGACAATTTAGTCCCCGAATTTTATATTTTGTAAGATAGTGACGGTTTTAAAATACCGATTTATTAACAAATATTTTAAATAAGTTTCAGGGAATGACAAAGGAGTCCTTTAACTTATATTTCCACAAAATGACACGTTTGGCCCTTGTAATTAGTGTGGCGTTGTTTACAAGTATGAAACTAGAACAAATTGAAATTATTCACGTGTTTGGGTCGGCAAAACATGTAGCAACAATAAAACTAAACATGTATCAAACAAATTGCATCTCAAAATATGATATGTGTATCAAACAAGTACATGTTTGAAAATCAAGGTTGTTACAGGATGAGTTGAAGAACGTCTTGTTGGAAGAGTTCTGCCCTCCCCATGAACGCCAAAAGTTGGAGAATGAATTCTGGCACATCAAACAGAAGGAGGGTGACAATGCTGCTTTAACCGTTCGCTTCAAGCAGCTCAGCATAATCTGTCCTGATCAAGTCAAGACTTCTGATATGGCGATCAGGAAGTATATTTGAGCTCTACCCGACTGTGTCACAGATTTTGTGCAAGCTTCAAAGCTAGTAACAATCGGGGAGACTTATCTACTTGCCGCTGAAATAAACGACAAGCGAGTCAAGTCCGGCTTCTGGGATAAGGCCGCTAAGAACCTGCATCAAGCTACCACCGCACCAACCGCTGAAACCGCCGCCGCTCCTCAGTCTTCAAAAGCCTCTCGTCGCAAGAGGAAAAACAACAGCAACTCCAGCAACAAAAATTGCGCTGTTACCACTGCTGCCCCACTCCAAGCTGTACCAGCTCAGCAGCAGATTCAACACCGCCAGGTTGCGGCATCGGTAACTCAAGCATCGCCGGCAAAGCATGCTTATACTGGTCCTCACCCCGCCTGCCCGACATGCACCTATCATCATCCAGTGGGAATCGCTTGCAGGTTTTGTGTACACTACAACATGTACGGCTATTTCACCGCCAACTGCCGTACAGGTCCTCGTCAAGCGCCAGCTCCAGCTACTGCTCATCAAGCTCCGCTCCCTGCCCCTCAAGGCCAACAAGCGGCTCAGGCACCCGCGGTCAATGCTAGAGTCTGCTTTGCATGTGGTGATCCCAACCACTTCGCAAACATGTGCCCCAATCGGGTTGTGAAGCAAGAGCCTCAACAACAGCAGCCTCAGCAACAGCAGCAGCAGCAGCAGCCTCAGCAACAACAACAACAAGCCGCCCGTGCTCGAACTTTCAACATCAATATGCGCCAAGCTCAGGCCGACAACAATGTGGTCAATGGTACATTCCTTGTGAATGGTATTTATGCTTCGTGTTTGTTTGATACTGGAGCCGATAACTGTTTTGTATCGTTTGAATTCGAGAAGCTCCTTAATCGTAAGCGCGCCTATCTCCCCTCGACGTTCGATGTTGAAGTCGCCACTGGAAAAACCGTCGCTGTCAGTTCTGTTCTTCGTGATTGTACTCTTGAACACAACAATCACACCTTTCTTATCGACCTTATTCCGATGCAGCTCGGTAGTTTTGATGTCATAATAGGCATGGACTTTCTTCGTGAAAACCATGCTGAAATTGTTTGCTTTCAAAAGATGATCTGATTCTCGCTCGCTAATGGTGATCAATTATGCGTGTATGGCGAAACTCTCTCGAAGGACCTCAAGCTTATGTCATGTATCCAAGCTAGCAAGTATCTCCGCAAGGAATACAGAGCTTTCTTGGCTAACATTCTAGTAGCGGAGAAGGAAAAGAAAGGAAAGACAGAAGTGAAAGACATTCCCGTTGTTTGTGAATTCCCTAACGTTTTTCCTGAAGATCTTCCAGGTTTACCCCCAAGTCGTGATATCGACTTTCGCATCGACCTCATTCCTGGAGCAAATCCTGTTGCCAGAGCTCCTTACCGACTTGCTCCGTCCAAAATGCGCGAACTCTCGAGTCAGCTACAGGAATTACTTGACAAAGGCTTTATTCACCCTAGCACCTCTCCTTGGGGCGCACCAGTCCTTTTTGTCAAAAAGAAGGATGGGACGTTCCGGATGTGCATCGACTATCGGGAGTTGAATAAGCTAACAATCAAGAATCGTTACCCTCTTCCTCGCATCGATGATTTGTTTGACCAATTACAAGGTGCTACGTGTTTCTCCAAGATCGATCTACGCTCAGGTTACCACCAGTTACATATACAAGAGGAGGATATCCCCAAAACCGCTTTTCGCACCAGATACGACCATTATGAGTTCGTTTTTATGCCTTTTGGTTTAACCAACGCACCCGCGGTTTTTATGGATCTGATGAATCGCGTGTGTAAACCCTTCCTCGACCGTTTTGTCATCGTGTTCATCGATGATATCCTGATCTATTCCAAGTCGAAAACAGAACACGCGCAGCATCTACGTTTGGTTCTTGAGCTACTTCGGGGGAATCGACTCTATGCCAAGTTCTCCAAGTCTGAATTCTGGCTGGAGGAGGTTCAATTCCTCGGTCACATTGTTAATAGCCAAGGTATTCACGTCGACCCCGCGAAGATTGAAGTTGTCAAGAGTCGGGTCACACCTAAGAAACCGTCCAAAGTCTGTTCTTTTCTCGGATTGGCGGGCTATTATCGCCGATTTATCGAAGGATTCTCAAAAATCGCTGTGCCGCTCACCTCCCTCGCGCACAAAGACAAGCCTTTTGTTTGGGGAACTGGACAAGAGACTGCCTTTCAAACCCTCAAGTACATGCTTTGCAATGCTCCTGTTCTCACTCTACCCGACGAAAACGATGACTTCATTGTCTATTGTGATACCTCGAACCTTGGTCTTGGTTGTGTTCTCATGCAACGAGACAAGGTTATCGCCTACGCATCTCGACAGCTCAAGATCCACGAGAAGAACTATATAACCCACGACCTCGAGCTAGGCGCAGTTGTTTTTGCGTTAAAGATCTGGCAACACTACCTTTATGGTACCAAGTGTACGATCTTCATCGCTCATAGGAGCCTACAACATATCTTTGACCAGAAGGAACTAAATATGCGTCAACGCCGATGGGTAGAACTTCTCAATGATTATGATTGTGAGATTTGTTATCATCCTGGCAAAGCAAATGTCGTTGCCGACGCTCTCAGCAGACGGAGCTATTTGCACAGCGGCCGTAATATCCAAGCCCAGTATTATCTCGAAACCCTTATTCGCGAAGCCCAGCATGCCTGTTTTAATGAACGCACTTTGAAGAAGGAAAGGATTCTCAATGATGAAGCCCAGCTAGAAAATAAGTCGAATGGGATATTCCACTATCTGGACCGAATTTGGATCCCTAAACGGACCAATTTGCGACAGATTTTGATGGACGAAGCCCACAAATCCCGATACTCTATTCACCCCGGTCTGACAAGATGTACCAGGACCTGCGCTACAAGTACTGGTGGCTGGGCATGAAGAGAGATATCGCCCTTTATGTTTCAAAATGCCTGACTTGCTCGAAAGTCAAGGCTGAGCACCAAAGACCCTCTGGCTTACTCGTTCAACCCGAGATCCCTATGTGGAAATGGGAGAGTATAGCTATGGACTTCATAACCAAAATTTCGTGCACACCCTCTGGTCACAACAGCATCTGGGTTGTCGTTGATCGCTTGACTAAATCTTCTCACTTTCTGCCAATACGGGAAGACTACAAGGTAGAAAAATTAGCCCGAATCTACACCAAAGAGATCATTTGTTGACACGGGACGCCTCGTGACATCATTTCTGACCGCGATGCTCGGTTTACCTCGCGTCTTTGGGAGACCTTTCAACATGCTCTCGGTACTACGCTCAATCTAAGTACCGTATTCCATCCCCAAACCGACGGTCAGACTGAAAGAACGATTCGTACCCTTGAAGACATGCTCCGTTCGTGTGTCATAGATTTCGGTGGTAATTGGGATGCATACTTACCTTTAGTCGAATTATCGTACAATAACAGTTATCATTCCAGCATTCAAATGGCACCATTTGAGGCATTGTATGGAAGAAGATGTCGATCGCCTATTGTATACGAGATCGGGCACTCGCAATTAACTGGTCCTGAGCTACTGCAAGAAACGACTGACAAAATCCTCCAAATTTGAGATAATCTACTGAAAGCTCGGAGTCGTCAGAAAAGTTACGCCGATAGACGACACAAGCCCCTTGAATTTGACGTTGGCGACCATGTACTCCTAAGGGTATCACCTTGGAAGGGTGTGGTCAGATTCGGCAAAAGAGGAAAGCTCGCGCCTCGATATGTGGGACCCTTTAAGATTTTGGAAAGGATCGGAAAAGTGGCTTACAGACTCGAACTACCGGAGGAACTTAACAACGTCCACCCGACTTTCCACGTTTCGAACCTCAGAAAGTGCCTGGCTGAGCATGATTTACATGTACAACTCGAGGATCTTCAAGTAAACGAAACACTACACTTCGTGGAAAAGCCTGTTGAAATCATGGATCGCCAAACCAAGCAGCTCCGACGCTCACGCATTCCCATTGTGAAAGTTCGCTGGGAAGGCAAACGAGGCGCAAAGTTCACTTGGGAACTCGAAAGCGACATGAAGGCGAAGTACCCACAGTTATTTGCTACGGCTTCGGCCTAATTTCGGGATGAAATTCCCTTAAGAAGGGGAGGCTGTAACACCCCGTGTTTCGAAAGTCAAAGTCAAAGTCAAGATTGAAGTCAATGGAAGAAAAAATTGCTAATTGCGATCTGTCACTCCTTGCTCAACTCCTGTTTTGACTTCTTTGACTTGTAGATAATCTGTTTATGCTATCGCTTTAGTTGTACTATGTGGAGTACTTATTAATAATCGATATTTAATCGCTATTTAATCGAATTATCGCTATCGCAATCGTAACTCGAATGATGTGTTCTAGATATTGTTTTACGTGTGTGTGCTATTATGTGTTACTTGTGCATGATATGTCTATGTTGAGGTGTTAATCGCAATAGAACTCGCAATCCATCCCATCGCAACCGCTAAATGCAAGTTAATTATAATGATTGTATGTTAGATATAGTAGTTGGGATTAAAAGTAATGTAATGGGTAATGCTATCGCCTCGCTTTCTTGAATCGCATCGCAAATCTCAATGCTCGAATCAAAACGCCAAAACTCCTCACGCCGGACAAGTGGATCGAGTGGCCAACCGACCGAGTGGCCATCCGATCGGGTTGCCATCCGACCGGGTTGCCACCCGACCGGGTTGCCACCCGACCGGGTTGCCACCCGATCGACCAGCTCCTTTCCCCACTTTCCATTTTAGGAAACCCTATAAATACCCCTATTTGTCACCTCTTTGATGGTGACAGCTCTCTTGTTCGACCAACTTGCTCCAGCCTTCATTTCTTCCGATTTCTCTCAAATCTTGTAAGTTTTCAACCTAAATCTTGTACTTCTATGATCTACACACACTTCTACATCATTCTCTCTTTCAAATCTCAACTTTTAACCGTGAAATCAATGGATTTGAGGTGTTCTAGGATGATGTCATCATGGTGTTCTTATGAACTTCATGTTTTGGCTTCATTCCACCAAGAAAACTTAGATCTGAACGATTTCCACATGAATAAACAAAGATCTTGCATAGATCTAAGCATATTCATGGTGAAAAGGATTGAAAGATGGTTTTCTAACCTTCTTTCAACTCTTTTACACTCAATGCACTCAAACCCGATAGAATCAGAGCCTGTTCTGATCCTCTGCTCATTCTTGGTGATGTATCAGTTCCAGATCCGAAATCTATCCGAGAGATAGTGATTTCAGGTTTAAACATGAACCACCGTCTTGAACCGTGAACTGGTCGGACTAGGGTGATTCATGTTCGGACGGGTCACTTGGTTCGAAGATAAGGTTCTGGTTGTTTGAGTCAGCTATCATAACGTCTCTTTTAAAGTTCCAAAACTTCAAAAACAAAGACAAGTGGTAAGACGATTAGATCGTCAGGACGGATTGCCGTCCGATCAGATTGCCATCCGATCAACCGGCCATCCGATCGGGTTGCACTTGGTCCCACACTTAAACTTTTATTTGAACTATTTAAGGATCTGAATGTTGAACGGAATGCCGTCCGATCGGATTGCCATCCGATCGAACGATCTTCCGGTCATGTAACGTTTGGGACCTTGGTACTTAAACAAATTTCAACATGTTTAATACACAAGGTTGCCACCCGATCGAATTGCTATCCGATCGAGTGACCGTCCTGCTGTGAACTTGTTCTCACTTGAGAAGCCTTGCCTATCGGATTGCCGTCCGATCGAACGACCGCTCGATCGACCGACCTGAAGGGTAGAGATACTTCTCTATTTTCAAAATGCTACAATGAAAACTTCAAAGTTCAAACCATCATACACAAACACATCCTCACCAAGCGAGGTGACACTCCAATCGAATGGCCATCCGATCGGATGACCATCCGAACGGATGGCCACCCGATCGACTGGCCATCCGACCGGACTATCATCCGATCCTTGGTACACTTTCATCGTTTTACGTGTCGCTCATCATTTATGCTATCATTAACTGTTCAGGCTAACTTCTGCTCTAAGTGCTCCCTTCAATCCATTAGCTTTACCTATGTGAGTATACTCGAACCCTTTTTGCTTTACGCACTTTTGGGTGTTACATACGTTACTTATTCTAAATCACATCTAACACACTACGCAATACTTTAACGCTAACCACTACTACATGTATACGTGACTCGATGAATGCTTGTTTGTTATGTTTACACATAGATTGCTGTCTACCTGCCTTAGCAACGATAGTACTATAGTTTGGACTCAGCACCTGTTCACTCAGGGGTTGTTAAGGACAACTAATCACATGGTCACAGTGGTGAATACGTATTATGAACTGCCTTGGGCAGTCAACCCGCAGGCAATGGTATCGATAGGATCATGTTGATAACTAAGATGCCTCGCATCACACGTTGTACGTGCTGGTTATGCGTAATCGATTTCAAACTCTATATGCTATTATCAAACTTGTATGCTCACCTTTACACTATGTGTATTGACTTTTACTTTAATGTATGTGGCAGGTGCATAAGATGATAGGACGCCTTGTTTGCTGTGTGATGAAATCGAGGCTAGGAAAGAGTCCTAGAAACAAATAAATAAACTGTCTATTTTGAGATCTGAGTTGTCGGATCAGTAGTTGTTTGTGAGACAATTATCTGTAATAACTGTTTTATTTGATATGTTATGGAATGGGACATGACGTTTAAATACCTGGTAATTAATAGTTGTTATGGATACTCATGGACAATCTGTTTCGCTCAGTGTCGCGCCCCGATGTTTTCGCCATCGGTTGGGGTGTGACAATCAAAACGCCAAAGTAATGAATAAAACACCATTACTGGCCAAAACGCATCCCTATATAAACAAAACATTCTCATACATAAGAACACACCTCCCCCAACCTGAAATGCCATATTTTCTACTATATACCATTCATGTTACAATGCAAAAATTACCAAAACATCAAACACACCTACTCAAAAAACGCCATATTTTACTATATACCAATCATCATAGAAAACGCCAAAACTCTCAAATATCAAAAATTTCCAAAAATGGACGTTTCTTTCAGATACGATATTTCCTCAGTAAAACGCCAAAAATGCCAAAAATCGTTTCTTGTATATTCAAT
Organism: Helianthus tuberosus; assembly: GCA_030545235.1. Classification (NCBI taxonomy): domain Eukaryota; kingdom Viridiplantae; phylum Streptophyta; class Magnoliopsida; order Asterales; family Asteraceae; genus Helianthus; species Helianthus tuberosus. The sequence continues at coordinate 171,416,013 of CM060448.1, read as the reverse complement.
ATTGTTCTACGCGAAGTTTCGCAGAATGCATTCTTTCCTGAGGTGTTGTGACTCAAATAACATTTTGCTGAATGAGATGGACAAAACTTTAAGAAAAAGATACTGGTGTCAGACTTATGTCATTTTTTGTGTTTTGTTATTGATGAATATTATAATGGCATGAATAGACGAATGACACTGATGAGTGCTTTGAAGATACATATTCAAACAAAAGACTCATGTCATATTGTCTTTCCAAACGGCCACAAAAACACAAGCATGACAAAGCCAAACCACCAGTGAACATGTTTCAAAGAAGAAAGAGACTGATGACAAGGAAGATTTGGAAGATGAATTGTTTCTATTTTCAGTTTTTTAATTTTCCTTTTCTGTTGTTTGTTATGTATTTTTCGACTAAGAATAAAAAAGTTTAATAAAGAGCCAAAAAGTAATAAAGATTGAGAAACGCCATAATGTAGTGAAACGCCATAATGCAGTAAAACGCCAAAAACTCACAACCTATAATAAAAGTAATTTGGAGAAGTATTATTAAAAGCTATAATTGGAAAAAAAAAAAAAAAAAAGCCAAAAACTACTTAAAGCCATTAAAAACGCCAAACTTGGAAGACGGAATGTCTATGACCATAAAAACTCATAAAAAGCTAAACAAAAAAAGTAAAAAATAAACACAGTAATTGAAAAGACGGCTACTTTATTAATATCATTTATTATAAATAAAAATGTGACAACCCTCATAATTACATGTATCCGTATGATTAATTAATGATAATTAAAGTGCTTGATGACTGTGCTGAATTACTTAACTGCTTTCTGATTACTGCGTCATACTTACATGTGCTTGTTAACATACTAGTCTTGTGCAGAAAATTGACTAAATAGTCCTGTATGTTTTTCTGAGTGTTGGGAATTAAAAGTGTTACAAAAAGATACATAAAAGATACTAAACGGAACAACTTAGCACTTTAACGAACCAGTATCTAACCGAACAACCGGACATTACCCGGGACACCAAAATATTGCAAGAAACATTGTTTAATTATTTCTTGGCTAGTTATGATCCCCGTACACCATAACACCCACGAAAATATCTACTAACTAACATATGTAACCATATACTTGAAATTGAATTACTAACTATCTACCATCAAAATTTACAATTAACCCCCCCCCCCCCCATGTATATTTACGGTCCAAGGAGGACCCCACCAAGATCACCATAATCCTACTAGATCTCCTCATATATTTTGTTTAGATATTGCTTGCTTGAGTGAACAAAAGATGGAGGAAGGAGATTATATGTATGGTCCTCTAGATCTTCATGATATCATTCACATCTTCACTCAACTTCACCCCATTCCCTCAAACTCTCCCTCTGCCTCTCAGCCCTCACTAGAACCGCCACCACCACCACTTTATCACCATCATCTTCATCCATTTCCAAGCTCCATTCAAGTGTTAGAAGGTGCCTTGTGAAGTTTGAAGCTTGTGGATCATTAAAGAGCTCACTTACTTGCCTTTACACACCATTTTCACCATCTTTTCTCTTGAAGTTCTTCCCTAGCTTTGAGCTAGTTGTAAGTCCTTGTTTAACCTTTGTTCACTTCTATTTTGAGTAGTTAAAAGATGTAGTATGATGAATATCACAAGAACACTAAAAGGGTTTAAACAAGAAACATGAACATAAAGCTTTACATAAAGATAAAACATGATGAAATGATACTAGTATGATGTTGTTGGGTGTATGTTGATGCTTGCTTGTTGATTACTAGAAATATGATGTTGATCATCATATGGAACTTGTTAAAGTATGATTGAAAACATGGTTTAACAAGTTAGAAGGTGATTAGGGAATTACATGAAATAATCACCTACTAGATTAAACATGAACTTGAACATAAAATGATTTCTTGTAAAATAACAAACAAAGTGAACTAGTAATCTTGTAGATCCAAGACTTGTGAATGATTTTTCTAAAGGAACCAAGTTTGAAAAGAGGATTCTTGAAAGATCATGATTTTTAATAAACCTACACTATTTTTAGTGACAAAATAAGTGTAGAAATACTTTTGGAACAAGAAGATGTGGTAAATGAATATTTTTGTAAAAAGTATCTACAAGTTGTAAACATCTAGAAATCCCGAGAGTGAGATTTTCACAAAAGTAAATACATTTTGGGAGGTAACTAAGACCACTAAATACCTTACCAAGTTACTACGCGTTTTTATGAAACATCAAGTTCATGTTAGTTTGTAAAATGGAATAGTTCGCTTTTGGTAAATTGTTGTTGATTGTTGAATGATTTTTGGAAAAGAAAATGATATGCTCATTAGCATGGACGCCTCCATTTACAAAGGAAACTCTGGCGAAATTTTCTAAAAACTCCAACACATAGAAAATATTTTCTAACAAGTGTTACAAGTGTATTTTAAACTATGACCTTCCGCAAAAGTCAATGTGTGACATTTGTATTGTGTGCTATGTGATGGAAGTAGTGAGTAGATAAACCATACGTAGGATACGTGTTATGCATGCGTGAAAAACTGATTGTATTCTGTACCCTATTAGGACGTGCTTGATTTCTGATTATTAGAGTAACTAATCTAACCGAGTAAACCAAGGTGAGTTCACACACTTTCTAAGGCATGGGATTCCTGGTGGTTGGGAATGGGTTAAAGAACTAAAACGGAACCTACACATCCTCCTTGGGTAGGATATGTACCGCCATCCTCCATAGGTAGGATGCCAATATTAGTGGGTTAAAGAACTAAAACGGAACCTACATATCCTCCTTGGGTAGGATATGTACCGCCATCCTCCATAGGTAGGATGCCAATATTAATCCTGCGTTTTCTCCTTGGGTAGAATACGTACGTTCGTCCTCCTTGGGTAGGACAACAACCTTAAAACTTACTAGACAAAACTCTATCATTAAGTCCCTCATTTATATCGACTTAATCGCCGAGGCCAATGGCGAGCGGGTCATTAGTTAATAGCGCTATTAGGTTTAACAAACCTCACACCGTGCCAGTCGGACGGTCGTGTACTAATGGACTATGGCAAACTGTCAATGATGATAGACATTGACGTAGGGCACAACTTACTTTCGTTAGTAGTCGATATGGTAACGGTCTAGTGGTTCACATGGGGAAGCCCCCACTGATTATGGATATGGTTTGGGAAATAAAGGAGGAACTAGTTAATCATACTTTCAACTATGGGGTAACCCCCACGGCAAGTAAGCCAGCGAAAGACAAACCATGTTTTCGGAAACAACTTAAAACTAAACAACCAACTGTGAACTCACTCAACTTTGTTGTTGACTCGTTGTTACATGCCTTACAGGTCGTTAGATGCTTATGGAGCTTGCACGAGGAGGAGGTCGTTGTGGGATATGGACTGTTATGTCCCGTTCTAAACACTTAAACTTTATGAACTTATTGAACTTATGTTTTGGTTTTACGTTTTATGCTTCCCCTGTTAACTTAAAGTTGGTTACTTTCTTTTTGTCACCAATTGTATTATGGTTGGTTTTATTTACTTAATTACGTTGTTCAATATGATTGGTGGCTCGATCCTGGTCATGTCATGCCTCCAAGCGGTGATACTCCGCATGGTGAATTTTGGGGGTGTAACAGATTGGTATCAGAGCCATTGGTTATAGTGAACTTGGTTTTAAAAAGGGAAAAACTTTTTGATAAAACCAGACTATAACCTGTACAGTGCTCAACGATCCACAACGACGCTTCGCTCCACGCGCAAGACTCGACACAATAGGTGGTATGATCTATGTTTATATTGTCTGTTTGATAGTTCACATAGTGCATTAGTTAACGTGATAACTTCTATTTGAGCCATGTGTGCTTACTCTCTTTTGTCGTCCCACGCTTACGCACTTTCGCGACACTTTTCTCACTTACGTTGCTTCGTTGTGAAGATCATGGGTGGACGTTTGAACTTGACTCAAGCCCAGCTGACGGCTCTGATTAACGAACGAGTGGCAGAGGCACTCGCAACTGTCCCTGCAGGAGGTATAACCTGCCATATCAACCCATCTTAGGACGTTTAGATCCTACCATCGCGAACCAACTCTTATGCTTAACCTTGTCTTTTATTCTCGCGCAATAGGTCAACATGCTCAGCCTCCCGTATGTACGTTCAAAACATTCATGGATTGTCGACCTAGTACTTTCAGTGGCACAGAAGGAGCTGTAGATCTTCTTCACTGGTTCGAGAAGATTGAGTATGTTTTTGAGATGTGTGAATGCCCTGAAGATCGTAGGGTGAAATTTGCCACTGGAACACTCGAAGGTGCTGCGTTAACCTGGTGGAAAGCACAGGTTCAACTGCTAGGGCTGGCGGTTGCTAATGCCACCCCATGGAACGACTTCAAAGAATTGATCAAGGAAGAGTACTGTAGTCGTGACGACATCCACAAGCTAGAGGTGGAATTTTTCAATTTGAAGATGACGGTGTCTGAAATCGAGGCATACACAAAGAGATCGAACGAATTAGCTATCTTGTGCCCCAGTATGGTGGATCCTCCTATCAAGCGTATCGAGCTGTACCTTAAGGGTTAGGTGCCAGAAATTCAAAGCCATGTGACCTCAGCTAATCTTGGCACCATTCAGCAAATCATCCGGTTGGCTCATAGTCTCACTGATCAGGCAGTTGAGCAGAACAAGCTGCCCAAACATCTTAGCGCTACTACTTCTGATGCCCCCAGTGATTACAAGCGCAAGTGGGATGGAAATTCGGGCAAGGGTTCTAATTCAGTTCAGTCTCAGTCCCAACAGCAGAGGACTGATGACTACCAGAGTCCTGGTCAGCAATCTTCTGGTAGTCAAGGACAGGGTGGATACCGAGGGAACCACCCCAAGTGCAACCGGTGCAACAAGCATCATAGCGGTCAGTGCCACAAGGGTCGGTGTCTGAGGTGTAACAAGTTTGGTCATGAAGCAAAGGATTGCAGGGGCGCACGACCAGCAAATCAGAATCGCCAAAAACAACAACAAGCACCACAGAACCATCAGCAACAGCAACAACAGGGCAATAAAGGATGCTTTCAATGTGGCGCTGAAGGCCACTTTAAGAGGAACTGTCCTCAGCTAAACCAGAATCAGAACAACAACAACCAAGGAAACAGGAACAACAATGGAGGCAACAATGGAGGCAACAACGGGGGTAACAATAATGGCAATGGCGCCCGAGGACGTGTTTTCGTGCTAGGTCAGGGTGATGCAAGGAACGATCCCAACGTGGTGATGGGTAAATTTCTTTTAGATGATTTCTTTGTTGCTGTTTTATTCGATTCGGGTGCCGATACTAGTTATGTGTCCTTAAAAGTTAGCCAAATGCTTGAGCGCACTCCAACACTTTTGAACACCAAACACACGGTAGGACTAGCAAACGGTAAAAGTATTGAAGCCACACGCATAGTTAAGGGTTGTAACCTCGTCTTAGCTGGTCAGACCTTCTCTATCGATCTTATCCCTATCGTACTTGGTAGTTTCGACATCGTTATTGGGATGGATTGGCTATCTCAACATCAAGCGGAGATTATTTGCAAGGAGAAAATTGTCCGCATCCCTCGTTCTGGTGAAGAACCCCTCGTGATTCGTGGCGACAAGAGTGGTGCTGTTGTGGGCATCATCTCTTTCCTTAAGACCCAGAAGTGTTTGCGAAAGGGCCACACTGCCATTCTAGCTCTCGTTACTGACGCATCAATGGAAGAGAAGAGAATTGAAGACATTCCTATTGTACGCGATTTTCCTGAGGTATTCCCCGAGGAATTACCTGGTCTTCCGCCTCATCGTCAATTCGAGTTTCAAATCGAGCTAACTCCTGGGGCAGCACCCATAGCCCGTGCGCCTTATCGCTTAGCCCCATCGGAACTAGAGGAATTGTCCACTCAATTGCAAGACCTCTTGGACAAGGGTTTTATTCGCCCTAGCTCTTCGCCCTAGGGAGCTCTAGTCTTGTTTTTGAAGAAGAAAGACGGTACTTTCAGAATGTGTATTGACTATCGCGAACTCAACAAGGTGACTGTGAAGAATCGTTATCCCCTCCCACGTATAGACGACTTGTTCGACCAGTTGCAAGGGTCGAGCTATTACTCTAAGATTGATTTGAGATCGGGATACCATCAGCTGAGAGTCCGAGAGGAGGACGTCTCCAAAACAGCATTTAGAACTCGTTACGGGCACTACGAGTTTTTGGTCATGCCTTTCAGATTGACGAATGCACCTGCGGTCTTCATGGATCTCATGAACCGAGTGTGCAAACCTTACTTGGAAAAGTTTGTCATAGTTTTCATCGACGATATCCTGATCTATTCGAAGAGTCAGGAAGAACACGAGCAACACCTGAGACTTATTTTGGAACTTCTTCGAACAGAGCAGTTGTATGCCAAATTTTCGAAATGTGACTTCTGGCTTCGCGAAGTCCACTTTCTAGGCCATGTGGTAAACAAGGATGGGATTCATGTTGATCCATCCAAGGTTGACTCGATCAAGAACTGGCCTGCACCCCGTACACCAACAGAAATCCGCCAATTCTTGGGTTTGGCAGGATATTACAGAAGGTTTATCAAGGATTTCTCAAAGATTGCGCAACCTCTCACTTCACTGACTCAGAAGGGTGTCACCTATCGTTGGGGTGATGCATAGGAGTCTACTTTTCAGCACTTAAAGGATAGACTTTGTAGCGCGCCTATCCTCTCATTGCCTGAAGGCACAGATGATTTTGTGGTTTATTGCGACGCTTCCATCCAAGGACTTGGTTGTGTGTTGATGCAACAAGATAAAGTCATTGCTTACGCATCATGCCAACTTAAAGTTCACGAAAGGAACTACACTACGCACGACTTGGAATTGGGAGCAGTTGTTTTCGCACTTAAGATATGGAGACATTACCTGTATGGTACCAAGTGCACCATTTACACCGATCACAGGAGTCTCAAGCGTATCTTCAAGCAAAAGGAATTAAACATGCGACAACGTCGATGGGTCGAGCTGTTGAATGATTACGAATGTGCGATCATGTACCATCCAGGCAAAGCCAATGTTGTGGCTGACGCCCTCAGTCAAAAGGAAACCATACCTAAACGTGTGCGAGCGTTACAACTTACCATCCAATCTAGTCTTCCTGCCCAGATACGAGATGCTCAGGTTGAAGCGTTGAAGGCAGAGAACATCAGGGATGAGTCCCTACGAGGATCAAGGAAACGGTTAGAACAAAAGGAAGACGACGCCTACTATGTAAACGGGCGCATCTGGGTCCCACTTTATGGAAACTTACGCGAGCTTGTGATGGATGAAGCGCACAAGTCTCGATACTCAGTACATCCTGGTTCGGATCAGATGTACCACGACTTAAAGACTACGTATTGGTGGCCTAGCATGAAAGCCAACATAGCAACCTACGTCAGTAAATGTTTGACTTGTGTGAGAGTCAAGATTGAATATCAGAAACCATCAGGCCTACTCCAACAACCAGAGATCCTGACATGGAAATGGGAGCAAATTTCCATGGATTTCGTTACTGGCCTGCCTAGATCTCAACGCGGAAATGATACTATTTGGGTGATAGTGGATCGATTGACTAAGTCTGCACACTTCTTGGCTATCAAGGAAACCGACAAGTTTTCTACTGTGACAACCGTCAAATTTGAATGCATCCGTACAATTAATTTATATTGATTTATACTTAATGACTGTGCTTAATTACAACTGATGACTTAAACTGTTTTCTGATTTCTGTATCATACATACATGTGCATCACATTTCATACTGTCACACCATTTGTTACACACAAACTTTAGTGATATACTTGATGCACAAAACACAGTTAGCACAGTGAGCGGATAACTCAGAAATATACTGACAGTGCCAGTACATAGACAGACAGTGTTTTGAGACCCAGTATGGGTCAGGGATAAGGTGCTACACTAGTATAGTGTGTAGGGAAGTGAGGACCATAAAACTGCGTCACTAGGTGATAGATGAAGTGCCGGGAAGTGCCTAAAACTCACTTTAAGTGCAGAATTCTGCACTTTTCAGCAAAAATTCAGCATTTTAATATGCTAGTAACATGCAGAAAATTGACTAAATGGTCCTGAATGCTTTCCTAAGTGCCGGGAATTAATTGTGTTACAAAAGGGTACATAAAAGACACTATTCGGAATAACTTGACACTTTAACGGAACGGTATCTAACTGAACAACCGGACATTACCCAGAACACTAAAATATTACTAGAAACATTGTTTTTATTTTTTTCTGAGCTAGTTATGGTTCCCGAGCACACTAACATTTTACATAATACATGACTACACATAAATGCAAGACCCTTACACTTAGAACCCTCCACTAATCACCTACTTGCCAAATAATTTACAACTACCCCCCTCCCCCCGTCAAACTTACGGCCCCATGTGGGGTGGTCCCACTCAAGATTTTTCTAAATCTTCACACAATCTAAATTGATATTACTTGGATTTTATAAGATATTGCTTGGATATTTGAAGATTCACCTAGATTTTCCTTGGATTTTTGATATTATTAGATATGATGAAAGTTACACTTGGACCCCCTCCCCCTCATATATTACGATCACAAGCATGGCCCCACCCAAGATTTCAAAATCCTAACTCAATCTTTCCTTGATATTATTTGATTTTCTTTGGATTTCCTTAAGATTTTCCTTGGATTTCATAAGATTGCCTAGATCTTACTATCATCAAAACTTACATCTAACCAAGGGACCCACCCCCATGCCTTCCAAGATTTTACCTTATATTTTACTAGATTGATTGTTTGTTGAAGTGCACAAAATATATAGTATGATCTTTATAAGTATGGAGCATTAGATCACTTCATTATTTCATAATCTTCACCACACTCTCACATCTCTCCTCTCCCTCTCAGCTCACATACAACCGCCACCATCACCACCATAACTCAACCATCTTCTTCCATTTTTGAACTTCATACGAGACTAGAAGGTGATTCAAGGGAGCTTGTAACTTGTAGATCATCAAGGAGCTTCATACATTGTTTTCTCACATCATTTTCACCATCTTTTTACTAGGGATCCTCCCTAGCTTTAAGCTAGTAGTAAGTTCTTATTTAACTCTTGTTCATCTTATTTTTATGGATTAAAAGTTGTAGTATGATAAGTGTATCTAAAACACTAAAGAACAAGAACTAAAAACATAAACATGAAGCTTTACATGAAGTTTACATAAAGCTGAAATCTTGTTGGGTTAGGGTTGGTTAAAACATGCATGGTATTTGATCGTTGATTTCTTGATAAACCCGTTGTTAGGACATTTGTTGATACGATTTAGTAACGTTTAAGCTATAAAGAAACATGTTGATTAACATTTTCAGCCAACTTCGACTGGCTGTAAACGGATCATAATAAATCGAAAATCTGAATCCTAAATTATGTATTTTCGAAAAACGGATCAAATGGCACTGGAATCGTAATTTTTCGAGGTCGTTTACTATCTTTAAAGGTCTGTTTTTGGATAGCAGCTCAAGCTGCGTTTTTACTGCAGAATACATGTGTTATATTCTTCATCATAACTTGAAACCTGAGTAGAACTAGGTCATGAAATTTATACTGTAGATGATCACTGATGTCATTGTGATCCTTCAACTGGAATTTCGTAAATCGGACTTACGATGAATTTTAAACGAATTATTCTGTAGACTGCAGTCAGAGAGTGATAAATCTGATTGCAGTCTGGTAAATGATTTTCTATAAAATATTGATAATGAACTGGACCCCGATATTTTTACACAATATTATTTGGATTGTATAAGACATTCTTTAAAAAATTAGGAATTTTTGGAATAAGTTAACTATTTTATTAAAATGCCCGAAAACAACCCAGTTTTGTATATTAAAACTGAAATGACATAAGTAGTATTTTGCATGTCTAAATGCCGGGTTGGTTATTTGAGAACAATCTAACGTGATATATGTTAAAGAAAATGATATGCTATTTAGCATGGACACCTCCATTTACAAAGGAGACTATGGCAAAATTTTCTGAAAATCCTAACACTTAGTAAATATTTCCTAGACGAGTGTTTACTAGTATATTTTAGACTATGTTTTTTTTTTCAAACATAAAACTCGCCATAATTTTTTGTAACAAAATACAAAGTATCGGAGGTTGGTTTTATACATGAAAATGGTTAAATATATATTTAGAATATATATTTCGTATTAAGACATGCGTGTGGATATTTGTTGATTTGTGGATTAGTTATATATATTTTCTAAGTAGGACTTAAAAATATATTATTTCAAATACGAATATACATGTATAAGTACCCCCATCCTTGGGAAGAAATACGGGTTAAATACTTAAGAAGTATTAATACAAGAATATTGAATAAACAATTATTCCAACACTGCATACAACTTAAAGTTAAAATAGTTATTATTTTAAAAAATATTTATAACTTGGAATAACTTAAGAAACGCAACTCGAAACATTAAACTCTAAGCCAAGGCACTGCCCGTTCGTCTAATTGACATTAGTACGTTGTAGGTTGTCGTGTAGCAGACAGAGCTGAGATACAGTACAAGACGCACTACAGTGAGTTCATGTCCCCATTTTCTCTTAACTGTCCTCAGTTTTATAACTCCGGGGGTGAAATACATATACAATTATTACAGACATTTTTATACATGGTATGGTTAGCTTAAGAAGGGTATACTACTTAGATCATGTGAGTGGGTAGGCGGAAACTTAAGGCCATTAATCCTCATTGTAGGACCGAGGGACATGAGTGATAGACCTATTCGGGTGTAGCGAGCCCCACTCCCGAGTCCGCTGAGTGGACCACGTGGTGACTATGTCTTATTGATGAAATCTGCTAGGTTTGAGTCTTCCTGCATCACTTCACACATATCAATGGCCTTGCAAACCATTGGTGATCTTTTTTTCCTTAATGCTACATACCAGGGACTTACATACATACTTATGACGTTTACAAAGGCATCTACATACACACAAACGAACACATGAACTCGCTCAACTTTTGTTGATTTTTCAAACTACATGTATTTCAGGGAACTAAACGGATCTGGCAGGTGTATGCACGTGTCTACAAGCTGCGTGTTAAATAAAGGATGTCGTCCGTGGTCGTAGAGTTTAAACGATGTATCCTATTCCTGGACGGGATACATGTTTCTAAACTCAGGATTATTTAAAGTCTTTTGTTGAGTCCATGGGAACTCATTTGAACATGTTATGGTTTGTAACTAATTGGCGTAAATGTTTTCAAGACAATGGTATTATGATATTTTCTAAACTTTATTAATGGATGAAAATATTTTGGTTTTATCATATAGCATTGTTATGATTGATTGCTATGGTATTAACAAGTCACACCAAATAACCACGCTTCCGCAAAAGTCAGGGTGTGACAGCTTGGTATCAGAGCCTCGATCATAGCGAACTAGGATTCTTTCTCGAGTCTAGACTATGATCATTAGGGCTCTCACAAAAAAAAAAACGTTTTTACGACCATGTTTTCATTGCATACACAAAACGTCCAGATCCAGGGAACAAACATTTTTACAAAAGGCACAGATACACATTCCAAAATTTATGTTTATAATTTAGCCTTAGAGGCTGAGGGAGGTTCAGTCTTAGAGACTGAGGGATTCAATCTTAGAGATTGAGGGAGGTTCAGCCTTAGAGGCTGAGGGAGGTTTAGTCTTAGAGACTGAGGGGCTCAATCTTAGAGATTGGGGGAGGAATTGGTCCTAGAGACCAGGGAGTTGGTCTTAGAGACCAGGGAGTTAGTCTGAGAAACTAGGAAGTTCAGTCTGAGAGGCTGGGTGGGATAGTCTGGGGAAGACTAGGAAGATTACTTGCTTACATTGTTATCACATACATGCTTAATTGCTGATGATTGATAAACGTGCATATGTGGTGATTGTTTGCATACGCTAACTGATAGTGATTACTATGGAAATACATACTATGACTACCATGTACCGATACACATGCCGCCTTGATCAAAAAGCGTGTTGTCAAACCTTGATGACCCTATGGACGCCGCCACAAATGATGAGACTGTACTTACGCCGGAGATATTTACGTCATACACTGAGAGTGATCCTGATATGCTGACCAAGGACAAGGACGACTTACAACAGTCCGCACTACCAGATTTTGGATAATTTATCCTTGCTGAAGGCTTCCTTGACAAGAATCCTCCTATTACTCTTGTTCCAGTCCATGACCACTTCATCACTGATCATTCCGATAGCGAACACACCATGGCTCCGATCCTTGACAATGCGCCTTATGTGGACCTTTCCTCCCAAAGGGTGGCTACTCGACGAATAGTTGATGACGTTGACATGATTATTGATGGTCCTCCTGACAACATCCATAGTGATGGAAAGTTAGACGAGAGCGTTATTACAAATTTCACTTCTGAGACCCCTGTTATCAAGCTATCCTCTGCATCTAGAATACATTCGATTTCAGACTCCTTTGAGTCTGTGTTAGTTGCAGCCTCACAGACGGCTGGATTACAGCTTTCCACTACTGACGCAGAAGACGACGACGTTATGACTGCTGCACCATCACCTGCTCGAGGCACCACACCGTTACACGACCCAGAGACTGCCCCTAAGCTAGCTTCTGCACCCTTTTGAGTCAGCTTGATGTTGCGCCTGCTGATCCTGCACCCTTGCTTGATTATGACCCTGCTTCTTTTTGGTATACCGGACATCACACCCCTTATACCTGACCCAGTACCTGCACCTGATGATCTCCTTATCGGTTGAGACGTTCGTCCGTGCACTTTCGCCGTTGATGTTGCTCCTATGGGAACCGACGTCCATTGCGCCAGCATGCCTATCACTTTCTTTCAAAGACATACCCGCACCCCGGGAAGGTATTCCAGGTCAGCACCCGCATGACGATCCTTTTGCTACAGCAACATTTTCCCCAACCTCACAGGCCGCACCGTTTGCTACATTTATCTCTACACCACTGGACGAGCCATTTCGATGGTTCCTATCATACACTATGCTGAAATTAGACCCTTACATAATGGAGGCTACACACGGGATAAGTTGCTCCTGTAACATCAGATACAGTTTGGGAAGATGAGTCACAGAATTTTGGAGCTTGAGCTGACACCATGTCCTTCACCCCATTGCCAGTCTACTTTGGTCCTCCACGTTTATCAAAGATTCCTTTTGCGCTTTTACCTGCTGTTATTACACCTTTCCCAGGTTTTTGATACTCGTTTCTTTACTGTCGAACGACAGATTAGTTAATTACTTTGACGTATATACAAGCTCGGGGAGGAGCTCGCTCATGTTAGCAGTTGATTTTCTTTCCTCCTCCACCTCAGACACCGGTATAGTGGTTTCTGGATGATGCGGATTACTTTTGGGTAAAGACACTAATGATAAGTCGGGATTGTGGAGACTTTTAAAGGCCACTTCAGACTATGTGAATTTGATACACTGATATACTTGTTGGGCAAGGGTAGGGTGATCCTGCGTCCCTCTTGATGTGATACATTTTGAAAGACGATGCAATTGTGGTCAGAGAATAATGAGAGCCAATCATCATCAAACATGCGACAACACTTTGTGGCCAATAACCAATGGAAGTTCAATCACTAAACCTTCGCTAAGCATGTTGTTGATCTATATGTGTGTGCTATAATAATAATGCTACGTGCTTGTTTGTTATACTCTCATTAAACATGATTCCACTTACTTGCTTGTGCTGTTGCTTGATGTGTTGATATGATGATTTAAATACGTGCAAATACATATTATTTCCAAACAACTATTTACATTCCCTGAACAGACGAGACCTAACCAACCCAAACTACATCTTAGGAAATGTCTCATCAAGAGATCACTCGATTGACCGAGGCAGAATGGCAAGCGCACGCCTCATGAGTCATAGCTCGGCACGAGGTTCTTCACTACAAATGCAGCGAAGGTACCTCAAGGAATGACCCACCTAACGGTAATGTTTAAGTCATCCAAGACACATTACAACATGTTTGGCAATGTGCTTTGCTAATACATACTGTGATGGTAATTGCTTGGGTACAGGTTGTACCTACAAATAGTTTCTAGACTGCAAACCCCTGATCTACGGTGGCACTGGAGGTGCCAAAGCATTTGTAAAATGGGTTGAGAATGTGGATGCGGTTGTACGAATGAGCGGTTGTACGCTAGAGCAACAAGTCCCATACGTTTCTGGATTGCTACAAGATGAGGCTCTATTATGGTGGAATCTTAGGGTTCGAACAATGGGCGAGACTGCAGCATATGCGTTAATATGGAGTGAGCTGAAGGAAATGATGCGTAGGGAGTGTTGTTCTCAGATGGAGATCTAGAAACTGGAAGTCGAATTCTGGAAGCTAAAGATGGAAGGTCCAAAAGTGGTGGAGAACGTGCAGAGGCTTCATGATTTGTCGCGAGTCGTTCCGTACCTGGTGGAACCTGAATTGAAGAGAATGGAGCAATCCATTTGGGAACTGGCGCCTCAAGCCTTGAGCCTGATGATAGCATCAACGCCCCGCTCACTAAGGAAGCACTTAGATTGGAAATACTCTCGACCCCCGACGTGAAAAAGGAAACGCAGGTAGAATCGCCCGGAAGGAACAAAAGGAAGCTCACTGACTTCTGGGAGGATACTCGAATGAACAGATCCAAAAAGGGAAAGAAGTACAGGGGTAAACTACCTAAGTGCGAAGAATGCTAGCATCATCATACCGGGCAATGCAAAAATGGAAAATGTGATAACTGTGGCAGGGTGGGACACTGCAAGGAGGAGTGTTGGCGCCGGACGAAACGTGGAAATCAAGGTCAAGTTGGTAGTGGAAAACACGAAGTAAACGACGACAACAGTAACTATCAAGGCGGAAATGGTGACAATCAAAAGCGTAGACAATAGTGTTTCCACTGTGGTGACATGGGGCACTTTCGGAAAGATTGCCCAAAGGAGATTAACCAAGACCGTGAAAGAGCATCCAACATTGGAGCTTGTGAAGCATGCCAGGATCCAGATGTGGTTACTGGTACGTTCTCTATCAACCAAAATTTTTTGCATCCATGTTATTTGATACCAGTGCCGACCATAACTTCGCATCTCATGAATTTAAGAATATACTTGGTTTAGTAGAGGGGTTAAGTTAGATGACCCGCACTTGATAGAACTAGTTAATGAAAAGCCTCGACGTAGTAACTGGGATGGACCCGCTGTCGAGCAACCAAGCGGTGATCGTTATCCGCATCCCGATGTCGAACGACGAAGCAATCGTGACTCGTGAAGCAAGATACGCCTCTACAATTTACCAATTGCTTAAAGGCACAGGAATTGTTGCGTAAAGGATGTGTTATTTTCTTGGCTCATGTCGGGGACAAGGGAGCCGAAGAACCAAAACTCGAAGATATTCCTGTGATAAGGAATATCCTGAAGTCTCCCCCGAAGACTTACCAGAATTATCTCCTCAATGATTAGTCGAATCTCGCATCAATTTAATTCCAGGCACCGCGCCTGTAGTCGATGCACCTTAGCGACTTACAGTTTCGGAGATGCAAGGATTGTCAGTGTAACCTCAGAAGTTGATGGAGAAGGAAGATAACAGACCAAGATTCCCTTTTGGGTAACCCCAATTCTGCTCGTCAAGAAAAAGGACAATGATTTTCAAATGAGCATCAACTACCAGGAGCCGAACGAGCTAACCCACAAGAGTCAGTAACTCTTGCTGAGAATTAACGAATTTCTTACTTAACTAACTGTAAGGATCCAACTACTATTACATGACCGATCGATGATCGAGTGTCATTAGCTGCGAATTCGGGAAAATAGTATACTGGGAAATTGTGGGACAATAATTTGTTTTTAAACATACACAAAAATGGTGTTTCCTATACAATGCACAAAACAGATCTACACAGAATACAAAACCTTGAGGATCTAGAAAACATACACTTAGGACCTTTGGGAACCCAGGTCCAAACTCGCAAAGGTTGTTACTTAGAAACCATATCTGTTAACTCAATCGAACACCATTAACCTGACATGTATGCCATTTCAGTTAACAAAACAGAAAGTACTTAAATTTCTTTCTTTGAAATATTCACTTTGCTTCTAACGTGTAGATGTTTGCATCTCTACTCCCCTTAAAGTAGTTGCATCGCGTTGATTTTCTTCGCTAAGGGCGAACACACATTTTCTTCGTATACTTGGTCATTTCTCCATTTTAGCAAATACACATTGCTTCATTACTTGAAAACTTGTATGTTATGCATGCACCTTTTGCTACGCATGCGGTTTCATTTCGAATAAACGCTTCATTGAAGTACAAATATTACTTTGCTCAAGCCAGCTATTGGTTTATGATTCACATAACCTACGTTATTGTAATTGTTGGCTCTTTTGCTATCAAGTCAACACACTTTCTCGAAACTTCTTTTGTTTCAAGTTACATTCATGGTTTATTTTTGTAACCATGCTGAGATTTCCCCTTATTGGTACATACGTTTATTATCGGGTTACACTGAAACTATGTTCAATTGCTTAAACTTATTCATTTTGCATATTCAGTTTAAGACGTCATATGATGTATTGGGAGCATCATATTCCAACATTTTTGCAAAGATTCCTTCATTACGAGTCGTAGTAGATTCGGTTGGTCTACGACTCCACTAAATCGTTTGATTGGTTTCGATACCTTGCGGTGATACTTTCACAGAATTGAAGCTTGTGCTAATTGGGTTACTCACTTCATATACGGATTTAAATTATTTATTTGCTCTAAATCCGTCTCGTTTATCACAATTAAAGCAGTCTCAACACGGTCGTGTGTTAAGGCAATGGTACATAGATTCATTTCATAAGCACAATGTACCTCTTAACGATTCTTTCATTGTCGATCGAATACCTTGCGGTACTTAATACTTTTCACCTTCGATAAAAAACAGTGGCTCTTTGACATTCCGTATTCAACTGGAAACTTTACGATATTGCGTAAATCAAATCTTCAGATTGTCTCAGTACACTTTCATTTGATTTCAGGCACGGTGAACTTGTTCAGTCACCACTATTATTGAATCTCGTCATTATGACACCTTGTGGTGTCATTAGCTTGTGCTAATCATGGTCAATTGTTTCACACAAAACTACTTATACTTTTGTTTGACTTGTCATTTAAACATTTCTGATGCAACTACGAATTAAGACAATGATACACCAGATTCGCTTGTGCTTCATTTCGGTGTATTTTCGCAATTCGAGAATGTCAGTACACTAGTCCTTACCATTTACTTATTCGAAAGTTGACAGGTAATTTTCATCTCCAAGTTGTTGATTTTGATTTCATATAGCGGATGCTATGGTTGTGAAAGTTGCATACTGTGACCGATCGTTTGAGAATCCTATTAGTCAAAACTCCTTTTTTTGTGGAACCCCTGTTAACTGGATTACACTAGACTATACGTCAATGCGTCTTGTACCTTTGACACCAAATGCTGAAAGCACGTACCTTTTAACCATTGGATTCGTGTTGTCATACATTCTTGGACTCACCTGATGTGAATAAGGTTTGATTCGGTATGGTGATTATCTACCTCGGTATTATTCATATACATACACGCATAATGAAACCCTAAGGAGATAAGGTAGTACAAATTTCGAGGACGAAATTTTCTTAACGGGGGGAGAATGTGACAACCGTCAAATTTGCATGCATCCGTACAATTAATTTATATTGATTTATACTTAATGACTGTGCTTAATTACAACTGATGACTTAAACTGTTTTCTGATTTCTGTATCATACATACATGTGCATCACATTTCATACTGTCACACCATTTGTTACACACAAACTTTAGTGACATACTTGATGCACAAAGCACAGTTAGCACACTGAGCGGATAACTCAGAAATATACTGACAGTGCCAGTACATAGACAGACAGTGTTTTGAGACCCAGTATGGGTCAGGGACAAGGTGCGACACTAGTATAGTGTGTAGGGAAGTGAGGACCATAAAACTGCATCACTAGGTGATAGATGAAGTGCCGGGAAGTGCCTAAAACTCACTTTAAGTGCAGAATTCTGCACTTTTCAGCAAAAATTCAGCATTTTAATATGCTAGTAACATGCAGAAAATTGACTAAATGGTCCTGAATGCTTTCCTAAGTGCCGGGAATTAATTGTGTTACAAAAGGGTACATAAAAGACACTATTCGGAATAAGTTGACACTTTAACGGAACGGTATCTAACTGAACAACCGGACATTACCCGGAACACTAAAACATTACTAGAAACATTGTTTTTATTTTTTTTGAGCTAGTTATGGTTCCCGAGCACACTAACATATTACATATGTGGGATCGTTTTCAGACCCGAACGAGTCGATCAGAAGAGTTTTACTCAATACGAAAGGCGGAAACAGACGTATCGAGGTCAATTCAGCAAGAATATCACTTAAACTGTCGATTTGATTGATATAATGACGTTTTACAGCGAGACGACACTTCGGCAGCACTTCGTTGCACAAACCGGAACTGTTCAATCTGATTTCGCTTGGAACCTATTTATAGGGTTTTGATTTCGTTTGAACGTGGCAAGATGTCAGTTCAAGCGGAATTAACTAAGTTAATTTCGCTTGAGACTGCACAAGCCTCTTTCAAGCAAAATCACCTCCTTCAAGCGAAATTAACTTTATCACACCCTAAAATCTCATATTTACTCGTACAACGCACCCTGATCTAACAATTCTAATACTAGACTCGATACAAGACGAAGTCGACAGACGCATGCACCAACAGACTCCCCCTCGAATGTTGACGAGTCTTAAAGTGTCGAGTCTTCGCATCTTCAGTCTTTATCAGTCCTCTCGTACTCTTGAAGTATCTGACGCTGTAAGTATCCTCAAATCTCTCTCTTCTCTTCTCATCAGCACCATCAAATTCCTCCCCTCGAATATTGATGATCTCCAGGATCTGAGTCTGGCTCTCGAGCTTTTTAATTCTCTTGATCAGATCTCTTGATTCCTTAAGTTCATCAGCATCAGCAGTTCCAGAATCGTAACCTGGCTCAATTCCTGCTCAGGATCGAAATCTGGCTTACCTGCACAACCTCTACCTCACAATAAATTTTACGATTTGATAAATTTATACCCTGCTTACCACTTGTAAAAACAATTCTCAACATGATTTAACATTTATAGTCTCTAATGAACCACTTGCAGGAATAACGTTTTTATTTCAAAAACTTTTCTCATTTCAATATAGACTCCCCCTCACCACATGCTCATCCTGTTTAGCACTTGGAATTTTGAAAATCAGCTCTCCAATATCAGATGTCGAAAATCTTTTTGTATTTTTCAAAATTTATGCTAAAACACACTAAAATCTTTTTGGATTTTTGAATGTAAATGAAATGCAGTAAAGAAATATTTACAAACAATATTTTTGTGAGTTTGTGTAAGAGTATCATATCAGTTTATGAGACAAATCATCAACACCGTTAAGCTTTAAACATTTTCAGTTCTAAACGATTCACATAGATTGACGATATTGTTGTCCACTTAAACTCAATCTAAGAACTTTCGAAATGCTTACCGATACGTTTAAGGTATATTAATATTTTGCACTAAATTCTTATGGACCCCACGATCTCAGCATATCCCCTCATCATGCAATACACTGACTCAAATAATGCCTTTAAACTTTTATCAACTGTGATTTGTGCAAAAACAACGCAGAATGTTTAAACATTAACAATCAGGTCGATACTTCCGTATACGCAGAGAAAGTCCAATGTTTAAACAAAATAAGAAAAATAAAACAAGTTGAAGTTGTTTAGGATTTAACCACCAGGTCGATACTCCCGTATACGCAGAGGTGATCCAAAGCTTAAACGAAACACCAAAGAAAATAAAGCAGAACGTTTAGGCAATAACATCCAGGGCGATACTCACGTATACGCAGATGATGTCCAATGCTTAAACAAAATAAAGAAATAAAACAAGTTTAAATCTTTGCAAAATAAAATGCACAATCACAGCGACTTTTTAGCAAAGTTGTGAAAGTTCAAAAACTTAACCAGTTTTATGTCTTTCGACAATCAGCGATTACTGAGTAGGCACACAGTCAAGAAGGACAAAACTAAGTACTATGCTTTCAATCATGTTTCCCACTAGAACTAGGCTTTTTCATTTAAGTTTGTATCGTTTTCGCAAATCTACTAGTCTAGCTGAGCCTACCGTCACATCTTTAGTGTGACCGTTTATCACAATATATCTTTCCATTTCTTTAGCATGTCG
This sequence comes from Helianthus tuberosus, assembly GCA_030545235.1. Lineage (NCBI taxonomy): Eukaryota > Viridiplantae > Streptophyta > Magnoliopsida > Asterales > Asteraceae > Helianthus > Helianthus tuberosus. Next base: position 171,395,662 of record CM060448.1, on the reverse strand, counting down.
TGATCGTCCACTGATGTACTATCATTTCCTCTTTTATACAACAAAACTCGTTTTTTATTTTATCATGTTTTTGACTTTTTCAAATTTTCAAATGTTTTTGGATTTTCTAAAATTTTCTACTCCCCCTAAAATGAAAACACATTTAAAAAAATTTGAAAACAAACTGTACAATAAAGTGACAACCAATATCAAATCACTTCAATTCGCCATCCACTTGTCATAAACAATCAGAACTCCCCCTTACAACAAACTATTTTCCCATTGTGATTTCAAAACACTTAAGTTTGTTTTAATCAAATGGTTTTTCCAGAAAACTAGTTTTGTTGATTGATTTTACCATTTGTAAGTTAGGGGTTTGGTTCATCACATTGTTCTCAACCACTTGTAGGAAAATGCAAGTACAACTTAATGTCCTTGATTTACCACTTGTATCACGAATTCTTTTTCAACCTCATGACTTACCAAGCAATTTCACATGTAGGTTGAATTCTCAAGATGCCGATACCTAATCCTCACTTACCAACCTGGGAGTTCCGGCAAGTCATACTAGTGACCAATTTTCAGTTTTTCACAAACAATATAAGAAAGATGCCGATTCATGCTCCATGATTACTAACTTGGGAGCTCCGGCAAGTCCAGAAATTTACTGTTCATAGTAGGTACCATCCCAATCACAAACCAGGGATGATACTTTACCTTGCTTCTTTGTTTTCTTTTCGTAAAACTCCTTGACTCCCTTTACCTTCCTGTCAACCATTTTTCCAAAAATATTATGAACTTTGGAATTGAAGGCTTTCTCAACATCAAACTCTTCCTTTTCCGAGAAAAATTGATTTGAAATTTCAGTTTTGCCAACTTTTTGTTTAAAATTTTCAGCCCTCAATGGTGGAAAATGAACATCATCCATTGGAGGAACTGATTTTTCACATTTAACCTCAATTTGTGGCTCCTCTGATTTTGTGGAATCAGATTCATCGCCAGAAGATAACTCCTCTGATTTTGACGAATTAGAATCATTGCTAGACTTCTCATCAGATTTCTTAACAACCCATTTTTGGTTGTCAAGCTTTGCCCTTTTCTTGTAAAACCTATTTGAACATTCACCAATATCAAATTTTGAATCTTTGAAAAGTTTAGTTCTTTCAATTGGAGGTTCAAACTCAATCACTTTCTCTTTCAGTTTACGAGAAACTCCCTGTTTTTGATTTTATTGCCTTGGATCAATTCTTGGCAATATGACCAACAGTGTTGCATTGGAAACAAGTTCTCGTTTCTTTCATATCTTCTTGCTTCTTTGCAAGGAATTCTTCGTTTGACTGCTTTCTGAATAGGTTTTCTTTCTCTTCTTCAGTAGATGTACCTGAAACAAATGTCATTTTCGATTTAAAATCTCGAACATATTTTTCATTTTTATAATTTTCTAGTGGAATAAATCCTAACCCTTTCTTTTTGAAATTACCGTTATGGTTTGGTTTCTTTCGATGACCAGAACCAGAACTGTAACCTTTTTTCTTGTTTTCTCTTTGTTGAACTCTTGAGGTGTGCTTTTTAGGTTTTTCATTAAGATTTACATCTTTTATTTCAGAAATATTAATTTCTGTTAGTTTGAAAACATTTTTTTATCAATTCAGGTTTAACACCTCTTATTGGAAATTCCTCATCAGAATATAATTTGTCGGAATCATTCAATGTATATGCAATTTTGAATGTTTCGTCATTCAAATTAGATTTTGATAGAAGAAATTCTTTATTGTAAATCCTTTTTCCCTGTTTGTCGGTTTGACTCGGAGTGCTTGACTCAGACTTTGACTCTGACATAGACTCCGACTTTGACTCCTCGGATTCATCTTAATCCAACACCTGATCGACCACTTTCTTTATTAACTCGGACTCATGATCAGTGTCAGATGACGTAAACGTGACATCAATATTATCTGGCAAGTTAAGTGAAGACTCCGACTCCCACTGTAAATTTGTTGCCTTTTCGACTCTTTCTGAATTTGGATTTCTCGGAGAATATCCATTTTCAAGCGGGGGTGGACACTTGTTGTGACTGACACCTTGTTTCTTACCAGATGTCTTTTCTTTAGTATCCTTCTTCTTTACTTTCTTCTTTTCAGGAGTCTTTTCTTCAGAAATCTTTTGTTCTCCAGTTACTTCATCATCTTCAAATGCCTTCATGCCTTCAACAGTTGAATAAATCCTGTCAGTGACATAAGAAGTACATGAGTAACTTTTTAACAAACGGTTTACTCTTTCTGTCTCAATCCTTTGTGTCTCCAGCTTTTGTTCAAGTACATCACACTTCTCAATATAATTGTTCACACTTTTCTGCTTTATCATGAAAGCTCCTTGAAGTGTCTTCATTGCTGTTGCTTGTTCTTCACTTGATTGATTGTACTGATTCATAGCCTTGTTCAAAACATCGTAAGATTCCTTCAACTGGTTTATGTTGTTAATCAGTTCACTGTTTTTCTTTTTTATAATCTCACAGTTCTCACAAATCACTGGAACATTTTTAGCATTAACTTCTTCATCAACTTTGAACTTTGGAATGTCTTTCACCTTTTTCTGTATTACAGGAACTTCCTCATCGTCACTGCTGACCGGTGTTTTGATCTTTTTCTTTTTCCTTTTGGCTTTTTCATCTTCACTATCACTTTCTGCTATCAATTTCAAATCAGCTGCCATTCTTCTTGCATAATATTCTCTATCATCATCACTATATTCTTCAACTCGAGCAACATACGCTTTGTAATTTGAATCTTTGTCTGGATCATAATCATCCCAATTGAAATTTGCCCAACTAAAACCTTCAGGCAATTTTTCATCATCTTGGTTTATCAGGCATGCTTTGTTATCAGCTGAGATATAATTGTTCCAACTGAATCCTTTAATTGGCTCTTTGTCATCCTGATTCACCATACAAGCTCTCTTTGAAGATTCCTTGATTACTTTCCTACCATGTGCCACTTGCAGTTCTTGTTGTTGTTGAGCAACTTGATGATAAATGGCCTTCCGATAGTAATCATTGTTGTTGTTGAATGGATTTTGAGCTCCACTTGCTTCGCGGTTTTTGCACTCCCTCTTGAAGTGTCCTTTTTCCCTGCAACGAAAACAAGTGACTTTAGATTTATCAAAACCTAAAGTTGAAACATTAGCTTCACGTAAATCATCTCTTCCTGTGATCTGCTTAAATTTCTCAGCTCGTCTTAACACACTTGCCAAACACCACTTTATATCCATCAATTCCATCTCTTTAGCATCAATCTGATCATAATCCTCTTTAGTAAGCATTGGATTACCGATCCGACCTGCCACAAAACTACCATATGATTCCAACACTGTTCCCAACAAAGACATGTGACTCTTAGCAATTTCTGCTAAATAATCCTCATCATTTTCCAGATTCAGTACAATGTTGCATTGTAACTTTTTGCCATTCTTTGTTGCTGAAATGTTTGGATCAAATGATGGATATGATGAAAAACTTGTGTTGCTGTTTGATCCTTTGGATGAACTTTCTGATGAACTCTTTGCATTAAATGCTGTTTGAATCTTCGGTGACAAGTTGGTGGATTTAATACTGACACCACCTTTATAATAAAGACTAATGTCTTGTTCACCATCGAAATCTTTCATTCTTAAGACTTTTCTCTGTTCCATCTCCTGAGCCTCAATCTTTTCAATAAACTTGCTCAGTGTCAGATTGCTAAAACCTTTCTTGTTCCTCAACATCATGAGATATGTACCCCAAGTTTCATACGGTAATGCATCAGCTAGCTTCTCAATCAACACCTCATTATCTTTTTCGATGCTCAACCTCCTCATGTTAGCTAGCAAATTGCAGTATCTCTCAATGATTTGCTTTGTACTTTCATTTTTCAAACCACGAAACAGATCAAATTCTTTCTTTAAAAGCGACTTTTTGTTCTTGACCATCTCTTGGCTTCCTTGAAACTTCGATTTTAGTGCTTTCCAGATCGAATAAGAAGTTCCATTGTGTTGCAATAGAACTAAGATATCTTCTTTTATAGCTTGTTGTAGTAGACTTAGCATCATTTTCTCATCTTTGTATTTCTTTCTATTTTCAGCACTCAGATCCTTGATTGCAATAATTTCTTCTTCATCATTCATCGGTCGAACATATTTCGTCTCAACACATTCCCAAGCATCTAGATAATTTGCTTGTACCCAGTTCTCAAAACGTTCTTCCCAACCCTTATACTCCTCGATGTTTATGAGCTTAGGTGGTTTTTGCATCGTCCCTGTTTCATTTTCCAACATCGTGTTCTGTGTCAGAGTGATCGGGGTAACCGGGGTAGCGAATGCATTGTAAAATTCTTCTTCCATGTTTCGGAATTTCAAAGTTCACAAAAATAGTCTGTTCAAACGGAATTACAATCTCAAACGGAATCCCTTCCAAACTGAAATACTCAGTTCAAACGAAATATCCTTCAAGCGAGATACCCTCTGAAGCGAAATAACCAAGTTCAAGCGAGATTACTGATTTCGCTTGAAATCACTCAAACGAAATAACAACTGAAGCGGAATTAATGATTCAAGCGGAATCACTCAAGCGAGATAACCCAACTGAAGCGGAATAGCAAGTTTGAAGTGGAATCAGGTCGAAATTTCAAGCGGAATCACCGGTTTCAAGTGGAATTAACCTACTAATTCCATTTGAAGGGCTGCTGATGTCATCATTCTCAAACTGTTTTTAAGCGGAATTATGAAAATTACCAGTTTTAGATCGATTTTAGGCCTGAAACTTTCAAGGCTTTGTTAAAACACTAATGCGCACATTCTGTGAAAATTTTAGCCGATTTTAACCGTGAAAACTTGTAAATTTTGAAAAAGAAGGTGTAGAAATCAGAATTTTCAGCTGAATTGGTATGAACTCTTCCTCCTTAGCTCTGATACCACTATTTTCAGACCCGAACGAGTCGATCAGAAGAGTTTTACTCAATACGAAAGGTGGAAACAGACGTATCGAGGTCAATTCAGCAAGAATATCACTTAAACTGTCGACTTGATTGATATAATAACGTTTTACAGCGAGACGACACTTCGGCAGCACTTCGTTGCACAAACCGGAACTGTTCTATCTGATTTCGCTTGGAACCTATTTATAGGGTTCTAATTTCATTTGAACGTGGCAAGATGTCAGTTCAAGCGGAATTAACTAAGTTAATTTCGCTTGAGACTACACAAGCCTCTTTCAAGAGAAATCACCTCCTTAAAGCGAAATTAACTTTATCACACCCTAAAATCTCATATTTACTCGTACAACGCGCCCTGATCTAACAATTCTAATACTAGACTCGATACAAGACGAAGTCGACAGACGCATGCACCAACAATATAATACATGACTACACATAAATGAAAGACCCTTACACTTAGCACCCTCCACTAATCACCTACTTGCCAAATAATTTACAATTACCCCCCCCCCCATCAAACTTACGGCCCCATGTGGGGTGGTCCCACTCAAGATTGCTCTAAATCTTCACACAGTCTAAATTGATATTACTTGGATTTTATAAGATATTGCTTGGATATTTGAAGATTCACCTAGATTTTCCTTTGATTTTTGATATTATTAGATATGATGAAAGTTACACTTGGACCCCCTCCCCCTCATATATTACGATCACAAGCATGGCCCCACCCAAGATTTCAAAATCCTAACTCAATCTTTCCTTGATATTATTTGATTTTCTTTGGATTTCCTTAAGATTTTTCTTGAATTTCCTAAGATTGCCTAGATCTTACTATCATCAAAACTTACATCTAACCCCCCTCCCCATACCCGAATTCGGTCACCAAGGGACCCACCCCCATGCCTTCCAAGATTTTACCTTATATTTTATTAGATTGATTGTTTGTTGAAGTGCACAAAATATGTAGTATGATCTTTATAAGTATGGAGCATTAGATCACTTCATCATTTCATAATCTTCACCACACTCTCACATCTCTCCTCTCCCTCTCGGCTCACATACAACCGCCACCATCACCACCATAACTCAACCATCTTCTTCCATTTTTGAACTTCATACGAGACTAGAAGGTGATTCAAGGGAGCTTGTAACTTGTGGATCATCAAGGAGCTTCATACATTGTTTTCTCACATCATTTTCACCATCTTTTTACTAGGGATCTTCCCTAGCTTTAAGCTAGTAGTAAGTTCTTATTTAACTCTTGTTCATCTTATTTTTACGGATTAAAAGTTGTAGTATGATAAGTGTATCTAAAACACTAAAGAACAAGAACTAAAAACATAAACATGAAGCTTTACATGAAGTTTACATAAAGGTGAAATCTTGTTGGATTAGGGTTGGTTAAAACATGCATGGTATTTGATCGTTGATTTCTTGATAAACCCGTTGTTAGGACATTTGTTGATACGATTTAGTAACGTTTAAACTATAAAGAAACATGCTGATTAACATTTTCAGCTAACTTCGACTGGCTGTAAACGGATCATAATAACTCGAAAAACTGATTTTCTGAAGCCTAAATTATGTATTTTCGAAAAACGGATCAAATGGCACTAGAATCGTAATTTTTCGAGGTCGTTTCCTATTTTTAATGGTCCGTTTTTGGACAGCAGCTCAAGCTGCGTTTTTACTGCAGAAAACGTGTGTTATATTCTTCATCATAACTTGAATCCTGAGTAGAACTAGGTCATGAAATTTATACTGTAAATGATCACTGATGTCATTGTGATCTTCCAACTGGAATTTCGTAATCGGACTTACGATGAGTTTTAAACGAATTATTCCGTAGACTGTAGTCAGAGAGTGACAAATCTGATTGCAGTCTGGTAAATGATTTTCTATAAAATATTGATAATGAACTGGACCCTGATATTTTTACACAATATTATTTGGATCGTATAAGACATTCTTTAAAAATTTAGGAATTTTTGGAATAAGTTAACTATTTTATTAAAATGCCCGAAAACAGCCCAGTTTTGTATATTAAAACTGAAATGACATAAGTAGTATTTTGCATGTCTAAATGCCGGGTTTGTTATTTGAGAACGATCTAACGTGATATATGTTAAAGAAAATGATATGCTACTTAGCATGGACACCTCCATTTACAAAGGAGACTATGGCGAAATTTTCTGAAAATCCTAACACTTAGTAAATATTTCCTAGACAAGTGTTTACTAGTATATTTTAGACTATGTTTTTTTTTCAAACATAAAACTCGCCATAATTTTTGTAACAAAATACAAAGTATCAGAGGTTGGTTTTATACATGAAAATGGTTAAATATATATTTAGAATATATATTTCGTATTAAGACATGCGTGTGGATATTTGTTGATTTGTGGATTAGTTATATATATTTTCTAAGTAGGACTTAAAAATATATTATTTAAAATACGAATATACATGTATAAGTACCCCCATCCTTGGGAAGAAATACGGGTTAAATACTTTAGAAGTGTTAATACAAGAATATTGAATAAACAGTTATTCCAACACTGCATACAACTTAAAGTTAAAATAGTTATTATTTTAACAAATATTTATAACTTGGAATAACTTAAGAAACGCAACTCGAAACATTAAACTCTAAGACAAGGCACGGCCCGTTCGTCTAATAGACATTAGTACGTTGTAGGTTGTCGTGTAGCAGACAGAGCTGAGATACGGTACAAGACGCACTACAGTGAGTTCATGTCCCCCTTTTCTCTTAACTGTCTTCAGTTTTATAACTCCGAGGGTGAAATACATGTACAATTATTACAGACATTTTTATACATGGTATGGTTAGCTTAAGGAGGGTATACTACTTAGATCATGTGAGTGGGTAGGCGGAAACTTAAGGCCATTAATCCTCGTAGTAGGACCGAGGGACATGAGTAATAGATCTATTCAGGTGTAGCGAGCCCCACTCCTGAGTCCGCTGAGTGGACCATGTGGTGATTGTGTCTTATTGACGAAATCTGCTAGGTTTGAGTCTTCCTGCATCACTTCACACATATCAATGGCCTTGCAAGCCATTAGTGATCTCTTTTTCCTTAATGCTACATACCAGGGACTTACATACATACTTATGACGTTTACAAAAGCATCTACATACACACAAACGAACACATGAACTCGCTCAACTTTTGTTGATTTTTCAAACTACATGTATTTCAGGGAACTAAACGGATCTGGCAGGTGTATGCATGTGTCTACAAGCTGCATGTTAAATAAAGGATGTCGTCCGTGGTCGTAGAGTTTAAACGATGTATCCTATTCCTGGACGGGATACATGTTTCTAAACTCAGGATTATTTAAAGTCTTTTGTTGAGTCCATGGGAACTCATTTGAACATGTTATGGTTTGTAACTAACTGGCGTAAATGTTTTCAAGACAATGGTATTATGATATTTTCTAAACTTTATTAATGGATGAAAATCTTTTGGTTTTATCATATAGCATTGTTATGATTGATTGCTATGGTATTAAGAAGTCACACCAAATAACCACGCTTCCCCAAAAGTTAGGGTGTGACATCTACCCGAGCAGACATCTACCTAAAGGAAGTAGTATCAAGGCACAGAGTGCCAACCTCCATCATTTCTAATCGTGACTCGCGTTTTACATCTGAATTGTGGCAAGCTATGCACAAGTCCTTTGGCTCTCGATTAGACATGAGCACGTCATATCATCCACAGACGGATGGGAAATCTGAACACACCATCCAAACCCTTGAAGACATGCTTAGGGCATGTGTAATCGACTTTGGTAATGGCTGGGAAAAACACCTCCCGTTAGTGGAGTTTTCGTATAACAATAGCTACCACACCAGTATCCAGGCTGCTCCGTTCGAAGCATTGTACGGACGGAAGTGCCGATCACCTCTTTGTTGGGCAGAGGTTGGCGACAGTCAAATCACAGGCCCAGAACTTGTAGTGGATACAACTGAGAAGATTGCTCAGATACGACAACGAATGGCGGCAGCTCGTGACCATCAGAAAAGCTATGCAGATAAGCGATGAAAACCACTCGAGTTCCAGGTTGGGGATCGAGTGCTACTTAAAGTCTCACCTTGGAAAGGTGTAGTTCGTTTTGGCAAACGAGGCAAACTCAATCCGTGTTATGTCGGACCGTTCGAAATCATTGAGAAAATTGGCAAAGTCGCTTACAAGCTGAAGCTACCGGCAGAACTCAGCGGAGTTCACAATATTTTCCACGTGTCAAATCTGAAAAAGTGTCTGTCAGATGAGACCCTCATAGTTCCCTTAAAGGAGCTCACAATCGACGAACAGTTGCGATTCGTCGAGGAACCAGTTGAAATCACAGACCGAGATGTTAAGATTCTCAAGCGCACCAGAATACCTCTTGTTCGAGTTCGTTGGAACTCCCGTCGTGGCCCAGAGTATACCTGGGAACGAGAAGACCAAATGAAACACAAGTATCCCCAGTTATTTGAGAAAAGTGCAACCACTACTGAGGCAGAAGCTACTGCGGAATTTCGGGACGAAATTCCAAACCAACGGGGGGATGATGTGACACCCCAAGAAAAACAGGAAACCACGCAACTTAACTAGCTTCCTCAGTAGCCACGTGCTAAATTTCGGGACGAAATTTTCTTAGCAGGGGGAGAATGTGACAACCCTCATAATTACATGTATCCGTACGATTAATTATTGATAATTAAAGTGCTTGATGACTGTGCTGAATTACTTAACTGCTTTCTGATTACTGCGTCATACTTACATGTGCTTGTTAACATACTAGTCTTGTGCAGAAAATTGACTAAATAGTCCTGTATGTTTTCCTGAGTGTTTGGAATTAAAAGTGTTACAAAAAGATACATAAAAGACACTAAACGGAACAACTTAGCACTTTAACGAACCGGTATCTAATCGAACAACCGGACATTACCCGGGACACCAAAATATTGCAAGAAACATTGGTTAATTATTTCTTGGCTAGTTATGATCCCCGTACACCATAACACCCACCAAAATATCTACTAACTAACATATGTAACCATATACTTGAAATTGAATTACTAACTAACTATCTACCATCAAAATTTACAATTAACACCCCCCCATGTATATTTACGGTCCAAGGAGGACCCCACCAAGATCACCATAATCCTACTAGATCTCCTCATATATTTTGTTTAGTATTGCTTGCTTGAGTGAACAAAAGATGGAGGAAGGAGATTATATGTATGATCCTCTAGATCTTCATGATATCATTCACATCTTCACTCAACTTCACCCCATTCCCTCAAACTCTCCCTCTCCCTCTCGGCCCTCACTAGAACCGCCACCACCACCACTTTATCACCATCATCTTCATCCATTTCCAAGATCCATTCAAGTGTTAGAAGGTGCCTTGTGAAGTTTGAAGCTTGTGGATCATTAAAGAGCTCACTTACTTGCCTTTACACACCATTTTCACCATCTTTTCTCTTGAAGTTCTTCCCTAGCTTTGAGCTAGTTGTAAGTCCTTGTTTAACCTTTGTTCACTTCTATTTTGAGTAGTTAAAAGATGTAGTATGATGAATATCACAAGAACACTAAAAGGGTTTAAACAAGAAACATGAACATAAAGCTTTACATAAAGATGAAACATGATGAAATGATACTAGTATGATGTTGTTGGGTGTATGTTGATGCTTGCTTGTTGATTACTAGAAATATGATGTTGATCATCATATGGAACTTGTTAAAGTATGATTGAAAACATGGTTTAACAAGTTAGAAGGTGATTAGGGAATTACATGAAATAATCACCTACTAGATTAAACATGAACTTGAACATAAAATGATTTCTTGTAAAATAACAAACAAAGTGAACTAGTAATCTTGTAGATCCAAGACTTGTGAATGATTTTTCTAAAGGAACCAAGTTTGAAAAGAGGATTCTTGAAAGATCATGATTTTTAATAAACCTACACTATTTTTAGTGACAAAATAAGTGTAGAAATACTTTTGGAACAAGAAGATGTGGTAAATGAATATTTTTGTAAAAAGTATCTACAAGTTGTAAACATCTAGAAATCCCGAGAGTGAGATTTTCACAAAAGTAAATACACTTCAGGAGGTAACTAAGACCACTAAATACCTTACCAAGTTACTATGCGTTTTTATGAAACATCAAGTTCATGTTAGTTTGTAAAATGGAATAGTTCGCTCTTGGTAAATTGTTGTTGATTGTTGAATGATTTTTGGAAAAGAAAATGATATGCTCATTAGCATGGACGCCTCCATTTACAAAGGAAACTCTGGCGAAATTTTCTAAAAACTCCAACACATAGAAAATATTTTCTAACAAGTGTTACAAGTGTATTTTAAACTATGACATTCCGCAAAAGTCAATGTGTGACATTTGTATTGTGTGCTATGTGATGGAAGTAGTGAGTAGATAAACCGTTCGTAGGATACGTGTTATGCATGCGTGAAAAACTGATTGTATTCTGTACCCTATTAGGACGTGCTTGATTTCTGATTATTAGAGTAACTAATCTAACCGAGCAAACCAAGATGAGTTCACACACTTTCTAAGGCATGGGATTCCCGGTGGTTGGGAATGGGTTAAAGAACTAAAACAGAACCTACACATCCTCCTTAGGTAGGATATGTACCGCCATCCTCCATAGGTAGGATGCCAATATTAATGGGTTAAAGAACTAAAACGAAACCTACACATCCTCCTTTGGTAGGATATGTACCGCCATCCTCCATAGGTAGGATGCCAATATTAATCCTGCGTATTCTCCTTGGGTAGAATACGTACGTTCATCCTCCTTGGGTAGGACAACAACCTTAAAACTGACTAGACAAAACTCTATCATTAAGTCCCTCATTTTATATCGACTTAATCGCCGAGGCCAATGTCGAGCTGGTCATTAGTTAATAGCACTATTAGGTTTAACAAACCTCACACCGTGCCAGTCGGACGGGCGTTTACTAATGGACTATGGCAAACTGTCAATGATGATAGACATTGACGTAGGGCACAACTTACTTTCGTTAGTAGTCTATATGGTAACGGTCTAGTGGTTCACATGGGGAAGCCCCCACTGATTATGGATATGGTTTAGGAAATAAAGGAGGAACTGGTTAATCATACTTTCAACTATGGGGTAACCCCCACGGCAAGTAAGCCAGCGAAAGACAAACCATGTTTTCGAAAACAACTTAAAACTAAACAACCAACTTTGAACTCACTCAACTTTGTTGTTGACTCGTTGTTACATGCCTTACAGGTCGTTAGATGCTTATGGAGCTTGCATGAGGAGGAGGTCGTTGTGGGATATGGACTGTTATGTCCCGTTCTAAACACTTAAACTTTATGAACTTATTGAACTTATGTTTTGGTTTTACGTTTTATGCTTCCGCTGTTAACTTAAAGTTGGTTACTTTCTTTTGGTCACCAATTGTATTATGGTTGGTTTTATTTACTTAATTACGTTGTTCAATATGATTGGTGGCTCGATCCTGCTCATGTCACGCCTCCAAGCGGTGATACTCCGCATGGTGGATTTTGGGGGTGTGACAAAATCCCGCCTAAACTACGCGCCAAAAACATCCTATAAGAGAGACGTCTCTGCACAATCAACTGATCACACACCAAAAATAAATGCCATCTTTCCAAGAAACCATTCACTTTAAAACGCCAAAAAATATACTTAAAAAAGCCACAGATGCGGAACCTCATTTATTCTATATTTTAGTATTGTTCTGAATGAAGTTTCACTGAATGGATTCTACTCTGAGGTGGGTATCTCTATAAGCTTTTGCTGAATGAGATGGACAAATATTCATGAAAAAGGAGACTGATGACACTGATATGTCATCATATCACTTTGTTCTTGATGGATATATTAATGGCATGGAGGGATCAATACATTCGAGCAGGCGATGATCTTCAACATGTCACCAAACAAGTATATATCAAACCACAATAAACGCTGCCCAAAAAATAAGCATCTTCTAAAGACGGGAGGTATATAGGAAAGTAAGGATCTACACGAGGTATTCAAAACGTCAAAAAGGTTAATGTAGAAGAGGCTGATGACAGTGAAGATTTTTGAAGTGAAACTAGATTATAATCTTTTTTTTTCATTTTCTATTGTTTGTTATCTAATTCTGATTTTATTATCTAATTCTCTACTAACAAAAAAAGAATTTAATATAAAATGCCAAAAACTACAAACATCAAAACGCCTGATAGTGTAAAAACTGTGAGAACGGATGCTAGCAAAGCACGTTGCAGGTATATAAAAACGCCAAAAAACAATTATTATATTAAAAGCCACTAGATGGAAAATTGAAGTTTATCTTTTCAAAACGCCATACTTGTCTGTCATATTATAGGCCTACATCCTACTTAGTTAAAACGCCAAAATGTTTACTATGATCCTAACTTAAAACAATAAAAAAACCGCGTATTTGTTAAACGCCAAAAATGGAAAGGTGTTGTGACACGCATTAAAAAAAGGATATGAAAGGACAAAAAAGCCCCTCCTCCCTTATCCATGTCGCGTGACACGTGTTGGGCCAGGATGCGTTCTCACCGTTCTCACACTGGGCGTTTTCTCCTGATCCCGTTCCTATATATATATATATAAATATATATATATATATAGTGTAAGGTTCATTGGGGAACACTAAACAAGTGGGGAACAGTGGGGAACCGATTCAAACGAACTCCGATTGGACTCATTCCAGCGGCGTTGGAACCGGCTCGTCGAACCCTAACTAGGGTCTCTTAACCCTAAACCCTAAATGTCACGGCCCCCGACCCGGTTTGACCCGTTTCAGGAGCCGCGGGACAAAAATCCCGTGGTATTTATTTATTTGAGTTTAGCAGCGGAAGTTTATCATCAGGATCTTTTAAAGCTAAAATTTTTCCCGATTATTTTATTTCACAACTCGGGATAAAACCCCGGTAATTTACAATAATATGATTTCACTGAGAAATCTTTATAAAACATATTTCTTTATTTTATAATGAGCCACTTTCTTAAGCTTGAAATGCTCCCCAGCACTTTTCCTGAATTACAACAGATCACCTGAAACATGTTTGAAAAAGGTTTTGTCAGCGGGAAATACTGAGTGAATCATTCTATTTATTTAAAATGACTCGTTTATTATAATTTACAGTATTAAGAGATATTACAATGTTTCTGATATCAACAAACTACCCACGGTATTTGTCATCGACTCGTTTCGGTGACTGTGGTCATACCACTATTGGCTGCCCCAATAGTGACGAATATCACAAATTTTAGGTTCGCCCACCTAAAGTGATAAAACAGTAGTAATGTATACAATACCCCACATACCGGCTGTAACTTGGTGATCACATAAACTTAATCACTGTAATTATAACCTTTGAAAATAAACATGCTTTTGAAAGTAATTTGATAAAAAGAAAATGACTCACATTGCAGATTTAACACTGATAGAGTTTACTCTACGGATTAGCCTTGTTAACCTAATTTAGATAACAATGCACACAGAACTGGGTTAGTAATCAATACAGCATTTACGATAACTCACGAGATCAACCATCACAACGAATGACAAAGTGCTATGCTTAAACATCCATCGAATTAATCGACTAATGACAAAGCATCCCCCTAATGTGGGCAGCACTTAAACATCCATTGAGTACATTGATCGATCGGAAAATGAATCGTAGTAGCGATCGAGTTATTACCCTGTTTTGCGGCAGCAATTCGAGATTCGTGTGTGTTTTTGTAGTATCCTGATCGTAACTCAGTGCATGTAGTGAGAATTTACGTCGTTTTAACTTCAGAAGTCGAGTCCCAAGGTCCTCTATTTATACCCAGAATTTGACCAGGCTTGCGCACCGCAAGCATAAACCCTTACGGTGCGTAAGGCAGTCTTGCGCACCGCAAGACTCCGACCCTTACGGTACGCAAGGGACACGAAATCACTATAGGTTAGCCACGGTTGGGACTAGCTTTGCTGACTTGACAGATTCTTATTTTCGAATTTTGATAGCGAGTAATTTAGATAATCGTTAACTAGGGTTTACCCCCCTTGAGTTTTAGGGTCCCTGATCCTGATTCTGATTGTTCTGAGAATTTTAGGGTTTGTGTAGAATCACTTGGGTGTCTTAATTAGGGTTTCCTATTGGATAAAATAATATAATAATTAGGACTTTTGATGAGAGTTGTTACATTCTCCCCACCTTAATAAAATCTCGTCCTCGAGATTTACTGGAATAATTGAGGATACTTTCGCTTCATTTCTGATTCCAGCTCCCAAGTGTATTCAGCCCCTCGCTTTGAATCCCACTTTACTTTAACTAGCACTAGTCGTTTGTGCTTGAGAAACTTCACTTTTCTATCTTCTATCTGATGAGGTTTCTCAACAAATTTTAACTTTTCGTTTACCTCTATGTCTTGAAGAGGTACTACTAGAGATTCGTCTGCTAGACATTTCTTGAGGTTGGATACATGAAATACATCATGTACTCCAGCTAATTCTTCTGGTAGTTGTAATCGATAAGCAACCGGTCCTATACGTTGGGTCACCGGAAATGGTCCTACGTACCTTGGACTTAACTTTCCTTTCTTACCGAATCTAACAACTCCTTTCCAAGGAGAAACTTTTAACAGTACTCTGTCTCCAACTTGGAATTCTAATGGTTTGCATCTATTGTCTGCATAACTCTTCTGGCGATCTCGAGCCGTTTTCAGCCTTTCCTTGATTTGTGTAATCTTATCAGTCGTTTCTTGTACAATCTCCGGACCTGATAATTGACTTTCTCCTATTTCTGCCCAACAAACTGGAGTTCTGCATTTTCTTCCATACAGTGCTTCAAATGGAGCAGTTTCAATGCTTGAATGATAACTATTGTTATAGGAGAATTCAATCAATGGTAAGTGATCGTCCCAATTTCCACCAAAATCTATTACACATGCTCGGAGGATGTCTTCTAGAGTTTGGATCGTCCTTTCACTTTTCCCGTCTGTTTGTGGATGATATGCAGTACTTAGGTTTAGTCGAGTTCCCATTGCTTCTTGGAAACTTTTCCAAAAATGAGAAGTAAAACGACTATCCCTATCCGAAACAATGGAGAGTGGAACTCCATGTAAAGACACGACTTCATCCACATATAACTTTGCTAACCTTTCCATGCTAAAGGTTTCTTTCATAGGTAGAAAGTGAGCTGATTTGGTTAATCGATCCACAATTACCCAAATCGCATCATTACCTTTTCTGGTTTTAGGTAACTTAGTAACAAAATACATTGTTATAAGTTCCCATTTCCATACTGGCATCTCTAATTGTTGTAGTAGACCTGAAGGTTTCTGATGTTCTGTCTTAACTTGTGAACAAGTAAGACATTTAGAAACATATCGCGCTATATCCTTTTTTCATTCCTATCCACCAGAGGTTTTTTCTTAAATCTTGGTACATCTTATTATTTCCTGGGTGCATAGTATATCTAGATTTATGGGCTTCTTCTAAAATCTTAGATCTTAAGTTTCCCCGCTTAGGTACCCAAATTCTGCTTTTGTGGAATCTCCAAATTCCATCTGCTCCTTGTTCTAATTCTTTAATTCGTCCCTTCATTTCTTCAGCATCATCCTTGATTGCTGTGGTTTGAACATTCTTCAATTGTTCCATTAAATCTATTTGTAGATTTAATCTGAGAGCACGAACCCGTCGTTGTTTCTCATAATACTTACGACTTAAGGCATCTGCAACTACATTTGCCTTTCCTTCGTGATACTGAATATCACACTCGTAATCACTTAAGATTTCCATCCATCTCCTTTGCCTCATGTTTAACTCTTTTTGCCCAAATATATATCTTAAACTCTTATGATCCGTATAGACAGTAAATTTACTTCCGTAAAGATAATGTCTCCAAATCTTAAGGGCAAAAATTACGGCTCCTAATTCTAAATCATGAGTCGTATAGTTTTCTTCGTGCTTTTTCAATTGCCTTGAAGCATATGCAATCACCTTTTTGTGTTGCATAAGCACACATCCATATCCTAGTTTTGAAGCATCACAATATACTTCAAAGTCTTCAGTCCCTTCTGGTAAAGCTAGGATTGGAGCATTTGTTAATTTCTGCTTCAAGATTCTAAAGGCTTCTTCTTGTTTAGGTCCCCATTCAAACTTAATGGCTTTACAGGTTAGCTTAGTTAATGGTCCAACTATTTTGGAAAAATCCTTAATAAGCCGTCTATAGTATCCAGCTAAACCTATAAAACTTCTAATTTCCATTGCGGTTTGTGGAACCTTCCAATTGGTAATTGCCTCTATCTTAGCAGGATCTACGTGAATACCTTCATGATTCACCATGTGTCCTAAGAATTGCACTTCTTGCAACCAAAATTCACACTTTGAAAATTTGGCATACAGCATTTCTTTTCTTAACAAAGTTAAGAGTGCATGCAAGTGCTGACAGTGTTCATCCTGATTTTTGAAATAAATAAGTATATCGTCTATAAAAACAATTACAAATTTATCCAAATACGGTTTACAGATCCTATTCATCATGTCCATGAATGCTGCAGGTGCATTCGTTAACCCGAAGGGCATGACTGTAAACTCGTAATGACCATACCTAGTTCTGAAAGCAGTTTTAGGTATGTCTTCTTCTTGTAACTTCAATTGATGATATCCAGAGCGTAAATCTATCTTAGAAAAATATCTATCCCCCTGAAGTTGATCAAAAAGATCATCAATCCTAGGTAATGGGTATCGATTCTTAATTGTAATTTTATTCAATTCTCTATAATCAATACACATTCTCATTGAACCATCCTTCTTCTTTACAAACAACACTGGAGCTCCCCAAGGGGATGAGCTAGGTTGTATGAATCCTTTACTTAGTAATTCATCTAATTGCTTCTTTAGTTCTAACATTTCGGTGGGAGCTAACCGATAAGGTGCCTTGGCTATCGGTGTAGTTCCTGGAATTAGATGAATCCTAAATTCTACTTCCCTATCTGGTGGTAATCCAGGTAACTCTTCTGGAAATATATCTGGGTATTCTGAGACTACAGGAATCTCCTTAAGTTCTTTACCCTTAGTACTAATGATTACTGAAATCATATATACTATTCCTTGTTTTCGTTCATAACTAGCAACTTTCATTACTGATATAAACTTCATGGGTTTACGCGGTTTATCTCCTGTAATCATGATTACTTCTCCAGTAGGTGCTTGAATTTCTATAGAGTTTTTATCACAAATGATCTGATCATGGTTGGCTATTAACCAATCCATTCCTAACACAACATCAAATTCAGCTAATTTCATAGGTAATAGGTTTGCAGCAAATTTATGACCTACAAGTTCTATTTCTACTTTTTGCAAAACCTGATCTATTTTAACTGAATTCCCGTCTGCGGTTTCGACTGTAAAAATCTGCCTGATGTTGGTTAAAGGTATCTTAAGAGCTTGACAAAATAAAGTATTGATAAAACTTTGGTTCGCACCAGAGTCAAATAATACTTTTGCGTATACGTTGTGAACTAAGAACGTACCGGCTATAACATCTGGAATGAGTTCTGCTTCTTGAGTGGTTAGCTGGAATGCTCTGACATTTTTCTTAGTAGCTCCGTCAGTTGCCTTGGCTTTGTTATCTGCTAGTTTGATCAATTTAGGACATTCTGTTTTGAAATGTCCGGCTTCTCCACAATTGTAACAAATTATGGATTTCCTTCTGCAGTTTTCTTCACGATGTCCTATAGTTTTGCAAAAATTGCAAGTTATATTACATCTTCCGTAATGTTTCTTTTTGCAAGTCTTGCAGAATGGCAAAATTGAAGATTGCCCTGCTCCTCTTCTCTTGAAATTATTACTATTACCCACCCGAAATCCTTGGGTAATTTTCTGAGCCAGTTCCTTTTTCCTGTCTTCATCTCTTGTGCGTACCAGTTCATCAGTTAGGGTGTTAGCTAATTCTACCGCATCGTCAATAGTGCGAGGTCTCGCAGCTTTAACGATATTGTGGATTTCGCTAATTAATCCCCAAATATAGCGAGAAATGAGTACCGGTTCTGGCGAAGCCAGTGTTGGTACCACTCTAGCATATTCAAAGAATGTCGAAGTATAACCGCGACAATCTATACCTAACATCCGATGATTTAGGAACTTATTTGTCATTTGTTCCTTTTCATACTCAGGACAGAATTTTCTTTCTACAAGATTCTTAAATTCTTCCCAAATCATAGCATAAGCCCTATTTCTTCCTTTAGCTTGTAACACAGTGTTCCACCATTCGAGTGCTCCTTCTTTAAAAAGATTTGACGCGTACATGACCTGGTCATCTTTGGCACATTTACTTATTGCAATTACTGCTTCGGTTTTCTCTAACCAACGCAGTGATGCAGTTGCTCCTTCATTGCCTGCAAATTCAATGGGTTTACAAGCAAGGAATTCTTTGAAAGTGCAACCAGGTGTTGCAGCTTTCAGTTTCTTAGGGAGCGGCGCGTGCTGTGATTCATTATCATGATTAACATGATCATTGCCTCCGTTTACACTATTACTGAAGTTATCTTCAGAAATACGTTTACTAGGAACGATTTGTTGCGGTTTGATTGGATTCTTTACAGCAGCAACGATTGCTGGAATAGCATTGGCTATCCCTTGAGCAACAATATTTTCGATATCTTGCCTAGTCATATATTGATCCCCTGGATGTTGCTCAGACTGATTAACCTCATTTACCGGTTCATTACCAATGTTTGCCATCTGATAATACATATATAATTTTTATTAGTATCTGATAAATAGCAATTATACACAAAAACAATCAGACAATTTACAATACACGTATAGTCAAAACAATCGATTTCTTGATTCCATTTTATATCTTTTATAGTATGCATCACTACACGCCAATATCTTATAAAGTTTTATTTATTTTACAGACTGATTTCACTATTACTTTTACTAGTACACAACCACAGTTTTACCATCCTACTATCTCTCGTCACTTGTCGTCCTAAAAACGAAGCTCCCTTTCATCATATTTCCAGGCAATTTGTCCCCCTATCTCCCTGATTCTATTTCCCGCATCCATCAATTCTTCACCAAAATGGCGAAGTTCAGCCATATTTTCGTTACTCATTGGTGGATTAGGTAAGGGTTCTGGATCAAATTGCGGAAGAAAGGAATAAGGATCGTTGACAATATTTTGGAATTGCCAATCATTCGTCCACCATTCGTCCATTCCTAAAGGTTGGGAGTGGACTATTGGTTCTGGGATTGCTGGTTCAAAATTCATAGGGAGTTGATTTTCAATAGGATAGGTAAAAATATTAGTATTGACAGGCTGAATATTCTCACAGCTTGCCAATAGAAAATCTATTTCCTCCTGAAAAGTTATTCCCTGGTTTTGTTTGGAGCTTTCTCCAATTTCCATCTGAGTTGGTCAAGAACCTTTTCCAACTTCCATTTCTATTTCCTTAGAATATTCCTCAAACTGCATTCCCATTTGCCTAGAATCTTCCTTAACTTCAGTCTCCATCTCCTGCTGTCTAGAACTTTCCCTGGTTACAATTTCTTTTCCTTTTTCTAAAGGATTGTTGATTTTAGGAAGTTTCGTAACTGGCTTTTTCCTACGTATACGACTCCCCCATACGTATTTCCTTCTTTTCTTTGGTTTTGGCTTTTTCAAAGGTGGAGCATTGAATTCTACAGGTTGTTCCACATCAGGAAAGTATCCAGTAAATTCTTTGGAAACTTCTATATTCACCGGGTAAAGATTGAGGTTCTGAAAGGCTTCGGATGTCTTACTCACGCTGGTGTAGCATATATGTAAAATGCATAAAATACTAAGTTAAAATCTTATAATAAATTTCATAAATAACTTTTAAATATTATTGCATACTGCGTACTAATATGTTACAAAGATAACTGGAAAACACACTAGGGTTTATTGTAAATTTATTTATTTACTGCATAAGGTTTAAAATATTTAAAGATTTGCATTTTCTGCTACTGTGGCTAGCATATACAAATTTGCCCATTTCTCATCTAGCTTGTCTTCCCAAGGTGATTTATTGATTAATTCCTGGGTTTCCTTTTTAACTTTCTTTTCTCGGATTTGCTCTTTACTTTTCTTAATAATCATACTCCTTTTTCTAGGAGAAAGTGGTTCCTCATATTGTGCTTTTCGCACAAATATTCCTTCATCAGGAATTACAGACTGATTTGAGGATTTGGTTTTTGGATGAACTTCCCTTCTCGTTGGATGACCTATCTAATTTAAGATAGATACTTGACAGCTTTTGTTTACCCATAGTGTAACTAACAAATAGTCAGTTAATAAAACACATAATCACATAATAGTAATCAGGAAAAATTAAGTATTTCTCAATACTTAATTAGCTTAACTCAGTGGCTCTGATACCACCTTATTTCTGTCACGGCCCCCGACCCGGTTTGACCCGTTTCAGGAGCCGCGGGATAGAAATCCCATGGTATTTATTTATTTGAGTTTAGCAGCGGAAGTTTATCATCAGGATCTTTTAAAGCTAAAATTTTTCCCGATTATTTTATTTCACAACTCGGGATAAAACCCCGGTAATTTACAATAATATGATTTCACTGAGAAATCTTTATAAAACATATTTCTTTATTTTATAATGAGCCACTTTCTTAAACTTGAAATGCTCCCCAGCACTTTTCCTGAATTACAACAGATCACCTGAAACATGTTTGAAAAAGGTTTTGTCAGCGGGAAATACTGAGTGAATCATTCTATTTATTTAAAATGACTCGTTTATTATAATTTACAGTATTAAGAGATATTACAATGTTTCTGATATCAACCAACTACCCACAGTATTTGTCATCGACTCGTTTCGGTGACTGTGGTCATACCACTATTGGCTGCCCCAATAGTGACGAATATCACAAATTTTAGGTTCGCCCACCTAAAGTGATAAAACAGTAGTAATGTATACAATACCCCACATACCGGCTGTAACTTGGTGATCACATAAACTTAATCACTGTAATTATAACCTTTGAAAATAAACATGCTTTTGAAAGTAATTTGATAAAAAGAAAATGACTCACATTGCAGATTTAACACTGATAGAGTTTACTCTACGGATTAGCCTTGTTAACCTAATTTAGATAACAATGCACACAGAACTGGGTTAGTAATCAATACAGCATTTACGATAACTCACGAGATCAACCATCACAACGAATGACAAAGTGCTATGCTTAAACATCCATCGAATTAATCGACTAATGACAAAGCATCCCCCTAATGTGGGCAGCACTTAAACATCCATTGAGTACATTGATCGATCAGAAAATGAATCGTAGTAGCGATCGAGTTATTACCCTGTTTTGCGGCAGCAATTCGAGATTCGTGTGTTTTTTTGTAGTATTCTGATCGTAACTCAGTGCATGTAGTGAGAATTTACGTCGTTTTAACTTCAGAAGTCGAGTCCCAAGGTCCTCTATTTATACCTAGAATTTGACCAGGCTTGCGCACCGCAAGCATAAACCCTTACGGTGCGTAAGGCAGTCTTGCGCACCGCAAGACTCCGACCCTTACGGTGCGCAAGGGACACGAAATCACTATAGGTTAGCCACGGTTGGGACTAGCTTTGCTGACTTGACAGATTCTTATTTTCGAATTTTGACAGCGAGTAATTTAGATAATCGTTAACTAGGGTTTACCCCCCTTGAGTTTTAGGGGCCCTGATCCTGATTCTGATTGTTCTGAGAATTTTAGGGTTTGTGTAGAATCACTTGGGTGTCTTAATTAGGGTTTCCTATTGGATAAAATAATATAATAATTAGGACTTTTGATGAGAGTTGTTACACTAAATCATTACCCCTAAACCCTAAATATATTAGGGTTTGGCTTTTAGGGTTTAGCTTTAGGGTTTAGCATTAGGGTTTAGCATTAGGGTTTAGTTTTAGGGTTTAGCTTTAGTGTTTAGGGTTTAGCTTTAGGGTTTAGCTTTAGGTTTAGCCTTTAGGGTTTAGCTTTTAGGGTTTATAGTTTAGATTTTACGGTTTAGCTTAGGTTTTAGCCTTATTTTTTAGCTTTAGGGTTTAGAGTTTAGGAGTTAGGATTTAGGGTTTAGGGTTAAGAGATCTTAGTTAGGGTTCGACGAGCCGGTTCCAACGCCGCTGGAATGAGTCCAATCGGATATATATATATATATATATATATATATATATATATATATATATATATATGGTAGGGTTCTAGAGTGAACAATGGTTAATTTGTGAACTGAGTGAACAGATCTTGTCCATTGGATTAGTAGATGATGAGATTTAATACTAATGGCATTTTTGTAATTATTGTATTATTTTTTTCGTAGCAACAGTTTCAACAAGGGTATTAGAGTAAATTTCTATCAAATGCAACATTAGAATATGGGAAACTGGAGAGACATATTCCTTAATCATCGCACCTTTCAATTTATAGGAGATCATATGAAATCTCTTAATAATAAGTGAATTTTTCTCTCTCCCTTTTAATCCCACCGTCGGTTCTTGTATCTCCCTTTTAATCCCACCCGCGATTAATAGCTTCCATCGTTGATTCTTCTCTCTCGTTATTAATCCAACCGACGATTAATAGCTTCCACCATCGATTGATAAAGTGTGCTACATATCGGCGTTTTCATTCACCGGAATCCCAGCAAAGGTACGTGTCATCAGTGTATACCTTCTTAGCCGCTTCTGTATAAGTTATATTTCGATTGATTATATGTAATCAAAAGCTAGGGTTTCGTTGACTATGTGTATAACAGCTGTTGTAATCAAAATATAGTGTTCCATTTGTGGGTTTTAAGCAAGATAGTTCTGATTTCATCAATACATCTTTAATTTTTTTTTTGAATTATAGTGTTGATTTACCAAATTAGTGGATTTTGCTCTGTTTTATGCGATATTGCTCTGTTTTTTTATGCGATGTTAGGCTGTTCATTTGTTGTACACTACGTATTATAGTAGCTTTTGTGATATGTCATAAGGTTATGTGTATTGATTGTGTAAAGTCGTTAATGTACACTTGTGTATTATACTGATTGATATTGAATTGGGGGAAAATTTTATGAAGATTTTACACTGGGTTGTACACATATGTACAGGGTATTTTTTATTAACACACTAGGGTATGAAAATGTATTAATACACTGTGTACACATGTGTATACAGCGATGTACAGGGGTATGAAGGTTTATTAATACACTGGGTTGTACACATATGTACAGGGGAATCTTTTTATTTGTCTGCAACCTGGGTTATACACTATGTACACATGTGTATAAGCAGTAGATTCACAGGTGTACAGAAGGTTGTTTATTTGTCTACAACATGGAATACACAACGGTGATATTAAGATTGTTCGGTCATTTAAGTTTTACAAGTAATGTGCAGGCAAATGGTGTTCCTAACATAGTCCGGAATAGGTCTAATGTGTAGATGGGAGATGTGATTATCAAACTGCTTTGTTTCGATTCTTAATTATGAAGAGGCTAATAGAGCAAACGGAACAAGTCCGCGACTTTTCTGCCACACAGTTTGTTTTGTAAGTATTTTATTTAGTTTATTTATAAAATTTATTAATATATGTGTAGAAAATAACATTAACATAAAGCTGGTTACTTGTACACTTACTATATAATGAAGATGTGTTTGACCCGGTTAAGGAAAACGTATGTTGTTTTTTATGTCTATGATGAAATAACTCATATATTATTTGGTCAGAGCATCGTTATGTTAACATAACATTAAAGTAATTGTTACCTGTAATGATTTGTTGAACACTAGGATGCGGTTTTAGAAAAACAATTTAACTTTTGTTTAATACAATATTGTACATAAGGTGTAAAGGATAGTGTCCACTTATGTAATGCACTATTGTGCACATGTGTACAGACTGTTGTACACCGGTGAACATACCAGTGTACACCGAAGTACAAACTGTCTTATCCATAAGTATTATTGTGAAAATACAAGTGTTTAATTTTATGGAGCATGTGCAGGGGAAATGGTGTTTGAAACAAAGGTGGAATAGGGCTGATGCATTTTCAAATGAAGGATTTAGAAACAAGTGTGTGGATTGGGGTTGCGGTTGTCAATTGCTTTGCTTCTATGTTTAACTTTGATAAAGTTAATAGAACTAAGGGAACATAGCCACGCCTTTTCTGTCATACAGATTGTTTTGTGAGTAGTATGCTAAATTTAATTGAGGTATACGCTAAATGTATCTACAAATGAAAGTGACTAGTACGCCTGTTTTGTGGTACCTTTGATGCAGGCCGACGATTTGTTATATAACACTGGATATGATGATGCTGAATGTATGGAAAAGTTCAGAAGGATTTAGAAGGCGTGTTTGATACGGTTATGGAAAAAATATGTTGTGAAGTTGGTTTTTTCAAAGGCAAACAAGCACCGTGACTGAATAATGGCCTAATTGGTTGCATTTGACAAGGCGAAAAAGACTTTTGTTTAGTTGACTGCATAGCAGACCATAAAAAGCATACATAGACTTTTGTTTGGTAGCCAAAGTGGCTGGTTGTGAACTTTGTTTAATAAGCTTTAGACATTGGTTGAAATTCGTATTTTCTTTGTTTATCGAAGTATTATGTGTGTTGCATATTGTGGGTATTTTGTACTAAATCTTGCTCTGATAAATGGTTTGAAACAGGGTGGTACGATGGTGTCCAATACCTAGTCCCATTGGGACTTTCGTATACATTACTAGCAATCGATTCTAGAGATTTTTAATACCCAATAATTAAATATAAACGTAAACCAGTGAAGGATAAACTAAAAGCAAAATACATTGTACACATCTGTATATACGATATACATAAAAACAACTAAAACATACATGATCTATACATCTATGTATCACTCATGGGAAACATAAAACCACAAACTTCAAGAAAATTTTTCACTATACACCTATGCATATACACATAGCTTACTGGTAAAAGAAGGTCGTCATATAATATACACATGTGTATAAAAATGTTATCTACATATTTCTTCTATTGAATAACAACAACCTGTACATAATGAAAAAACCAAACAAACATTAATCTATACCTCGACACCATCATCATAATGAAAACACAAAGAAAACAAAATCAATCAGTGGTCAACATATACACACCTGGGTTTACAAAATCAACAGCCTTTTCCGATTAAATGTTCTCCGGAATCCAAGCCTTCTCCTATTAATGTTCATCGGAATACAAGTACAATACCCAAGCAACTAATGTTCATCGAAATACAAGTACAATACCCAAGCAACTAACGATACATACCTGAGTTTAAAAAATCAACTGCCTATTCCGATTAATGTTCGTCGGAATACCAGTACAATACCCAATCAACTAACAGCGACGATACAATTGCCGGCGAGAATAGTGTAGCTTCTGACGAAATATGAAAGTGATGAACAGGCTTTTTAGATGAACAAACAAGATTATAAGTCTACACAAATCAAATAAAAGAAAATTGTAATGAAAACCAGTAAGTTACCTCCAAGAACTCGCCGGAATAATCAATCGCCGCTGGAAGAACTTTTTTAAACTGGAACTTTTGATGAACATATTGATCGGATGAAAAAGAAGAAGAGGAACGACGAACTTGAATTTGGGAAAAAGGTATAGAATATCAAACTAATTTTGGAATAAAAGCTTGAATCTACACAATCGAATAACATATATGGGAGGAAAAACTGATGTATAAAGACATTGGTACCTTCATTATGTAGCCGGAATATTTAATCGCTGTCTGAATGGTTGAAGAAGAACGATTCACCAGAAAAAAAGGGTCGTCGATTGAAAGAAGAAGGGGACCGTCGCCATTTTTTTTTTTTTTTTTTGAATCTTTGAAAAAATCATATGAAATCTTATGGTTTCCAAAATTATAGTTCATGTAACTGCTAAATGATAACAGAAACTGAAATTTTAAAAAAATAAATCTCGCGCCTATGGGCCGCTATAACTATCCAATGTAAAATTACAATCATAACCTTTACATCAACTAATTAAATGGATGGTTGAGATGAGTTCACTCTGTTCACAAACATGGATGTTGTTCACTCATTATCCTAACCCTATATATATATATATATATATATATATATATATATATAGGGGGCCGCTAAAATGATAACTATCTCCAGTTGTAAGAACCGTGAGAACTACACCGTACGGGGCGAGGTGGACCAAAATTTTTTTCATAAACGTAGATGCATGTGTTATAAACACATTTGTAAAAAAAAATTCAAAAAAAATGTCGGGTGTGTAGTTTTGAGCACCCAAAGTTTGCGTTTACGGGACCCGTAAATTTTACCCGTAAACACAAACTTGTGGTGTTTAAAACTAAACACACGACATTTTTTTTTTGAATTTTTTTTACAAATGTGTTTATAACACAAGCATCTACGTTTATGAAAAAAAAATTTGGTCCAACTCGCCCCGGATCAAAAAGTTCTCATGGTTCTTACAACTGGAGGTGGTTCTCATTTTAGCGGTCCCCTATATATATATATATATATATATATATATATTTAAAGGATTAGGTTCATTTGTGAACAACATATTCATAGTGAATTGTGTGAACTAATCAGGACCATTGATTTCCTTTTTAGTTGTTAAGGGTAGGATTGTAATTATACAATAAATTAGTTTTAAATCTTTATTTTAATCATTGAATTTCAGTTACACTTTTAATTTTGCTAGTTTTCTTAAATTGCATACTTATCTTCTCCATCTCTCTTAATTCAAAATAATTTTATTCTCTGTTTCTCTGTACGTTCATGTCGTTCAGCAGGCCCTTGATAAGGGATAATTATATTCACACAAGACTAAGAAGTATTATTTTTTAATAAATGAATTCATATGTTTTTGTTATTTATTTTTTTAAATACATATTCATGCAAGAATGGATTATTTACAGAACGTTTGATTACATATTTATTATTTTTGGATTAAGTATTCATTTTTTTTTACAATTGCATATCCATGATTATTTTTCGTGTACTCATCATGAATTTTATGTGATAATTTACACTTGTTCTGAACATTGGTGTCATAATGTACATATGTATACATACATGTTAAGAATATGACTTATTAATGTACATATATGTATATACGTGTTGAGACTGTTAAGTACACATATGTACAATGCCAAACAATCATCTCAGATACTTGCTAACACATATGTACCATGTTGAACAACCAAATCATTAACTTCTATTTTAGAAGTATATCATGAATGTACATATGTGCACATTACAAATCGGACATGTACACTTAAAAAAGATGATCGGATGGAACAATATTTGTTAATGTACATATATGTACATACGTTTTTAAATTGTGAATACGTATAATACATATATGTGCATTCACTTCTACAGTGTTTTTAATCATGTTCTAGATGGAACAATATATTATATAATGGTTATATTTTTTAGAATTAAAAAATTAGTTAATAGTTGAAAAAAAAATGAGAGAGGATCTAATTAATTATTTAATTGGAGAGAGAAGTAGTTAACAATTTACCTTTATACCCTTTACATTTATTTTTTACATATAAATAATTACAAAATTGCCATTATTAAATTTTCAACATCTAAACAATTAATGGCTCAGATTAGTTCACACAGTTCACTGTCAACCTAACGTTCACTCTAGAACCCTAGTTTATTGATAAATTTGTATATATATAAATATATGTGTGTACATGCTTGTATATTAAATGAGAAAATTAATAATTAGTAACTAGGAATATTTGGACCTAGTTAAACACTCATGATATTATAACAAAAAAAAAAAGAATGAGTTATGGTTATTTAAAAGAGAAATAAAAACAACAAACTTGAGGGACCTAGCTTGACCAAAATGAAACTAGATATTTTAAAACATCAAGTTTGAAACAACAAACACACATGTGTGTGCTTGTGTCAACCAGAGAAAAGGAAAAAGGAGGGAGCCCTCAAGTTAACCTAAATCATCAATTTTCTTCAAATTAAAGGGGAAATCGGGTCTAAAGGTAGTGCATGAACCGATAATACTAATCACCCAATCTAGGAGATCATAAGGTATTTCGAAAGTTTGATAATGGTGAAGTAAAGGTTTTTGATGAACACTAGTAATTGCAATTCAAGTATGAATTGTGGATGTTACAGTAAAACTTGAAGTGTATTCATGTTTAGAAACAAACCCTTGATGAAAATTATGAAGCTAATGCTATAATTTAAGTGTTTAATCAATTAATCATGATTATGTAGGTGGGTTTTGGTGAAATTATGAAATACATGGATTATGGTAATAAACTTACATGTTTGATAGAAAATCCATTGAATCCTAGGTGCTAATTGAGCATTTTTTTCATGTTGAATTGATGAAATGTAATACATGGTTTAATGTTGATTAGTAGAACCCATTGAAGTAGTATAAAAATTCATGCCCACAAGGTGTTTGACAATATGCCTAAAAGAAGATTAATTGTTGAAAAGGTGTAGAAAAATTATGATAAGATACTTCTGAATGATAATTGACAAGTTTACATGCCATAGATTGTGTTATGAGTTCTAAACGATAATTTGGGTTGAACTCTATAGGCAATTTGGGTGAAGCATCAGGTAGCTAAGCCGGGGCGAATGCACGCTTGAAAGAAAAGCTTTAAGGTACGTGGCTATACACTTCGTTATTTTTCTTAAATTAGTTATTACGGTTGGTTTAATATAATGGTTATGAATGAGATATACATGAGTTTGGTTTCCTCATAAGTGGTGGTATTCACAAGAGCAAATCAAATGAGTGAAAACGAGATAAGACGCAAACCGGGTAATGGGAGCGTAAAATATTGACTTTTAATGAACCCAGGTATTGGGTGAAGTTAGGTGTAAATGCAAACCGGTAACGGGAGCGTGGAGCACAAAGTGACGAACCTGGGTAAACGGGTTGTATATGAAAAATGAATAATTCCATGAAAGGAATATAGATGATTCAAGTTTATGAACTTGAACATCTAATGGGTTGAATATGTGTTCTCGCAAACCGGGTAGTGGGAGCGTAGAACAGGAAGTTATTAAGCCCGAGTAATGGGTATAATCATGGAAAATAATTCCACTAAAAAATTATGGATGATTTGAGCTTAGGTGCTTAAACATCAAAAGGAATAAAAAAAAAAGTAAAACGCAAACCGGGTAACGGGAGCGTAAACTATATGAATTATGGATCAGGGTAATGGATTACAGTTTAGATATGTTAAGAAATGAACCCCCAAGCGATTGAAATGAGTTTGGATAGGTTTGGATGTAAATAAGGTGAAAAGTAAACGTGTAGAGCTGACATGGCCGGGTGGCCACCTAACACGGCCAGGTGAAGGTTCTGTGAAAAAAATATGTTTTACTGACCCGGTCGGGTGGAAACATGACCCGGCCGGGGGAAGGGGCTGAAAAAAAAAATACTTTCTTGTGTTTAATTCTTTTTTTCAAATGCTTTAATTTCTAATCGTTTGAATGAAAATGTATGATAGGTAACGATGTAATTTAGACCTCGGATGATGATCAAGCCATGTCAAGAACCGAACACTTCCCGAAAGTTCCTTAGCTTCCGTTGTTTTAGTCTCTTAAAAAGAAATACTAGTGGGCTTGTATTTTGAATAAGGATTAATTCTAACTTGTAGTAGTTAACATTTTTAATAATCATAAATGTAACTTTCTTTTTTTTTTTTTTTTTAAAATCGCTCATTAAAGCATTATATTATATATATAATTGGAGGGTCTTATAAGTGGTATTCAGAGCTTAAGGGTAAAGATTGAATGTGTTCAGTTTGAGGCTTGATCAAGCCATCCGGTAAGAATTAATTATAAAACAAATTTCAATAGAATATAGTAGAAAAGAAAATGATTGAAAGTGCATGGGAGGGGTGCATTCATATGCTCGAACCCGGGAAATGCAATACGGTTAAGGCAAGTAATATAATTGGACAAACCGAATAAGAAAGATACATCGTGTGTAGTAACAAACGATGAGGATAAATTCTCATATAGTAATGTGAGAATAATTAAACAGAATGTTTACCAACTCATTGTGAAAAATTCAGTTACAACAATGTAGGGTAGAAACGGAGATGACACGGTACCTCTCATTACCGAAGAGATAAGAGAAAAGATTTCCGATGAATCGGAAAAGCATTGGAAGCTAGCCTACCAGGATTTATGGAAAGGCTACAAACCATGATACTAATGGCCGTGGAAGAAAGAGTAAACGAACTAAAGGAGGACCTTACTCATGAAAGAGGCAAGGTCAAAGAAAAGAAAGGTTGCCCATACGACAAATTTATGGCATGTAAACCTTCAACCTACAATGGAGAAGCGATCTAATCGCTTGCCAGAGGTGGATAAGTGATATCGAACAAGTGTTTGAAAGAACACATTGTGATCCGAGTGATTTTGTAGCATACGGAACCAGCCAACTAAGAGCCCAAGCAAAAGACTGGAGGGACAGTTTTAGAAACAAGAAAGGGGTTGAGGCCGTAAGGGCCATGAGTTGGGAAGATTTCAAAACGCCATTTCTTAAACACCATAGCCCTAAGGCGATGGTGAAAAAGATAAAGGAAGAATTTATGCAGTTGAGGCATAAGGGTGACACAATTGACAAGATCACGGGGACGTTTCTCGACAAGTTGAAATTTTGTGGCGAGTTAGTGCAAACCGAAGAGCAAAAGATATACTATTACCACAACATGTTAAGTACCGAATATAGGGAGTTCATGACTCCCTCAAACTATGGGAATCTCACGGAGATAATAAACGCTACTCGAGAGCGTGAAATAGAATTGAGAAAGCAAGTCGAAAGAGGTGAAATTAGAGCGTTGGATATGAATCCAAGCCCCATAAAGAAATCAAAGATGACTGAACCTCCAAAAGGCGGGTCACCGAGTTGCGAGATATGTGGTCGTGCCCATTGGGGCGAATGTTAATACAAAAATAAGCCATGTGTGATATGTGGGAAGACTTGACACGGGGTTTCCAATTGCCCCGATAAAGTGTCGGTGTGATACAAATGCTATCAACAGGGCCACAAAAAATCTGAATGCCCGAAGTTGGTAGGAAGGAAAGATGTAGCCGACAAAAAGGCGGAAGTCCCAAAATCGCGGGCAAGATCCTTTCACATAACCGCCGCTGAAGCAAAGATCGTGCCCGATGTGGTTTCAGGTACATTTACCGTAAATTACATTCCCGCACATGTTTTATTTGATACGGGTGCGGATAAATCTTTTGATTCACATAGATTTATTCGACATCCTTCATTTATATTGACAAAACTAGCTATGCCTTTAGAAGTAGAGGTATGTAATAATGAAAGTTTCATTTTTTGTGACGTATGTCAGGATTGCAAACTGAATATTGATGGCGAGGATTACTCGGTCGACTTGATACCCATGGAAATGAGGGAATTCCAAGTGGTGATTGGAATGTATTGGCTATCCCGACACCACGCCAAGAACTAATGTCCCAATTGCAAGACTTGCTTGACAAGGGGTTTATACGGCCAAGAAAGACGATAAAGAATCGAGCTAAACAAGAAAGATGGAAGTATGCGTATGTGCATAGATTACCGCAAGCTAAACAAGCTTACGGTAAAGAATCGATATCCACTTCCAAGGATCGATGACTTATTCGACCAATTACAAGGCGCGAATTGGTTTTCGAAAATTGACTTGAGGTCGGGTTACCATCAGTTAAGGATGAAATGTCACACCCCTACTTTCCACGTGTCACCGGTGGGCCCGGTGGGGAGTATCGTGACGTGGTTGGCAACATAATAGTCAAACAACACAATATATAAATATGCACAGCGGAAGCAATTGAATAAAATACGATTCAACTTTAATAATATTGTAATATCGTGTATCACAATAGTTGAAGGTTCGTCCACAGAAGGATCAAAAATAAATAATAGTTCAACAGACTGTAGGCATCTTAAGCTTACGAGACTTCTATTGATGCTAAGGAGAAATCCCAGCCAATTACGCTTAGTACCTGCATTTAATCTTTTTCGGAAAATATGTCAGTTTACATTGGTAAATACAATCAACTGACTCATTTTAGAAAATGATTGAAAATTGATTTGGATGCACGTGGCATAAACATTTTATAACTTGGGAGAATTATTTAAATATATAATCTTGTGAACGAATTACATATTCCTTATGCGTTCAGTAGCCCGGACGTACCGGGTTAAAGATCAATAGACACGCCACATCAACTTTTTATGCACTGACGAGTGTACGCCTACACTCCGCGCTTAGGTCGTGGCCATTTCGTGAAATGATGCCAAGGATATCCGGGACATGGTCATTAACCCCCCAAAGGCTTTTAAGTAAACAAGACTGTTTAAACGGGCCGATTAAATTATTCAATTAACCACCAAACGATGGAAGATTTAATGCCCGATCAAGCGGTATTTTAAATACCGTAACCCAAGCCCTTATAGGGATAATAAGTTAAAAGTATTTACCTGAGCAATGTAATAATCACAATAAGCAAAATGCACGTAGCTTTTACTGGTCTCCTATTCTGGAACAAAGGTTTATAATAACCTATTAGAATCCTACCGGGTCTTTAATTAAGCTTAGGCTTAGACCGGTTAGTTTCAAAGATACGGTTCGTACGCACGATTAAGCGAAGACCGGATAGAATGTGATTTAGACCCGACAAGTTCAGAGACTTGCTTAATATGGGTATTTCATACACATTCTGGATTTTGAGATAAAACCGTTAAGGTTTGACCCGTTTAGGCTAGTTTATGTAAACTAGTTACATAAACCGAACCGAACGCGTAATAAGCGTAACGGGTATTCAAATGAGCCATTTACAGGTTTCCTAAGTTAACATGCTTGAAATATGTTGTGACATCAGTAAGTTGTCTTTTATTATGCCCGAAACGAGTTTAAACACAAACTATGCCCCTTAGGGGTAGTTTGGTCATTTAAAAGGTTATAAAAGAGTTTAAGTATTAACCTGAGTTACAGGTCTGATATAATCAGAAAAATACTTAGTTTACTGATTTATAACAGTAAGGTATTGTAGATATGTGAAATTTATCAATTATAACCAAACTATGCACCGTAGGGGCATTTTGGTAATTTCACATAAGCCGTAAAGCTCAAAATTGAATTCTGAGTTAAACAACTTTTGCTTACTGTCAAAATATTTTAATTTGCCTCAAATATCAGTAGGTACCACCCTTGTATGTTTAAAAATAGTCTTAGTACATACTATGCGCTAAAAACGCTTAACAAGGCGATTAAAAGCCATTTTCGGGTTCGATACTTAAAGCTTATATTTTTATTATTCCAGAAGGCTTAAACTAATTTATTTATCATATGTGATCAGTAGCAAAAGGTTTGGAGTCCATTAGATGTGTAAAACTCATTTTATGGCCCGTAAGGGCAAAACCGACAATTACCGGATTAAGCCTACGACTATAAGTTATGCTCAGCCTAAAATTAATAAAAAAATATTCAAAAATCCCAAAATAATATATTACATCAGTGGGTAAAGATTTTGATATTAAAAAGTATGTTTAAATAGGCTATACGCTAATTATGTCGTTTAATTAACATAAAGCTTTCATTTTACGCTAACGAGCATAACTCTTAATCTATACCTCAAACTGATGTCAAATTTTGTATGCAAGTTTATATATCAGTAATTAAAGTTTCTACTCTTTTACATTTCCATAAATCACGTTTTGAGGTGAAAAGGGCATAATGGTCAACATATGAGCAATTAACGGAACCATGCGTATTAATTGGTTAACTAATG
The DNA here is from genome assembly GCA_030545235.1 of Helianthus tuberosus. Lineage (NCBI taxonomy): Eukaryota > Viridiplantae > Streptophyta > Magnoliopsida > Asterales > Asteraceae > Helianthus > Helianthus tuberosus. The sequence continues at coordinate 171,360,824 of CM060448.1, read as the reverse complement.
AACCATGGTGTATAATCACAGAGGGTTATACAAGCAGGTTACCTGGTCCAAATAAGGCTCTAAGGTATTTCTAAAACATACCAAAACGGGTCAGAACTGAAGTCAAAGCAAAAGTCAAAGCTTTGCGACTTTCGGTTCCGAACCGGGTCTAAACAGGAAATTGTCGGGTTGAACATGTTTAGACATGTTCTTACACTAATTACCAAGTTATATTAATGATTAAATAGGTTGTATGTGTTCTACATTGCTAATCATGCATAAATTAGAAACTAAGTATCCTGTTGACTTTTTAATGACAAGTTTGACCCGACATTTGAACTAGTTAGAGTGGGAATCAGGGGGACCCTTTTGAGGGTTTATTACCCACATAATTACCAACTTATAACTAATTTTAATTCGAGATTTGACTGAGCCATTATTAATTAATCTCGAAGTCAAACCGTAATTACGACGGTTTGACTTTTAGCTAAATAACTAAGCTAAACTTAATTAAAGAAGGTTAAGCAAACTTACAAGAGTCCTATGAACGATTTGTGATCACTTGAGAGGGGTCTTGAGCTCCAGAAATGATCAGGAAGTGCAAGAGAAGATGTGAGGAACTTGTTGCAAACTAAGGGCTTTATATAGTGATTTAATCACCATAAGAAGTTGACACACAAGTCTACATATGACCACAACTGATTAACAAGTGTTCCTAGTACTTAGGGGGTGCCTAGGGGTTGTCCAAGATGAGGAAATTCGGTTAAAGGTCGAGCATAAAGGCTATGGCAGACAACAGCCCAACATTCTCGGACCAGATAGGCCCTCTCGTGGCGCGACGACCCCCCCTGGGGCTTCGCGTAGCGCGACACCCTCCTGCACAAAATCAGAATTTTTAGATTTTTGCGTTTTGATCCTTGGTTCTTCAAACTTTGTTTAGACATTTGTTTCTTGCATCTTGAACCCTCCAAATTGATTTATAAGGGCTTTAAAACATATACCCACTTTGTTAAGTCCTCGGTTAACTTTATTGTTACCCGAAAAGTCCTAACTTTCAACGTTTACGCTTTAACCCTTCACACACGAATTTGATCATAACTTTCTCATACGATAACGAAACTTTACGAAATTTATATCGTGCATTCTAGTGAGCATAATTAACAGTTACAAAGCCTCGGGTTTGTCAAAAGGTCACTCAGAGGTATAACTTAAACATGTTGACACATTTAACCCCTGTAGTTTGTAATCTTTCACTTTTAGCTTCGCATGATCCATGATTTATTCGTTTGATGTTATAAACATCATGTAGGGTTAATGTACAATATATTTATTCACTGTTGACATTTTGAACACGTATATTCACATACTTACCATGTTTGTCAACTTTAGTCCTTCTATAATATTCTTTCACACGTTTAAACATATGACACGTGTCAACACATTATAGGACGTGAATTTTCGAGGTGTTACATCCGCACCCCCTTAAAAGAAATCTCGACCCCAAGATTTACTGAAATAAATAAGGGTACTTTTCTTTCATCATGGATTCAACTTCCCACGTGAATTCGGGACCTCTATGGGCATCCCATTTGACCTTTACAATAGGCACATGCTTCCTTCGAAGCTTCTTAACCTGTCGATCCTCAATCGACAATGGTTTTTCCACAAACTTCAAGCTCTCATCTATATGCACATCTGTATGTGGTATAACCAGTGATTCATCAGCGAAGCACTTCTTCAGATTGCAGATGTGGAACACATTGTGAATTCCACTGAGCTCTTCAGGTAAGTTTAACTTATAGGCAACTGACCCGACACGTTCGATAACCTCGAAAGGTCCTATGTATCTCGGGCTTAGCTTGCCTTTCTTACCAAATCGCATCACTCCCTTCCAGGGTGATACTTTAAGCAACATTTTGTCGCCTACTTCGAAGTTAAAAGCTTTACGCTTTGGATCTGCGTAACTCTTCTGCCTATCACAGGCAGCTTTGAGACGGTCACGAATCTGGACAATCTTGTCCGTCGTTTCAAAGACTATCTCTGGTCCTGATAATTGGACATCTCCAACTTCCGCCCAACAAACAGGCGTTCTACACTTTCTACCGTATAACGCCTCAAAAGGCGCAGCCTTAATGCTGGTATGGTAGCTATTGTTGTAGGAGAATTCGATTAATGGTAGGTGGTTATCCCAACTACCACCCAAATCAATCACACATGCACGTAGCATGTCTTCCAACGTTTGAATAGTACGCTCACTCTGGCCGTCCGTCTGAGGATGGTAAGCCGTACTAAAATTCAAACGTGTGCCCAAAGATTGTTGGAAACTCTTCCAAAAATGTGACGTGTATCTAGTATCTCTGTCAGAGATAATAGACACAGGTATGCCATGTAAGGCTACAATCTTATCAACGTACAACTGGGCTAACATGTCGGAGCTATAAGTCTCTTTGATGGGTAAGAAATGTGCTGACTTAGTCAGTCTATCAACTATAACCCATATTGTATCATTTCCTTTCCTTGTCTTAGGTAACTTGGTGATAAAATGCATAGTTACCATTTCCCACTTCCACGTAGGAAGTTCAGGCTGTTGTAGCAAACCTGACGGTTTCTGATGCTCGGCTTTGACTTGCGCACATGTCAAGCATTTAGCTACATATGTGGCTACAGACTTCTTCAAGCCTACCCACCAAAAATTTGCCCTTAGATCCTGGTACATCTTATCAGCTCCAGGATGGAACGGAATATTTGGAACTATGGGCTTCCTGGAGGATGACATCTCGAAGTCCTCCATAAATCGGAACCCATATTCGTCCATTCAATCTAAGAATTCCGTCCTTGCTAAGAGATAACTGCTCCTCAGTTACTCCTAGCTTTTCGTTAGGATAGTTAGCTTCCAACACAGCTTCTTTCTGTGCAGCTAACAACCTTTCATTCAGACTATTCTTAATCTCAATGCTCTTGGCATTGATTCGGATGGGTTTCACCCGCTCCTTTCTACTCAAGGCATCAGCGACTACATTCACCTTGCCGGGATGATATCTGATTTCACAATCATAGTCATTTAAAGTCTCCATCCAACGGCGTTGCCTCATGTTTAAATCTTTCTGATTGAACAGATGCTGAAGGCTCTTGTGATCAAAATAGATCACACATTTGATTCCATATAAATAGTGCCTCCAGAGCTTCAGTACGAATACAACGGCACCCAACTCCAAGTCGTGGGTGGTGTAATTCTTTTCATGCATCTTCAATTGACGTGATGCATAGGCAATGACCTTGCCCTTTTGCATAAGCACACACCCCATGCCGGTGTGTGAAGCATCGCAGTAAACTACGAATTCTTCAGTACCTTCAGGCAATGTTAGTACAGGAGCGTTGCTCAACTTCTGCTTCAAAATATCAAAAGATTCTTGTTGCTTGGGTCCCCAGTCGAACTTAACCTTTTTCTTAGTCAAGGAAGTTAGAGGTGTAGCAATCCTTGAAAATTTTTCAATGAATCGCCTGTAGTATCCAGCCAATCCTAGGAAGCTACGAATCTCCGTAGGTGTCTTTGGCTCTTGCCAGTTCATAACTGCTTCAACCTTAGCGGGATCCACTTGGATACCACGCTCACTGACCATATGTCCAAGGAATTGGACTTCTCGAAGCCAAAACTCACACTTGGAAAATTTGGCGTAGAGTTTCTGGTGATGTAGAAGCTTGAGAATACAGCGAAGGTGTTTCTCATGGTCAGCTTGATTCTTAGAGTAAATGAGAATGTCGTCGATGAAAACGATGACGAATTTATCTAAGTGCGGCTTGCAAACGCGATTCATGAGATCCATGAACGCGGCAGGTGCATTAGTGAGCCCAAAAGGCATCACTAGGAACTCGTAATGACCATAACGAGTCCTGAATGCAGTTTTGTGCACGTCTTCATATCTAACCTTCAATTGATGGTAGCCTGACCTCAAGTCAATCTTCGAGAAATAGCTTGCCCCTTGTAACTGATCGAACAAATCGTCGATCCTGGGCAACGGATATCTATTCTTTATCGTGACCTTATTAAGCTCTCGATAGTCGATGCACAGACGCATCGATCCATCCTTTTTCTTTACAAACAGGACTGGCGCTCCCCAAGGGGACGAACTAGGTTTAATGAAACCCTTGGCTAGCAATTTGTCTAGCTGTGTCCTCAATTCTTTCATCTCTGTGGGCGCCAACCTATAAGGTGCTCTAGCAACTGGTGCTGCTCCGGGGATGATGTCAATTCTGAATTCCACTTGCCTATCTGGTGGTAAACCAGGTAGTTCTTCAGGAAAAACTTCGGGGTATTCAGAAATGACGGGAACGTCTTCTATTTTTGGTTTCAGCTCATCAATGGTAACTTGTGCCATGTAGATGACATAACCCTTCTTTAAGCACTTCGAGGCCTTGAGCATAGTCACTTGCTCAGGCAATCCATACCGGGTATCTCCCTGAATGGTAATTGATTCACCAGATGGAGTCTTGATCATCACTTGTTTTCTATTGCAGACAATCTGGGCCTGGTTATGAGATAACCAGTCCATGCCTAATACGATGTCAAAACCTGCTAACTTCAAAGGAAGTAGGGACAGAGGAAATGAGTGGTTCTTAATGGATATGAAACATCCATCTAAAATGGTTGAGGCGGTTTCTATGGTACCATCAGCTAATTCCACCTCATACTTTACGCTTAAGCTCTTAACAGGTAAATTTAGCAATTTGCAAAACTTATTATCTACGAAAGACTTATCAGCGCCTGAATCAAACCGCACTCTTGCATAGATATCATTTACGAGAAATGTACCTGTTATCACATTGTCATCTTGGACTGCTTCCTTTGCGTCCATTCTGAAGACTCTCGCATTGGTCTTCTTGGCCTCTTCAGGTTTCTTGGCGTATTTAGGGCAGTTGGTCTTAATGTGCCCCTTCTCATTGCAACTGTAGCAAGTTACATCTTTCAGCTTCTTACAATCCAAGGTCTTGTGGTCCTTGGACTTGCATATACCACAAGCATAGGCTTTTGACTGAGTCTGCGAGTTCGACTCGAGTCTGCACTTTCCATAGTGCTGTTTCTTGCAAATCTTGCACTTGGGCTTCTCACCAGACTGATGCCCATCTTTCCTTGACTCAGACTCCTTCTTGTTGTCACCGTTTCCACGGTGCTTCTTGTTTGACCTCCGTGAGTTATCATCTTCACATTTTCTCTTCTCAGCATCTTTGTTCCTCAGTGATCTTTGTCTGACCGCATCCAAAGTGAGGGACAAAGATATGTCAGCTACAGATCTAAAGGTAGCTGGCCGAGAGGCCTTTACGCTTGCCTTTATCTCGGGGGCTAAACCACCGATAAAACGAGCTATTCTTTTTGGTTCCGGGGTCACTAGATAAGGAACCAACCGGGACATCGTGTTGAAGCTCGTGAGGTAAGCCTGACAGTCAAGGTTCGTCATCACCAATGATAGAAAATCATATTCTATCTTCTCCACCTCATGCTGAGGGCAGTAATTTTCCTTGATAAAGGCAACAAATTGATCCCAAGACATGTTGTACAATGGGATTTTCCCGGTGGCTTGAATCAGTGATCTCCACCAGGCTAAGGCTTCCCCCTTAAATGATTGCGATACAAACTTGACTATATCCTTCTCAGCGCATCCGCTGATATCCACAACCGTGTCCATCTCGTCTAACCACGTCATGCAGTCAATGGCTCCCTTTTCCCCAGTAAAATCTCTGGGCTTGCACGAGACAAAGTATTTATAGGAGCAACCCTTAGTACGGGGTTCTTGTTTTAGTACATTCTGCTGAGATGGAGCACTGTGGTGGTTTGAGGAGAGTCTATCATCATCTTTCTTGGGTTCTTCCTTTTTGGGAGGAGGCTTGCTATGAGCCTCAGAATGAGTTTTGGGCTTTGAGTGCGGTACAGATTGGGTCCTACTTCGAGTCCCACTTCGAGTCCCACTATTCTCTTCATACTGCCGCTCTAAGGCCCTTGTAACAGCGCCGTCTACTAACGCTTTCAATTCAGCACCCGTTAAAGTAATTCGGGCGTCATCATTGTTCTCCACTGGATGGCTATTTATCTCGTCTGAGTTAGCCATTTTAATTGAACTGTTACAGAAAACAAGGACAATAGTTTATTTGGGAGTTTATTATGGAATCGCCCCTTAAGGTAATTCATTAACTATGGTAAACAGAGACCATATTTGGTTAATTTATAGATCATATTTATTTAGGATTTTAATATAGCTTATCCTAATTATAAAACAATAATAGTTTTATTTATAGCACAAAAGGCCTAGTCACATGGACAATTATAAGCCATGATTTCAGATAATCAAGGCATGAAGGTTTGAATCATAGTTCATTACATTTTTCTAACAGGGAGTCATAGCTACCACTGTCTTTTGGCTCATATGGAAATGAGCAGGGCCCGTAGGCACCATATTACCACGTATGGTCAAAATATGATCATCTTAATTGATGATTTAACCCATGATTCAGAGATCATTAAGTTGGGTTTGGAATCTTTGAAAAGATCCTTATATAATAATAACGTGTGTGATTTTAAATGAATCACATCTGCCAGGAGTGTTAACATGTTTTCAGATGTTAACAGGAATTTGAATCTTTTAAACAGGTCTTACCATCATAGCCAGGCCTTCACAATGACACTCAGGCTAGGTTTCACTCTTAAGATTCTTAGTTAATATTTAAATAGGCAGATATATTTTTAAAAGGAATGATCTTAATTTATTTATTTCATATATATAATTTATGCATATAATAGCAAAATGAAATTTATAAACTTACATTCCATTAATTTCTTAAAAATTTACATGTTGCCCTAAACGGGACTTTTCAAATAGACAATTCACCCACGCAGGGGTTTAACAACAAGCATACCCACGTAGGGGTCAAAGCAAACAACATACCCACGCAGGGGTCAAACTAGAATAATAGTCCACGCAGGGACTTAAACATACAATATACCCTCGTAGGGGTTAATAGAAAGATAGACCCACGCAGGGGTCAAAACAAATAAACATACATACATACCCAAACAGGGGCTAATACAGCAAGACATGCCCACGCAGGGGCTCATTGATATAAGGAAAATATAACAACAGTGGAAGGATTCAGTGGTCCTTCTTGCTCTTCCCTTTGATCAAGCTTGTCAATCCTTGGAAGAAGGTCTGCCGCTCCCTGCGTTCTCGATGAAAGTCTCGCTCAACCTGATCCAGTCTCTGTAGAATTTCATCCCTTTCTGGGGGAGAAAACCGTGGCGGCTGCGATTGCGTCCGTATTATCGGTCTGGCAGGTATCTGGTACCCATGAGTTGGGTACCCCATTCCCCATGGATCTCCATACGGTCCTTCCGGGTGGTGGGTGTTATAGTTAGCCGCTACCAAGTATGGGTCGGCTTCAGCGTAGTTGTAGTTGGTGTGCACCGGCGGCTCAAACGGGTTATACGCCATGGAACCCGTGTATGCTGGAATCGGGTTATCAAAACCCATAGGCGGTGGTTGCGGTGCAACTGGGTGCGAAGGCCCACCCATCTGTGGGTCTTCCTGAGGTGGCGGATAATGGCTGCCACTTGATTGGCGTGGAGAACTAAAATGGAAGTCTCCCGCTCGCGCAGACATACGCGCTCCGGTTCTCCTACGCCTTGGCGGTTGCGGAGGTGCCGGTTGAACTGGTGGTGGTGGAGGTGGTGGCGTGACTGCCACAAATCGGGAATCCACAGAGGGATCCTGCTGCTGCTGCTGCTGATGAGGCGACGAATGATGCGAGGGTGTGAAGTACCACTCGTGCTGAGTAAACCTCGCCTGAAAGCTGTCTGGACCACCGTAGGGTGATCCGTGGAAAGAAGATGCATCCGAAATCTCGATGGGATGGTTCGGTGTACCGCTGGCTGGCTCGACGGGATCCGTGTCCTCGTCCATATCCATAGCGTTGTCCCCCGAGAAGTGGTCCTCCGGTCCCAATGGGTTAAAACCCACTGGTTCTGCTATTTAGTTTCCCGGGTTAAAACGGCCCCGAAAAACTGGTGTAGGGTCACCAAAGGAGTTATGCGATAAAGATCGCTGTAAAGGTATGTAGGAAGGTTGCGGGTTGTTGTGCTCATACTCCGGCTGTGGCCCGTAAGGGTTATGGACTGGAGGTGTTGAGCTGTGTGAGACCGACCGTCTAGCCGGTTCAAAGAGGTTCCTCCGGTTCTGCAGAGGATCGTCACTCTCCGTGGTAGATGGAGCTCGCATATGCGAAGGTCCAGCTTCATTATCATTGGGGGCGGTGACTGGCCCCTTGCCTCTTCCTCTTCTCCTAAAGAATCTTGGCGGCATTTTTATCCTGTCAATACAACATAAGATAACGACAATAATATATATAAAAATAAAGGACAAAACAAAACAAAGTGGAATTTGTCCTATGTTATATGTCTAGACTCGAAAGTTTAGAAATGTGCAATTGTGTCACTGAGATTAAACACAAAAGGTTAGTGTTTAATTCACTCAATGTTGGCTCTGATACCAACCTGTCACACCCCTACTTTCCACGTGTCACCGGTGGGCCCGGTGGGGAGTATCGTGACGTGGTTGGCAACATAATAGTCAAACAACACAATATATAAATATGCACAGCGGAAGCAATTGAATAAAATACGATTCAACTTTAATAATATTGTAATATCGTGTATCACAATAGTTGAAGGTTCGTCCACAGAAGGATCAAAAATAAATAATAGTTCAACAGACTGTAGGCATCTTAAGCTTGCGAGACTTCTATTGATGCTAAGGAGAAATCCCAGCCAATTACGCTTAGTACCTGCATTTAATCTTTTTGGGAAAATACGTCAGTTTACACTGGTAAATACAATCAACTGACTCATTTTAGAAAATGATTGAAAATTGATTTGGATGCACGTGGCATAAACATTTTATAACTTGGGAGAATTATTTAAATATATAATCTTGTGAACGAATTACATGTTCCTTATGCGTTCAGTAGCCCGAACGTACCGGGTTAAAGATCAATAGACACGCCACATCAACTTTTTATGCACTGACGAGTGTACGCCTACACTCCGCGCTTAGGTCGTGGCCATTTCGTGAAATGATGCCAAGGATATCCGGGACATGGTCATTAACCCCCCAAAGGCTTTTAAGTAAACAAGACTGTTTAAACGGGCCGATTAAATTATTCAATTAACCACCAAACGATGGAAGATTTAATGCCCGATCAAGCAGTATTTTAAATACCGTAACCCAAGCCCTTATAGGGAAAATAAGTTAAAAGTATTTACCTGAGCAATGTAATAATCACAATAAGCAAAATGCACGTAGCTTTTACTGGTCTCCTATTCTGGAACAAAGGTTTATAATAACCTATTAGAATCCTAGCGGGTCTTTAATTAAGCTTAGGCTTAGACCGGTTAGTTTCAAAGATACGGTTCGTACGCACGATTAAGCGAAGACCGGATAGAATATGATTTAGACCCGACAAGTTCAGAGACTTGCTTAATATGGGTATTTCATACACATTCTGGATTTTGAGATAAAACCGTTAAGGTTTAACCCGTTTAGGCTAGTTTATGTAAACTAGTTACATAAACTGAACCGAACGCGTAATAAGCGTAACGGGTATTCAAATGAGCCATTTACAGGTTTCCTAAGTTAACATGCTTCAAATATGTTGTGACATCAGTAAGTTGTCTTTTATTATGCCCGAAACGAGTTTAAACACAAACTATGCCCCGTAGGGGTAGTTTGGTCATTTAAAAGGTTATAAAAGAGTTTAAGTATTAACCTGAGTTACAGGTCTGATATAATCAGAAAAATACTTAGTTTACTGATTTATAACAGTAAGGTATTGTAGATATGTGAAATTTATCAATTATAACCAAACTATGCACCGTAGGGGCATTTTGGTAATTTCACATAAGCCGTAAAGCTCAAAACTGAAGTCTGAGTTAAACAACTTTTGCTTACTGTCAAAATATTTTAATTTGCCTCAAATATCAGTAGGTACCACCCTTGTATGTTTAAAAATAGTCTTAGTACATACTATGCGCTAAAAACGCTTAACAAGGTGATTAAAAGCCATTTTCGGGTTCGATACTTAAAGCTGATATTTTTATTATTCCAGAAGGCTTAAAATAATTTATTTATCATATGTGATCAGTAGAAAAAGGTTTGGAGTCCATTAGATGTGTAAAACTCATTTTATGGCCCGTAAGGGCAAAACCGACAATTACCGGATTAAGCCTACGACTATAAGTTATGCTCAGCCTAAAATTAATTAAAAATCTTCAAAAATCCCAAAATAATATATTACATCAGTGGGTAAAGATTTTGATATTAAAAAGTATGTTTAAATAGGCTATACGCTAATTATGTCGTTTAATTAACATAAAGCTTTCATTTTACGCTAACGAGCATAACTCTTAATCTATACCTCAAACTGATGTCAAATTTTGTATGCAAGTTTATATATCAGTAATTAAAGTTTCTACTCTTTTACATTTCCATAAATCACGTTTTGAGGTGAAAAGGGCATAATGGTCAACATATGAGCAATTAACGGAACCATGCGTATTAATTAGTTAACTAATGAACCATGGTGTATAATCACAGAGGGTTATACAAGCATGTTACCTGGTCCAAATAAGGCTCTAAGGTATTTCTAAAACATACTAAAACGGGTCAGAACTGAAGTCAAAGCTTTGCGACTTTCGGTTCCGAACCGGGTCTAAACAGGAAATTGTCGGGTTGAACATGTTTAGACATGTTCTTACACTAATTACCAAGTTATATTAATGATCAAACAGGTTGTATGTGTTCTAAATTGCTAATCATGCATAAATTAGAAACTAAGTATCCTGTTGACTTTTTAATGACAAGTTTGACCCGACATTTGACCTAGTTAGAGTGGGAATCAGGGGGAACCCTTTTGAGGGTTTATTACCCACATAATTACCAACTTATAACTACTTTTAATTCGAGATTTGACTGAGCCATTATTAATTAATCTCGAAGTCAAACCGTAATTACGACGGTTTGACTTTTAGCTAAATAACTAAGCTAAACTTAATTAAAGAAGGTTAAGCAAACTTACAAGAGTCCTATGAACGATTTGTGATCACTTGAGAGGGGTCTTGAGCTCCAGAAATGATCAGGAAGTGCAAGAGAAGATGTGAAGAACTTGTTGCAAACTAAGGGCTTTATATAGTGATTTAATCACCATAAGAAGTTGACACACAAGTCTACATATGACCACAATTGATTAACAAGTGTTCCTAGTGCTTAGGGGGTGCCTAGGGGTCGTCCAAGATGAGGAAATTCGGTTAAAGGTCGAGCATAAAGGCTATGGCAGACAACAGCCCAACATTCTCGGACCAGATAGGCCCTCGCGTGGCGCGACGACCCCCCTGGGGCTTCGCGTCGCGCGACACCCTCCTGCACAAAATCAGAATTTTTAGATTTTTGCGTTTTGATCCTTGGCTCTTCAAACTTTGTTTAGACATTTGTTTCTTGCATCTTGAACCCTCCAAATTGATTTATAAGAGCTTTAAAACATATACCCACTTTGTTAAGTCCTCGGTTAACTTTATTGTTACCCGAAAAGTCCTAACTTTCAACGTTTACGCTTTAACCCTTCGCACACGAATTTGATCATAACTTCCTCATACGATAACGAAACTTTACAAAATTTATATCGTGCATTCTAGTGAGTATAATTAACAGTTACAAAGCCTCGGGTTTGTCAAAAGGTCACTCAGAGGTATAACTTAAACATGTTGACACATTTAACCCCTGTAGTTTGTAATCTTTCACTTTTAGCTTCGCATGATCCATGATTTATTCGTTTGATGTTATAAACATCATGTAGGGTTAATGTACAATATATTTATTCACTGTTGACATTTCGAACACGTATATTCACATACTTACCATGTTTGTCAACTTTAGTCCTTCTATAATATTCTTTCACACGTTTAAACATATGACACGTGTCAACACATTATAGGACGTGAATTTTCGAGGTGTTACATGAAAGAAGAAGACGTGCCGAAGACGGCTTTCCGTATGCGATGTGGACACTACGAGTTCAACGTGATGTCTTTCAGGCTAACTAATCCACTTGTCGCTTTCATGGACCACATGAACCAGGTTTGCAAGCCAATGTTAGACAAATCAGTTATAGTGTTTATCGATGACAAACTCATCTACTCGAACAGGTAGGCGGATCACATTCGCCATTTGCAAGAAGTATTGGAAACGTTAAGACGAGAAAAGGTTTATGCTAAATTCTCGAAGTGTGCCTTTTGGCTTCGAGAAGTGCAATTCCTTGGACACACCATAAGTTCCGAAGGAATATTAGTGGATCGTCAAATATTGAAGCCGTGTCAAAATGGAATCCTTCAAAGAATCCTTCGGAGATTAGAAGCTTCTGGGGGCTTGCGGGTTACTGTAGGAGATTTATTCAATATTTATCTAAGACTGCATCGCCGCTAACCAAGTTAACCTGAGATTGATGGGTTTAGGAATGTGATTTGTATGTGATTAATGTCTAATCTTATGCATATTTGATTGTTTATATGTGTGGAATTGGATAACTATGAGAAAATGATATTTTGTAGGTTAGACACGAAGATTGGATGTCTTTTGGGGGATGTTAATGGATTGAAAATGAAGATATTGGAAGATGCATGATAGAGGGCTGAGTTACGAAGATGTGGGCGAAAACGGCGAAGAAAACCGAGCTAAAACGAAGAAGTTATGAAGAAAACAGTTTTGGGAAGAATGTGTCAGATGTAGGCTACAGATCAGATGTAGCCTACGCGTCAAGCATTACGGGAATTCGCATATAACCTATAAAAATTAGGTTTTTAGGCAAGGCCAGGGATGATCAGAGGTAACTTTGAGCAAGTTTTTACACCATTCCACACCTTCCAATCATTCTTGAATCATCAATCATGCAAATCCATACCGAATTTGAAGATCAAATCAACACCATGAGCGGCTAATTTCTTTGTGGTTTCCTCTAGGGCTAGGGTTTTGTAAGTAGGTGAACTGATTTGATTTCTTTTTATGTTTGGGATTAGCAATCTAAGCATTCGATGTTTTTTGCTATTTGATTCATTAAACTAATTGTAACTGGTTGAGTTTTATTCAATATCCATTCGTTTATCTTTCAATTCCTGAGATTTCTAGCAATTAAGATATATTAGAAAATGAGTAGGCTTTGATATTATAAAACTGATATGTTCATGATAGCCTTGCATTGCTATTACAATCCAAGTAAATTGTCTTTTCATATCACAGTCAGTTAATCGAATTATACAGGTCGTGTCTATGTGATTTCTCAAACTGAATTGAAATAGTGAAACTGCTGAAAACCTGAATACTAGAGGAATCACCTTTTCTCCGATTGTTTACAACTCGTAATTAATTTAGTTTTCAAACAATCGATTTTTCATTCTTTAGTAATTTGGTTAAGTAGTAAAGAACAATTAAACAACAACACTTTCCACAGTACTCCTCGTGGTTCGACAGCCGACTTACCCTATCTAATAAGGTAGTGGGGTTTGAGTTTTTACTCGTATTTTCGATTGACCCTTCGATATCGGTCAAATTTTGACGCCGTTGTCGGGGAGTCGGTGTAAAGTGCTTAGTTATTTGTTTTCTAAAAAAATCACAAAAATCCAAAAATAGTTTTTGCTCTGTTTAGTTCAGTATTACGGGTGTTGGTCTTTATTTTTTTCTGTGCAGGTAATTTCTAATTGCAGCATCATACAAGGTATTCGGGGCACTACAAAAAAAATGCCATCTAGTGGCATACAAAGTGCCACAAAAAAACAAAGAAGTGCCACTGAAGACGATTGTTGGAATGGGCGACACACAAAAAAAATGCAACTAGAAGCAGTGACACTAAAGGCTTTTAATGACACTTTTTTGATATGCCACTAGAAACATTTGGGCTTTTAGTGGCACTTTTTGTTTGCCACTAAATAGTTTTGAGCTTTTAGTTATATGCCACTATAGACATTTATCATATTAATTTGATTAATTAAAATCATTATTTATTTACAATATAAGATAAAAATAAAAATAAAAACTGTATAATATAGAAATTATAATATCATAACTTCCATTATCCAAATGTTTAATAAGTTTCACATTAAATCTAAATATTTAATATATAAAACAAAAACCTAACAAATATTTAAATAAAAACTCGAAACTTTATTGTGCTCATAAATAATATCCTCATCAATTGTGTCATAGTTGATGATTATCACCAACTCCCATTATGCAAAGTTGAATATCCTCTTCACCATTTGGTCCTTCACCCTCCTTACACTGGTTTGCAACATATGACATCAATATTGCTAAACCAACATTTCCCTGATTGAAACATTCAAGAAAAAAAAGTATTATTCCTAAATTCCAGATGCAAAAGTTAAACTTTTAAAGAGTTTAAAAGAAACCATAAGCTTTTCAAGTGAAATTTACCATGAGAGGCTGCAAGATTTTATAATCATTTGTGAATTGAAACAAAAGTGGAACTAAAGTCAAGGGTACATAACAAACCTAAGCCATGGTAGTAGCCATTCCACACTGTCATGTAAAATCAAAGACATAATTAGTTGTAGAGAGCAAAAAAATTAACATGTGAAAGTTGAAATTAGAGTTAGCCATTTAATAAAGAACTATCAAGTGCACCCGTGCGTTGAGCCGGGCTCGTGCTATTTGTAAATTCAAATCTATCTATGTTTAGCCAAGATTGAGAATAAAGTAGTACTCTAATCATTTTGGTACAGGTACAGGTACCGGCTCGGTATGGTACCGGTATTTTAGTTAATTTAACAATAAATATCGGTATCGTGCTATAACCATGACGGTTATTTTTGGTACCGGTACCAGAACCAGTACTTGTTTTTCAGTATCGGTATCATGCCCATCCCTAGAATAAAGCGTTAGAATAAATTATAATAACCAGTGTTGTAAAAGTCGGCCTACTCGGCCGTGTACTCGGCGAGTACTCGGTCCTCGGACCACCTCCGAGGCGAGTTTACCCTAGTCGGACTTGACTAGTTGGCGGCGGTCAAAATCGGCCTACTCGGCCTGTACTCGGACTACTCGGCCTTGTACTCAGACTAGTCGGCCTTCTATTCAGAATACTTCGGACTTGTACTCGGCCTACTTAGCCTTGTACTCGGACTACTCGGCCTACTTGGCCTTCTACTTGGACTACTCGGCCTTATACTCGGTGAGATTTGAACTTCAAACATGTTTCATTTTAAATTATACTCATTTTGACATGAATTATGCTTCTTTTAACATATATATAATATACACCAATTAATTTTCTTTATATTTATCATGTCCGCGTACTCCCCGAGTACTCTCCGAGTACTCCGATTACGCCTAACTCCCCAGTCGGCCGACTAGGGACCGCCTAACGACTTTTACAACACTGATAATAACATATGCTTACACATTTACACCATAAGATGCATAATTAGTTGCTAAATAAAAGAAGATAATATTGTACTCTTGATATTTACCAATGGAAGTTTGTTGGTGCTAGTATGCTAGTATTCCTGTTTACGAGTATCTTTCACACAGTTCATCAACTTCTATAAATAGGCCTGAAAAAAATACAAGCCAACAAATATATTCACTAAAAGTACATGTACATAATACATCATTCCATGCTAAATTATTAGAATAATGTTAAGTACTTGAAGTCACTTGCCATATAATGAAGAAGTTAACTATCAGATTTTTCCCTCATATATGCTATGTCCCAGCATCCATATAATGATACATAAACCGAGCTTTTAATGTTTTAGAGCTTCACCCATCTAACTATGTTTCCTTCCATATTGTAACATATACGACGACTAATATGTATCCACACGAGACATGGAGATGGCCTGAAAATTTTGAAATCGAACTACCGATTCATCAATCGTCATTAGTAAACTAAGTCAATACTCAAGAAAGAAATTGAAACTGTATTCACAAATTTGCCAATCCATTTAATAATTCACAACAATAACATTGGATGCAGGAACCACCATTAAGTCCAAAATAAAAAGAATCAACTTCTAAACTGGGGTCCCTGGAATTAAGGATTTTTTTTACTGTAATATCTATAAAATGCAAACCGAACTTATGCTCCAACCATAATTCAGAAGCATGGGGTTCACAAAGTAATCTAACCCTAACATGAATACCACTTAGAACACCATGGGCGAAGCTTTTAAGGGGTGGGAGGGGGCAGCCGACCCCCTGAACTTTTCGCTCAGTAGTGAAGCGTATCTAGTTTTCGTATAGAAATTTTTGGGTATATGCGTTTTCGACCCCCCAGTTTTATAGAAATTTTTAGGTCCGGTGACTTCCTCCCCCTCAGTCGGAAATCTCATGCTTCGCCACTTAAGAACACAGTTTGCCCCCAAAT
This sequence comes from Helianthus tuberosus, assembly GCA_030545235.1. Taxonomy (NCBI): domain Eukaryota; kingdom Viridiplantae; phylum Streptophyta; class Magnoliopsida; order Asterales; family Asteraceae; genus Helianthus; species Helianthus tuberosus. The sequence continues at coordinate 171,344,375 of CM060448.1, read as the reverse complement.
GTGTACAACCAAAACCAATATTTTAATTCAAACCTTAAATGTGATTCAAGCCAGGCTCATGAAGGAGGAAAAAAATACATGTCCAAGGCTGGAGTGAGGATTGAAGCGACGAGACGTCGAGCGTCATGGATTCAAGCAGCGATTATGATTTTCTGGTGGTGAAGTGGTGGATAGCCGATAACTCATCCCTGATTAATTAGTGGAGATACAGTCGAATTTGATTTTGCGAATGAGAGGGAAATCTAAAATTCCAATGGAAAATTCTGAGAATGAGAGGGAAATCTAAATTTTGGGGGAAGAGGAATGTTTTTCACTGATTGAAATTTGGGAAGGGAAAACTAAACAAAAATATTTATTAAACAAACTAATTATAAACAATAAAATTAAAAAGCATGTATAAGAATGGGTTAAGTTATTCTATAAATACTCCTAATTGTCAGAAGTGTAACAAGGATTTATAGAGTGACACGTATCCAATAAGCCACCACTCAAAACCTAAACACCCAACCCCACCCAAAAACCTAACCCCCCCCCCCCCCCTAAAAAAAACTATACCTCCCCAAAAAAACCTAACACCCCCCCCCCCCCAAAAAAAAAACAAAAAAAAAAAAAAATACTAAACACCCCCCACTCCCCACCCCCCTCTCAACAATTTTTTTTTTGGGAGGGGGGTGTAGGTTTTTGGGTGGTGGTGGGTGTTAAGTTTTTTTTTTATTAATTTTTTTTTTGTGTAGTAGGTTTTTTTCAGAAGCCTTTTTACCCTTTTTACAATTAAGAGACATTATATTTGATCCTAATCCGTATAAGAATATTTGGTACATTGTAATTTTAGAAGGCTCTCACTATTTGCACACTTTGGCAGGCTATCTGCACACTTAGGGTTTACATACGCTGCGTATAGGTCTCTACGCAGCGTATGTAAGGGGCAGGTACACGACCAGACAGTCAAACTTAGTATCATGTCAAATCAGTCTACCATACGCTGCGTATTGACCAATACGCAGCGTATAACCTAACTAGTGTATATATAGAATTAAGTTTCATATTCTAACAGCTCCTAGTAGGAGGATAAACTGGTTAAGGCGTTGCGGTTCTAAACGATAGGTCACGAGTTCGATCCTTGCAAGGGCCGGTTCTTTAAAGAAGACCCCCTTTTTACCGATTTTTGATATATTTACACTTTGGTCCCTAAAGTTTCAATTTTTACAAAAAATGGTCCCTGAAGTTTCAAAAATTGACACAAATGGTCCCTGAAGTTTTGTAAATTTACAAATGGTCCATACGTTGCGTATTGACCAATACGCAGCGTATAGTGGTAACCCTATACGCTGCGTATTGATCAATACGCAGCGTATGTCAGACTGATTTGACACTGACACGATGTTGTCCAGGCATGAATAAAGTAATACGGGAGTAGAGAGCTATACGCTGCGTATTTCAGTAAATTTGAAAGTTGATTTAGCACTGCTTTCTCATTGATCAATTATTGGTTCATTTCTTCGTAGGAAATAGCACTGCTTTCTTTTCTCTTCCATTCTGACTTCATCTCTTCTTCTGTTTTTCATATTCTTCTTCAGTAAACAATTTACACCCCAAACCAAAATCATCTGTTCTGTTTTTTGTTCAATCTTGTTAAAATGTCTTCATTTTGGAACGAGAATTATTTCGGTAATCGCTATTCTAACGACATATGGGGAGCAAATGATGCCAATGAGGAGGAGGTTGTGTCTGGAGTCCCTGTTGATCAAAAAACACAGTTGCCAGACTTGAACAAGACTCCCACTCCACCTGTTGATGAACCAAATTACCCGACGCATCAAGTGTATCCGAATTACGGATACGGGTATGAATCTCCGTACGTGCAACAAAGTGGATACGGTGCTGAGAATGCACCTGTTGATGAACCATATTACCCGACACAGCAATCGTATCCGGGTTTCGGGGGATACGGGGTGAAGGTGGATACGGAGATTACAGTGGATACGGGGGTGAAGGTGGATACAGTATACGGGGGTGAAGGTGGATACAGTGGATACGATAGATATGGGGGTGAAGGTGGTTACAGTGGATACGGGGGTGAAGGTGGATACAGTGGATACGATAGATCTGGGGGTGAAGGTGGATACGGTGGATACGGAGGCTGCGGTGGATACGAAGAACATGGTGGATATGGTTATGGGCCCCGTAACACATCACTTTATGAACCATCTACCTCGGGCAATCCGTTTCAAATAAATGAGGTATCACATTAAAATAATAATTATTATTATTGTTAAAAATATTATAGTTATAATTATAATTATAATTATAATTATAATTATAATAATTATTATTATTATTATTAACGTAACTTTTTTTTAGTGTTTCATGTCTCTAACTGATTTGAAGAATTGGGTACAAGAAACGGGAAAGGAGTATGGTTACGTAATTGTTACCCGCCGATCGAAAAATATTGGCGGTACTACTGGGATGGTATGGCTTGTGTGCGACCGTAGTGGTGAGCACCGTAGTAAAGCAACAGTTAGGAAAGCTGGTAGTAAAAAAATCGGTTGCCCATTTTCATTACTCGCCATCCGGGACGTGACAAATGACACGTGGGAGTTAAAAGTGGAAGACACGAACCATAACCACGAACCTACGACGAGTCTGTTGGGCCACGCTTTTGTGCGAAGATTTACTGAAGCCGAATACAAGCTAGTGGAGCAGCTAACTGCTCAAAACATGGAGCCACATATCATATTTCAAACCCTAAGAAAGCAGTTCCCAGACAGCCTGCATGTTCAGAAAGACGTGCAAAATGCGGTACAAAAAATTAGAGCGACAATAGTGGACGGAAAGACTCCTATGCAGGCACTGGAAAGCCTGCTGCATGACCACCGATTCATTTACGAAACCCGACAGGAACCCAAAACAGATGTCGTAACAGAGATTTTCTTTGTTCATCCTTATTCAATCACTATGTGGCGTGCATTCCCGCACGTGATGTTGGTCGACGCGACCTACAAATCAAACCTCTACAACATGCCATTTGTCCAGGTTGTGGGTATGACGTCGACTGGGAAGTCTATTTGTATCGCACATGCCGTTATTTGTAGAGAACGAAGGGGTAACTACGTGTGGGTGCTTGAGCAGATCAAGTCAATATTGCATGAATGTATGATGCCGCGTGTGATAGTCACGGATAGGGAGCTTGCCCTGATTAATGCGTGTTCTAAAGTATTCCCGAACGCAACCAGGCTTCTATGCCACTTTCACATCCAACAAAATATAGCTAGAAAGTGCAAGGAAGGGTTCAATAAAGAAGATTGGGGGAAATTTATGTCGTACTGGCGGAGATTGTGCGAATCTTCTTCAGAGCCCATGTACAAGTACAACTTGGAGAAAATATATAACCGACTCGTGGTTGCCAACCTAGAAAGTAAGTGTTCCTTCAACAAACGACTCACCCAATCTATTATATTTTACACACGCTTTTACATTTCATTATTTTATTTTTGCAGGTGTCTATGATTACGTCTACGAAAACTGGCTCAAAGACTATAAAGAAATGTTCGTTTATGCGTGGACCGATAAGTGTCGCAACTTTGGTCAGCGCACCACCAACAGAGTTGAGAGCCAGGACGCAAATTTAAAAAGATACATTACGCGCGGGAGTTCATTGGAGCGAATAGCAAGATGCGTCATTGATATAGTTGAAATTCAGTACGATGAAATACAAAAAAGTTTCACTGAGAGCATCGAAAAAACGATGAACCACCACAGACATCGACTGTTGGACAACCTACGTGGAAAGGTTTCCCATGAAGCACTTGATTCGCTGGCAAAAGAGCTACTGAGGAAGATGGAGGTGTTGCGGAAACTTAACGCATCATGTGGTTGCCATATATGGCTTAGCTGTGGATTGCCATGTGCTTGTAGGCTAGAAAACTACAAACGTACAGGTAAAAAATATTAAAACCACAAACCTTTTATTATCTTGTACGATTTAGCTGTTTCTCACACCGTATTAACTTAACTGTACAGGGCGTATGATACAACTCGACGACATAGATGTATTCTGGCGTAAGCTTGACTTGCGCCCGTGTAAACTGGTAGACGAGGAAGTCGATGTTGTAGCAGAGCTAAATAATGTGCGGCAACATTTAGAGGCGCAGTCCCCCGTTCAGCAAAAGAGTTTGCTTTCAAAGATAAAAGCGGTCTTCACCCCGAAATCGTCAACCAAGAAACCACCGATCGTCCAGCAAAATACTCGCGGTCGGCCTACATCAAAGAAAGTACAAGAAAGGTTAGATGAAGCTGCGAGGTTAGACGAAGCTGCGAGACACAGCTCCTATGGCGAGGACAGCAACGTATATACCGCTTCCCCCAAACATAGGTACGATTTACCCCGACACAGCTCATACGTACCGTCAGAGGGCTCTCGTGGAACTGGTTCGGTTGTAAAGTCTGAAAAACCTAAAATGCGACGAAACAGTTCAACGAGTTCTAAAAAGAAGGAGACGCGGGATGATCAGGGTTTTCCATTAATGAATGGGGACGAGCACTTGTTATTAAGATGTTTAAGAATCAAATTCCATCAGAGTTTCGCTCTTACATATCGCGTATACAAGATGTGACCCAAGACGGTCATTGTGGGTACAGGTCTGTGGCTGTCGGGTTAGGTTTTACGGAACATGCATGGCACCGTATTCAAAGTGATTTACTACTGGAGATTGACCATAACAAGCCGCGTTGGAAGCATGTATTCGAAACATATAACGAAGGATACTTTAAACGAATACGTAACAGCATCGAATGGCATTCAGTGAAAGGGTGCGGTCCAAGTCACTGGATGGAAATGCCCCAGGTAGGGCTTCTCGTAGCGCAAAGGTATAATATTGTCCTCCACGTGCTAAGCATCGAATGGAGCACTACCATCTTCCCATTAACGGATGCCCCGCTAGATCCACGACCTCAAGCGATAACGCTCGTACATGTTGACGGGGGACACTTCATACATGCTAAGTTGGAAGGAGACTACCCCATGCCTTTAGTGACCCCGTTATGGTCGACACATCGATCAATAGCTGCGGAACGGTGGGAAGAAATGTATAGATCGCGGTTACAGCACTACTACGAGTTAATCAATCCTAAATCAGACTCAGACAAAGACAGAGAACCGAGTATAAATGTTGTCGAAGATTAACCGGAAACTTGTATTTTTGTAAATTGTAGAAATTTTTTAATTTATAAAGTTTGTATCATTAAGCGGAAACGAGCTTTTAATTTTTATAATTCATAATTTTTGTATTATTTTTAGGTTTTCTATAAATAAACAAAGGAAAACACAAAAAAAATATAAAAAAATTGAGCTTTGTATACGCTGCGTAGGGATCCCTATGAAGCGTATGAGAAGTAAATGACAAAACAGCCCCTGTGTTTGGCTTCGTATAGCCTCAGTAGAAGGGTTAAAAGGTAAAATGACAAAACAAATACGTAGTGTATTGATCCATACGCGACGTAGGTAAAAGGCGGACAATTTTCCCCCCAAATCAAAGTTTCAAAATATAAATATGTTCAATTACTTTTTTACCCTTCTGTTGTGGCTATACGAGGCTCTTTACAAGGGCAAAAAGGTCATTTTCTGACCTTTATATACGCTACGTATTGCTCTCTACGAATCGTATATAAAGGTCATGAGAATGACCTTTATACCCTTCTATCCATGCTTCGTATAGGCACAACAGAAGGGTATAAAGGTCATTCTCATGACCTTTATATACACTTCGTAGAGAGCCATACGAATCGTATAGAGAGGTAGAAAATGACCTTTTTGCCCTTGTAAGCAGCCTCGTATAGCCCTACCATAAGGGCAAAATGGTAATTTCAAAAGTCAAATGATCTTTTTTGACTTTTGTATACGCTTCGTAGGGACCTCTACGCTGCGTATAGGTTCTGATTTAAATCAGGAAAACCCCTACGCAGCTCTATTCTTCCCCAATTGCAAACACACACAAAATGCAGAGACATACGAAGGCGACTACGTATAGGCGACCGTATACACGCGAATTCGAAGTATAAACCAGGTATTAACTCAACCTATTTAACTAATTTTGATTTTTTTAGTATTTTATCCGTAAATCAGGGGTGTATCTACTGTAAATTAGGGTTTACAGTGAATTAGGGGTGTTTGTTTGATTGTTGTGTCTAGTTGCTTTACATGTCTAGGGTTTACAGTGAATTAGGGGTTTACAGTGAATTAGGGTTTACAGTGAATTAGGGGTCGTTTGATTGTTTGTTTGATTGTTGTGTCTAGTGGTTGATGTTTTGGGATGTAATGGTGGATACGAAAGAGATACGGCGGTTTAAGGCCTTCGTTATGGATTTGGATTGTGTTTAACATAGAATATGTATGAGTTGATAATGTTTGGCAAAATAAGATAAGCAGATTTGGAGTTTTTTGCTTGTATAAATCAGGTTAACTTGTTAAGCATAACAAATCATAATTTGATGTTTGTTTCTATTGACATTAGTCGTTATAAACTGTACAGTGGTTTTATTACCCTAAGAAAATAGGAACTCCTCTTATTCATGGTATTCCTGTGTATTATTACCCCTTTGTCGACCGCTCCCTGTTGATTTAACAATAATAAATCATTTGATTAGAGATTGGTTTGTTTCTCTTATAATCATGTCATTGCCACTTTAATAGAGTCGATAAACTTATTTTCCCGGGGTATCAACTTAGGTTTATACGCTTAAATAAGTTATTTATCGGAAAGAAACAAGAGTTTATTAGTTTTTCAATCCATAAGTCGAAACAAATAAGAAGTATGTAAAGTCAATAAGTAATATTTACACATATGGCTATAAATGAACAGAACGTGCAGCGAATTGTTTAATTGTTAATTTATATTTAAAAGATAAAAAACCATCTAGTGTTGGAGTTGTTTGGCTGCAAACGGCAGCGATTTCGCAGCCGTTTGCCGCTGCGTTTGCAACCGCAGAGGGGCGTTTAAACTTAAATTGTGTTTTTTTAAACAGAAAACTGTTCTTCTTAAACAGAAAATATTTTTTTTGGTTTTCAGGATGGAGGAAATGGATATAGAACAAACTAATCCAGAGCAGGCGCAGCGGAAGCGGCGGGCGCGTCCACCGCCGGATCCTCTCGAGAATCACCCGTATTTGGAGTTTCCTCCGGAGTCCGACGCTGCTCTCCGTTGCGAGAAGCTTCGGAAGATGCATATCGGTGAACATTTTTCGGTTTCTTGGAAAACCCTCCGGAAGCTCGATGTTGAAGATTGGGAGTGGGGGTTTGTTCCCGCTGATTCACCGTTGGATCGGCTATTTGAGCTATCCTTTACGCCGAGCTACAGGGAGATACTGATCGAGTTTCTGTCGTCGTTCGAGTTTCATCCTCGTCGGCCAAATGAGGTTGTGGACCCCGCGCAGCCCCCTCCCCCGCCCGAGGTTTCGTTTCGCATGGCTGGCCAGGCGCGTTCTATGTCACTTGCACAGTTTGCGGTGCATAGCGGTTTGTATACGGAGGCTGAGATCGCTACGGATCTTTATACGATGGTACGTTTAACACAAATTTTGTATTGTTATTATTATTATTTTAATATATAACATTTAAGATTTAATATTAATTTAACGTTTAATAAACATTCGTGTAAACAGGGGTTGGTAATGGTTGATAAACCCATGCTTTTAGGGTTTTGGGCGACGATCGCGGACATCAATCATTGGGACCAACGATAATCTAAGGGGAGGGTTACGCTGATTAAAGATCCGCTCTTGAGGTACGTTAGTTATTATTATTTTAATAATAGTTATTATTATTTAAATAGAAAATATATTTTTTTAAACCTAAATTGTTTTTTTTTTCTAAACAGAAAACTTTTTTTTAAACAGAAAACAGTTTTTTTTAAACAGATTTTTTTAAACAGAATTTTATTTTTAAACAGATTTTTATTAAACAGAAGTTTTTTTAATTATTTAGTCGACGTCGTCCGTAAGACGCGTACGGTCCTAACGAGCGTCGAAACTAAGTTCGTCGTTTTAACGACGATCTTAGTTTCGACGCTCGTTAGCGACCTACGCGCCTTACGGTTCGACTTCGACTAAATATTAAAAAAAATATACATGAGAAAGGCCCTTATTTCGCAGCCGTTTGGGGCTGCGTTTGCAGCCGTAAACTGGTGTTTAAACGGCTGCAAACGCAGCCCCAAACGGCAGCGATTTGGCAGCCGTTTGTGACTGCGTTTGCAGCCGTTTAAACGCTCGTTTACGGCTGCAAACGCAGCCGCAAACGGCAGCGAAATCGCAGTCGTAAAGGGCGTTTAAACGAGCGTCGAAACTAAGTTCGTCGTTAAAATATTTTAACGACGAACTTAGTTTCGACGCTCGTTAGGGACCTACGCGACTTACGGTTCGACGTGGACTAAATAATAAAAAAAATATAATTTAACGACGATCTTAGTTTTGACACTCGTAAGGCGTGTACGTTCCTAACGAGCGTCGAAACTAAGTTCGTCGTTAAAATTTTTTTTTATTTAGTCGAAGTCGAACCGTAAGGCACGTAGGTCTCTAACAAGCGTCGAAACTAAGTTCGTCGTTTTATATTTTAACGACGAACTTATTTTGACGCTCGTTAGGGACCTACGCGACTTACTGTTCGACATGGACTAAATAATAAAAAAAAAATTAATCAGAAAACTGTTTTATTTAACAGAAATTTTTTTAAACAGAATTTCTTTTTAGACTGATTTTTTTTAAACATAATTTTTTTTTAATTATTTAGTCGAAGTCGAACTGTAAGGCGCGTAGGTCCCTAACGAGCGTCGAAATAAGATTGTCGTTAAAATATATTTTAACGACATTTTAACGACGATCTTATTTCGACGCCCGTTTAAACGCCCTTTACGGCTGCGATTTCGCTGCCGTTTACGGCTGCGTTTGCAGCCGTTTAAACGCCGGTTTACGGCTGCAAACGCAGCCCCAAACGGCTGCGAAATAGGGGCGTTTCTCATGTATATTTTTTTTAATATTTAGTCCACGTCGAACTGTAAGGCGCGTAGGTCCCTAACGAGCGTCGAAACTAAGATCGTCGTTAAAATATAAAACTTCGATCTTAGTTTTGACGCTCGTTAGGGACCTACGCGCCTTGCGGTTCGACTTCGACTAAATAATAAAAAAAAATATTTTAACGACGAACTTAGTTTCGACGCTCGTTAGGACCGTACGCGCCTTACGGACGACGTCAACTAAATAATAATTTTAGTCGACGTCGTCCGTAAGGCGCGTACGGTCCTAACGAGCGTCGAAACTAAGTTCGTCGTTAAAATATTTTAACGACGAACTTATTTCGACGCTCGTTAGGGACCTACGCGACTTACGGTTCGACGTGGACTAAGGGGCTGTTTGGTAGCCTCTGAATGGTCATTAAGAGGCTACCTCTTAATGGAACCATTAAGAATTTTACCAATGAGAATGTAGAAGAATGTGACATGTGATGATTTACCATTCAGAGGTTACCTCTTAACCATTCAGACTTGAGGTTACCTCTTATTCATTCAGAGGTTTTAAACCATTAAGAGGTAGCATCTGAATGGTCATTAAGAGGCTACCAAACAACCCCTAAATAATAAAAAAAATATAATTTAACGACGATCTTAGTTTTGACGCTCGTAAGGCGCGTACGGTCCTAACGAGCGTCGAAACTAAGTTCGTCGTTAATTTTTTTTTATTTTGTCGAAGTCGAACCGTAAGGCGCGTAGGTCTCTAACGAGCGTCGAAACTAAGTTCGTCGTTTTATATTTTAATGACGAACTTATTTTGACGCTCGTTAGGGACCTACGCGACTTACGGCTCGACATGGACTAAATAATAAAAAAAATATAATTTAAACAGAAAACTGTTTTTTTTAAACATAATTTTTTTTAAACAGAATTTCTTTTTAAACATAATTTTTTTTAATTATTTAGTCGAAGTCGAACCGTAAGGCGCGTAGGTCCCTAACGGGCGTCGAAATAAGATCGTCGTTAAAATATATTTTAACGACGATCTTATTTCGACGCCCGTTTAAACGCCCTTTACGGCTGCGATTTCGCTGCCGTTTGCAGCCGTTTAAACGCCGGTTTACGGCTGCGAAATAGGGGCGTTTCTCATGTATATTTTTTTTTAATATTTAGTCGAAGTCGAACCGTAAGTCGCGTAGGTCCCTAACGAGCGTCGAAACTAAGATCGTCGTTAAAATATAAAACTTCGATCTTAGTTTCGACGCTCGTTAGGGATCTACGCGCCTTACGGTTCGACTTTGACTAAATAAAAAACTTCGATCTTAGTTTCGACGCTCATTAGGGACCTACGCGCCTTATGGTTCGACTTTGACTAAATAAAAAACTTCGATCTTAGTTTCGACGCTCATTAGGGACCTACGCGCCTTACGGTTCGACTTTGACTAAATAAAAAAAATATTTTAACGACGAAATTAGTTTCGACGCTCGTTAGGACCGTAGGCGCCTTACGAGCGTCGAAACTAAGATCGTCGTTAAATTATATTTTTTTTATTATTTAGTCCACGTCGAACCGTAAGTCGCGTAGGTCCCTAACGAGAGTCGAAATAAGTTCGTCGTTAAATATTTTAACGACGAACTTATTTCGACGCACGTTAGGGACCTACGCGACTTACGGTTCGACGTGGACTAAATAATAAAAAAAAATCTAATTTAACAACGATCTTAGTTTCGACGCTCATAAGGCGCGTAGGTCCGTTACGCGCGTCAAAATCCGTAACGAGTCAAAAATATATTGTTTTTTTATCCACATTTAGTCGATGTCGTCTGATTATTATTTACTGACTGGTTTCCATTTATGCAGGTATTTGCACAAAATGATTTCCACTTCGATCACTGCTCGAAACAAAAGCCGGGAGTGGTGTACGAGTGGTGACTTGTTTTTCTTATATTGCCTCTTATACAAGAGGCCGTGCGCTCTCGCCTACGGGTTGGCGCAGTACTTCGCCTCCGCGCATCATCGACAGGAGCGCGGACAGCTATTCGGCGGCGCCTACGTGACCAGGATAGCCCTTTCGTTGGGCTATAATCCATAGAATGACCGCGGCCGTGTAGGTCCGGCGACACAGCCGAAGCGGATGGGATGAACACAATAAACACTAAACAGAATGCAAATTACCAAAGACTTCCCATGCGGGAAGCGGTTAAAGAAACTGGACGGCACGCAATACGAGCTTACACAGCTGCCGGAACAGTTCCCTCCGGTATATCCCCCGCATGATCCGGAGGCGCCGGAGCCGCGTGAGCCGGCCGTCGTCATTCCGCAGCCACCACTGCCGCGTGGACCACCAGGGGCGCCTCAGTTCCCACGCCATGTTTGGCCCGGTCCTGACCCATCACATCAGCGGCAGCTTCGGTTAGCTGAAAGGAACAACTATCTGTTGGAGTGGGTGGTTGCGGCGCTGCAGCAGAAGCGACAACATGACGGGTTACCTCAACTACCGTTCATTACGGATGCGGAATGGGATCAGCATCAGCATCAGCAGCAGCAGCAGGACCAGGAGCAGCAGTAGTATTTTATCATTTTATCATTTTGTTATGTATGCACAAACTTTTATTGTATATATCAAACTCTTGTATATTCTGAAAGGTTATATATATATACTATGGTGTACATATAAAATTATGGCAGGTTATATAAAATTCTGGCAGGTTATATAAAATTCTGGAAGTTTAACATGTTCTGTTGTGAATAAAAAATTGAGGAAGGTTATATACGCTGCGTATTGACCTATACGCAGCGTATATAAACCTGGCATACGCTGCGTATAGGTCAATACGCAGCGTATAACCTAACTAGTGTATATAAGGAATTATGTTTCATATTCTAACAGCTCCTAGTAGGAGGATAAACTGGTTAAGGCGTTGCGGTTCTAAACGATAGGTCACGAGTTCGATCCTTGCAAGGGCCGGTTCTTTAAAGAAGACCCCTTTTTTACCGATTTTCGATATATTTACACTTTGGTCCCTGAAGTTTCAATTTTTACAAAAATGGTCCCTGAGGTTTCGAAAATTGACACAAATGGTCCCTGAAGTTTTGTAAATTTACAAAAATGGTCCCTGATGTTTCGAAAATTTACAAAAACGGTCCCTGAAGTTTCGAAAATTGACAAAAATGGTCCCCGTACTGTTCAGTTAAGTATGCTAACTGAGTTAGTGTTTAAAGAAGAAATCTTTATATGAAAGTTAACCTGGCTAAACCATTCAGTTAAAATAGTTTCAATAATGACCATATTAGTCCCTGAAGTATGAGTTTCATAAAATGACCAAATAGGTCAATACGCAGCGTATATTTTTTGATCGGCGGGTAACAATTACGTAACCATACTTCTTTCCCGTTTCTTGTACCCAATTCTTCAAATCAGTTAGAGACATGAAACGCTAAAAAAGTTACGTTAATAATAATAATAATTATAATTATAAGTATATATACCTGGAAAAAATTTGACACTTCAAACCTACCAAAATGACCCCAAATTTGCAGCTGTTTTATATACGCTGCGTATTGACCTATACGCAGCGTATATAAACCTGGCAAAAATTTGACACTTCAAACCTACCAAAATGACCCTAAATTTGCAGCTGTTTTATGTACGCTGCGTATTGACCAATACGCAGCGTATATATACCTTGTTTTCTGTGCAATGATTGGTTATCAGGCACTGAGATCTATGGTCTATCTACGCTGCGTATAGATCAATACGCAGCGTATATGATTAACCCTATACGCTGCGTATTGACCAATACGCACCGTAGATAAACCCTAATTTTGCTAGGGTTTGGTGTGCTAATAGGCACTTTAGTGTGCCAATAGGCACACTCTTTTAGAATCTTAGATTTAGATAAATTAGTTATAAATAAATCATGTTTTAATTTATAAAAAAAATTAAAATTATAAGCAGGTATTCAGGTATGAATATTAGGTACATCGTAATTTTAAAGTTATAGATTTAGATAAGTTAGTTATAAATAAATCATGTTTATCATAGATTTAGATAAGTTAGTTATAAACAAATCATGTTTTAATGATTTTTTTTTCTCATAAGTATCGTTCACATAATTTATTTTGATTTGTTTATTTTAACCAAACCAGCTATGATTGACAAAATTTGACTTTTGTTTGATCTTGATTAACCACATTAAACCAAACTAGACCATGGTTATGATATACATTTTCTATCAGCGGAACAAATGTATTAAGAGGGTTAGCACGGACTACGACTCAATCCGTTATTTATAGTGTATTTTTTTCGGGTTCTTTTGGTTTTTTTTTTTCGGTTTTATACAAAGTATACCACAAACAAATACAAGGATACTCCTGAATTAATGTACTAGCTCCGCCACTGTTTTCTATACTATCAAATTAATATACACACAATTACGAAACTCAAGTCTCCACTCACATATTCATTGTTCTTTTAACAATAGCTCAAATTTACTTATTTCTTTGTTTTTAGTTATTTACTATGATGCAATATTTTATAAAGTTTTGAATATATTGTTTCAAGGTGCTTATTTTCATTTGCGCTAGATAAAAAAATTGTTTAGTTTTGGAAAATGTTTGTGAATTAACATGTCGTAACGCATGTGCAAGATTCAACGTTTTTTACGTCTACTATTGTTTGGTTTCACGGTCCCATCATAATGTACGAGTCTTTAAGACTAGTTTAGTATGTATATTTACAATATAAAAATCATAATATTAAAATTAAGCTTTTGAGTTTTTTTTTTTTTTTTACAATTTCATCATATATCTAATATTTCTATAGTTAAATTATGTGAGTAGTTTACTTTAACTGTTCTAATTTCTCATATATATATATATATATATATATATATATATATATACACTAAGTTAGAACCCTGTGTATTACACGGGTTGAATAAATATAATTTTATATACTAAGTAATAAAATAGTTACCTCTTTTAAAAACTCGTGTATTGCACGATTTGAATAAACACATGTCTTACACGAATAATGTAATCCGTTAAAACATTTAGTCATCAAGATGTGTTTTCTAACAAAAGAAACTTTGAGGTACTATTTACTTATTGTAACATCTCACTTTATTTTTTATTAGGTTAGAGAGTTGTGTATTACATAGTTTATAACATTTTACTTTGTTTTTTTTTATTTATTATTAGGTTAGAAGCTTACGTATTACCTGATATTGGATAATCAACAGAAAAAAAAAAAGAAATATTTTAGTAAAAATATTAAATATACAAGAGATAAGCTGGATATTATGATTTAATATTATTATTTCATTGGAGTGTAAAACGGGATAATGAGATCCTTTATTAGAAATAGGATTCTAAATATACCATGTATAAAAATATATATGTTCTACATGTATTGAATAAATCCTTTTAACGAAACAGTTGATTAAAATAAATATTTTTATTTTAATATGATTGTTATCCTTGTCCTTATCATCAAAATATAAAAACAATTAAAACTACCAATTAAATAAAATCTTTGTCTTTATAAATATCTAAAACGCTAATATATTTTTTTTAGATTTTAATAATTAATATATGATTATAATAATTAATATATTATTATCAGTTATCTTTGTCTTTATCATTAAAATCTCTTCTACAAATTTTAAATTTAATATTATCGATAATTGACTTTTCAAAATAAATATTTAGAAAAATAATTAAAAATGTCTCATAGAACGCGATGTGTCCATAATATGGTTTCTTTTATTATATGTATAGATTTGAATTTCCATCTTAATAAAATAAAATTTTAATTAATTTAACGAAGGGTAATAAAAGGTAGTTTAGAAAAATGTCATTGTTGAACCTTCGGTATAATACTCGAAATAAGTTGAATAAAAGAATAATGAATATTAGTAAAGATTAAATGTATGTGAGTTTTTATTTTTTATCAGTTATTCTTGTCCTTATCATCAAAATATAAAAACAATTAAAACTACCAATTAAATAAAATCTTTATCTTTATAAATATTTAAAACGCTAATAATTTTTTTAGATTTTAATAATTAATATATGATTATAATAATTAATATATTATTATCAGTTATCTTTGTCTTTATCATTAAAATCTCTTTTACAAATTTTAAATTTAATATTATCATTAATTGACTTTTCATAATAAATATTTAGAAAAATAATTAAGACTGTCTCATAGAATACCTCATAGAACGCCAGATGTCCCTAACATGGTTTCTTTTATTATATAGTTTAGATAGATAGATATATTAATATATCATAAAGAAAAAGATAGTAATTTTCCCGAATTACTTTATTTATTTGTAATGTGTTTTATAATTAATATATGTATATTCAAATTTTGTAGTTAATCTCCCTCCTAATTTCTGTCCAATTTTTAATTCCCTCCTAAGTAAATACCTAGTTTTTCCCTCTCACTCACCAACGAAAATTAGAAGTACATAACACCATAGGTTTTTTGGAGGGAACATTTAGAAGGGAAAGTAACTAATTAAGAAATCATTTAAGGGAAATGGAGAAAGTAATTTTTTAAAGAAATCAATAACAAAAGTATAAAATAGATTTACATAAATTTTATAAAAATAAACTTGTATAATAATGTTTATAAAATAATATATATATATATATACTACGATGGTTATTTTTCAACAAAAAAATCAAAAACTATTATTTTGGATTTTGTGTGATCCTTTGGGAAATTAAAGAATATAAATTTTTGTATTATATAGATTTCATGGACATGTAGGTAATTATATTATATTATATACTTAAGAAGAAAGTCGATGGGTTGCCACCGACCAACTTCTCCATTTTGAGCTTCTTGAATCAAAAGTCAGCCATTGTTGACTTCAGCTTGTCCCATTTTTTTCAAACATAAATATCAAGTACTTTGCTTTTTATCATCCAAGTTTGTGGTAGTATACTTCATACCCCCAACTTTATCATAGTTTCCTTTTTATCCGTAACTTTATCAAATCTTATTATTAACATCTCTTAGTCCTTAAGTTTAGGAAATCTAATTTTTAACCCCATAACTTTTTTATGAACTTTGTAAAATGTCACTTTCACACCTTGAGAGTTTTTAACTTGATGATATAAATTCAAGTTAGTCGGGTCACATATAATACATTATGATTGTACGGTATAAATTCGATTTGCGTTATGTTTTGATCCAATCGCAGTACAGTTATATGTTAAATTGAGTTCAACCGGATATGTCCAAACACGTGTTTTCATAACGTTAACGCATTACATAACGCTTGGACTAATCCGTTCGACGTTTGCAATGTATCCGCTTCGCAACGCGCGCAGATCTTATTACTAGTTTATCTTAAAACTAAAATTTGTTTTTTTTTTAATTTCGCCATTTTTTACGGTGACACACTTTTTTTCTAGTAACATGAAAAAAGTTGCTATTGAAAACCGTATTCATATTTTATTTTATGTTATGCAACAAATTTAAGTCCCTTACGTTTTAACAATGCAACTATTTTAACAAAAGTTATAATTTTCTATAATATTAGAAACTTATGCAAATCGTTTCAAAAAGATTGCTTCAAAAATGTTACATTAGGGTCATTTTCTAGTAGTGTTACTAAAAGTGTGTGTCATAGGCATACACAAAGTGCCATTAAATTAAAGTTATATAATAATTGCATAAAACTTAAATGTCACTAAAGTGCGTGTCAAACAAATATGGCATATGTAAAGTGTCATTAAAAACCCTAAACAGGGGCATATAAGTTAAATGCCACTAAAAGTGTATGCCACTAAATGGCTTTTTATTTGTAGTGGGGAACAGTTCACCTTTACTCTTTGATCCTGATATTGAGAAATCAGCTCGCCAAAACAAAGTTCTTCATAGAGGAAACAAGATCTTTACTTCCCCAAGTCCACCGAGCAACCAAATGGAGAAGCAAAATAACCTAGACAAACAACAAGCTGACCAAATTCCATCGGATCAGTTTTCACCAACTCCAAATCAACCATCACCTAACACTGGTATTTTTAAACCATGTGAACCTATTCCACAGACAGACACGGTGCCAGATCAATCAAGTAGTCAAATGCCACCTTTCCCAAATTTTGATCAATTCGACCCACAACAAGGCCAAGCATCTTCTCAAAAAATAATGCTCCATATTCGTCGTCTTATGTGAGGGTGATACCTGATGAGATTCCACCCACCCAACAAAACCAACAACCCAATAAGACAACCATTCGACAACAACCGCCTCCAAACCACAAAGCACACATTCAAGCACCTCAAAACATCCAATACACAACCTTAATGTTCAACCGTGAACTTTATCCGGGAGAATATGGGGATGGATATGATGAATATGAAGACTATGTAGGAACTGGAACTAACAATCAATTAGTCAGAGTACATAATCAGGCTGGGTCATACGGAGCAGGCATGGGATTTGCAGGGAACATAGGAAATCAACAAGAGGGTGTGTATCCACAACAAGATTACCATCAGTTTCCAGAAAATCAAGGTTATTAGGGGAACGTGAGAATTCAAGAAGCTCAAGTACAACACCAACAACAGCCAGTTAATATACCATTGAGACTAAACCCTAGGAACATTGTTCCACAAGCAAATCCGGAAGGCATACCTAGACGATTTGATAGAGGCCCACTGGGTTGAAAGTCATTTTAGGCCAGCTATAGTGAACAACCCTTCTGCAGTAGTTGTTCCACAGTTATTAGGTAGGTCATTTGAGGTGAGGTCCCATGCGATTCAAAGTTTACCAAAATACCATGAGATTTGTGTGTGTGTTCTTGTAGGTTACCACGTTAAAATCTCCACGGATGCAATCACCCAAGTGTGGGGATGTTTGGTAAAATCCCAAGTATGTTTTAGGTGCAATTGAGGACAATGCACGAGTAAATGTGGGGGTAGGTAAAATATATAACGAGGTAAAATATTTAACGAGAACGAACATACAAACACGCGTTTAGTTTATATATATTTTTCTAGTTTTACACAAAAAGAATTAATAAAAAAATTTAAAAACCAAAAACATGTGTATGTTAGTTTCAATTAAAAAAAAGAGAACGTAGCAACATCATATCAGTAGCATTGTGTTGTAGGTTACACTTCAGTTGTAGCCTACGGGGTCATGTATGGGGCACACCTCATCATTCACATCTGAAGGTCCATATGTTTCACTTGTATCCTACAGTTCTAATGACTTGTAACAACAAAGCAAAACAACAACTATGTATTGTAGGCTACGTTTTAGTTGTAGCCTATAGTTCTATCACAACGACATATCAAGTTCCGTGTTGTAGGCTACGATTTAAGTGTAGCCTACGGACCATTTGGTGCATATTAGATCAGAAAGTTACAGCCGTAGGCTACGAAACAATTGTAGCCTAAGGGTTCATTTAACATCTTCAAACAGTTGCGAGCAAATGTAGGCTATGCTTGTTGTGTAGTTTACGGTCCATGTAGAGGCATGTGGTCGGTTCGGGTTGCCCACCAAAAATTGGGTCAAAATTAATTTTAACAAAACAGAACTCAAAATTTACATGCTTTTTGTCAGATCTCGTTCTTTCCCACTCTTCTCTTTCATTCTCTCTTTCAAGAACCCTAAATCCTCCATAGCCACTCACATCTCTAAAACCTTCAAAACTCAACCAAATCGAGTGGTTCTTGTACCTCTTTTGCTTAGTTTTTCAAGGAGAACAACACCCAAACATCAGTTTTCTATGATTCACCCTCGTTTGCACGAAATCGTAGAAGAGGGTGACGAACCCTAATTTTCTAATTTGGGCCTTTTTGTTTTGGAGTGCAATTGGTTGCAACTGAAGCTTAATCTAGCGTTTATAATGATCAAAGGTATGTTCGTGATAATTCTTTTGCTAGATTATTGAATGTAAGTTAGTATATGTGTTATATATACTTGAGATGTGAATTTTAATGTTTGAAATTGAGAGTGTGAATATTCAATTGTGAGTTTGTCCTTGAATCTTTGACGAAAATTGAACTTTGATGCTAATATATGAGTTTGGTTGAGGTTTATGGCTACTAGATGATGTTATGAGGTTTGTGAACATGTCTTAGAAGTTATATTATGTGAAAAATTTGAATGTGAAACCCTAAAGATAATGATTTAATGAAACTTGGTGATGTGTGAAGGTCTTAATTTCTTGTTTCATGAATTACATGGGCTGATTTTTTGGGTGGATTCAACAAGACTAGTAGCCATAGTGTTAAACAAGTGTGGGGAAGTTGTTGGTATTATACACTTGTTTAAGTTTTGCAAAGGTTTTGAAATTGAGTTGAATTGTTTGCTTGGTTTAAAGTGTGTTTAATGGGTTGGTTGATGAATTAGTCGTTCGTGAAAATATGTATGGCATGAATTGGTAAACCACATGTCTTGAGCTAAAAATCCATACATTAGGGACAATGTATCCCAAGTGTGGGGATGAAGGGAATTTTGGAAAAAAATTGAAATTTTTTGAAAATATTGTCTTAGAGCAGTCTAATCGGACATGAAAGCGGCTTTTCTAGTACATACCCAATTTGTTGTCTGCTTGTGAGTAAGGGTCCTTAGTCATGGTCCAATTCGCGGAGAAGTAATATGAACCGTTTTTAGCAGGTATTTTTAAGAAAGGTGTTTATAATTGCCAAACTAAGGTTAACAAGTTATTGGTTAGAATTGCATGCACACATCAGTAACCTTATTACCCATTTTGGTGAGATCTTGAGCCTACTAGTTGTTAGATTGACATACACAGATCTATATATTCATTTGATGATAGTAGGCCATATGTTATTCTATTTTAGAACTTGTGTGATTTGATACATGCTAAGATTGTGGACTTGATATATGCACATATATGATAAAGGAAAATTAGGATTCCCTTTTTGTTTGATATCTTTTCTTTGTTTGATCGTTTGACTCGTTTAGCCAGAAAAATTCCCTTAGAAGCTAAATATGAGTCTTGTAGCCTTTCGTTTGTTTAAACCCAAATTGACCATTGGCTTTCACCAACTGTGATGATATCCACGTGACGTGTTTAGGAAAAAAAAGAAAAAAAGAGAAAAAGTTAGTGAAAAAAATCAAAATAATTAAAGCACAAAGAAAAAGTAGAAGTTTTTGTTGGTCGAAGTGGCCAAATTTTGTTTGGTTATTAGTTATTGTGAATAAGGATTGTCGATCATTTGGTTTCAGTTTTTCTTTTAGCCATAAATTTCCTACCTTAGCTTAAGCCCAAAACCCATAAGTTATTTAGATATGTGCATTATCTATGTGTTACAGTGAAGGTGTGATTGTTATACAAGCTTTTGTTAACATAATTTCATATTCAGTTTTTGAGAGAGCAATACTAGTGCTTTACATGCTAGTTCGGATATTAAACCGAGTGGAGTGAAAATTGTGAGGGGTGAGTTGTATGAAAATAAAAACCAGAAGCATGTTAGGTTTAGTTAGGGGAATTCTGTTTTCAAAATAAAAACAACGTGTTTTGATCCTAATATTTGTTTATTTATGTTTGACATTTGCACTTTTTGATTTTTTTTCGATTTAAAACTCTTAAACGTTTTCTAGAAAGTTATACGCAAACTGATGCGTAAACGTAATCAGTTTAACGCGACAAACACTCTGGAATAGTGACATAAGCTTAACATACCTTAAATAATCTTCACATAACTTAGAAATAAGTTTTGAAGGGTTTGGTATGGCAAAAACAAGTTTATTCGTTCACATGGACTATTTGCGACAAACTGCAAAAGTCTGCCGTTTCGTATAGCAACATAAACTCCGGAACAAGATCATAAGCTAAAAATACCCTAAATACCCTTGACATAGCTTAGAAATAAGTTTTGAGGGGTTCGGTATGCGAAAATACGCTTATTTGATCATAGGTACAAAAAGCGTTAAAAACTGCGAAAGTTTGCATATACGTGCATATCTGGCGTTCTGACCATATCCGGACATCCAAAAAATTTTGTAATTAGTAAAATAATATATTTTAGTGATGGGAATGCAAAAATACCATTCTTTTCGTAATTTGGATCGTTTTCGCGTCCGTTTGAGTTTCGTCGTAATTAACCGAAAAACACGATCGTACGACCAAACGAACCGACATCCATGATATTTCCAAGCATATTTCAAGTTCCCTAAGCTTTAACGTCCTTGTAGAGCCTTGAAAATGGCTTAATGGGGGTTAAACGCGTCGAAAACACGCTTAAGAGTGTGCAGGGACTAAAACTGTCAATTCTGAAACCTTGTTGCATAGCCTCGCGTCACGCGACGCCCTGGGGGTGGTGCTGTCGCGCCATGCGACCCCCTTAATTTGACAGCAAGCTGTTTCCAGCTCTTAGCTGGTTTGCAACTTGATTTGTTTATTAATTTTCATTGTTTGGAGGCCAAGTATAGTGTTTTCTAAGCATATAATCTGATCTTGAACACTTGTATGGACCAAAATCAATCTTTAGGCAATACATAATCACTTATCATGATCTTGAAGCTTCATGACAAGTATAAATACCCCTTCCCTTCACTTCACAAACTTGCTCATTCTCATTTTCTCATCTCTACAACTCTACGTAGAGGCTACCACTTGATTGGAGGCCTCTTACCTGAGTTTCCTAGTTCATTTTCCAGCCTTAGAGCATTTTGTAAGTGTTCTTTCTTGGCTAGTTTATTTATTTTCAGCAATAACAAGCTGAAAGTCAAACAGTTCGACTACCATTTGACTTTCGGTTTTGACCATGAATTGGTCAAATCAAAGTTCAACTGAACTTTGCAACGTGATCGTAATCATGATGGTTATAATCCCTAGAGATTATACCTATCGATTACCACGTTGACTAGTCGTAGTGACGAGTCAAAGTTTTGGTCAAAATGCACGTTTATGTGCATTTTACGACGGAACAATTTTCGGGTATCAAAACACTTTGTTTTGATACCAAATCAGTTTTCTAACTTAGTTAAACAGGTTTTAACCTGTTTAACTTGTCACTTTTAGTTTAGTGCTTATTTAGGGTCGTAAGACAAGCGGTCTCCACATAAACGTTCGTATCAATAAAGCATTGGTTTTGCAAAACATAACTTTTGATTTAAACTTTGGTTTATTCAAAGACATTGTTTTGTACATGACATTTGGTTACACATGACATTATACAAATGGTTTGAGTAAATACTTTTTATTCACCATATAAGGCATTTGATTATACAAGACACGGTTTACATTTGACATTGGACATTGTTTTCACATAACATTTTGACATTGGTTTTGACAAGACATTATTCGATGGTTTATTGGTAAGTGATTTAAATAACGAGGCGTATGTAATATGATAAAAGCATGGTGGATACGTCGCTGGTACTTCCTATATATAAGTGCTTTTATGATATTACATATCGTAGCGTTATTTAAACCATTTCGACAAAGACAAAGACATGACACATTTTACACAAATGACATATATTTCAAATGACATTGTTTTCCAAATGACATGTTTAATACAATACATTTTCACTTGGTTATTTATTTAACCAAACATCTTTCTTTTATATCATCTGATTTTTTATATCGATTTTCATATGATTTTATAAAAGAAAACATTTTACAAGGTTCATGACTATTCTTCCTTAAATCTCTTATTATAACTTTCAAGTCATGAATCCTTCATCAACAAAACCTATGTATCTCACATGCATTTTTATGCTGACGTACCTATTTTCACATGTGTTTCAGGAGCTAATGTATGATGATGAACGCGACACACTTAGGCGGACTTAGGCCTTAGTGACTTAAAATGAAGCAAGAACAATTTAATTTATGTTATGTTTTCTTTATTTCCAAGACAATGTAAACATTAATTCCCCTTGTTGGATCCTTTTTTACAACCGTCTGTAATTATTATTTAAACTTTGAACACTCGGTATGTAATAGTAGTTTTACTCCAAGCCTTCCACTGTGCTATTCTGTGTTTAATTGTCTATAATGATATCAACTACGTCATGATACTCCCCACCAGGCCCATCAGGTTATGTGGAAATATCGGGGTGTGACACGTGGGCAGTTCTGTATCTGGGTGTTGAAAAAGTTTTTTAAGAAAAATTGCAGCATGGGAGCGTGTCCCAGTAACACGGCCCCGTGTTAAACCTACGTAAACAGAATTTTTTTTTGAAAACGTGCGCACAGTTTTGAAAAATGGCAGAATTTGATTAGGCCGCTAATTTTAAGCTTTCTCAAAATCCATACATGGCAACATCGCCAAAAACTTGACGTGTACGGGTGTGCGTATGTTTTTAAGTTATATTTTAGCTCTTTTTACTTGCAAATTCAAGTTTTAAATTTATAAAACACGATATACTACTATCACTCTGCACACACGTTAGGGCAAGTGCACCCATCGCGGACGTAGTATAGTGATGGCAAGATACCGAGGTCGTCCAAGGACACAAGAGCTTTTAATACTGGCTTATCGTTAACGTCTAATCGAACCAAATTTTGATAAAAAAAGGTTTTTAAAGTTATAAAAAGATAAACTAAAAAGTAAAGATAAAATATAAGGAAAAACAAATAGACAAGAAGGAATCACTTGATTTCAACTCCTCTTTTATTTATCATTTTGATGATTTCCGCATTTTGGTCATTTTAAGAGATTATATTTAAGTTATAATACACAGGTTTATTTAACCGTGCAAAGCATATGTTATTTTGAAACATACCATTTGCAAACTAATTATATAAAATTACATTTATCAACTCGCGTGATACACGAAATTGTAACCTAGGTTTATATATGTAGAAAATTGGAGAAAGCCGCCTCTATATCATCTCGCATAATTAAAGATACAGTTTGCATACATCTTCCACTCTGTAAACCCTACCAACAATTTTGCTACTTATTTGTTTAATTATTTTTTACTTTTAAGAACTAATAAACATGGACGGGAAAGAAGTGACATGGATGTAAGAGCAACGACGCTATCTGTGATATCGTTAACAAAAAAATGCATCGGAGCCACTGACATTACAATTAATTTGGACATTTCGAACACATGGAACAATCACATTGGACTTAAACACCGTCCATTGACCTTAATAGATGGCGCTGCAACCCATAATTTTGAATGACACAAGTTAGAGCGTTCACATCTCTTCCAACTTTTTTACCCTATAATTTCTCTAAAAACAACTACATTTTCTCAACCCTTTCAATTAAATACTACTTTTTTTATACTTTTATCATTATCTTTTCCTCTTAAATTTACAGATGAACAGTAACATTTTTCTCTCCTCTACTCACAACCATTTCCAACCACCTACAATCATTTCTCATGATATAAAAAGCCCCCTCACAGAATTTGGGGGAAGGATTATGAATGCTCTTAGATGGAAAGTCAAAGAAATATTTTGATATAAAATATTCTGGATTTTCTCCATTATTTTATTTTACAATACTTAGTTTAAGACGAAGAAATAGGATTAGTTCAAACGCCTATTGTGAACGTAGGAAAAAGAAAAAGTCAAGAAATTATAACATGCATATCATTTTTAACATTATGGAAGACTTTATTATTTAATTCGCCATTATTTATCGATATTGCTATATAAAATTAGCCAACATGCAATGTGGTATTATTATTCAGTATTGTTCAACCTAAGTGATAAATGGTAGACTTTATTATTTAATTCGCCATTATTTATCGATATTACTTTATGAAATTAGCCTACATGCAATGTGGTATTATTATTCAATATTTTTCAACCTAAGTGATAATCTTCTATTTCAGTCCTTTGGTTAATTGTTACGAGCAGGAAATTAGAAACAAACTAATTTTATTTTTGCGTGATGTGCGGGATACCCATGTTATATAATAAGAAGGTTTATTTGCAACAATGTAATTGTTAATTAGACACAAGGTGCCCCCTGTAACTAAAGCATAAACTCGTAACATAACTAAAAATAGTGAGGAAAGTAAATATGAGACTGTTACGCATACAACTTAGATGTGAAACCCATCAAACGACGTAGTCTTGATTAAAACCTATAAAAACCCATTTTCTAAATAAACCTAACTAAAAGATCGACTAAATTCTTTTGATTGGAAAACGATCCTAATCTCCAAATTCTTCCAGCAAATTCATCAAAAAGTGTTCCTCATCTCTAAAGTGCAAAACGAGCTTTATCTATATGGCATCAGTTTTATTAATTTGGTTCTTCATGCCCATGCCCATGCCCAATCGGTTTACATGAGTCGAACATTAATTTTGCATAATAGATTGATTCCATTGGTAGTTTCTAGTGGTCTAACGTTTCGACGATGAGCTTTTTAGGGGTGGCTTTCAATTACTTTTTCCCTACGAAGTCGATTGGAGGTTTGATCTTTGAAATTGACAATTCGGTTTGTCATTTGAGTGTAATCAATTATTATCTCAGTGTTATTGAGGTATTTAAGTGTTTATAGAAACGGGATCCGGAGAAAACGCCTGAAAGTGTGTAAATTGTGAGAACGGATCCTGGAGCAACATGTGGCGTTGGCGCTAAATAACACGTGGTGATATGATCGTCATTTTAACCTATTTATGGAACATTTTTTTTGGGTCAGCGCGTTTTATTCTTTTTGAAACGAACTCCGTTTTTTTTTTTTTTTTTTTTTTGTAATAATTGTTACCTCTTCTCCAAGTTTTCCTTGGTTCATAGCGTCTGATATGGATTGTGAGCTACAAAGTAAATTTGTAAATTTCTTTTTATCTGTGTTTGATATACATTCGAGCAATTCATATTAATGTGTTGACGTTTGTTTTGCTTAGGTTAGAATGACGTTTATTTTAGTGTTTTATCATATGTTTTCTACGTTTAATGGCGTTTCTATGTATACCGGTCAATGCTGTTAATGTGATTTCAATTAGTATAGAGTTAAATTCAATTTTGCTCCCTGAGGTTTGACAAAAACATTCATTTTCCTCCAAAATATTTGAAATATCGATTTACCTCCAAAAGTTTCATCAATTGTTTCATTTTTATCCAAACCTCGAACAAAATCCATCTCCATCGTTAAGTCTAACCCATGTGCCTATCATGTGATGAGCATCTTAGTCATTTTCCCTCTAATTGACTAAAATTTTTGAAGAAAAAATAGTTATTTTGTCAAACCTCGGGAATCAAAACCGAATTTAACTCTATGTTTTAGTATTACTTTTATGTTTTTCTATCTCTCCAAGATCCCTGCTACAACAATGTGACAAAACATAACGAGTTATGAATAATGACAATAATATTGAAATATAAAAATCGAACCTTAATTCTGTGTTTTGTTATGTTTTTGGAGATGACTTCAATGGTAAGAGTTCATAATGTTTCTTGATGGAATGGCGGGAACGAGTTTCTTGATGGAATGAACAGGCACGTATGACTATGGAATGACTTTTTGGAGAACATGAACCACTATGTTTTTGTATAGTGTTCTTTTTTTAGTATTTGTGTAGGGATTTTTTATTTTAGTATGTAACTGGCCTAGATTCAGTGGTGGTGTTTAATACCTAGATTCAGTGGTGGTGTTTAAGATCCTATAATCTAACTTTAGATTATAACTATACGAGTTTAATTTATCAAAATATAGGTATTCGCGTTTTTATTAATGTCACTATGCAACTTAATTGTATATTTTACATCATTTTAGTTGTAATTAAAAATCATTTTAAGAATACCTAATGAGAAGCCTGGCCAGGTTTTAGCTATATAAAAGTTAAGTTTAGTTTAATGGTGTGAGATATATGAATTTCTTTAGAAAAATAAGTTAATTGTTTTCTTGGTGATCTAGTTGAGAGCTCTCCATACTTTATCTCATTTCAGGAAGAAAAAAAAGTTGACTGTATGGTTTTGTTATCAAGTACTTATCACTAACTTATTTGTTCCAAAAGAAAAACAAACATATAAAAGACCAACGTTAATTATTCATAGAATCGTTGACCATTTACATCCATACACATAAATGAATAACATCCAGCTATGCCCCACCCCACAACACACACATATGAAAGTTAAGTTATTTAATGGTGTGACATATATGAAGCTATTTAGATAAATAAGCTAGTTTTTTTTCTTGGTGATCCAACTGAGAGCTCTCCATATTTTATCTCATTCAGAAAGGGAAAAAAAAAAAAAAGCATTGATCGTATGGTTTTGTTATCAAGTATTTATCACTAACTTATTTTATTCCAAAAAATCAAACCAAACATATAAAAAGACTAATGTAATTATTCATTGAATAGTTGACCATCTACATCAATACAAAATGTATTTTTAATTTGTTAACGTAATTAATGAAATTTTGTATTTTTTTTAATTTATGGTTACAATAAAAAAAACTTATTTGAAATTTATTTTTTTTAAGAAAAATGAAAGGATTATTATTTAAGTTAAATTCTTAAAAGGTGAAGTTGAATCAATTAATGTACTCTTGCTTGTTACTATTATACCTTTGGGATATAACTAAATAAAAACTACAAAGAAAAAAATTGATTTGTTCCACATTGTTCTTGCTATTCTTACATTTGGACCTCCCAATATATACACACTCACACTCACACTCACGTATGTGAGAAACACAAATTCAAAATTTCTTTTTACAATTATCATTATTATTCGAATACAATGTTACAAATTTCATTTATACGTTAAAATTTACGTGAATTCGTAAATAAAGAAAATTTATACATGGGTAAGTTTGCCATTTACACATGTGTAAATTTGTTATATTTACACATGTGTAAAAATTCTAATATAAGTTATTTCAAGAGGAGAAATGAATTGTTTGATGTTGTAAATTCTTTTATTGATGTTATATTTTAATTACAATGAGGTTTGTATTAAAAAAAATTGGTTTTGATTGGTTTTTTTATTCGTTCTCACGATTCTCGCAATATTTAGCATTCTCAAGATAACCCTTCCAATATATATATAGGCTAGGGTTCATGTGAGAACCACCTTTATTGTGAGAACCGTGAGAACCAATGTGAACACAACAAAATAAACTCACTACACCACCAAAAACCTAAAACAACCTAACCCCCCTCCCCTAAATAAAAACCTAAACCCCCCACCCCCCCTCCAAAAAAAAAAACACTAACCCTCGCCCCCCCCCCCCCCCCCCCAAAGCTAAATGCTAAAAACTAAACCCCTCCAAAAACCTAAAAAAAAACAAACCCCCACCCAAGCTAAATGCAAAAAGCTAAACCCCAAATAAACCTAAAAACATTAGAAAATCTAAAAGACACACAAATTTTTTTTTAATAATTTTTATTTAAGTAGCTACTTTTAGTAGAAAAAAAATTAATAACAAAAAGTAGCGATTTTTTCATAAAAAAAAATTAAAAGAAAAAAATTTGTGTGTTTTTTTAATTTTTTAAGTGTTTTTGGTTGTGTTCACATTAGTTCACGCGGTTCTCGCAATAAAGGGTGGTTCCTAAATGATCCTTCTCCTATATATGTATGTATATAGGGTAGTATTCATGGGAGAACCACATTTATTGCGAGAACCAATGTGAACACAACAAAATAAACCCACTACACTACCCAAAACCTAACCCGCCCCCCCGCCCCCCCCCCCCCCAAAAAAAAAACCTAGACCCTCCCCCCCCCCCCCCCCAAGCTAATTTTCGTTATAAAAAACATTTTTTATTGATGAAATGTAGCGATTGTTTATAAAAAAAATATTAAAAATATATGTGTGTTTTTTAGATTTTTCTAGGTATTTTTGTTGTGTTCACATTGGTTCTCGCGGTTCTCACAATAAAGGGCGGCTCCTAACATATATATATATATATATATATATATATATATATATATATATATATATATATATATATATAACGTACATTACGGCATAACGTACATCACGTACGACAGGTAATTAGGCACTTTCATTTTAAAATTACGCACGTTATAACTCAAAAATCCAAAATCACGCATGTTGAAACACAATAATCACGCATATAGAAAACATTAATCACGCATGTTATAGAACAAATCACGCATGTTGTCGTACGTGAAGTACGTTAAGCTGTAATGTACGATATACTTTTTCTATGTATATATATAGAGGATCCTGTAAAAAGAGGGTTTTTTGTGAGAAAGGTAAGAAATAATCTACACCATTAGATCTTTGATCTAATGGTTGAGATCAATAGGGACCAAATTGTAAAATATGTTTTATCATTATGGACTGATTTGTAACACCCCTAAAATATTAAATTATATATGCGAATATACATGTATCATTGTTAATATCGAAAATAAAATAATGAAATTAAAACTAGGAATAATTTACCTAGTTAAAATATGTTATAGAAAGATGGGGAATCAATAGATTCTAACCAATTTACATAACTTAAAAACTAGAGGGACTAGCTTAGACATTTTTGAAAGTTGTTTTAAAAACAAAAGATAAGTTTGAAACTCCCTGATCGACCAAAACAGATCAAACAAGGAGCTTTTTTTCTTCAAAACCCTAATATCAAATTCCTTCAAGAATTCAAAGAAAAATCAACTTAGGAATCAAATTCAAGTGATATTCGTGATCACTATATTAAGGAGATCACAAGGTATGATTAAAATTTATCTTTGGTGATGTTTCATTTTTCATGAATTCTCATAAGTGAAGAATTGATTGATATTATGGCAAAATTTGGATGATTACAAGTCTAGGAACAAGTCTTAGATAGGAAATTGATGAATTCATGTCATAACCTAATGATTTCAATGTTTATCATATAGGTGTTATGTGGGTTTGTGAATAAAATGAAGAACACTTGAATCATAATGATGATTTAGTGTTGCTTGATAGTTATGATGTAAATTTAAGTGTTATTATGATATTCTTGACATGTGATTTGGAATATCTTGAATTAATATGGGTAAAAATCGTTAATCATGAACATGATAGTGTTAGTATACTAATTGCGCCCACAAGATGTTCAACAAAATTCTTAAATGAACTTGAAATAAGTGAGAAATATGAAAGAATCACTTAATTGAGTTATAGAAGCATCGTGTGTCGAATATTGAATTATGAATTCTAAGTGTTATGTTCGAATGGAATTCTATAGGAAATTTGGGTGGATCATCAAGTAATCAAGGCGGATCAGATAACCATTCAAAGGGAAAGCTTTAAAGGTACACGGCTACACGCTTCGTAAATTTATGCTAGTATTATATGTTTAATTAGTTTGAATGAAAATTGAATTGTTATGAAGATTGGTTGTTACTAAAACGGAGGATTTCCGTATGTATTAACCAAACGGAATAACTAAAGAATAGTGATAATTATAAAGGTAAAAAGTGGTGGATTCCACTATAATGTTCAGCTGGGTCAAAATGACTCGAATTATACATGTTCAGTTATATAAATGCGATGTATTTCGCTAACAAACCAAACGGGTCAAAATAACCAAAGTAAAGACTTTGGTGTTTTAAAGCGATGGATGTCGCTAAGAAATCTAAACGGGTCAAACGGATGTCTTGATGCAAACCGGGAAGGTTGCACGATTAAAGACTTCAAATTGTTGCCATGATTTGTTAAATAATAGTCATTATAGTTGTTAGCCAAGAAAAGTTAACGCGGATTATAAGTCATGAACTCAAAGTAGCGGTTTTTTCATAAATAATATTAAAAGAAAAAAATTTGTGTATTTTTTGTATTTTTTAGGTATTTTTTGCTGTGTTCATATTGGTTCTCGCAATAAAGGGTGGTTCCTAAATGATCCTTCTCCTATATATATATAGGGTAGTATTCATGCGAGAACCACATTTATTGCGAGAACAAATGTGAACACAAAAAAATAAACCCACTACACTACCCAAAACCTAACCCCCCCCCCCCCCAAGCTAAATGCTAAAAAGTAAACCATAAAGCTAAACCCCAAAAAATGTAACCCCCCCTCCCAAAAAAAAAATAAATAAATAAATAAAAACAAAAAAAAAATCACCCCCCCCTCAAAGCTAAATGCTAAAAACTAAACCGTAAATCTAAACCCCCAAAAAACCTAAAAAAAAAAATTTAAAAAACCCACAAAATTTTTTTTAAATGTTTTTTCTTTTTATAAAAAATCGCTAATTTTCGTTATAATAAAACAATTTTTTATTGATGAAATGTAGCAAATGTTTATAAAAAAAATATTAAAAAAACATGTGTGTTTTTTAGATTTTTTTAGGTACTTTTTGTTGTGTTCACATTGGTTCTCACGGTTCTCACAATAAAGGGCGGTTCCTAACACACACACACACACACACACACACACACACACACACACATATATATATATATATATATATAGGGTAGGGTTCTAGAGTGAACACTAATGTATTTGCGAACTGAGTAAACAAATCTTGGCCATTGATTTACACACATGGATGGCTAGGATTTCATCATCAAATCCTGGCCATTGATCTACACACATGTATGGCCAGGATTAGTTCGCTCAGTTCGCAAACTACACTAGTGTTCACTCTTGAACCTAATCCTATATATATATACATATATCCTATATATATACATATATATATATATATATATGGGGTGGGGTTCTAGAGTGAACACTAGTGTATTTGCGAACTGAGTGAACAAATCCTGGCCATTGATCTACATACGTGTATGGCCAGGATCTCATCATCAAATCGTAAAATACACTAGTGTATTTCAACATCAAATCCTGGCCATTGATCTACACACGTGTATGGCCAGGATTAGTTCACTCAGTTCGCAAGCTACACTAGTGTTCACTCTTGAACCTAATCCTATATATATATATACATATATATAGACATAGGGTGGGAGTTGGCTACAAAGTCCATTTTTCCTACAAAGTGTACAAAGTCATAAAACACCACAATTTCAGCCATAAAACACACTCAAACCCCACAAATAACAAAGTAAAGATTACGAGAATGCCATATTTGTGGGTTTTGTGTTGTGTTTTGGATGATAAGGCTTTGATTTTCGAATGACTAACATTAGTGTGTTTTTATGATGATCGTCATGTTGTGTTTTATATTCATAGTTCTACATTGCTGTGTTTGAAGTTTTTAAGGAATGTTAGGGTTTGTATATTGTGTTTTAGTGATCTTCACACTATTATTTGTGGGTTTTGAGTGTGTTTTATGGTTGAAATTGTGGTTTTTTATGACTTTGTACACTTTGTAGGAAAAATGGACTTTGTAGCCGAACCCCACCCTATATATACATATATATATATACATATATATATATATATATATATATATAGTGGATCCTGTAAAAAAAGGGTTTTTTGTGAGAAAGGTAAGAAATAATATCATTAGATCTTTGATCTAATGGTCGAGATCAATAGGGACCAAATTGTAAAATGTGTTTTATCATTTTGGACTGATTTATAACACCCCTAAAATATTAAATTATATATGCGTGTATACATGTATCATTGTTAATATCAAAAATAAAATAATGAAATTAAAACTAGGAATAATTAACCTTGTTAAAATATGTTATAGAAAGATGGGGAATCAAGGGATTCTAACCATTTCACATAACTTAAAAACTAGAGGGACTAACTTAGACATTTTTGAAAGTTGTTTTAAAAACAAAAGATAAGTTTGAAACACACACGCGCCCACTTGTGTGTGTTTCCCTGATCACCAAAACAGATCAAACAAGGAGCTTTTTTTCTTCAAAACCCTATATCAAATTCCTTCAAGAATTCAAAGAAAAATCAAGTTAGGAATCAAATTCAAGTGATATTTGTGATCACTATATTAAGTAGATCACAAGGTATCTTAAAAATTTATCTTTGGTGATGTTTGATTTTTCATGAATTCTCATAAGTGAAGAATTGATTGATATTATGGCAAAATTTGGATGATTACAAGTCTAGGAACAAGTCTTTGATAGGAAATTGATAAATTCATGTCATAACCTAGTGATTTCAATGTTTATCATATAGGAGTTATGTGGGTTTGTGAATAAAATGAAGAACACTTGAATCATAAGGATGATTTAATGTTGCTTGATAGTTATGATGTACGTTTAATTGTTATTATGATATTCTTGAAATGTGATTTGGAATATCATGAATTAACATGGGTAAAAACCTTTAATCATGAACATGATTGTGTTAGTATACTAATTTCGCCCACAAGATGTTCGACAAAATGCTTAAATGAACTTGAAATAAGTGAGAAATATGAAAGAATCACTTAATTGAGTTATAGAAGCATCGTGTGTCGAATATTGAATTATGAATTCTAAGTGTTATGTTCGAATGGAATTCTATAGGAAATTTGGGTGGATCATCAAGTAATCAAGGCGGATCAGATAACCGTTTAAAGGGAAAGCTTTAAAGGTACGTGGCTACACGCTTCTTAAATTTACGCTAGTATTATATGTTTAATTAGTTTGAATGAAAATTGAATTGTTATGAAGTTTGGTTGTTACTAAAACGGAGGATTTCTGTATGTATTAACCAAACGGAATAACTAAAGAATAGCGATAAGTATAAAGGTAAAAAGTGGTGGATTCCACTATAATGTTCAACTGGGTCAAAATGATTCGAATTATACATGTTTAGTTATATAAATGTGATAGATTTCGCAAACAAACCAAACGGCTCAAAATAACCAAAGTAAAAACTTTGGTGTTTTAAAGCGATGGATGTCGCTAAGAAATCTAAACGGGTCAAATGGATGTATTGATGCAAACTGGGAAGGTTGCACGATTAAAGACTTCAAATTGTTGCCCGGATTTGTTAAATAATAGTCGTTAGCCGAGAAAAGTTAACGCGGATTATAAGTCATAAACTCAAAGTATCGGTTTTTTCATAAAAAATATTAAAAGAAAAAAATTTGTGTGTTTTTTGTATTTTTTTTAAGTATTTTTGGTTGTGTTCACATTGGTTCTCACAATAAAGGGCGGTTCCTAAATGATCATTCTCCTATATATAGGGTAGTATTCATGCGAGAACCACATTTATTGCGAGAAACAATGTGAACACAACAAAATAAACCTACTACACTACCCAAAACCTAACCCCCCTCCCCCCCCCCCCAAAAAAAAAAAAAAAAAACTAACCCTCCCCACCTAAGCTAAATGCTAAAAACTAAACCGTAAAGCAAAACCCCCAAAAAACATAAAAAAATCTAAAAACACAATTTTTTTAAATGTTTTTTTATAAAAAATCGCTAATTTTCGTTATAATAAAACATTTTTATTGATGAAACGTAGCGATTGTTTATAAAAATTTTTTTAAAAAATATGTGTGTTTTTTTGGGTTGTGTTCACATTGGTTCTCGTAGTTCTCACAATTAAGGGCGGTTCCTAACAGATATATATATATATATATATATATATATATAGGTAGAGAATCCTGTAAAAAAGAGGTTTTGTCGCAACCCCCGACCCCTGCCCTGGGAGGCGGGCGGCCGCGGCCTAACCAAAGCTGGTGGTATCGGAAATTTACATTAGGCCCATAGTTAGGAAATATTTTATAGAGTAAAACACCTACTTTTATAAATAATAAACACATGGGTAAAACCCAAGTTTTCATTCATAATATGTTTATAGGGATAAACCCTATTTTATTCAAATAAAACTTCTTTCTTGTTTAGGTAACTTTTATAGCCACTTTTCCAAGACTTCAGTGCTCTCCAGCTGGCTTATAATGGCTTTCATATTTTGTTACCTGAAACGCGTTTTAAAACATTTTGTTAGTGGGAAATACTGGTGAGTGCACCCCAATTTAATCAAAATATTTTTATCACTTTACAGTATTGAGGGCATCTGCAATTACATTTGTTTACATCTATCAAATTACCACCCACAATACTATCAATCCTGACTTGTGGTCATGTTACTATTCTCAGTACTAGTAACAAGTAATGTATACAAAATCCCAACATACCGACAGTAATTGTAGAATTACAAATACTCAATCACTGTTAAATTATACTTTAAAACAATTGAGGTTTTGTAAAAATAGTTTACAAAAAGTGAATGTACTCACATCGCAGTTTTAGATAATTCCTAGTGACTTCCTGGTTATAATCTATTAAATTAAACAATGCACACGTGTTAGTAAAATAACCCAATTTACATTAGCTATACCCCCCTCCCGAGACAGAACTCCAACGACTGAGTCAGGCAGAGCCTCGACACGCGTTACGGAGCACTAGATCAATCGGGCAGAGTAACTAATACGTAACCGGGGGTTATAATACTTACAACGAGGTAGAGCTTCGCTTTTTAGTGGGTATTATACCCGAGCAGAATTTCTATTAATATAGAATTAAGAGAGAGATCGAGAATTTGAACGATTCTCAACTGAAACTGATCGTTCCTATTTATAGTGCTTATCAGGGGGTTCCTCGCGCCCCGCGAGAACAGAAGACAGGGCCTTCGCGGCCCGCGAGCTATGTAGGGTAGGATCTAGGCTTGCTGATTCAGGGGCTAGCCTCGACACGACTGGGACACGTGTCAACACCGGGTTGCGCCTGGTGTCATGGGGTCGCGGCTCGCGACAGACACACAAGGGTGTGTCGCGCCCCGCGAGCGGCTGGTAAAACTTGTTTTATTTTATTTTTGATAAAATAAAGGTATTTCGGGTCCGTTTCTCGTATACGGGGTGTATTTTATGATGTATAGGGGTGTTTTATGGATTTTAGGAGGGCTGTTATATCCTCCCCACCTTGTTTAAGAACTCGTCCTCGAGGTCTACTGGAACAGGTGTGAATATTTCTTTCGAATCTCTGATTCGAGCTCCCACGTATATTCTGGGCCTCTCTTGGAATCCCATTTCACTTTGACCAGAACTAATCTCTTTTGTTTGAGATTCTTGATCTTTCTGTCTTCAATCTGTAGCGGTCTCTCTACAAATTTAAGTTTCTCATTAACCTCTATGTCCTTAAGAGGTACCACTAATGATTCGTCTGCTAAGCATTTCTTAAGATTACATACATGAAACACATCATGTATTCCTGCCATTTCCTCTGGCAGTTGTAGCTGGTAAGCTACTGGTCCTATTCTTTTAATAATCTCAAAAGGTTCAACATACCTGGGGCATAGCTTTCCTCTGTTGATGAATCTAACCACTCCTTTCCAGGGAGAAACTTTTAACAATACCTTGTCTCCTACCTGAAATTCCAACTTCTTTCGTCTATTATTAGCATAACTCTTTTGACAATCGCGTGATGTTTTCAGTCTTTCCTTGACTTGAATAATCTCGTCCGTTGTTTCTTGTACTATTTCTGGTCCACATAGTTGCTTTTCTCCAATTTTTGCCCAACAGACTGGAGTTCGGCACTTTCGTCCATAAAGTGCTTCAAACGATGCAACATTGATACTGGTATGATAGCTGTTATTGTAGGAAAATTCTATTCATGGTAAGTGATCGTCCCAATTTCCTCCAAAATCAGTTACACAAGCTCTAAGCATATCCTCCATTTTTTGGATTGTCCTTTCGCTTTTGTTGGTACATACGTCTGTCGACTTCGTCTTGTATCGAGTCTTGCATGTAGAATGATATATTAGGGCACGTTATTCGAGGAAAATAGAAGGTTTAGGGTGTAAATGAGTTAATTTCATTTGAAAGTAACATGTACCATTTCAAACGAAATTAACATGTTTAATTTCGTTTGAAAGGCACATTGTCACCTTCAAACGAAATCATGTGCACTATATATACCCCTTGTGTCATTTCATTTGTAACGATTCCGGTCAGAGCAACGAAGTGCTGCCGAAGTGTTGTCAGACTTGTAAATGCATCAGAATCAATCATACAACAGTTTAAAGTGTGAATCTAGCTGAATTGAACTCGATACGTTTGTTTCCGCCACTTGTATTGAGATAAACTCTTCTGATCGACTCGTTTAGGTCTGAAAACGATCCTACAAGTGGTATCAGAGCTCAGGAGGAAGAGTTCATACCAATTCAGTCACAAATTCTGATTTTCTACACCTTCTTTCAAAATTGAACTAGTTTTCACGGTTAAAAACGTCTGATTTTCACATATCATGTGCGTTATGTTGTTTTAACAAACCCTAGAAAGTATCAGATCAAAAATTCGACCATTTTCTTGACCAATTGGACCAAATTCAGATCGAAATAATGACATCATGGTGATTTCGTTTGAAGGAACATGCTGATTTCGTTTGAGAGTGGTCATTATTACTGATTTCGTTTGAAAGAACTTGCTGATTTTGTTTGAGAGTGGTCATCATCATGATTTCGTTTGAAGTTGTTACTGATTTCGTTTGAAGTTACTTACCTATTTCATTTGAGAGTGCACCATTGGTCCTGATTTCGTTTGAAGGCAGGGATTTCGTTTGAGAAAAGCAATTTCGTTTGAGATAATTAGTGTTTCAAATGAAATTAGGTTAATTGTTTGAAAGTGTTTGATTTCGTTTGAGTAAAGCTATTTCGTTTGAAGAGGGATCTTGGTTAACTTTGATATTCCGTTTGAAATAGTCTGTTTGTGAATCTTTGAAAAACGAAACATGGAGAACGAGTTTTATAATGCTTTTGCTAATCCGATGACTGTGACTCAAAGTACTTTGCTTGAAAATGAGATGGGGACATCACAAAAACCGCCTAAGCTTTTGGATATTGATGATTATAATGGTTGGTCTGAATTTTTTGGTAACTGGGTTGAAGCTTATCATTTGGATGCTTGGGAACATACTGAAGTTCAATATGAAAGACCAACAAAGAACAATAATCAGATAATGCCAATTAGATAAATGAGTGCTGATGAGAAAAAGAAGTATAGAGATGAGAAATTGATGGTTAGTCTATTACAGCAAGTGATTAAAGAGGACATATTGATTCTTCTTCAACATGACGAAAGTGCATATTCGATTTGGAATGAATTAGAATCAAAATTTCTGGGAAGTGATGATATGCTCAAGAACAAAATGTCACTTATGAAGAAAGAATTTGATCTATTCCGTGGTTTGAAAATAGAAAACACCAAGCAGATTATTGAAAGGTATTGTAACTTGGTTGAAAATATGACAAAGTTAGGCATCAAAAAGGATACAGATGAGTTGATTGAGAAACTAGCTGATGCGTTACCACATGATATTTGGGGAACGTATCTGATGATGTTGAGGAATAATAGAAAGGAATATAAAAAGCTAACACTGGGAGAGTTTATTAAACATCTTGAAGCTCAAGAGATGGAGCAAAGAAAGATTGCTAGGATGAAGAACTATGATGGAGAACAAGACATCGGATTGTATTTCAAAAGTGGTGTTAGTGATAAGACAAATTTTTCTCCAAAAGTTGAAACTGCTTACAATTTAAAAAATTCTTCAGAAAATTCATCTCAGGGATCAAGCAGCAAAACAGGATTTACGTCATTTCCAACATTTGATCCGCATTCTTCCACAACCAAGAATGGCAAGAAGCTACAATGCAATATTGTATTGAATCTTGAAAATGACCAGGGTTATTCTGAAGAAGTCGCAAAAAGTCACATGTCTTTGTTGGGAACTGTTTTGGAGTCGTATGGAAGTTTAGTGGCAGGTCGAATCGGGAATCCTATGTTGACAAGAGAGGATTATGATCAAATCGATGCTTAGGAGATGGAATTGATGGATATAAAATGGTGTTTGGCTAGTGTGTTAAGACGAGCTGAGAAATTCAAACAGATCACAGGAAGAGATGACTTCCGTGATGCATTTGTTTCTAATTTAGGTTTTGATAAATCTAAAGTTACTTGTTTTCGTTGCAGGGAAAAATGACACTTCAAGAGGGAGTGAACTAATCGCGAAGCAAGTGGAGCTCAAAATTCTTTCAACAACAATGATTACTATAGGAAATCCATCTATCATCAAGTTGTTCCACAACAACAAGAACCTCAAGTGGCACATGGTAGGAAAGTGATTAAAGATTCAAAGAGAGCATGTTTGGTGAATAAAGAAGATCAGAAATCATCAGAAGGTTTCAGTTGGGACAAATATATTCCAGCTGACACTAAAGCATGCCTAATTAATCAAGATGATGAAAAGTTACCTGAAGGATTTAGCTGGGAAAATTTCAACTGGGATGATTATGATCCGAACAAATCTACAAATCATAAATGTTGTGTTGCTAATGCTTCTGATGAATATTGGGCAGAAAAATACAGACAAATTGCGAAAGCTGAAGAAGAGAAAAAGAAAAGAGCTGAAGAAGTTCAAGTGAGAATAGTAAAAGAAGTTCCAGAATTTGAAATCAAAACAGATGCTGATGCAGTCAAAGTTCCAGAGAAGTGTATGAATTGTGAATCTCTGATAAATCAAAACAATGAACTGCCACACAACATCAAAAGGCTGAAAGAATCATATTATGTTTTGAACAGAGAGATAAATAAGTACACCGAGTCGAATAGTGAACAAGCTGTAGCTATGAATACAATCAAAGGGGCATACATGAGACAGCTTGACAATGTCAACTATTACACTGAAAAATGTGCTGAGCTTGAGCTGAAACTGGAAACTCAGAGAATTGAAACTGAGAGAGTTAACAGATTATTAAAAAGTTACTCATGTTCTACTTTCGTTGTTGACAGGATTTATCCTATAGTGGAGGGATTGAAGACGTTTGAAGAAGAGAAGACTTCGGAAGAGAAGAAGTCCGAAACAAAAGAAGATGATGAAGTGAAGATTTCTGGTAAGAAACTAAGTGTTGTCTATAACAAATGTCCACCCCCGGTCGAAAATGGATATTCTCCTCGAAATCCAAATTCTGAAAGAGTAAAAAAGGCAACAAATTTACAATGGGAGTCTGAGTCGTCGGATAACTTGCTAGAAAATATTGATGTCACTTTCACGTCATCCGATACTGATCATGAGTCCGAGTTAATAAAAAAGGTGGTCGATCAGGTGTTGGATAAGGATGAAACAGAGGAGTCAATGTCGGAGTCAAAATCAAAGTCAAAGTCCGACACGTCAAAGTCAACAGTCAAAAAGAACAAACGGGTTTATGATAATAAGTTTTTGCTATCAAATTATATTCTGATGAGGTTTTTCCAATAATAGGTGTTAAACCGGAAATGATTAAAAAGGTTTTCAAACTAATAGAAATTAATATTTCTGAAATAAAGGATGTAAATCTTTCTGAAAAACCTAAACCTTACACCTCAAGATATCAACAACGTTTAAACAAGAAAAAGGGTTACAGTTGTGGTTCAGGTTTTCAAAAGAAACCAAACCATAACGGTAATTTCAAAAAGAACGGACTAGGTTTTGTACCACCGAAAAATTATAAAAATGAGAAAACTTATAAATCAAAAACTATTTTCGTTTCAGGAACAAGTGCTGAAAAAGAACAAAAGAGTTCATTCTGGAAGGAGACGAACAAAGAATTCCTTGCCAAAAAGCAAGAAGAAATGAAGAAAAGCGTTGCTCAAAAGAAGATAGAGACTAGAACCTGTTTTCAATGTAAAACAGCTGGTCACATTGCCAGAAATTGTCCAAAGACAACTCAAACAAAACAGGGAGTATCTGATAAACTGAAAGAAAAAATTGTTAAGGAAACTGAACTTCCAACCAGAAAATTTAATGGTTTTGAAAATTCAATATTTGAGGTTGGAGAGTGTTCAAAGAATGTTTAAAAAAGAAAAGAAAATTTAAAAAATCAAAAATGGGTGGTTAAAGGTTCAGGGAATAGTTCTGGTGATGAATCTGATTCCACAAAATCAGAGAAACCAAAAGTTGATTTAAAATTGGGAACATCAGTACCTCCAATGGATGATGTCAATTTTCCACCATTGAGGGCTGAAAATTTTAAACAGAAAATTGGAAAAGTTGAAATTTCAAATCAATTCTTTTCTGAAAAGAAAGAATTTGATGTTGAAAATGTTTTTAACCCCACATTGCAAAACATTTTTGGTAATATGATTGATGGGAAAGTAAAGGGGGTTAAAGAATTTTATGAGAAGAAAATGGCAGGTATGCAACCGAGTGTTGACAACTCGGAATCTCCCAAGGTCTGTCAGGATTGGGAGAATCTTTCTAACTGAAAAAACCTGACTTGCCGGAGCTCCCAAGTAGGTAATCGTGGAGCATGAATCGGCATCATTCATTGTTTATGAAATTTGTTTTTGTATAAAGTGTGACTTGCCGGCACTCCCAGGTTGGTAAGTGAGGAGTAGGAATCGGCATCTTGAGAATTCAATCTACAAATGGTATTAGTTGGTAAGCCATGTGGTTGAAAAAGAGGTTGTGTTCTTAATTGAAGGTTAATCAAGGTCATTAGGTTGAACTTGATTGAATTATTTTTACAAGTGGTAAATCAGGGACATTAAGTTGTAT
Source organism: Helianthus tuberosus (assembly GCA_030545235.1). NCBI lineage: Eukaryota > Viridiplantae > Streptophyta > Magnoliopsida > Asterales > Asteraceae > Helianthus > Helianthus tuberosus. The sequence continues at coordinate 171,303,040 of CM060448.1, read as the reverse complement.
CTGATTTCCTACAAGTGGTTGAGAAACAAAATGATGAATTTATCCCCTAACCTACAAATGGTTAAAATCAATCAACAAAACTTATTTTCAGGAAAAACCATTTGATTAAAACAAACTTAAGTGTTTTGAAATCATAATGGGAAAATAGTTTGTTGTGAGGGGGAGTTCTGATCGTTTATGCCAAGTGGATGGCGATTTGAAGCGATTTGATATCAGTTGTCACGTTGTTTGTACAGTTTGTTTTCATATTTCTGTTAAATGTGTTTTGAATTTTAGGGGGAGTAAGAATTTCAGAAAATACAAAAACATTTGAAAATTTGAAAAATCCAAAAACATGAAAAAATGTAAAAATGAGTTTTGTTGTCAAAAAGAGGAAATGATAGTACATCAGTGGACTGTCACGACATGCTAAAGAAATGGAAAGATAAAATGTGATAAACGATCTCACTAAGGATGTGACGGTAGGCTCGGCTAGACTAGTAGATTTGCGATAACGATACAAACTTAAATGAAAAAACCTAGTTCTAGTGGGAAACATGGTCAAAAGCATAGTACTTAGTTTTGTCCTTCTTGATTGTGTACCTACTCAGTAATCGCTGATTGTCGAAAGACATAAAACTGGTTAAGTTTGTGAACTTTCACAACTTTACTGAAAAGTCGCTGTGATTGTGCATTTTATTTTGCAAAGATTTAAACTTGTTTTATTTCTTTATTTTGTTTAAGCATTGGACATCCTCTGCGTATACGTGAGTACCGACCTGGATGTTATTGCCTAAACGTTCTGCTTTATTTTCTTTGGTGTTTCGTTTAAGCATTGGATCACCTCTGCGTATACGGAAGTATCGACCTGGTGGTTAAAGCCTAAACAACTTCAACTTATTTTTATTTTCTTATTTTGTTTAAACATTGGACTTTCTCTGCGTATACGGAAGTATCGACCTGATTGTTAATGTTTAAACATTTTGCTTTGTATTCGCACAAATCACAGTTGATAAAAGTTTAAAGGCATTACTTGAGTCAGTGTATTGCATGATGAGGGGATATGCTGAGATCGTGGGGTCCATAAGAATTTAGTGCAAAATTAATATACCTTAAATGTGTCGGTAAGCATTTTGAAAGTTTTTAGATTGAGTTTAAGTGGACAACAATACCGTCAATCAATGTGAATCGTTTAGAACTTAAAATGATTAAAGCTTAACGGTGTTGGTGATTTGTCTCAAAAACTGATATGATCCTCTTACACAAACTAACAAAAATAGTGTCTGTAAATATTTCTTTACTGCATTTCATTACATTCAAAAATTCAAAAAGATTTTCAGTGTGTTTTAGCATAAATTTTTGAAAAATTCAAAAAGATTTTTGACAACTGGTGTTGGAAAGCTGATTTTCAAAATTCCAAGTGCTAAACATGATGAACAATCGGGTTAGGAGAGTTGTCTTTGAAATAAAAATTGTGATAAATAAATCTACCCAAAAGTAAGTTGTTGATGATTAAACGATGTCTGCATGTGGTATATAAATTTGTCAAATTGTTAAATTTGTGAAATTTATTTTGAGGTAGAGTTATACAGGTTAAACAGGTTCCGATACCTGAGTTAGATGAGTGCCAGGTTATGATTTGAGAACCTGTGGAAAGTGAATTCCAGATTGCGATCCCAGCTTAGCGAAAGGGGGAGTCTGAGGATATCAAGAGGGAGTCTGAAGATTGTAGAGACAGATTCAGATCATGAAGATTACGAGAAAGACATAGAGATTGATTGAGGATGCTTACAATGGAGAATTTTGAAGATAGTGAGCATACTGATAAAGACTGAAGGTTTGACAACCGAAGACTCGACACTGAAGACTCGTCAACATTCGAGGGGGAGTTTGTTGGTGCATACGTCTGTCGACTTCGTCTTGTATCGAGTCTTGCATGTAGAATGATAGATTAGGGCACGTTCTTAGAGGAAAATAGAAGGTTTAGGGTGTAAATGAGTTAATTTCATTTGAAAGTAACATGTACCATTTCAAACGAAATTAACATGTTTAATTTCGTTTGAAACGCACATTGTCACCTTCAAACGAAATCATGTGCACTATATATACCCCTTGTGTCATTTCATTTGTAACGATTCCGGTCAGAGCAACGAAGTGCTGCTGAAGTGTTGCCAGACTTGTAAATGCATCAGAATCAATCATACAACAGTTTAAAGTGTGAATCTAGCTGAATTGAACTCGATACGTTTGTTTCCGCCACTTGTATTGAGATAAACTCTTCTGATCGACTCGTTTGGGTCTGAAAACGATCCTACAGCTTTGTCCGTCCGTTTGAGGATGATTGGTTGTGCTTAGTTTTAACTTGGTTCCCATTGCTTTTTGGAAACTAGTCCAAAAATGAGAAGTAAAACGGCTATCTCTATCAGAAACAATAGACAAAGGAATTCCATGTAATGAAACTATTTCATTTACATACAACTTAATTGTTCCATGCTGAAAGTTTCTTTCGTAGATAAGAAATGAGCAGACTTGGTTAATCTGTCTACAATCACCCAGATTGTATCATTACCTTTTCTTGTCATGGGTAATTTGGTAACAAAGTCCATTGTTATCAATTCCCATTTCCATACAGGCATTTCTAATTGCTGCAGTAAACCTGAGTGTTTCTGATGTTCAGCTTTAACCTGTGAAAAGGTTAGACACTTAGTAACATAGGCCGCTATATCCTTTTCCATTCCTATCCACCAGAAATTCTTTCTTAAGTCTTGATACATTTTATCACTACCAGGATGTATCGTATACTTAGACTTATGTGCTTCTTCTAAAATTCGGTGGCGTAGGTTTCCTTGTTTGGGTATCCACATTCTTTTCTTATGGAATCTCCAAATTCCATCTGTTCCTTGTTCTAATTCCTTAATCATTCCTTTTAATTTTTCAGTATCATCCTTGATTACTGATTCCTGTACTTCTCTAATTTGCTCATTTAAATCTATCGGCGGATTTAATTTAAGAGAACGTACTCGTCTTGGCTTTTCATGATACTTTTGACTTAAAGCATCAGCTACGACATTAGCCTTTCTTACATGATACTGGATAACACAATCATAATCACAAAGAATCTCCATCCAGCGTCTTTGTCTCATATTTAACTCTTTTTTTCCAAAAAATGTACCTTAAACTCTTATGATCTGTGAAGACTACAAATTTATTTCCATATAAATAGTGTCTCCAAATCTTAAGGGCAAAAATTATAGCTCCTAACTCTAGATCATGGGTCGTATAATTCTCTTCACGATTCTTAAGTTGTCTAGAGGCATAGGCTATAACCTTTTGACGTTGCATCAACACACATCCATAACCTAACTTAGAAGCATCACAATAGACTACTAAGTCCTCAGTACCTTCTGGTAATGCTAGTATGGGTGCGTTGGTTAACTTTTGCTTTAAAATCCTAAAAGCTTCCTTCTGTTTTGGTCCCCATTCAAACTTAATTGATTTGCAAGTCAATTTCGTTAAGGGAATGGCTATTCTAGAAAAATCTTGAATAAACCGTCTATAATAACCTGCTAGTCCGAGAAAACTTCTCACCTCCGTCGGTGATTCAGGGACTTTCCACTTAGTAATCACATCGATCTTTGTAGGATCCACATGAATTCTTTCATGATTAACAAGATGTCCAAGGAATTGTACTTCTTGTAAGCAAAATTCACATTTTGAGAATTTAGCATAAAGCTTTTCTTTTCTCAGCAAATTTAAAAGTGTATGCAGATGCGCTGCATGGTCCTCTTTACTCTTAGAGTAAATGAGAATATTATCTATAAAGACAATTATGAATTTATCCAGATATGGTTTACATATTCTATTCATCATGTCCATAAATGCGGCTGGGGCATTGTTTAGACCAAATAGCATGACTGTAAATTCATAATGACCATACCTTGTTCTGAAAGCAGTCTTAGGAATGTCCTCTTCCTATACTTTCAGTTGATGATATCCTGAGCGTAAATCGATCTTAGAAAAGAATCGAGCTCCTTGCAGTTGATCGACAGATCATCGATTCTCGGTAATGGGTACTGATTTTTAATCGTAACCTTGTTCAATTCACGGTAATCAATGCACATATGCATCGATCCATCCTTCTTATTGACAAACAAGATTGGCGCTCCCCATGGCGATGAACTAGGCTGTATGAAACCTTTCTCCAGAAGTTCGTCCAGTTGGTTCCCTAGTTCCTGCATTTCTGCTGGTGCTAAACGATAAGGTGCCTTAGCAATTGGTGTTGTTCCTGGTATTAGGTGAATTCTAAATTCAACTTCTCTATCTGGCGGTAGTCCAGGTAATTCTTCTAGAAAACATCTGAGAATTTAGATACTACAGGAATATCTTTTAATTTTGTTCTTGTAGTGTTAGTGATTATAGAAATCATAAACACTAGTGATCTTTTTCTTGCACAACTCATCACAGAGATGAATTTTGTAGATCTAATTGGCTTATCTCCTTTAATTGTGATATTTTCACCCTTTGGTGAACTTACTTGTATTACCTTTTGATCACATAGAATGCTGGCATGATTGGCTACCAACCAATCCATTCCTAATACTATATCAAATCCAGCCAGATTCATTGGGTAAAGGTTAGCAATAAATTCATGATTTAAAATTTATATTTTTGCTCCCTACAAGATTTCAATCTTAATGGATTCTCCATTTTCTGTTTCTACCACACATTCTTGTTGAAATTTAGTTAATGGTTGATTGAGAATTTTGCAAAACGAAGTATTAAAAAAACTTTGGTTTGCACCAGAGTCAAATAATACTTTAGCAAAAATATCATTAACTAAAAACATACCAGCAATCACGTCCGGAATCATCTTGGCTTCTTCGGCTGTCAGAACAAACGCTCTAGCATTCTTGGTAGTCTTGTTGTTCATGGCTAGAGCTAGTTTCGGACAATTTGGCTTGATATGCCCTTTTTCTCCACCGTTAAAGCATATTCTATTACTAGGTTTCTTCCTACAGTCTTCTTCCTTATGTCCAGACCTTTTGCATAAGTCGCAGTATATCGAGCATTATCCTAAATGCTTCTTCTTGCAGGACTTACAGTAAGGTGCAGAGGTAGAACCTATACTTTTCCCACGATAGTTATTTCCATAACGAGATTCTTGGGTAAGTTTCTGAGCTAGGTTCTTTCTCTGATTCTCTTCTTGCGTACATATTAATTCATCAGTCAAGGTATTGACTAATTCTACAACTTCTTCTATGGTTTGTGATCTAGCTGCATTGACTATGCGTCTGATCTCACTAATTAATCCCCAGAGGTAACAGGAAATTAATACGGGTTCTGGTGAAGCTATGGTTGGCACTATTCTAGCATATTCGAAGAATATGGTAGTGTAACCTTTACAGTCTATTCCAGTCATTCTAAGATTTAACAACTTATTAGCAATTTGTTTTTTTTTTTTGGGAGGACAAAATTTCCTTTCAACCATTTCCTTAAAGTCAGTTCATTCCATATTATAAGCCATGTCACTTCCTTTAGACTGGAGAATAGTATCCCACCATCCTAAGACTACAATCTTAAAAAGATTAGAAGTAAACATAATCTTATCTTCATCTGCACATTTGCTTATTTTTAAGACTGTTTCTGTCTTTTCTATCCAACGTAAAGCTACAATGGCACCTTCATTGCCTGAGAATTCTATTAGTTTGCAAGACCAAAATTCTTTATAAGAACAACCATAAGACATGGTTCTTCTTCTTTTTAGAATTGGAAATTGGAGTAACGGTCCATTATTCACGCTGTGACTTGGTTCACTAGGTGTTCGTTTACTTCCACTTTTATTATTTTCTGCTTCCTTAACAGTCTTAATAATATATGGCATAGCATCTCGAATTTCTTGTGCTACAATGTGTTGAATGGCACTGTTATTTATTTGGTTATCATTATTCTGGTTTTCCTGATTTCCTCCGTTCTCCATCTGGATTTACAAACAATTATCAGGTATTAATATCACAAAATAAGATTCAATACAAACAACCAAACAAACAGATTGATCAAAATCGTCGAGCATTGCGACATTTACTCTTTTTCATATATATATATATATATATATATATATATATATATATATATATATATATATATATATATATAGGGTAAGGTTCATGCGAGAACCACCCTTATTGCGAGAACCGCGAGAACCAATGTGAACACAAAATAAAATCTAAAAAAAATCAAAAAAGCACTAAAAATTTTTTTATTTTTTTTAATATTTTTCTTAAAAAAATCGCTATATTTCGTTACCATAAAAAAAAATCTTTTTTTTACGAGTAACTGTTATCCATGCACATGTGCATATGTATCATTACTTCGACAAATTCGGTAACACAGTGTCTGGAATAAACAATTGCACTTTAATTTACAATACCAATCGTAATACACTACTTTTTACATTACCAATATTCAAAATGCACATGTGCATCATTAGGTATAACCATGATATAACGTGTTTTGGTACAAAAAGTTTGTGATTTTGAATGGAGAAGTATGCCCATATACATGTTTTTTGGTTAGTTATATCTAATGGTTGATGGTTTGGTTATAGTTGTCAATTTTTATGATTTAATATGTTGATTGGATGGTATAAATGGTGTTTGCATACATGTAATAAAGTGAAAATATTGGTAATGACATTGTATTATGGATGGTAGAAGGTAATGGTATTGTATTATGGATGGTAGGAGGTAATGGTAGTGTATTATGGATGATATGATAGATGAAAGGTAAAGTGTATTCAAAGTAGTGTACCAAAACACCTTATTTCATGTTGATACATATAGATGCACATGTGCATTTCTAATATTGGTAATGTAAAAAGTATTGTATTACACATGGTAGTGTAAATGAAAGTGCAATTGTCTAATAGTTGTAACGAATTACGGAATTTGTCAAAGAAATGACAAAAATGCACATGTGCATGTTTGTGTATTATGAATGGAATGATAGATGAAAGAGAAAGTAGTGTACCAAAACACCTTATTTCATGTTGATACATATAGATGCACACGTGCATTTCTAATATTGTTAACGTAAAAAGTAGTGTATTACACGTGGTAGTGTAAATGAAAGTGCAATTGTCTAATATTTGGAATGAATTACGGAATTTGTCAAAGAAATGATACAAATGCACATGTGCATGGATAACTGTGACTCGAAAATTAATTTTTTTTGATTTTTTTTATTGTAAACAAAATATAGCGATTTTTACAAAAAAAATGGTAAAAAAAAAGTTTTTTTTGGGTGTTTTTTAGATTTTTTTAGGTATTACTGTTTGTGTTCATACTGGTTCTCGCGGTTCTCGCAATAAAGGGTGGTTCCTAACGGATCCTTGTCCTATATATATATCTCGCGGTTCTCAACACATTTTGGATGCTCTTTGTGGAGAGGGGTCGGTGATCGCTTGTGGGGTGCTTAAGGCTATTTCTGAGGTGGTCAACTTGTGCTTGGGTGGGAGGTGCCCTAGGGTCTTGGCGGAGTTTGTTGCTTCTGCGCCCCTCACGCCCTTACTTAAACCGGACAACGGGATTAGGCCTATTGCTGTGGGCGCAATTTGGAGGAGGTTGGTCTCTAAGGCGGCTATGAGGGGGGTCGGGAAGGAGATGGCTAAATATCTCGGTGATTTTCAATTTGGGGTGGGTATTCCTTGCGGGGCTGAGGCTGTGCTCCATAGTGCAAACAGATTCTTAAACGTGTTCTACTCGGATGGGTCGTTGGCCATGATTACTGTTGATTTCTCTAATGCTTTCAACCTGGTGGATAGATCCGCCCTTTTGTCAGAAGTTCGAACCCGATGCCCGTCCATTTCCTTATGGGTGGATTTTCTCTATGGACAGCCGGCTAGATTATATGTTGGAGACGATTATATTTGGTCCACCACCGGGGTTCAGCAGGGAGACCCCTTGGGGCCTCTTCTCTTTGCCTTAGTTTTGCATCCCCTCATTCATCAGATACAAGATAGATGCAAGTTACTCTTCCATGCTTGGTACTTGGATGATGGTACGATTATAGGAGATGCTAAAGAGGTGGCTAAAGCTTTAGAAATCATCAGGACTAAGGGGCCTTCTTTGGGGCTTCAACTTAACGTCAAGAAAACAGAAGTTTTTTTGGCCATCGTGCAATGGAGTTAAGGCGCAAAAGGGTTTGTTTCCTAGTGGGATTGGAAGGCCGGTGTCGGGTGTCAAACTCCTCGGGGGCGTTGTTAGTCGGGATGCGGGTTTTATCAGCAGGATGGCCGTGAAAAGGGCATCTTGTGCAGTGGATCTGATGAGCTACCTTCCACATCTGCGGGACCCTCAATGCGAGCTTCTCTTGCTGCGTTCTTGCATGGGTGTTGCTAAGTTGTTGTTCGGCCTCAGAACGTGCCAACCCACGTTTGTTGGGGAGGCTGTTTCGGTTTTTGACAAAGGCCTTCGGAGAGCTATAGAAGATATTGTGGTTTGCGGGGGTCCGTTTTTTGGGGATCTTCAATGGAGGCTAGCATCCCTTCCGACCCGTTCTGGGGGTTTGGGTTTATGTTCGGCTGAGGATGTATCTACGTATGCTTTTGTGGCCTCGAGGGCGCAATCTTGGAGTTTGCAGGACCACATTCTTCGGGACTGTGGTATTGTCGGGTTAGATTCTGATTATGTGTGTGCGTTGGATTGCATGCGCAAGTCCCTTCCGGATTTCGATCTTGGCGGTTTCTCTAATAAGGACACCACCCCCTAAAGCCCAGAATGCTTTGGCAAGTGCCCTATTTAGTAGAACCGTCCAGAGTTTGGGAGAGAAGTTCAGTCTATCCCCTCGTCAGAAAGCCGTGTTCGATTGTCTCCGAGCTCCTCATGCTCAGGATTTCCTGACAGTCATCCCCATTGAAGGACTTGGCCAACACATGTCGGCAGTGGAATACCGGGTAATTCTTAAGTACCGGCTAATGATCCCTCTGTTTCCGGTTGATGAGCCCTGCCCAGTTTGCCGCAAGGTATGTTTAGATACTTTTGGCGAGCATGCGGTTCATTGTAGGGAGTTGCCTGGATTTAAATACAGGCATGATTTGGTAAGGGATATTCTGTTTGATGTTCTAAAGCGGGCGGAGATCTCGGCAAAAAAGGAGGCTCCGGTGAACTTTCTGACGGATCCGCTCGATGGGAGGTCTACTCTTCGGCCAGCTGATATTCTTGTGTTTGGGTAGGCCAGGGGAAACACGCTTGTGTGGACCTTACAGGAGTATCCCCTCTTGTTGGGCTTAGGGATAATGGGTTTGTTGCTGGCCAGGCCGCGCTGAAGGCGGAATCAAGCAAGGTCGCTAAACACGAAAAGGCTTGTTTAGAAAATCAACATGTGTTTATCCCATTCGCTTTTGATACGTTTGGTTCCCTAGCCCCAGAGGCCGTGGAATTCCTAAACAGGGTCCAACAGGTTGTGAACAGTAATCTCTCAAACTCTAAGGGTCGTTTCGTCTTTAGTAGGATTGGTTTTGCAATTCAAAAGGGGGTTGCGGCGCAGCTTGTTGCCCGTTTACCTACCACTTGTTTGTAATTTGGTACTTGGGGTTTTAATGAAATACGTTATAAAAAAAAAAAATCTTACAATCTAAGACTTAAATGTAAACACACTATTAGTTATGCGTCAATAGGTATTAGGCTATCTATTTTAGTTGATTTTTTTTAACTACACACACTTATATATATATATATATATATATATATATATATATATATTATTAATATGGATTAAATTGCTTCTCCCGCTCGTCGTATTTCCACACGAGTTGTTCTCCTATCTCTTTCATCCTCTTTCCTCCTTCAATCAACTCCTCACCATACAGGCGGAGTTCCTGCACGTTCTCGTCACTCATGGGTGGTCGTGGTGCGGGTACTGGGTCAGGGTACATAGGTAACGGTTCTCCATACGGGTACGGATTATTCTGTATCTCCTGAACATACTAATCATTATCCCAGTATGGATCTAAAGGATTGAGGTTGGTGTATTGTGCTATGGGTTCTGAATTGGTTCCTCCTGTGGGTAGAGTTCCCTATAATCCCTATGCTCATCGTTCCATGGATCATATGCTAGAGGATTGAGTGTAGGGACTCTAGGTATCTCATCAGGGTTAAAGGTTGGTATGGGAAGTTCGGTTCCTGGATTCGGTTTTATTTCCATTGGCTGAGTTGGAAACAGTGGCAATGGCTGTGGTGCAATGAATTGCTCAAGGTTTGGGTCGGCTGCAGTGGTGGCTAATATATGGAAGTTGGCCAAACGTCTATTAACTAAGTCTTGTGTCTGGGCATTGACTTCTCTATTAGCTGCGGCTAAAGCCCTCTGCTGGTGCAACTTTCTCATTCGCTTCCAACGCTCATGTGCTCCCCGACTGACCCATCCTTTCTTTTTCGTAGGGAATGGTTCTTCGGATTGTGACTTAAATATGAAAATCCCCTCTTTTGTATCAGCTGAATACTCCGAAGGAGTAGGCTGTGACGAGGTTCCTTCACTTTTAGGAGAACTATCTAGTTGACGGTAGGCGTCAGACGAACTTTGATCACTCATACTGTAAACTAACAAATAGTCAAATAACACAAAACAAAAATATACATGCATGCACATAGTCACATAGATTATTTCCTAACAAAATTGACAAATTTTGATGTCAGCAGAACACTTCTGTGGCTCAAATCAGTGGCTGTAGTGTAGGTCCCTCTCCGAATGAGGTCAAACCTTATCCTTGTTATATTAACACACTAGCGAGTGCGGAATCCAAGCTAGCATGCAACCGAGTTAGAACACGCAAAAGCACGACACACAAAGTTCACCGATTAACACCACTTGTATTAATACGAATGAAGGTTCCAGTTACAAGCTCAACGTTTACAGATGTATTCCGTAAACTCTCTCTCGTGTGTGTGTGTTTTCAGCAGAATGCTCCCAGTGTTCTCTCCAATCTCCCTTGTGTGTTCTAATTGAAATGAACACAACACATGGGTATTTATACCCGACACATCTAACATGCTCGAAGGATAGGGTAATCTGGTCGAAGGATCATCTATCGACCAGACCATCTACCGAAGGATCCATACATACCTCGAAGGATGATATCCTTCGAGGTTCATCCATCTATCGAAGGTTTATCCTTCGAGGTCATCGAAGGATATAAACCATCCTTCGATGACAACCTTCGAAGCACACAACATACACACAATGTGCTAACTGTTTGGCCAAGTCAAACCGGAGGATGGTTGACTTGGTCAAACTTACATCGAACGCACATATAAACAAACCTAAGACATAACTCAGACTAATCACGAGACATCGTTTTGTATCATGACAAATTACAAACAAAGTACAGACACAAGTAGCTTTGTCTTGATCTTCGTGTCTTCGAGTCGAAACCAAGTCGAACTGAGCCGAGTTGAACCGAGCCGAGTCGTGTCCACAAAATATGCATCAACAAACTCCCCCTTGGACGCTACTCGTGAGGTTCAACGCTATTCGAGAGATTCAACTTCGATGTCTTCCACGTCGGAGGATCTTCAAAGTCTTCACGTGTCGTAAGTAGAAAGTGTATCAACAAACTCCCCTTTTTGTTTAGGTAGTGTGTCAATAAACTCCCCCTTAGATTGAGCTCTCCATTGAGTCATGCTCGTGAATCTTTAGACTTGTCAATGCTTCAGATCCTTGTGGTGTTGATGAAGGGTCAGCGGCAACTCGATCACTTTATCCTTTGAGTGCCTCCACTTCGTGTCTTCATTCCGAAGCTTGTCATCGACCATGTTCTCCTCGCCTTTAGCATCTGCACATGCAAGAAAGCTAAACGCATAATGAGAACAACCGCTTGGAATATAGTTTACATTTAAACAAATGACACATATGAGATCAAATCTCAATCAAACACCAACCGACAACAGTTTGAAAGTTTAGAAAATGTTCAATTTTAGTCCTTTAACTTTCAAAACTTGTTAACTTTGACAGATTATGAAGATGCAATTGTTTTTCGGCTTACGATCAGGATTTTGGGTAGGATAGACTCGAGTTCCAACATCAGTCAATCAAAAATAAACTAGAAGCAAAATCTTTTTGGATTTTATAAAGTTTATATTAAAACACACCTAAAATCTTTTTGGAATTTTTCATTTTTCAGACGGAAAACAATAAATAAATATATACAAAGATACATAAACTGAAAACAGTAAACAAATATCTACAGACATTCTTTTTGCGAGTTTCGAGGGTAAGAGAATCATATCAGTGTACGGTCAAGCCAAGACGCTCTTGTTGTTCAATTAGTTAATATTAAGATAAGCATCCTATAACAATTATCGGTATTGTTGTCCACTTAAGCTCAACTTATCATTCGTAATCATGGCGAGGGGATACGTTAAGGTATGATTTATACTTACCGACCGGTGTTCATCCACATCACGACACATTCCCGTATCAAGGTATGCACGAGGGTTCATCTTACCGGTGAGTATACCGATTATCATCTGTTTGACCGTATAGGATGTGAGATTCTCACTTATTTTGATTGAAAACAAGCCCTATGTGATAGAATCACTTATTGATGAGGAACTTGATTTTCGATGCATGCAGGCACAGGAGCAAGTCCGTGAACAGGTCAGTACTTTCGTACAGCAGAGAGACGAACTTGACTCCCGGATAAATGTGATATTTTATCACTTATTTGTTTGGACATGTGATTGTTTATCACTTATTGAGGTCGAATGCAGTATGTACACGTATGTATGGTATCATGGAAGATCTAGACTTGCGTCCCCGTTATTTTTCGGTAAAAGATACAACCATGATACCCAGATGATAAGCAGCATAAAGACCGAATATCTCAGAACCTCGGCAATCTCTCAAACGAAATTTCGGTACCAAGACCATATGCCAATGAATGGTTCCCACCCAGTCTTCAGTCGGATTTAAGTTTATATCACCCTGCACACTTTAAAATGATTGTGAGCCTACCGATACATCTTATATAGAGCTGCTTATCATTTTTCAGTTTAGGTTTAAAGAGGTTTAGACAGACCACTGATGTACTATCATTTTCTCTTTTTCTCGCCAGGAAACTCATTTTTGATTTTCTATTGTTTTTGTGCTTTTGAAATTTTTCGATGTTTTTGGATTTTTCAAATTTGGATTTACTCCCCCTAAAATCAACAAACTAAGAAAAAATTTTAAAACACAAAGGTATTTACAAAAATGACTTTCCGATGTTGGTTAACTCATGTTGTACCTCAATGCCGTTTACCAAAATTAATTTTAATCTGAAGAGATTTATCGAATTTTGGAAAAATCAGTTGGCATATCGGTTTGCGGTGCGGACCATGACAACAGTGTCTGGCCAAAGAGTGCTGCGAGATAATACAAATTCATAAAGTAGCTTAAATGACGACAAGTAAAGGAGAGATTAGAATTTTAAAACCGTATCCTGCAACTGCGTCGTGCATTGCAAGGAATCTGAGTGCTCTCCCAAACTGGATATCCACCCGATGTGGATTTCAAAGTCGATTCTTTGTAGCTACTGAGAAGTCTCTTGACAGCAACAAGATCATAAACCTTTGGGTCCGGCTGGTCTTCAACATTTCACCAGCGAAGGTTTTTGTCTTTCTCTTGAGAAGTGGTGTGCGGTTGTTCAACCCAAGCCAAGGCATCCGCACACCAGGTTGGTTTGTTCAACAAACACATTTTCTTCAAACACACCGCGAAGAAATGTACACTGCACGTTCATCTTGTTGATTTTGAACTTCAAACGTGCTGCAGGTGCGTACATTTTGTTTGAATCTATCCTGGGGACCCGATCAAAGCCTTTGACAATTTAAACGTTGGAATGATTTTCAATTTGTCGAAGCTTTTCAATCTTTTTCAACAGACATTTCTGTTTTCCCTTTTTCTTTTCTCTCCATCAAAGGCAACAATTTCTTCTGTCGCCTATTTCGTGCATGGACACTCCACTATCAACAATCTTACGACTATCGAAAGTTCCTCCTGGAATATCCTACACACTCATTCAAAGATTAAACGGAGAGGGGGACCCAGGCCTTTGTGGACTTGGGTCGTCCTTGATCATCAAGGAAGGTGATCTCAATCTCCTGATGATTAGGAAAAAGAACCTGCGGTGCTCCCCCTGACTGAATTACCTGTTTTGGTTTCCAAACTGTTTGTTCTGTACCAGTATTTGAATTTGTTTTTGCATTTACTGGTTTTACCGTTTTAGGTTTTGCTTGAACAGGTTTTTCTTCTTTCACCTCTGCCTTTAAGGCCTTTTCAATTACCTTTTGATTCTTTTGTTTCAACTTCTTTTCCTTTTCTTTCAAGACACGCGGGTCTTGTTTCGAGGAAAACGATCGTTTTTGGTAATTGGTTTCTAGGGGAGCCTTCAACTTTTGCAGGTATGGGCAGTATCTCACAATATGCCCAATTGTGCCACACTCAAAACACATTCTCCGCTCTACAAACCTCGGAGAAACATGTTGATGACCAGACTGAGAACCAGACAATGAACTTTGTGATCTAGATGTACTTGGACCTAAATCACATCCTTTGGTATGTTGGGTGTAATTATTCTGATCATTTCGTTTCAAAATTCTAACTTGTTTTATAAAATCAATGTTAGATTTATCCTGAAATGTTTCAAGTTTATCTGTACCCTTTGATCCAACAAAGTTCACCTTCTGTTCTCTTTTCTTAACGGGAGCTCTTTTGTTTTGCACCTTTGGCTGTTGAACCTTAGGTGCTTGAACATTCTTGTTCTGAGCCTTCTTTCCCTGTGCTTTACCCTTTCCGGAGTTGACTTGTTGTTTTCGCTCAATTGGTTGTTTTTGGTTTCCGTATTGTTTTCTAATTTGTTCACACGGAATTGGATCACATTGAGTGACTGTAACTTTGTCACTTTTGTTTCCCAAAAACTTATCAATACATCCTTCAAAAATTTGTTCAATTAAATCTTGATTTACATTTTTAATTGGAAAATCTTTGTTAGAGTAGATTTTGTCATCTCCTTTGAGCGTGTACAACAAGTTATTCCCTTCACAACTAGATACAAGGGACTCCATTCCTTTTGACATTTCAGTCTTACTCGGTTCCACTGGTGGATCACACAAGATGTGATTCTCGATTGGAATATCTGTTGTAACCGAGTTAGACTGTTGATTCACAATTTCTTCAGATTCATCGTCCGTAGAATCAGCATCCTCAATAATGAGAGGATTCTGTTCCTTAACACACGATGAATCTGTCACATTCTCAGACTCAGATTCTGATTGACCCGAGGATGATGTACCAGTTGTGAACCCGAGGCCTGCTGCAAAGTCATCTAGACCGAGTGGCACAGTAGGTTCAAAACGGGGCATATACTCGTCATCAGGCAATTTGGAGTAATTGTGATTCATTGGGGGAGGACATGATTTGAATCCATTACACTTCCTATCCCCCTTTTTCTTTTGAACATCAATAATGTGATCCAAAACATAGCGGGAATTGGAATAGCTTTCCAATTTCTGCTTAATTGTCTCACATTCACATCTAGCTGTTGCTAACTCTACCATTTGCTTTTCAATTGTGTCAATTAAATCATTGTTAGCATGTTGTTTTCTCAAAACAGCCCTTTGTAATTCAGAAACATCATGTTTTAAAGACGCAATTGTAGCTTTAAATTCCTTTTCATTTCTGGTTAAAAACAAGTTAGCTTCAGTTGCTTTAGAGAGATCAACAATCAATTCTTGATTGTGTTTGTTTGTGACTTCAAACTGCTTTTCCTGTTCAGCATATTTAACCTTTAAACTATCACAATTTTCACAGCTAACTACAGTGGGTTCATCGATACTTACCTGACCTGATGAACTGTCGACATTAGCCGTAAAGGCTGAATGGAAAGAAAAAGATCCATCTTCAGAGAAGAACTTAGCAAGCTTCTCGGAAGTTCCAGCAGATTTCTGGCAAAGAATAGATCTCCTCTTGCATAATACTTCAGCTTCAGCCAGAAGTTCATCAACCTTCAAGTTCAAATCATCACCTGATAAATCACCAGTATCAAGTGATTCCCCATCTGTGCTCCCACTATAACCCGAACTATCTTCATCTTCCGAAGATTCACCAGCAGACGCGGGTTCTACAACCTTCTCAGTCACCTTAGCATAACATGCTGTTCCACCATTTCCTCCTTCTCCAAGCTGAAGCGACCAATCACAACCTTCATCTATTTGAACCACGAGTCCCCGGTTGGCATTTGATGACCCTGGTTGGCTTTGGTTGTTGACAGGTATCAACGTACGGACATTGTTCCTGTTCTGGTTCTGCTGGTTGCCTTGATTTCTGAAGGGATTTTGGTTTCCATGCTGAGCTGGTCTTGTGCATTCCCTTTTGAAATGACCTCGTTCACCACAGTTAAAGCATGTTACAGCTTGCTTGTTGAATCCATACTTGGTGTCTTTCTTGCTTTCCAAGTTGGTTCTCCCGGTCCTTTCCATAAACTCCTTTGCTCTTCGAATGGCACTAGCAAGAGCCCATTTGATATCCATCATTTCAAACTCATCTCTGTCCACTTGCTGATAATCTTCATTGGTTAGATTGATATTCCCAATCTGACCTGCGATCAATCCACAGTAAGCACTAACCAAGGTATTCAACATCTCCATATGCTCCTTGGCTATTTCGACACTGACTTTGGAAAAGTTGGAAGTGTCTAATCTGACAGTGTTTGGATTGGAAGTGGCTTTAAAGTTTGAAGTGTTTCCATAAAACCCTTGCTGTTGCGGTTGTTGCTGCTGAGGAGCTGTCGGTTTCACATCTGATCTTGGATACATCAAGTATGCTGAAGGATCAAACTGATCTGTTGTTGATGGTCCAGTGTTTGAGATGAAAGCTGTTTGAAGCTTCGCGTGTTGAGAAGCTGGTTTTTCTCCACCAATACCTCCAGCAATCCCAAAATACATCTCTGGACTTTGAGGAGTGAGTGTTCTTTTTGCCTTAAGTTTTTCTTCCACATCCTTATTCTCCAATTTTTGAATTAAATCATAAATGGTGATTGTGTCTAAAGCACCAGTTTCTTTGAGAATTTCAAGATAACTGCTCCACTTTGCTGGTAAGCTATCAGCAAATCTCTTCACTATTTCTTGTTGAGCGGCAGTGATTTTAAAAGCAAACATCTCACTCAACAAGTGATGGAACCTTGTAGATAAATCTGCCAAAGTCTCATTCTCCATACACGTGAAACCTTCAAACTCTTTCTTCAGTAAATCTTGCTTAATCTTTCTAGATTGAGCATTACCTTCACATCGTAACGTGAGCATATCCCACAAGCTTTTAGTTGTCGTGCAGTAAACAAACTGGTGGTAAATGTCTCTGTGAAGAGCTTGTGTGAGAATCATGAATGCTTTCTTTTCTAACTCAATTTTCTTCTTATCATCATCAGACAGAGTGCTGTAAGTTTGTGGATTAGATCCTGCAACTTCCAAATCATTTTCAAATGGAGTGAAGAAACACATCCATAGATCTTGACCTTGCCCCTGAACATAAGTTCTCACCCTTTCTTTCCACCATCCCCAATCATTTATGTGATTTAACTTTGGCGGTTTTGTGCTTGTACCAGTTTCACTGTCGTTCTGCATCATAGATTGAATGCTGCTGCTTTGATTTGTGACCAATGCCCATTGATTTGCAGTTATCATTGCGGCTTGAGTTGGGGCAATAGCTCGCAAGAATGCATTTTTGTCGAATTCTGGCTCAGGTTGTGTAGCTGATGATTGTGAAGTCGAAATCAATTGATTCCACCACTCACCGTTTGTTCCCATTTTATAAAAATTAATATATTAAGTGAAAATTGATTTAAAAAAAATTAATTTTCACAAACTATGTTAATTTTTCGAATGATAACAACCAGCCGAAGGATCCCTGTTCAAAAGACCTGAAAAACACCAACTGTTAAACTTAAACAGATTAGGGTCGAAAGATCAACACTTGTTCGAAAGATAGACACTTGTTCGAAGGATCAACAGTGTTCGAAAGATCACTGTTGAGTTTCGAACGATGACTTCGAAAGATTCTCCAAGACGAAGGATCCTTATCTTTCGAAATGTAACAGAAGCTCGAACAATATATCCTTCGAAAAGATTCCTTGGCTCGAAAGATAACTCACTGACTTCGAAAGATGTTCGAAGGATGGGTATCTGTCGAACCTCCTTGATCGAAAGATGATCTTTCGATTCCGAAGGATATCTTTCGATGAGCTCTGACACAGTTGACAAATGTCGACAGGTTGGTGAGAAAGGTGACAAGTTGGTAGAAACTTTCGGCAGAAGGTATGTTCAGACGTGCTTTCTGCCAAAACCAGATTTGGTTTGAATATTTTAACCAGTTGTCCTTTCCCAATGCACAAACAACTTTCGAAATCAATTAAACAAGATCAAAATATTTAACACTTTGAAGAACACTTGAATGTATGATGAAGATATCAAGAACAAACCCAGAAAAATTTGAATTTTCTGATGAACCGACAACTGCCGAACACGAGTTTTGGCCGAAAATTCAATAAAAACCACCCTTTAACATGTGAAAGAGATAAACAACAAAGTTTTTATAAAAATTTCAGCAAAACAAGCAGATTTTCGAAGTTTTAAACACAAAATTTCCAGAAAATATAAACTTCAAAATTCCGAAACACACTCTAAAACACTCGGTTTTAACAAGAAAAAGAGCCAAGGCTCTGATACCACTTGTAGGTCCCTCTCCGAATGAGGTCAAACCTTATCCTTGTTATATTAACACACTAGCGAGTGCGGAATCCAAGCTAGCATGCAACCGAGTTAGAACACGCAAAAGCACGACACACAAAGTTCACCGATTAACACCACTTGTATTAATACGAATGAAGGTTCCAGTTACAAGCTCAACGTTTACAGATGTATTCCGTAAACTCTCTCTCGTGTGTGTGTGTTTTCAGCAGAATGCTCCCAGTGTTCTCTCCAATCTCCCTTGTGTGTTCTAATTGAAATGAACACAACACATGGGTATTTATACCCGACACATCTAACATGCTCGAAGGATAGGGTAATCTGGTCGAAGGATCATCTATCGACCAGACCATCTACCGAAGGATCCATACATACCTCGAAGGATGATATCCTTCGAGGTTCATCCATCTATCGAAGGTTTATCCTTCGAGGTCATCGAAGGATATAAACCATCCTTCGATGACAACCTTCGAAGCACACAACATACACACAATGTGCTAACTGTTTGGCCAAGTCAAACCGGAGGATGGTTGACTTGGTCAAACTTACATCGAACGCACATATAAACAAACCTAAGACATAACTCAGACTAATCACGAGACATCGTTTTGTATCATGACAAATTACAAACAAAGTACAGACACAAGTAGCTTTGTCTTGATCTTCGTGTCTTCGAGTCGAAACCAAGTCGAACTGAGCCGAGTTGAACCGAGCCGAGTCGTGTCCACAAAATATGCATCAACATGTAGCTCTGATACCACCTTTCTGTCGCAACCCCCGACCCGTGCCCCAGGGAGGCGGGCGGCCGCGACCTACTCAGAGCTGGTGATATCAGTGTTTATTTAATTTGGCAGCGGAAATTTACATCAGGACCATAGTTAGGAAATATTTTATTAGAGTAAAACACCTTCCTTTTATAAATAATAAACACATGGGTAAAACCCAAGTTTCCATTCATAATATGTTTATAGGGATAAACCCTATTTTATTCAAATAAAACTTCTTTCTTGTTTAGGTAACTTTTATAGCCACTTTTTCAAGCCTTCAGTGCTCTCCAGCTGGCTTCTAATTGGCTTTCACATTTTGTTACCTGAAACACGTTTTAAAACATTTTGTCAGTAGGAAATACTGGTGAGTGCATCCCAATTTAATCAAAATATTTTTATCACTTTACAGTATTGAGGGCATCCACAATTACATTTGTTTACATCTATCAAATTACCACCCACGGTACTGTCAATCCTGACTTGTGGTCATGTTACTATTCTCAGTATTAGTAACAAGTAATGTATACAAAACCCCAATATACTGACAGTAATTGTAGAATTACAAATACTTAATCACTGTTAAATTATACTTTAAAACAATTGAGGTCTTGTAAAAACAGTTTACAAACAGTGAATGTACTCACATTGCTGTTTTAGATAATTCCTGATGACTTCCTGGTTATAACCTATTAAATTAAACAATGCACACGTGTTAGTAAAATAACCCAATTTACTTTAGCTATACCCCCCTCCGGAGACAGAACTCCAACGACTGAGTCAGACAGAGCCTCGACATGCGTTACGGAGCACTAGATCAATCGGGCAGAGCAACTAATATGTAACCGTGGGTTATAATACTTACAACGAGGCAGAGCTTCGCATTTTAGTGGTATTATACCCGAGCAGAATTTCTATTAATATAGAATTGAGAGAGAGATCGAGAATTTGAACGATTCTCAACTGAAACCGATCGTTCCTATTTATAGTGCTGATCAGGGGGGTCCTCGCCCTCCGCGAGAACAGAAGGCAGGGCCTTCGCGGCCCGCGAGCGATGTAGGGTAGGATCTAGGCTTGCTGAATTAGGGGCTAGCCTCGACACGACTGGGACACGTGTCAACACCGGGTTGCGCCTGGTGTCATGGGGTCGCGGCCCACGACAGACACACAAGGGTGTGTCGCGCCCCGCGAGCCGCTGGTAAAACTTGTTTTATTTGATTTTTGATAAAAGATAGTATAGGGGTGTTTTAAGGATTTTTGGAGGGTTGTTATAGGTTTTTTGTGAGAAAGGTAAGAAATAATCTACCCATTAAACTTTGATCTAATGGTTGAGATCAATAGGGACCAAATTGTAAAATGTGTTTTATCATTTTGGACTGATATGTAACACCCCTAAAATATTAAATTATATATGCATGTATACATGTATCATTGTTAATATCAAAAATAAAATAGTGAAATTAAAACTAGGAATAATTAACCTAGTTAAAATATGTTATAGAAAGATGGGGAATCAAGGGATTCTAACGATTTTACATAACTTAAAAACTAGAGGGACTAACTTAGACATTTTTGAAAGTTGTTTTAAAAACAAAAGATAAGTTTGAAAGACACACTTGTTTATTTGTAAATTTCTTTTTATCTGTGTTTGATATACATTCGAGCAATTCATATTAATGTCTTGACGTTTTTTTTGCTTAGGTTAGAATGACGTTTATTTTGGTGTTTTATCATATTATGATCATCAGTGTTAATCGTATAACAGGCCTTTTGAATAATCATAACAAACTTGGTTTCCTTATATCTTTGGCGTTTGTTTATTATTGATGTTTTCTACATTTAGTTAAATGTAGCGTTTCTATGTATACCGGTCAATGCTGTTAATGTGATTTCAATTAGTATAGAGTTAAATTCAATTTTGCTCCCTGAGGTTTGACAAAAACATTCATTTTCCTCCAAAAGATTTGAAATATCGATTTACCTCCAAAAGTTTCATCAATTGTTTCATTTTTATCCAAACCTTTAACAAAATCCATCTCCTTCGTTACGTCTAACCCATGTGCCTATCATGTGATGGGCATCTTAGTCATTTTCCCTCTAATTGACTAAAATTTTTGAAGAAAAAATGGTTATTTTGTCAAACCTTGGGAATCAAAACCGAATTTAACTCTATGTTTTAGTATTACTTTTATGTTTTTCTATCTTTCTCCAAGATCCCTGCTACAACAATGTGACAAAAAATAATGAGTTATGAATAATGACAATAAAATATTGAAATCTAAAAATCGAACCTTAATTCTGTGTTTTGTTATGTTTTTGGAGATGACTTCAATGGTAAGAGTTCATAAGGTTTCTTGATGGAATGGCGGGAACGAGTTTCTTGATGGAATGAACAGGCACGTATGACTATGTTTTTGTGTAGTGTTCTTTTTTTAGTATTTGTGTAGGGATTTTTTATTTTAGTATGTAACTGACCTAGATTCAGTGGTGGTGTTTAATACCTAGATTCAGTGGTGTTTAAGATCCTATAATCTAACTTTAGATTATAACTATACGAGTTTAATTTATATTCACGTTTTTATTAATGTCACTATGCAACTTAATTGTATATTTTACATCATTTTACTTGTAATTAAAAATCATTTTAAGAATACATCATTTTATCTCATTTCAGGAAGAAAAAAAAGTTGACTGTATGGTTTTGTTATCAAGTACTTATCACTAACTTATTTGTTCCAAAAGAAAAACAAACATATAAAAGACCAACGTTAATTATTCATAGAATCGTTGACCATTTACATCCATACACATAAATGAATAACATCCAGCTATGCCCCACCCCACAACACACACATATGAAAGTTAAGTTATTTAATGGTGTGACATATATGAAGCTACTTAGATAAATAAGCTAGTTGTCTTCTTGGTGATCCAGAGAGCTCTCCATATTTTATCTCATTCAGAAAGGAAAAAAAAAAAGCATTGATCGTATGGTTTTGTTATCAAGTACTTATCACTAACTTATTTTATTCCAAAAAAATCAAACCAAACATATAAAAAGACTAATGTTAATTATTCATTGAATAGTTGACCATCTACATCAATACAAAATGTATTTTTAATTTGTTAACGTAATTAATGAAATTTTGTATTTTTTTTTTAATCTATGGTTACAATAAAAAAACTTATTTGAAATTTATTTTTTGTAAGAAAAATGAAAGGATTATTATTTATGTTAAATGCTTAAAAGGTGAAGTTGAATCAATTAATGTACTCTTGCTTGTTACTATTATCCCTTTGGGATATAATTAAATAAAAACTACAAAGAAAAAAATTGATTTGTTCCACATTGTTCTTGCTATTCTTACATTTGAACCTCCCAATATATAGACACTCACACTCACACTCACACTCACCTATGTAAGAAACACATTCAAAATTTCTTTTTACAATTATCTTTATTATTCGAATACAATGTTACAAATTTCATTTATACATTTAAATTTAAGTGAATTCGTAAATAAAGAAAATTTATACATGTGTAAGTTTGCCATTTACACATGTGTAAATTTGTTATATTTACACATGTGTAAAAATTCTAATAAAAGTTATTTCGAGAGGAGAAATGAATTGTTTGATGTTGTAAATTCTTTTATTGATGTTGTATTTTAATTACAATGAGGTTTATATTAAAAAATTGGTTTTGATGGGCTTTTTTATTCATTCTCACGATTCTCGTAATATTTAGCGTTCTGAAGATAACCCTTCCCAATATATTATTACTACAACATGTTAAGTGCGGAGTATCGGGAGTTTATGGCTCCTTCCAAATACGGACATCTTACAGAGATAGTAAATGCCGCACGTGAAAGAGAGATCGAGCTGAAGAAACAGATCGAAAGGGGCGAAAGAAGGATGTTGGATGTAAATCCAAGCACCGTGAAGAAATCAAAGCCTAATGAAGCTCCTAAGAAAGGAGTTACAAAAGGGGGTTACCTCATTGCAAAATATGTGGAAAAACTCGTAAGGGCGAATGCTACTTTAAAAACAAACCATGTCCTACTTGTGGAAAAGTGGGACACGTGGTTGCTAATTTCCCAGGAAAGGTGTCGATGTGTTATAAATGTTATAAACCGGGACATAAGAAGTCTGAATGTTCGGAATTGGTAGGAACCAAAGAAACAACTGACACAAAATCTGATGCCCATAAATCGAGGGCAAGGTCGTTCCACATGACAGTCGCATAGGCTAAAGCTGAACCTGACGTAGTTTCAGGTATATTTCTTGTAAATTCAATTCCAACATGAATTTTATTTGATACGGGTGCAAATAAATCTTTTGTTTCACATCGATTTATTCAACACCCTACATTCACATTAACGAAATTACATGTTGTTTTGGTCAAAAATTACCGAAGCAATTAAGTGATCAAATTAGTTAAGTGAGGTAGTGTGCTAGAAATATGTGTGAAAAATATGTTAATCAAGTTAATTGCAAAAACAGTTTCAGGATACGGCTCAGGATATAGAGCTGTATCTATGATCAAACAATGAGCAAAAAAGTAAAGGTTGACACGTGATGTACGAGGAAAGCCCTTGATCAATCTAGATCGCCAGCACAAAACCTCGGGAGCTGACAATCGGAGCTGCCTTGTTCTTATATTACTTCAAATGTCAGGATACAGTGAAGGATGTGATGCGGATCAACTAGGTGTTACAATGTAATTCGAGTACAAGTGTTTGTGTGTAGTGACTGCTGAAAGCTAGAGAGCAAAAGTGTTCGAAAGTGTGTGTGAAAGTTGCGTGCCTTAATCTGATCCGCCCCCATCTATTTATAGTTGTTATGGGTAAAATTCTGAGCCCATATCCTGAGAAATATCTTGGGTTATATTTTGGTTATATGATATCTGTTCACATCCGGGATGCTGATTCAGGATATTGGTAACATCCTGAATGGTATCCTTAGGATCACTAACGGATTATGTGCAGGTACGTGGGTTATAAGCCAGCAACGTTCACAAGGAATCATTTCGCGGAAGACTCGGTCCAAGTCGTTCAAATAAAGACGTTGAAGCCGCATTACTCGGTCTACAACGTCTACAATGGAATATTCGGAGCATCCCATATTTATAGGAATTTTCGTTTGTAATTCGTTACTATAAATAGGTGGGTATATCAGATCGAATAGGACATCACATCAACATTCACTACACTCTTACACTCGCTCTCTAGCAATTTTCACTTTCGCACAAAAGCATTGTAACACTTAGCGATCTGGTCAATATCCTGCACTGTATCCTGAAGTTTAAAGCAATAAGAAGAACAAGGCAGCTGCGATTGTCAGCTCCCGAGGTTTTATGCCGGCGATCTAGATTGATCAAGGGCTTTCCTCGTATATCTCGTGTCACCCCCTTTACTTTTTGCTCATTGTTTGATCGTAGATACAGCTCAATATCCTGAGCCGTATCCTGAATACTGTTTTTCCAAACAACTTAACCAGCATATTTTCAACACACTTTTTAGCACACTACCTCACTTAACTAATTTGATCACTAAATTGCTTCGGTAATTTTTAACCAAAACAATTTGGCACCCACCGTGGGGCAAGTGGTGCTACTTTTACTAAAAATCTTTGTGAAATCGTTAATCGGTTTTCTATTTTCAAAACTTTTTGCCACATTGTTTACAATGGCCTCGAGATCAAACATGAGCTCCTCCACTGTATCTGCTACGACCGGTTCGGTGCTTCCACCACCTCCTCCAAGGATGCCAGCCTCTTCACAACCTCAGGATATTATCCCTACTCGCAGTGTTCAGGGATCTGCTCCCATTTTAGCCTCTAATGATTAAATTCTAACCTTATTTGGAAGTGTGCAGGAACAAATGAGGCAGCAACAGGAAACAAACCAAATGCTGTTAAGGGAAATACAACTCCTGAAGTCTGGCTCGAGCAGATCTGCTGAGGCTGTTGTCACTCCGCTACAACCCAGAACTTTGAACTTCAGTTCGGCAGTGTACACTGAGGATAATAGGGGGAATATTGTGCCCAGCCTTCCTCAGAATCATACTCCTGAAATACCCTCCTCGATCAGAATGTCAACCATGAGGAGCTCAGGATATGCTTCAGGATATGTGCAGAATCCTCCTACGGGTAACATGTCAAATAATAATAATACTCATATTGTTAACAATAGTGGATCTTTGCAGGATACAGGTGTAACATCAGCATTTACTAGGGAGCTTCAGAAGTTGAAGGACATGATATCCAGTGTACCTGGAGTGGTCCAGCCAATCCCGAAAGTGTCCCAAGACAGCCACAGGATATCTCACTTTGCATATCCTATCTGTGATGCTGAAATTCTAAAGAGATCTCAAACCCCCAACATGAAGCTTTATGATGGAACTACGGATCCTGAAGAGCATATTGCCCAGTATAGGGAAAGGATGGAGATTAACCCTATCCCTCCGGAGCTCAAGGAAGCATGCTTGTGCAAGGGTTTTGGCTCTACCTTAACAGGATCAGCCTTGAAATGGCTCCTAAACGTTCCTCCGCATTCGATTACATCGTTTGCTCACCTAGTGAATTTATTTAATAGTCAGTTTTCTTGTAGTAGAAGCTTTGAAAAACTAACAAGTGACCTCTACAGGATAACGCAGGGGCCTCAAGAATCCCTAAGGGATTATGTGAACAAGTTCAGCCGGGAATCCTTAGACATTCCGCATCTTGATGTTGCAACAGCTGTGCAAGCTTTCAAGATGGGGCTGCAAAAAGATTCTCAATTTTACCAAGACCTTGTAATGAACCCATGCAGGAACTTGGATGAAGCTCGAAACAGGGCCCTAAGATATATTCGATTGGAGGATGATAGAAAGATGCAAGAGAGGATGAACTCATCCAACACCTATGAGACAACTAACAGGAAGTCAGAATCCTCATTTAAGCCATATCGCCCTAAGCCATATGGTAGAAATGAAAATAAGAAAGTGAACGCTATCGAAGACGAGGATCCTGAAGAATATCATGAATTATCTGAATATTGCTTTTCTGTTAACATTCCTGAATTGATGTATGCCATGCAGGGTTTAGGAGACAAGGCCAGGTGGCCTCGGAAGAATCAACAAAAAGCCGATTGGAAAGATAAGTCAAAATGGTGTGCCTTCCACGAAGACTTCGGACATGTAACTGAGGATTGCATTGCTCTAAGGAAAGAAATAAGCTATCTTCTAACCAAGGGGTATCTAAAAGATCTCTTAGGAAAAAAGAAGAATAAGGGTCAGGATACTGAGAAGGATCCTGAGCGAGCAGCCTCGCCTCCCGCGGATGCCAAGATAATCAACTTCATTTCGGGAGGATCCGATATTTGTGGGACTTCGTATTCGGCGGCAAAGAGACATGCAAAAGAAGCTAAGGCTGAAAGGGGAGACAAACCTGTCAGGATGACTACCCTCACAACTGACAAAGTGATCACATTTGATGCTGATGACAGGGATACTGTCCAGGATCCTCATCATGATGCTCTGGTAATAACGTTATATGTGGCTAACCATTTTGTACGCAGGATATTGGTTGATAATGGCAGCTCCGTCAATATAATCCAACTAGAGACTCTGAAGAGAATGAATGTATCTCCGATGGATATCACTTCAAAGTCCACCGTGCTTGTTGGGTTCAGTGGAGAGGCTAGGAACACAGTGGGAGAGATAAAGTTACCAGTATATGTTGAAGGAGTCAACTCGATACAACGTTTCTGTGTGATGGATTCTCTATCCTGCTATAACATCATACTGGGAAGACCATGGGTTCACGATATGAAGGCTGTGCCATCAACATATCACCAATGCATCAAGATCCCTACCCATTGGGGAGTTGTCAAGGTCGAAAGTGATCAGCAGGAGGCGAAAGAATGCTACTCATCCTCGATGAAATCCTCAACCAAGCCTAGTACAGCATAGCAATTAAAGATGCGGGCCCAGGATATCGTGGAGGATTCAGAGCAGGATGTGAAGAAAATTATCCTGGATCAGGATAATCTTGATATCTCGGTGCTCGTAGGAACCAATATCCCTCAGGATATTGAAGAGCAGTTAACTAACGTTTTGAAATGCAGGATGTCAACGTTTGCATGGAAGCATGAGGATATGACATGCATATCCAAAGACATTATCACTCACAAGCTTGGAATCGACAGATCATTCAAGCCCGTTCAGCAAAAAAGAAGAAAATTTGCTCCTGAGCGGAATACGATTATCCAAGAGGAAGTTGAAAGATTGTTGAAGTCTAGGATGATCTTTCCAAGATGGCTAGCAAACGTAGTTGTGGTACAGAAGAAAAATGGGAAGTGGAGAGTCTGTGTAGACTACACAGACTTGAACAAGGCTTGTCCTAAAGATCCATTTCCTCTTCCTCACATTAATGCAATGGTGGATGCTACTGCAGGGCATGAAATGTTGACCTTCATGGATGCATCCTCAAGATTTCAGCAGATCCAAATGGAACCTTCTGACCAGGAGGATACTGCCTTCATGACACCAACAGGTATTTATTGTTATACGGCTATGCCTTTTGGTTTGAAAAATGCAGGTGCAACATACCAGAGATTGGTAAATATGATGGGGGACACCATGGAGGTATACATTGACGATATGGTGGTAAAATCAAAGAAAGCCCAGGATCACCTCCAGGATATTAAAGGAGCATTTGATATCCTGGACCAATATAACATGAAGTTAAATCCTGCTAAGTGTTATTTCGGAGTGGGGGCAGGAAAATTTCTAGGATATATGGTGACCAAAAGAGGAATAGAGGCGAGCCCGGAGCAGATTAAAGCCATCTTGGATATTAAATCACCCTCAAATATGAAAGATGTTCAACGATTAACAGGGAGAGTGGCAGCATTAAACAGATTTATTTCAAGGTCCTCTGAGAAATGCAAAGAGTTTTATGATATCCTGAAGAAGAACAAGAAATTTGAATGGGGTGAGAAGCATGAAGCAGCCCTGCAGGATTTGAAGCAATATCTTTCAACTGCACCTCTACTAATGAAGCCTGAGAATGGTGAACCACTATCCCTATACCTCGCAGTATCAGGGAATGTTGTAAGTGCCGTCCTTGTAAAGGATCATGAAGGTCAGTAATATCCTGTTTATTATGCTAGTAAAAGTTTGTTAAATGCTGAAACTAGGTATTCTCATTTAGAAAAATTGATACTAGCATTAGTTATGGCATCAACGAAGCTTAGACATTACTTTAAGACACATAGGATTCATGTTAAAACAAATTATCCTGTCAAAAATGTGCTTAGGAAACCAGAGATGTCAGGCAGGATGGCCAAGTGGTCAGTGAAGTTGAGTGCTTATGATTTAGTATATGAACCTAGAAATGCCATAAAGTCTCAGGCTTTAGCTGACTTTGTGGCTGATTTCAGTAGTGACATTCAGAATGAGGTAGACCTAGAAGTTCAACAGTTAGGAGAATCTTCAGGATCCTGGACGTTATATACTGATGGTGCATCTAATGTAAGAGGAGTAGGATTGGGAATACTACTAAAATCGCCACAGGGGGACATATTACCCCAGGCTATTAGGTGTGAATTCCCTGCTACTAATAATGAAGCAGAGTATGAGGCTTTAATTGCAGGATTAGAGTTGGCTAAGAATATGAGTATCAAGAATTTGCAAGTATATGTTGACTCTTTGTTAATTACTAACCATTTTAATGGATCCTGTGCAGTTAAGGGTGAGAAATTAATCGAATATCTCGATATTCTCAAAAAATTAGCAGGATATTTCGATGTTTTTACACTTGAACAGGTACCAAGGGAGGATAATGCTGAAGCAGATGCCTTATCAAATTTGGGATCATCGATCAGGATACCAGAAGGGACCCAAATACCAATATTACATGTCTTATATCCTGCAACGAATCCTCAGGATAAAGAAGTAGCGGGTATTCAGGATCCTGGAGCAGAGTATCCTGAAAAGGATCCTAAATCCTGGACGGCTCCAATCGTGAGATATCTCAAGGAAGGACACATCCCCGGAGATGAAAATCCTAAGGCATTTAGGATGAAGGTATCACGATTCACTATTATAAATAATGTTTTATATAAGAAATCTCATGCAGGACCCTATTTGAGGTGCTTGGAGGATCCTGAAGCCAAAGAAGTACTTAAGGATATACATGAAGGGGATTGTGGTAACCACACTGGGGGCAGATCATTGTTCTCTAAAGTATTAAGGACAGGATATTATTGGCCAACGATGAGGAAAGATGCTACAGAATATGCTCGAAGGTGTGATGCATGTCAAAGGCATAGTAACATACTACATCAACCAGCTGAACCACTGTATCCTGTAACTTCCCCTTGGCCATTCATGAAATGGGGGATGGATATAGTAGGGAAGTTACCAAAAGCTCCGGGAGGAAAAGTCTTTATGCTAGCAATGACGGATTATTTCTCTAAGTGGGTTGAAGCTGAAGCATTTATTCAAGTTAGAGACCAAGAAGTAGTATCCTTCATAAAGAGGAATATCCTGACCAGGTTTGGGGTACCAGCTGAAATCATTTGTGATAATGGGTCCCAGTTTATAAGCAAGAGAACTACTGACTTTTGCAAGAGTTGGGGAATCAAAATGATCACGTCTACTCCAGTGCATCCTCAAGCGAATGGACAAGCAGAATCCTCAAACAAGATAATTGTCAATAACTTAAAGAAGAGACTTGGAGCCAAAACAGGAAGATGGGTAGAAGAATTACCCTTTGTTTTGTGGGCTGATAGGACAACGGTAAAGAATGCAATAGGCCAAACCCCATTTTCCTTAGTATTTGGAGCAGAAGCAATGATTCCAACGGAAATGGCGATACCTACTGCAAGATCTATCCTACGGGATCCTGAACAGAATCCTGAAAAGAAATGGCGATACCTACTGCAAGATTTGGATACTATAGATGAAAAAAGGGATGCAGCAAGGCTAAGGATGGCAGCATATCAACAAAGAATATCCAGAGCATATAACAAGAATATAAGGACTAGGAGATTTCGAGTTGGTGATTGGGTGCTAAGAAAGGCTTTTCAAAATACCACTAATCCTGCCGATGGCAAGCTAGCTCCAAAATGGGAAGGACCATATGAAGTTGGGTCAGAAGCAGGGAAAGGAGCATATCTACTCAAGAATATGGAAGGGGATATGCTACCAAGATCCTGGAATGCAATACACTTAAAGCTCTATTTCAAGTAAGAATAGAATTTAATTTCTATCTCAGAATGGTATGTATTCTATCTCTTTTAAATATATTTGTTTATTATCTTGAACCCAATAATGACTTAAGCATCGGAGGGGTGTTAGCCAGGCTAACACCCACCTTAGTTTACAGTTGTTTTGCAGCATATGTTTCAGGATATAGCTCCAGGATATGCATTCAGGATAAATCGAAAGATTAGAGGATTGGCCCCCTCTCTCACGTTTAAGGGATCCTGATCCCTTCAAAGGTTTAAAGGTATTCACCTTTCTTTCGAATTGGGTTTAAACACCTCGCCTGGAGCGCAAGTTATCTAGGTATAGTTCAAGGTAGCGGGACCAGTTCATGTAAAAGTGGCTGACAATTTCGTTACTGTTGGCTATATCCTGGATCCTGAAGGTATATGAGGATTGATCACCCTCTCTCACGAAAGGGTATTTTCATACTCTCTAAGGTTTAAAGGTTTTCACCTTTCTAAGATTTGGAGTTTATACACTCTCGCCTGTAGCGCATGAAATTTAGGGTTTATCCCCAGGATATTAGGGTTTATCCCCAGGATGTTAAGGGTTTATCCCCAGTATGCTGAGGATTCATTCCAGGATATCAAGGGTTTTGCCTCGGGGTGTTTGGAATTTATTCAAGCCAAAGTGTGAATACGTTTGCATTTCTGTATCATACACAGGGGACATACATTGTACTATTCAAAGGTTGGATCCAAGTTTGTAAGTGTGCACTGGGGACATTCCTAAGGTGGAAGATTGGAATTGACTCTCTAAGAGTCTTTGGGATGATCTCTCCTTTTATTCAATTGATTTAAGTCTTCTAAGTTATATGATGATATCTTGACCAGGATATCTCTTAGAATACTTGTCAGGATATTTTCAGAATGTGTTCCCATAATATTCTTAAAAATATTCAAACAAAACAGTTTTCATAAGTAAAATTTGTGCACTAATAACAACAATAATAAAGTCAAAAGAGAAGTTATATTATTAACACACCAAAAGATGTGCTCTTAGTTTCACCTCAAAACAAGGCCCATCCACTAAGAGCACTAATAGTTCCTTACCATATTTACCCAACAGTTAAAGGTTTCATCTCAAACCGAGAACCATCCACCTCCAACTGTTGTATTGTTCAAAAAGCATGCAGGAAATGTAAATTGTTCAGGTGCAGAAAAGTAAAGTGCGGAAAAAGTAAATTGTTTTGGGGATTACTGACCAACATTCAAATTCAAAAATGTGGGCTCCGGCCTTGGCACGTATATCCATCATTGCCCACCTGGATGCCCTCACACAGCGGCATCTTCTCCAACCTTCTCTGCTCCAGCATCCTGAGCAGCATCCTCACCAGCATCCATCCCAGCATCCGCTCCAGCATCCTTCTTATCTCCAGCTTTGTCCACCACCTCTGCTGACTTAGAGGATTCTCCGGCTTCAGTAGGAAGTGGCACAACTTTGCCACCGAGCTCCTTCAGCTTGGCAACCCAGGATTCAACCGGCCAGGATAGGCATACAAGGCCTGTCTCCTTGGCCTCGTAGGCCATCTTGATGCGAGCTTGCAACAAGGAGACGATAGCAGAGGCTTTGATCCCTTCCCGAAAAGCAACCATGGCCTGTTCGTGATCCATTTGGATGGTGGCAAGTTTGAGCTCAGCATCTTGGGTGACCTTCTTCAGCATGCCCTCGTAGTGCCGGGTCTTTGCTTCAGCAATGGCACCTTGGTCGGCAACGGTGCTTTCAAGCTGTTTGATCCTGGCTTCATTGAGTGCAGCAGTACCACAGGCATCGTTGTACAGATGGAGCAAATGCTGGAGGCCCTGCACATCAAGTTCGGGTATGAGTTAGAATATATTAACCAGGATATCCTATCAGGATATATATGCAGGATATGTAGCAGGATATTACCTTGTTAACGAAGGATGTCATTGGCTCTAAGGAGTCGGAAAAGCTGAGTTCATCATAGGAGAACCCTTCTGGACCTGGAGCACTGATTTCAGGAGCTTTCCTCTTTTTTGCTGTGGAAGCACGAGTCCTCGGATTGGCCTTAGGAGCCGGGAGTGGTTTGGAGCTGGTGGCAGCGGAGGTCTCTTTCTTGACCGTGACTGGAGAAGGGTAGCTGTCGAGTTCTTCTAGGTCTAGGTAGACAGGAACCTTGCTGGAGTCTGCATACAGGGAGTTAAATTTCTCCTAAGTATATCAAATAAAAACATGTATATACAGGATATTTTGCAGGATCCTTACCAGACATGTTTGCATTAGAAAGGGGACTTGGAGATGGTGGAGATGGGTTGAAACTTCTTTCAGCCTCTGGAAGGAGTCTGATGGCGTCGATCCTTTTCTTTGAATCAGCAAGAGGAGGTGCAATCTTCCTAAAATCAGCTGCGTACACAACAGAAAAAAGAAAGTTAATCAGTTCAGGATATGGAACAGGATAAGAGGCAGGATCATCCTTAAACCCTAAATCCTACCCTTTTTCAACCATTTCACCGGATATTCTGTTCCACCAGGGATTGAGTCTCTTTTTACAAAGAAGAACTTAGATTGCCAATTATCCTCGTTCCTGGAGGCACGAAGTATCAGCGGGTCGCCGAAGGTGGAATAAAACAAAAATCTACATGATCCATGACATCTAAGCTGGTAAGCTAGGGGAGATCATGAACGGAAAGATCAGGGATGTGGTTTTTCTTGATCTGATCAAGAACGGACAGAACACGCCAAAGCATTGGCATTGTTTGACTGAAAGAGATTTTTGTAATCTTGAAGAATTCAGTGATGAAGTCCGGAAAGGGGAACTGTAACCCTAAAGTGAAGGGAAAGGAACTAAAGCACAACCACTCATTGGAAACCATATCCGACCGGATTTCCCGGTCGAACGGCTGGAATACCGTTCCCTTCGGAAAGATACCGGAGGATTTCAAAGCCGACAAGTGGGCACTATCAAAAGAACATATTTCTTTCTCCGGTTCTTGGAGAAGATTCTGCTAGATGAATGTGGGAGCCGAATCACCAGAACTGGATCTTGTGTGTCTCGGCATTTGATCGCCTGAATTCTTGACCGGAAAAGGAGGATGAAGATGAAGATTAGTGAGAGAATTTTTACCTTTTTTCCTTATCGATAGTGATTAAAAAGAGATGAGGATGAGAAGATATAGGGTGCAGTGAGTAAATATAGGCTGAGTAAGTTGCTAACGGTCACATCATTGGTCTTATCTCTTAATTACCTCGATCTCTGTGAAAAATGTAACCGTTAGTGCAGCATACTAAACGGTAACATCTTTGGGGATAATTGTTATTGGTAAAATTCTGAGCCCATATCCTGAGAAATATCTTGGGTTATATTTTGGTTATATGATATCTGTTCACATCCGGGATGCTGATTCAGGATATTGGTAACATCCTGAATGGTATCCTCAGGATCACTAACGGATTATGTGCAGGTACATGGGTTATAAGCCAGCAACGTTCACAAGGAATCATTTCGCGGAAGACTCGGTCCAAGTCATTCAAATAAAGACGTTGAAGCCGCATTACTCGGTCTACAACGTCTACAATGGAATATTCGGAGCATCCCATATTTATAGGAATTTTCGTTTGTAATTCGTTACTATAAATAGGTGGGTATATCAGATCGAATAGGACATCACATCAACATTCACTACACTCTTACACTCGCTCTCTAGCAATTTTCACTTTCGCACAAAAGCATTGTAACACTTAGCGATCTGGTCAATATCCTACACTGTATCCTGAAGTTTAAAGCAATAAGAAGAACAAGGCAGCTGCGATTGTCAGCTCCCGAGGTTTTATGCCGGCGATCTAGATTGATCAAGGGCTTTCCTCGTATATCTCGTGTCACCCCCTTTACTTTTTGCTCATTGTTTGATTGTAGATACAGCTCAATATCCTGAGCCGTATCCTGAATACTGTTTTTCCAAATAACTTAACCAGCATATTTTCAACACACTTTTTAGCACACTACCTCACTTAACTAATTTGATCACTGTTTTGGTAAAAAATCAGACGAGGATGATGCAACCAAACTCTCTGTTATGGGGTATGATGCTTGAATTGGTAAACAACAATGAGGATCACTCAGAAATGAATTGCACAGGAGACACAAAGATTTATACAAGGAAAAAGCCCTTGATCAATGAATGATCTCCGGCATAAAAAACCTCGGGTGATGGAAACTACCGATCACCAACTCAAATTAAACAATAATCCTTTTACAACTTCGGATGATAGCGAGCTAAGTACAAGGATCACTATAGTGTATCGTGCAGAAATGTATGAAAAATGCTAAGTGTTTTGCCGAGAGCTGGTGAGTGCAGTTGTACGAGTGTGTGTAGCCAAAAATAGCCAGGTGTTCTTAAAAAATAGCTCGCTACCCCCTTAAAATTAGAAAATATCAAGCCTAACTAACTGTCTGCATTTCGTGCCTTCTCCCCACGTTCTCCATAACGTTCACAATGGTCAAGCACATGCAGAATTGAAGGGAATATGCTCCAGGAATATCGCCATGACCAAGTCCAAGCCGGTACTCCTGCAAAACAATAACGAATTCATAGTGAACAATCATTAGTATAAGGATCCTTAGGATGATCCATGATCCTGATCCTGAAGTACTTCTGAGGATCACTAATTGTCACAGAAGTAAGGATCACCAAACAGGATAACACTTGAGGATCACAGGTCATTAAGAAATCCTCCCCTAACAATTGCCCCCAAAATATAAGGAGTAATATTGTAAATAAACGACTTGTATTTTGTCGATCTTATCCGCAACAAACTAACGAATATATTGCCGTTAAGATTGAACTAGCCGTTGGAATCCTGACGTCACTGAGGTGACTTATCCTGCAAAATCATCATTATAAATGGCAGTTAGAGATAAGAGGGAAAGGGCATTTAAATCCGAGCGTTTCCTTTTTAAATCCTCATCAGAAGACTTATTCAGGTATTCTCTTTTCCTCTTCTTCCTTCTCTTACTCTGCTTTTCTTTCTTTACCATCATCTCGTCAAAAATGATGCTCCGAAACTCACCGGGCAAGGATCACAAGAAGGACAGCCCCTTAAAGAGCCAAGGGATCATCAAAGATTCCGCAAAAGAATGCTGTTGTTTCACCGATCCACAAATTGATAGAATTCGCTATTGTTTCCCGGCGAACACCATTTTCAAATCCTTTGATCCCACTGCTTTGAGTGACTATATCTCTGAAACTTGGATTGCCTTTCCTGTTACCCCATTCACCATAGGATACACCTATCCTTTTCCAGCCTTTACCCAATCCTTTTTCTCCCTTACCGGCATCTCCTACATCCAAGCTATGCCGATGATCTGGAGGGTCTTATATACCCTTGAAAGGATCATCGAGCAGGAAGGGATTGATCTAGGAATGTCGGAGTTGGCTGAGATGTATGATCTCACAACATTTGGATCCCACCGATATTTGTTTAAACGAAAACCTGGTGAAGAACACCCTATTTTTAAAGCCACCAAGAACGATACAAACTGGAAACGACGCTTTTTCTTTGTCAGAAGAGACTCTATCCCAAACGGAAAGGATCTACCCAGGGAGTGGTCCACCCATGGTAGGACAGAGGATCCTGAGAAGGATCACCGGATAATCTTGCTCTTGTGATAGGATCACTAACCCCCTTTTGTTTTATGTTATGCAGCTGTCACTGTTTCACACCTCATACCGTCTCCTGCTACCAAGGAAAGGCTTGCTGCTTTTAGAAGACTCGGTCCTGAAATAAGATCATTCAAGACAATCACCCAGGATTCTCAAGAGGTATCCTCAGGCTCAGTCACCATGTCAAGTAAGTATCCTGTTTTTTGTATAGTTAAAGATTTAAATAAATAGTTAAATAGAAATAGGATAAGGATACTTATCTTGCTTTGAATGTGCAGGTGCTGGAAAAGCTTCAAAATCTGCCTCCAAGTTCAGCGTGACCGATCTGGACAACGTATGATCCTCCAAGAAGAAGCTTCCTGCCAGCCCAACTGCTTTGATCCCCAAGGCACCCGTTAAAGGAAGGGGTGGCAAGAAGAGGATCTGCAAGGTCTGCCCCTGATCCGCCACCAGTTCCTTGAATACTTCAACGATGTAAGGATCCTTGTCCCTGCTTTAGGTATCCAGCTTATTTGAGGATCACATGTTCTTGAACTGTTCTTTATCTTCTTTGCAGAAATTTGCTGAGATTGAAGACTACGTTGGGCATGTCGAGGAGCAGGACAAGAAGATTGCTGACCTCCAACAAGTCGCATTGCTCAAGGATCTTAAGATTGCTGACCTCCAAAAGGACCTCCAAAATGCCAAAGCTGAAACGGCCAAGGTTCTGATCAATGCTGATTACGAGAAGCATGAGATCACCCAGGATGCTAAAGTCTCTGCTGCCATAGCGATGTACAAGACCAAATTGCAGATGGCCTTGGAAGCTCAGGATCCTGACTTCGACAGGAGCAACTGGGATGTGGAAGGCTGGAAGGCAAGGCTGGCTGAGCTGGATGACGAGGAGGAGGCTGAGGAGATCCTGACGATCGAGGCTGGAAGCAGTGGCAAGGATCATGGTGGTGAAGCTAGTGGAGCTGGAGATGGTGATGCAGCGAAGGTGTAGGCTGCAGCAATGGGCAATGATGGACACTTCTAGACATAGCCGGAGCCCATTTTTTTTTTAGGTTTGGTGGTAGTGCTGTTTTCGTTAAACAATGGTTGGTTTGTATTTGAACAATAGTTTTAGGATTAAGAATCTAGGATCCTTTGGATAATAGGTAGGATTACAAATGGTGGAGGGATCCTCTGTTTGGGGGATGAAGCCATTGTGATCCTGCCGCCTTTGATTTCCTGCACTTGCTATAACCGCATAAACAATGGACACCCGTTGCCAACCCATGTGGACGGGCCACGTTTTGCTGGTAGAAACGTGGGTTGGCAATTTTGACAACCTTCGACGGTTAAACTTTTGTTAATAAAATAACTTTAATCTTTTTTGGCTTATCTTGTGTTGTGTTGTTATCCTTGTTTATCCTTTTAATTTTCAATTGTTTTGATATACACTTGTCTGAATAAGAAAAGTTGAACAAATTAGATAAAGAATATTTAGGATATGATCCAGGATCAAATATCCTATAGTTGAAAAATTCCAAAAAGTGGTATATTTTAAGGATCATGAGTTCAGTTGTCAAAGTACAAGGGTTATTCAAATAAACAATGAATAAAATCAAAATAGTTAAGGATCATACCAGGGGATCCAAGTTAGGATCCTAACCCTTAATACTATAACCAGGATAACCATAAGACAAACCTTAGTAAGAAGTAAGGATTAAGGATCCTTGGTTGTTTAACTTCGAAGACCTGAAATAGAACATAACTTGGGACTAAGCCAATATAAGATAAAAGTTAGCAACTGGGGACAAGCCCAAAGGATAACTGGGGACAAGCCCATGGATAACTGGGGACAAGCCCATGGATAACTGGGGACAAGCCCAAGGATCGTGTGTGAACTGGAGTATGGCCCTAACTGGCGACTATCCAAACTTAGTGGCATGAAAATGCCAAAACCTTAGCTAACGTGAAAACGTTAGAAACCTTAAGAACGGATGTATGGTACGTCTACCATTATACGTAGGATCCTAGGTTAACGGAGTATGGCCCTAACTGGCGACTATCCAAACTTAGTGGCATGAAAATGCCAAAACCTTAGCTAACGTGAAAACGTTAGAAACCTTAAGAACGGATGTATGGTACGTCTACCATTATACGTAGGATCCTAGGTATAGCAAGTACAATGGAATTATCAGCCCCTAAAACGAGTACTGGTCCCACTGCCATGAACTATACCAGGATCATCGTGCGCTACTGGCGGAACTGGGGTCAAGCCCAAATAACTGGGGTCAAACCCAAGTAACTGGTTGCTTTTGTGGATAACCATCCTTTTGCTAAGAGTACCTGAACCTTCAAAACTCAGAATCACGTGAAAGGGGGATAAAGGATGCAGGATCCTTATCCTTATGTGAGAAAGTAAGGAAATGAAATAGTTTGAGATTAGAATGTTACCAAAATGAGGATCATCTGTGCTCTAAGGATCCTTCAAGGATACTTATCATGTGAGGATCATAGGTCCTTATCATATGAAGTATTTCTTCAAATGGACAGCATTCCAGGCCCTGGGTATCAAATCACCTTCCATTGTTAGCAATCGATATGCCCCCTTTCCTGCCTCAGCTTCAATCAAGTAAGGGCCTTCCCATTTTGGTGCCAACTTTCCATCAGCAGGATTGGTGGTATTTTGAAATGCTTTCCTCAACACCATATCACCAATTTGGAACTTCCTGATCCTGACATTTTTGTTGTAAGCACCAGCCATCCTTTGCTGATAACTGGCCATCCTTATCCTTGCCAAATCCCTGATTTCTTCTATAGTATCCAGGTCTTGAACCAAGTTCTCATCATTTTCCTCAGGATCACGAATACTTGTTCTAGCAGTTGGAACCACCATTTCTGTAGGGATCACTGATTCTGCCCCAAATACCAAAGAGAATGGAGTTTGGCCTGTAGCATTCTTAGGAGTTGTCCTATCAGCCCAAAGCACATAAGGTAGTTCTTCTGCCCATTTCCCTTTCTTGGATCCAACCTTCTTCTTCAAATTGTTGATGATGATCTTATTGGATGATTCTGCCTGACCATTAGCTTGTGGGTGGACTGGTGTTGATGTTATCATCTTAATCCCCCAGCTGTCACAAAAGTTAGTAGTTCTGCCCCCAATGAATTGGGAACCATTATCACATATAATTTCAGAAGGAATACCAAATCTAGTTATAATATTTCTTTTAATGAAGGATATAACTTCCTTTTCTCTGACTTGGGCAAAAGCTTCAGCCTCAATCCACTTGGAGAAGTAATCAGTCATAGCAAGCATGAACACTTTTCCGCCAGGTGCCTTAGGGAGCTTACCAACTATATCCATACCCCATCTCATAAATGGCCAAGAGGAGGATATAGGATGCAAAAATTCAGCTGGTTGATGAAGGATATTGCTGTGTCTCTGACAAGGATCACATTTCTTAGCATACTCCACAGCATCTCTCTTCATAGTTGGCCAATAGTATCATGTCCTCAGGATCCTTGAGAATAATGCCCTGCCCCCAGTGTGGTTTCCACAATCTCCTTCATGGAAGTCTTTTAAAACTTCTTGGATTTCAGGATCCTCAATGCATCTTAAATATGGTCCTGCAAGAGATCGTTTATACAACATATTATTTAAAATTGTGAACTGAGATACCTTAATTTTGAAAGCCCTAGGGTTTTCTCCTGTAGGAATCTCTCCATGTTGTAAGTATCTCGTGATTGGGAAGATCCATGATCCTGAATGAGATTGAGTATCCTCACTAGGGATAATTGTAGAATCCTCTCCTATTTCCATAGCCACAAGATCCTCGATGGCAGGAGCCAGGATATGGATAATGGGGATACTTATATCCTCCGGGATCTTCAAAGATGATCCTAGATTAGCCAATGCATCAGCTTCTGCATTTTCTTCCCTTGGTACCTGTGT
This sequence comes from Helianthus tuberosus, assembly GCA_030545235.1. Lineage (NCBI taxonomy): Eukaryota > Viridiplantae > Streptophyta > Magnoliopsida > Asterales > Asteraceae > Helianthus > Helianthus tuberosus. The sequence continues at coordinate 171,262,729 of CM060448.1, read as the reverse complement.
CAAACTAAAGGAAACAAAAGAGAGTGCCAATTCTTTGACTATCTCCAAATATTTGGTTAGCTTTTCACCTTTAACAGCATAGGATCCATTAAAGTGATTAGTGATTAACAAAGAATCTACATGTACCTCAAGATACCTGATCCTCATATGCTTAGCAATTTGCAAACCAGCTATCAAGGCTTCATATTCAGCCTCATTGTTAGTAGTTTGGAACTAACAAGCTATAGAGTGGGGTATTATGTCCCCCTGTGGTGATTTTAGTAGTATTCCAAGCCCTGTTCCTTTGACATTTGAGGATCCATCAGTATAGAGTATCCAAGGATCCTTGGTCTCCTCTAGCTGCTGGACTTCTAATTCAGCTTGCTTTTGCAAATCACTACTGAAATCTGCCACAAAGTCAGCTAATGCTTGGGATTTAATGGCTGTCCTGGGCTCATATCTTATATCATATGCACTAAGCTTCACTGCCCACTTAGCCATCCTTCCTGACATTTCAGGTTTCCTGAGGACATTCTTAATTGGAAAATTAGTTTTGACAATAATGGCATGAGTTTCAAAATAATGTCTCAATTTAGTAGATGCCATAATTAATGCAAGGATAAGTTTTTCTAAGTGTGAATACCTGGATTCAGCATCAAGTAAACTCTTACTTACATAATAGACAGGATGTTGTGTACCTTCGTGATCCTTAACAAGGACGGCACTTACTGCTTTTGAGGATACCGCAAGATATAAGGATAACACATCTCCTTTTTCTGGTTTCATCAAGGCCGGGGCCGAGGATAGGTAATCCTTAAGAGCTCTTAGGGCACTTTCATGCTTCTCAGTCCACTCGAATTTCTTGTTCTTCCTTAGGATATCATAGAATTCCTTGCACTTTTCTGACGATTTGGATATGAATCTGTTTAAAGCTGCAATCCTGCCTGTTAACCTCTGAACATCCTTAGCATTGGCAGGGGACTTAATGTTCACTATAGCTTTGATTTGTTCTGGACTGGCTTCAATGCCTCTCTTTGTCACCATATATCCTAAGAATTTACCTGCTTTAACACCAAAGTGACATTTTGAAGGATTAAGTTTCATGTTATATTTGTCAAGGATATTGAATGCTTCCTCCAAGTCCCTTAGGTGATCCTCAGCCTTTTTGGATTTTACCACCATATCGTCTATGTAAACCTCCATAGTTTGTCCAATCTGATCCTTGAACATCATATTCACTAGCCTTTGATAAGTTGCACCTGCATTTCTTAGTCCAAATGGCATAGCAATATAACAGTATATACCAGTTGGAGTCATAAAGGCTGTATCCTCTTGATCGGATGGTTCCATCTGAATTTGTTGAAATCCAGATGAAGCATCCATAAAAGTTAACAGTTCATGACCCGCAGTTGCATACACCATGGAGTCAATGTGGGGTAATGGGAAAGGATCCTTGGGACATGCCTTATTTAAATCAGTGAAATCGACACATACCCTCCACTTTCCGTTTTTCTTTTGAACAACAACCACATTGGCCAACCATCTTGGATACTTGACCTCTCTAATCATACCTGCTCGGAGTAATTTCTCTACCTCCTCCTGGATAATGGCATTTCTTTCTGGTGTAAATTTCCTCCTCTTTTGATGGATTGGTTTGAAGGACCTATCAATGCCAAGTTTGTGAGTGATTATATCTTTAGATATACCTGTCATGTCTTCGTGTTTCCATGCAAAGGTAGTCTTTCTCCTTTTGAGGAAGGATATGAGGTCTTCCTTCATTTCGCCAAGGATCCCTGATCCTATATAAACTTTAGATTCAGGATCATCAGGATCTATAAGGATTTCTACTACATCCTGCTCTCTTGCCTCCAAGACATCCCTTGGAGGATGCTTTAATTGCTATTGCTCCCTTGACTTTGAGGCTGGTTTCATTGATGAGGTGTAGCAGTTCTTAGCTTCTTGCTGATCACTATCAATCTTCACTATTCCCCAAGGACTAGGAAGCTTCACACATTGATGATAAGTGGATGGGACTGCCTTCATGTCATGTATCCAAGGCCTGCCAAGGATAACATTACAACAAGATAAACAGTCAATAACATAAAATTTTTGGTAAGAATGTAGGCCTTCGATATAGATTGGGAGTTTAATGTCCCCCAGAGTATTCTTAGTCTCGCCACTGAATCCCACGAGCACAGAGGATCTTGGTATGATATCGGATTCAGGAATATTCATCTTCTTGAGGACATCAAGCTGGATAATGTTCACAGAGCTTCCTCCATCTATAAGGATCCTACGAACAAAATGGTTAGAAATAAAAAGAGTGATAACCAAACCATCGTGATGAGGATCCTGAATGTCAACACGATCATCCTCATCAAAAGTTATGACTTTTCCTTCGGAGACACTGGATGTTCGAATAGGTCTATCTCCATTATCCATCTTGGTTTCCTTTGCATGTCTTTTAGCTGCAGAGAAGGATGTTCCACAAATGTCTGATTCTCCAGAAATAAAGTTTATAACTTGTGCATCTGCTGGAGGGGCTGGAGCTTTCTCTGGGATCCTTTTAGGATCCTGAGTCCTTGACTTCTTTCTCCCCAATAATTCTTTCAAGTGCCCCTTGCTCAACAAGTATCCAATTTCTTTTCTCAGTGCGATGCATTCTTCTGTGAGATGCCCAAAATCTTCATGATATGCACACCACTTTGACTTATCTTTAGTTGCAGCTGGTCTATCATTTTTCCTGGGCCATCTAGCTTTATCACCTAAATTCTGCATCGCAAGGATTAGTTCATTGTTATCAACAGAAAAACAATATTCAGAAATTGGAGGATAATCCTCATCATCCTCTTCTTGTTCAACAGCATGCACATTCTGGTTATCAGATTTGTTATAGGATCTGAACTTGTTGTTCTTGAATGAGGATCCTTGCTTCTCTTGCTTTGAGGATCCTGCTAACCTCTCCTGGACCCTTTTGTCATCCTCTAGCTGGATGAACCTAAGGGCCCGGGTTCTTACCTCATCTAGATTCCTGCATGGTGTCATAACAAGATCATCATAGAATAATGAATCTCTAAGCAATCCCATTTTAAAGGCTTCAACAGCCGTAGCTATATCCAGGTTAGGAATATCTAAGGATTCTTTACTAAATTTAGTGATATAATCCCTTAATGATTCATTATGACCTTGGGTTATCCTATACAGATCACTAGTTAAACGCTCAAATTTTCTACTACAAGAAAACTGGTTATTAAATAGGTTAACTAGATTAGCAAACGAGGTAATAGAGTAAGGGGGAAGACTTAGCAGCCATTTAAGAGCCGATCCAGTAAGAGTGGATCCAAATCCCTTGCACAGACATGCTTCCTTTAACCTTTCTGGGATGGGATTAATCTCCATCCTTTCCCTGTACTGTGCTATGTGTTCTTCAGGATCTGTTGAACCGTCATACAACTTCATGGTAGGCACGTGGAACCTCTTGGGTATCTCAGCATCACAGATTGGTGGTGCAAAACGAGATATCTTGTGGCTCCCATCTGCAATCTCCGGGATAGGCTTGACCACTCCTGGGACACTTAATATCATATCCTTTAACTTTTTCAATTCTCTGGCCATGGCATGATTGATACCTGTATCCTGCATAAGGCCAAGGTTAGTGGTATAAGAATTATTGAAAGTGTTACCTCTCATTGGGTTCAAATTAGGAAGAGCGGATGTGAATCCATATTGTTGGGGCTCTGGAATGACCGATGGACCAGTAGAGGCAATGGTCTGCATTGGAATAAAATCTCCCTGATGGATATCGGAACTCCCTGATTGCAAACTCCTTAAGGATCCCAGAATCTGGAAGGATCCATGAAACTGAGAGGATCCTTGAACCTGCGAGGATCCTGGGACGTAGGAAGATCCTTGAACCTGGGAGGATCCTTGAAACTGAGAGGATCCTTGAACCTGGGAGGATCCTGGGACATAGGAGGATCCTTGAACCTGGGAGGATCCTGGGACATATGAGGATCCTAGAACCTGCGAGGATCCTTGAAACGGCCAGAACCCTTGAATCTGCTGCGCTCCTGAGTATCGTCCTGAGCTTACGAAGGATCCTATATGCTGAGGATGGGATCTTGCTGGTTGGAAGTATGACCCTGAAGCCTGAGTCATTGCTGATGATCCGTAATGCACTCCTTTTGGTCCTCCCACATATTGAACGTCTGGAACCACTGAAGGCTGAGAAGTTATAACCGGAGTATCGAAATTCAAAGATCTGGGCATCAGTGGGGAATGATCCTCTGCCGATCTCTTCTGTTTCTTGATGTCTCCAATTTCTCTAAGAATCCTTTCATTGGTCTTATCCTGCTGCTGTATATGCTCCTTCATCTGCAAAATCAGAGTAAACAAGTCACTAGTAGTGGGAGTATAAGAAGCAGAAGAAGTTGGAGGTTTTGAGAAAATGGGAGTTGGTTTCTTCTCGGAATTTTTCTGAGGTCCAGAAGGTGGTGGAGGCAAAGGTGGAATGCCCTGGGATGAATTGATTGTAGACATCGCACTGGAGGTGTTCTTTGATGATGAAGCCATCTGCTTGGATGTAACGAACCAAAATGATCAAAAAAATGAGAATTTCTTAGGAATGAAGCACCAATTGTCCCACGGATGGCGCCAAACTGTTTTGGTCAAAAATCAGACGAGGATGATGCAACCAAACTCTCTATTACGGGGTATGATGCTTGAATTGGTAAACAACAATGAGGATCACTCAGAAATGAATTGCACAGGAGACACAAAGATTTATACGAGGAAAAAGCCCTTGATCAATGAATGATCTCCGGCTTAAAAAACCTCGGGTGATGGAAACTACCGATCACCAACTCAAATTAAACAATAATCCTTTTACAACTTCGGATGATAGCGAGCTAAGTACAAGGATCACTATAGTGTATCGTGTAGAAATGTATGAAAAATGCTAAGTGTTTTGCCGAGAGCTGGTGAGTGCAGTTGTACGAGTGTGTGTAGCCAAAAATAGCCAAGTGTTCTTAAAAAATAGCTCGCTACCCCCTTAAAATTAGAAAATATCAAGCCTAACTAACTGTCCGCATTTCGTGCCTTCTCCCCACGTTCTCCATAACATTCACAATGGTCAAGCACGTGCAGAATTGAAGGGAATATGCTCCAGGAATATCGCCATGACCAAGTCCAAGCCGGTACTCCTGCAAAACAATACCGAATTCAAAGTGAACAATCATTAGTATAAGGATCCTTAGGATGATCCATGATCCTGATCCTGAAGTACTTCTGAGGATCACTAATTGTCACAGAAGTAAGGATCACCAAACAGGATAACACTTGAGGATCACAGGTCACTAAGAAATCCTCCCCTAACAGCCTTTAACCTGCATGTGGTCAATTTAGTTAACACCAGGATATGGCCCAGGATGTTACCAATATCATAATCCAGTATCCTGATCACAAGTAAACAACCAAAAGCAGGATATTAGTCAGGATATATACGCTCAGAAAATGGCCCATAACAATTGTCCCCAAATATATCTGTTGGTATACCAATCCAACGGATATATTTTAAAAATTCTATCTCATAAATCAAGGCAATTAAATCAAGACGACGGTCAAGATTACACCATAACTTCCAACGCGCTTTTAACTCGATGGAGATCTACAATGCTCCTATATCTTCTCTCTTCTTGTTTGAAAAGCAGATATCTCCAACGGAGTCTCCAGGTAATTCCCTACTTCTTATTCATTTCCTGTTAATCTCTTTTCCTTTACTTGCAATGGCTGCCAGAACTAATTCTCAAACCGGTGAATCATCCGAGACCTTCATTCAGCAGAATCTTCTCAAAAATCCCGAGAAGGAGGTCTGTGCTTTTGATAACGGAGACATTGCAGCTTTGAGAGCTTCCGGTGCTTTCCCTGATGGCACGGTCTTTAGACCATTTGATCGGTCAATTCGATCGGACGTTTCTTCTGCTGATTGGGTCTGCTTCCCGGCATACCCTTTCTCGCTAGGTCTTCGGTACCCTTTTCCCGAATTTATGATGCAATTCTTCCGGACTACCGGTATCTACTTTGCCCAAACCATGCCCATGGTCTGGAGGGTATTAATCGTACTCAACCAAATTAAAAATCTTCACTGTCGCGACCTTTGTATCGAAGATATGCCAATCGCTTACCGCCTCCGATCCCACGGTTCTAGCCGGTTTTTGCTTTTTTCGACTTCCAACAAACCCCTTATTCTTAAAGCCACAAAAAACGAAGACGGATGGCAACGCAAGTTCTTCTTCGTCAAACGAGACTCCATTGATGAGGGTGCTAGCCTTCCGGTGGAGTGGTTAACCACCGGTAGGATCATGAATGTTCCCACATACCTTTAGACTTTTATCTTTTGCTAATATCCTCTTATTTGATCCTTTTGCAGTGAATTTTAAGGAAGTAGCTCCCCCTACTGCGGAATCAGAAAAAAGAATCAAAACTATTTACCAATTACCTGCAAGTGACAGGAGTTTTACCACACATATCCCGAGTTCCAGTCAATACTCATCATCTGAAATGTCTGGTAAGGACTAATTTTGAAATAATTAATTAGCGCAATATAATATAATGAAGGGTAATAAAGATGTAAGATTTTTTCCCTTTATGCAGCACCAGCCAAGATCCTTGAAGTCTTTGACCTCGACGAGCTGGACAGTTATTCCGATCAGGTCCAGATCAAGAAGGAACCTAGTCCCAAGGTCACGGCCTCATCCAAGCCCAGCAGTTCCAAGGCCATCGTCATTCCTAAACCTTCGCCAGCTACCAAGCCCCGGAGTTCAAGCTCTCGTATAAAGAAAGAGCCCGATTCCCCCTTCATCTCTGATACATTCCCCTATGAGAATCACGGGTTCATCGAAGCAAGCGGATTTATGACTTCTTTTCTCAACCAGGTTAGCACCCTTGAGTCATATCCTGCAGCTTATACCACTTATAAGTATTTATTAAAACCAATACCTGTCTTCTTATTTTTGCAGGGTCCATAACGTCTGGTTCATCTATATCAAGAATCATGTGGGCTCAACAAGACGCTTGAATCCAAGTTGAAGAAAGCCGAGGTCACCATCTCCGATCAGGGCATGATTGCAGCCGCCAAATCTCGGCACTACGAGGAGAAGTTCAAGGCTATGACCCAAGAACACCAGACTGCTCTCAACAAAGCTACTCTCCAGGCCCAAGCCGATCTTGATGCTGCCCATGCTCAACATGAACGAGATATGGTCAGCTACCGGGAAAGCCTCAAAAGTTCCGTCGTCACTTCCCTCCTACAGGCCAGGCTAAAGATGGCCCATGAAGCCAAAACATTGGGCTTCGAATGCCCTACTTGGGACGTCAGTGCCTGGGAAACAAAGCTAAGGAGTCTCGGCGGCACTTCTACTAAACCTGCAGCTGAAGGATCTTCAAAAGCAATAGAAAAACCAACTAGTGCTGAGAGGGATGCTGATGCTGATCCCGATACGAATGCTGCTGAAATTACCATGAACGAAGAAGGCGCTGCCTCCTAAAACTTATTTTCTTTAATATTTGAGAGTTATGCTTATGTTTGAACAATTTTATTTCTGTATTAAAACGACTTGATAGCCGAAGGTGGATGGGTCCTAGGTTTTAGGATGAAACCTTCAGTTATCAACTGATATTGCTTATTTCAAATAATTTCATCTTTCAATTGGCTTGCTATTGCTCTCATATCCTGATCAATATACTCAGTGATATATTATGAAAACCTTTTTCAAATAGAATTTCTAAAAATTCAATTAATTTCAGACAAAACTTCTAAAGAATAAAAGATAGCCCATTTTCTAAAACCTGTTTTGATAATACATGTTTGATCAGGGTTTTCATTTTCAAATCAAATATTTCAATCAAATATTTCAATGAAACATCCCGAAACGTATTCCAAAAATACATTTCGAAGACATATCCTAAAGATATATCCTTAATCAAAGTTAAACAATTCATTTAAGGCTCACAAAGGAAAGATCATACCAGGAATTGAGTGTAGCCCTAGTATTAAATTCCAACCCCTTTTGTGACTTCTCCTACTAAGATGTCCCCAGTTCGAGACACTTAGCTCAACTTTGATCCTTTGTGCTTCATACAATTACTTTAGATGGAATGTCCCCTGTGCATGAAGTCCCCAAACACTTAGAAAATTTTTGAATACTAGTTCCAATTGTATAGACAATTTTTTGTGTTACAGGGGTAAAACCCAAAATATACTAGAGATAAATCCTTTGTGTCCTGGGGAAAATCCCAAATTTTCGTGCGCTACAGGCGGGAGTGTATAAACTCCAAGACTTAGAAAGGTGAAAACCTTTAAACCTTAGAGAGCATGAAAATACCCTTTCGTGAGAGAGGGTGATCAATCCTCATATACCTTAAGGATTCAGGATATAGCCAATAGTAATGAAATTGTCAGCCACTTTTACATGAACTGGTCCCGCCACCTTGAAGTATTCCCGAATAACTTGCGCTCCAGGCGGGGTGTTTAAACCCAATTCAGAAGAAAGGTGAATACCTTTAAACCTGTGAAGGGATCAGGATCCCTTAGACGTGAGAGAGGGGGCCAATCCTCTAATCTTCCGAAGTATCCTGAGTGTGTATCCTGGTGCTACATCCCAAAGCATATTCTACAAAACACTTATAAGCTAAGGTGGGTGTTAGCCAGGCTAACACCCCTCCGATGCTTAAGTCAGTAACGGGTTCAAAACAGTAAATGATATTAAAATTTAATAAAAGAGTTTGAATCCATACCACCCTGAGTCAGAATTTGAATTCCATACTCACTTAAAATAGAGCTTTAGATGTATAGCATTCCAGGATCTCGGTAGCATATCCCCCTCCATATTCTTGAGTCGGTATGCTCCTTTTCCTGATTCTGATTCAACCTCATAGGGACCTTCCCACTTTGGAGCCAACTTTCCATCAGCAGGATTAGTAGTATTCTGAAAAGCTTTTCTTAATACCCAATCTCCAACCTGAAATCTTCTAGTCCTTATATTCTTGTTATATGCTTTAGATATCCTCTGTTGATATGCTGCCATCCTTAGCCTTGCAGCGTCTCTTGTCTCATCAATAGTATCCAGTTCCTGGAATAGGACTTCAGGATTCTTCTCAGGATCCCTAAGGTTGGATCTCGCTGTAGGTATCACCATTTCTGTCGGGATCACCGCTTCTGCTCCAAACACCAAGGAAAACGGGGTTTGGCCAGTTGCATTCTTCACCGTTGTCCTATCAGCCCACAAAACAAAGGGTAATTCTTTTGCCCATCTTCCTTTCTTAGCCCCTAGTCTCTTTTTTAAGTTGTTGATAATTATCTTGTTTGAGGATTCTGCTTGTCCATTTGCTTGAGGATGCACCGGAGTAGACGTGATCATTTTAATTCCCCAACTCTTGCAAAAGTCAGTAGTCCTTTTACTTATGAATTGAGATCCATTGTCACAAATTATCTCAGCTGGTACTCCAAACCTAGTCAAGATATTCCTTTTTATGAAGGATACCACTTCTTGATCTCTAACTTGAACAAATGCTTCTGCTTCAACCCACTTGGAGAAATAATCCGTCATTGCCAACATGAAAACCTTTCCTCCTGGAGCCTTCGGAAGCTTTCCCACTATATCCATTCCCCATTTCATGAACGGCCAAGGGGAAACAATAGGATACAGTGGTTCAGCAGGCTGATGTAATATGTTACTATGTCTTTGACATGCGTCACATCTTCGAGCATATTCTGAGGCATCTTTTCTCATCGTCGGCCAATAATATCCTGTCCTTAATACTCTTGAGAATAACGACCTACCCCCAGTATGGTTACCACAATCCCCTTCGTGTATATCCTGAAGTACTTCTTTGGTTTCGGGATCCTCCAAGCACCTCAGATATGGTCCTGCAAGAGATTTCTTATACAAAAGGTCATTTATAATAGTGAATCGTGATACCTTCATTCTAAAGGCTTTAGGATTCTCATTCTTTGGGATGTGTCCTTCCTTGAGATATCTCATGATTGGAGCCGTCCAGGACTTAGGATCCTCCTCGGGATACTCATCATCAGGATCCTGAATACTTATTACTTCCCTATCCTGAGGATTCGTCGCAGGATATAGGATATGTAATATTGGTATTCGGGTTCCTTCCGGTATCCTGATCGATGATCCCAGATTTGCCAAGGCATCAGCTTCAACATTTTCCTCTCTTGGTACCTGTTCAAGTGTAAAAATATCAAAGTATCCTGCTAATTTTTTTGAGAATTTCGAGATATTCAGATAACTTTTCACCTTTTACTGCGTAAGATCCATTGAAATGGTTAGTAATCAATAGGGAATCAACATATACTTGTAAACATCTAATATTCATATTTTTAGCCAACTCTAATCCTGCAAACAAAGCTTCATATTCTGCCTCATTATTAGTAGCAGGAAATTCACACCTAATAGCCTGGGGTAATATGTCCCCCTGTGGCGATTTTAGTAGTATACCTAGACCTACACCTCTTACGTTAGATGCACCATCAGTATACAATGTCCAACATTCTAAGTTTTCTCCTAGCTGCTGTACTTCTAAGTCTACTTCATTTTGAATGTCACTACTGAAATCAGCCACAAAGTCAGCTAAAGCCTGAGACTTTATGGCATTTCTAGGCTCATATACTAAGTCATAAGCACTTAATTTTACTGACCACTTAGCCATCCTACCCGACATCTCGGGTTTCCTAAGCACGTTTTTAACAGGATAATTGGTTTTAACATGAATCCTATGTGTCTCAAAATAATGTCTAAGTTTCGTTGATGCCATAACTAGGGCTAATATCAATTTTTCTAGATGAGAATATCTAGTTTCAACATCTAATAAATTTTTACTAACATAATAGACAGGATACTGCTGACCTTCATGATCCTTTACAAGGACAGCACTTACTGCATTCCCTGATACTGCAAGATACAGGGATAATGGTTCACCATTTTCAGGCTTCATCAATAGAGGTGCAGTTGAGAGATATTGCTTCAAATCCTGCAAGGCTGCTTCATGCTTTGCTCCCCATTCGAACTTCTTATTCTTCTTGAGGATATCATAAAATTCCTTGCATTTTTCCGAGGATCTTGAAATAAATCTGTTCAATGCTGCTACTCGGCCGGTTAACCGTTGGACATCCTTCATATTCGAAGGTGATTTTATATCCAGGATAGCTCTAATCTGCTCCGGGCTTGCCTCTATGCCTCTTTTGGTCACCATATATCCTAGAAACTTTCCTGCCCCCACTCCGAAATGGCACTTAGCAGGATTCAGTTTCATGTTATATTGATCCAGGATATCAAATGCTCCCTTACTATCCTGGAGATGATCCTCAGCCTTTTTAGATTTCACCACCATATCATCAATATATACTTCCATGGTGTCCCCCAGCTTGTCTTTAAACATCATGTTTACCAACCTCTGGTATGTTGCACCTGCATTTTTCAAACCAAAGGGCATAGCAGTATAACAATAAATACCTGTGGGTGTCATGAAAGCAGTATCCTCCTGATCAGAGGGTTCCATTTGGATTTGCTGAAATCCTGAAGAGGCATCCATGAAGGTTAACATCTCGTGGTCGGCGGTAGCATCTACCAGTGAATCAATATGAGGTAGAGGAAACGGGTCTTTTGGACAGGCTTTGTTTAAGTCTGTGTAGTCTACACAAACTCTCCATTTCCCATTTTTCTTTTGTACCATGACTACATTCGCAAGCCATTTAGGAAACTTCACTTCTCTAATCATTTTGCTCCTTAGTAGCCTTTGAACTTCCTCTTGGATGATCACATTTCGCTCCGGAGCAAATTTCCTTCTCTTTTGCTGGACCGGCTTGAACGACCTGTCAATACCGAGTTTATGTGTTATAATATCCTTGGAAATACCTGTCATATCCTCATGCTTCCAAGCAAATGTTGACATCCTGCATTTCAAAAAATTAGTCAATTGATTTTCAATATCCTGATGGATATTGGTTCCTACGAGCACCGAGATATCCGGATTATCCTGATCCAGGATAACTTTCTTTACATCCTGCTCCGAAGCCTCCATGATATCCTGGGCCCACATCTTTAATTGCTATGCTGCATTAGGCTTGGTTGAGGATTTCATTGAGGATGAGTAGCATTCCTTTGCCTCCTGCTGATCACTATCAACTTTGACGACCCCCCAAGGGGTAGGGATCTTGATGCACTGATGATAAGTCGATGGCACAGCCTTCATGTCATGGATCCATGGCCTGCCTAGTATGATGTTATAGCAGGATAGGGAATCCATCACACAGAAGCGTTGTATCGAGTTGACCCCTTCAACATATACTGGTAACTTTATCTCCCCTACGGTATTCCTAGCTTCTCCACTGAAACCAACGAGCACAGTGGACATTGAAGTAATGTCCATTAGAGATACATTCATCCTCTTCAATGTTTCCAGCTGAATTGTGTTGACAGAGCTACCGTTGTCCACTAATATCCTGCGTACAAAATGGTTAGCAACATATAATGTAATTACAAGGGCATCATGGTGAGGATCCTGCACAGTATCCCTGTCGTCACTGTCGAAAGTGATCACTTTATCAATTGTAAGGGTAGTCATCCTGGCTAGTTTGTCTCCCCTTTCAGTCATAGCCTCCTTTGCATGTCTCTTGGCCGCAGAATACGAAGTCCCACAAATGTCGGATCCTCCTGAAATAAAGTTAATTATTTTGGCATCTGCTGGGGGTGATGCTGCTCGTTCAGGATCCTTCTCAGGATCCTGCCCTTTATTCTTCTTTCTTCCCAGCAAATCCTTCAGATACCCTTTGCTCAATAGGTAGCTTATTTCTTTCCTTAGAGCAATGCAATCCTCGGTCACATGTCCGAAATCCTCATGGAAGGCACACCATTTGGATTTGTCCTTCCAATCAGCTTTTTGTTGATTCTTTCGAGGCCACCTAGCTTTGTCTCCTAAACCCTGCATAGCATACATTAACTCAGGTATGTTAACAGAAAAGCAGTATTCAGATAATTCAGGATATTCTTCAGGATCCTCGTCTTCAACAGCATTCACTTTCTTGTTGTCATTTCTGCCATATGGCTTAGAGCGATATGGTTTATACGAGGATTCTGATTTCATGTTGGTTGATTCATAGGTTGAGGTAGAATTCATTCTCTCTTGCATCTTTTTGTCATCTTCCAAGCGAATATATCTCAAGGCCCTGTTATGAGCTTCGTCGAGATTCCTGCAGGGATTCATTACAAGATCCTAATAAAACTGAGAATCCTTTTGTAACCCCATCTTAAAAGCCTGCACAGCTGTTGCAACATCAAGATGTGGGATATCCAAGGATTCCCGACTAAACTTGTTCACATAATCCCTCAACGATTCCTGAGGTCCTTGAGTTATCCTGTAAAGATCACTGGTTAGTTTCTCAAAACTCCGGCTGCAAGAAAACTGACTATTAAATAAATTAACCAAATGAGCAAACGAAGTAATTGAGTGAGGAGGAACATTTAACAGCCATTTTAAGGCTGATCATGTCAGGGTAGATCCGAAACCCTTGCACAAGCATGCTTCCTTGAGCTCCGGAGGGATAGGGTTAATCTCCATTCTTTCCCTATACTGGGCAATATGCTCTTCAGGATCCGTAGTCCCATCATACAACTTCATGTTGGGGGTTTGAAATTGTCACACCCTCAAAATCCACACGCGGAGTATTACCGCGAGGCATGTGATGACCAGGATCTTAGCCACTAATTATTTTGAACGAATTAGTTATTGTTATAAACATTAGCATAATTAGTGACCTAATTTAAATTTTTCAAAACATAGTTTAAGTTCACAGCGGAAAGGGAAAGAAAACGCATCATAATTGAAACCACAAGTTTATTATCATGTTACTTACGAACCACGTACTCCATCCGATTGCAACGTCCGTCCAGAACTGTATCGAGCAACCTGCAAAGCATGCAGTAGAGTGTCAACATAACATTGGCGAGTTCACGTGTTTGTAGTTTTTCAGTTTTAATTCCAAAAACTTGTTTTAACCAGTTAATTTATCCGTTTATACATGCCATGGGGAGCTACCCCATAAGTGAGCGACTAAACTGTTTTTCCAATACCGAATACTAACTAACCGTACGTTTCCGCAGTGCCCCGTTTGTCAATGTTCTATCATCATTGACGGTTTGCCAGAGTCTATTAGTTCACGCCCGCTCCCAGTAACAAGGGTCGGTGTGAGGCTGGTCGAACCTAAATAGCGCTATCAACTGATAACCCGTTCGCCTGGCCCCGACGACTAATCGGTATTAAGTAGTAGGGACTTGAGTGATAGAGTTTCGTTTAGTGTTGCTCGTTGCATTTCCGTACAAACAGTAATTAACTAAGAGTCCCGCACAAGGGGAGAAAAGTAGGTTTGTATCCCTCACAGGGGATAGTGTTGTTACCCGTATCCCACACAAGGAGATAGAAATACCGCATCCCGCACAAGGAGATACTAAGCAATTCCAAACCAGGAAAAGTTGTTTCGTTCCGTTTCCCAACCACCGGGAACGCATGCTTTAAGTAAAAAGTAGTGAACTCACCTTTGCTTTGCTCGGTAGTAGTGTCACGTAAAATCCTACACGTATTATGGTTATTAATATTCGTTAGGTTCATATGCAAGTAGTGTCACGTAAAATCCTACACGTATCTAACACATAGCATGCATGTCATACAAGCATACACGGTATTGGGCCTATTCTAGGATGTAAACAGTTAAATAGTAACAGTTAGACATTAATACTAACACACAGTCCAAAACATCAGTTAACACATAGTGCATAAGGCCCACCAATGTTATTGGGCCTGTCCAAGTCGTATAAACAGTCAACCAGTAGTGGCATGTAGTAAAGTTAAACACACATCACGTAGCACACATAGTTTGCATAACTGTACAGTAATGGTAACAATAACACATAGTCCAAAACGTATCATCTAACTGTGTGCGGCCTAATAACCAAACTGGTCCACAAAACCAGTTCAGTCGGAACCGGGTGGTCTCGACTCGAGACTATGAGATCTCGAGTCGCAACCACGAGATTCTAAGTCGCAACAGCTAGTTTCGAGTTGTGCACATTTGAGTCGCAACCTTTGAGGTCTCGAGTCAGGTCTCGAGTCGAGATCAGGAGATCTCGAGTCGTAACCAAGCTGGTCTCGACTCCTGGAGCGTGTTGTCTGGTTTCGAGTTGTCCATCAATGGTCTCGAGTAGCAACCATAAGGTCTCGACTCGCAACTTATGCAGATGCTTCTAGAATTCTCAGATCAGTACTATCCAATCAAATTTCATTAACATGTACTATTTAATCAGATTTCATTAACATGATTCCTACACCGTACATTCCTAAATTTAGATCAAATGCACCTTTATCCAAATATTCTTAACACATTCAACTAGTTCATCAGATTCATCATTCATAAAAAAAATGGATCTAATACTTTAACTTTCCGCCAAAACATATCAACATGCTCACAACATCACCGTAACACATATCATAAATATCATCGAATCATCACTATTTCATTCCAAACATCCACTCATTATGCCTAACCACATTTCATCAGTTATACATGGTTTGTCCATTAACAAAATAATCAGATCTATCATTGTATTATCATCCTAATTATCATTTTCAAATTCAACAATTTCGTTAACAGTAACCATCATACATTAATCAATGGATTTCCTACTAATCACTGTTTTTCACTAAAGAGCTTCAAAGGACTGTTAAATATAATAGGGTAAATTGACACTGAGCAACCACACACGTACATTCACTTCCAAATCAAAATCACAACAAGGCACAGACGACACAACAAAACCTTAACAGATTTTTATATAAACTTACACAGGTCGTAAGGAGTCTGTACGGTTGCCGCTACTGCTACTGTTCATGAGTCGGTGCTCCAAAACTGCATCGGGTATGAATCGGACTCGAGTAACCCGGTTAACCGCCATTGTCGCCGGTATAACAACCATCACTTCAGTCGCCGTCACAGCCATCGGCGCCACCATCTTGCCGTCCTCCCACCGGAATGCATCAACGTCCGCACCTCGGCTCCGGTTGCTGTTTTGACGGCTCCTCCTTTGCTGCCATCGTTAGTCTGCTTCTCGGGACACCGGAAAATGACGCTGGTCGCCGGTGTGTGGTTGTTCGAACAGGGGGGGGGGGGGGTTGGAGCTGGGTGTGTAGAAGAAGGAGGTTTTTAAGGAGGGTGGGGAAGTGTTTGTTGGAGGAGGACCAGTCGCCGGCCGCCGGTAAACGGCCACACCAACCGGAGAGTTCATCGGAGAGAAAGAGAAGGCAAGGATTGGGGGTGTGTGTCGGCTGCAATTAAAAAGTGGGGATTTAGGGTTTAATAATATGAATATATATATGTAGAGGGTTTATGTGTAGGGGACTTGTGTTGGGCTCGGCCCGTGTAAGAACCCGTTAATTGTTTTCGTCTACAAGAATTGCCCGTAAATTGTATGACGGTAAATAGTGTGTTTCCCTCGACGTGCGTTATCATTATTTAATAACAACCAAAGATAATAATGATAATAATAATAATAATGAATATGAGTATTAATAAAATGCTCGTCTCTCGACGATCAGGATCAAGGGTTTGAGTTGTCACATTCTCCTCATGTTACTGGAATTTCATCCTCGAAATTTAAGCAAAAGTCATACGCTACGCTCTATATGTATACATAGACTCCATTACCACATGTAGATACAAGCAGTTTCACGAAAGTCCACAGAACGAACATGTAAGGCACATAGCACATACAGTCACATAGCACGTAAAAAACTCATAGCATTAGATTCACAGAGTTTGCAACTATTTCACACAGGACAAAATTCCACGATTTTAATTATAACAACAAAGAAACGTACAGGAAAAACCCGAAGTGTCACATTATCCCCGAGTTTCAGAAATTTCGTCCCGAAATTTTAGCGCGCAACCACTGACAAGCTAGTGTTAAAATGTTTGCGTGGGGCGTCACATCAGCCCCTTGTTGGTTTGAATTTTCTTCCCGAAATTCAGTTGTAGCCTCAGTGCTGGAAGTAACGTTTGTAAACAACTAGGGATACATGCGCATCATCTGGTTTTCCCGTTTCCAGGTAAGCTCGGGGCCACAGCACGAGATCCAACGAACTCGGTCTGTTGGCCTATTATACCACGCTTGAGGGTTTCGATTTCTTGATCCTTGATCTCAACCGGTTCCTCAACGAAGCGTAGTTTGTTGCTGATCACGAGTTCCTAAAAAGGAACAACAAATGTTTCATCTGACAGACACTTATTCAGATTTAGGCACGTGAAAGACGTGTACCACACTCAGCTCTTCAGGCATGTTTAGTCTGCAAGGCTACCCTACTGATCCTTTCGGTAATTTCGAACGGTCTAACATATCGCGGATCAAGTTCGTCCTGTTAGCCAAAATGTACCACACCGTTTCAGGGTGAAACTTTAAGTAGAACCTAGTCTCTGACTAGGAATTCTAGAGGGTTCCTACGCCTACCGCGTAGCCTTTCTGACGGTCTGGAGCTGCCGCCATGCGTAGTGCAAGATATGGGTCGGTATTTTGACATCCGCCCAACACAGAGGTGACCGGCATTTGCGTCCGTGCAATGCCTCAAATGGTGCTGCCTGAATGCTAGTGTGGTAGCTGTTGTTGGAAGAGAATTCTACAAAAGAGAAGTGTCACTTGTATTCAAGGTCGATAACACATGTTCTTAGCAAGCCTTTGGGTGTTTGGATGGTGCGTTTAAGCTGACCATCAGTTTGCGGGCGATAAGCGGTGCTCATACCTAATTGTGAGCCAAAGGTCTTTGTGCACAGCCCGCGACGAATCGGATGCAAAACGTGGGTTCGATGTAAAGTGATAGAAGTTGGCACTCTGTGCCCAGCATCTACTTCTATCAAGTAGACGGTTGCAAATTCAAAAACTTGTTGGTTTCTTTGGTCACGTGCCGTTACTAGCAGACATTTCATCAATGCCTTGGACTGGATAGGATAAGATAGTAGCACCTCGTAGATTACCTTCCAATAGCCGGAGTTGCGGATTATTGAGCATCTCCCCAATGCTAGGTGATGCTCTTTTGAGTTTAAACCGTGAGGGGTTGCGTATACGGTCGAGAAATGTGGGCTTTGCGATGTTATGAGCGTTGAAAACTTAGCGCAAGGCGGTTTAAGTTGTGGAGGTGCCAGGGTAGCGCAGAGGAGTCGTTCGGACTACCTCGGTTTTTTTTTGGAGTAGGTGCAGATGTCGTCAAAAGAAACAAGCGTCAAATTTTTGACAGGATGGAATAAATTAGAGTGTCGTGACTAGGTGTTAATCGTATCAAGTTCGAAGAGCAATGCTTGTGGTACCTTTACCCCCGGGGTACCCTTGGCTCGTTGCCCCAGCGAGTAACATTTGTAGGAAGTAATTCATCCAAACGTAGAATTGTGCAGAATAGAGTAGGATAAGAATCACGGAATTCGTGAAGCATAACGCGAGTAGCGAGAACATGCGAGACGGGTAGTCAAATCTGATGCATTCAACTTGAGACAAAACATAAAGGCTTTGGGATCGGCATTAGGGATTTATCAGACGTCGATGAGGTAGCTGGTCGTACACAAATCATGGGTGTTTAGAATAAAGAATGTCGCTTGCTAACAAGGGGTGTTACGTCGATTGGATTAGCACAAAAAGAAGTAGCTAGTGAGGGATGGTCGTCGTGCGGGTTTGTAGGTTTTAGGGTCTATTGAGACGTCTGGCAGGATGTGATTCCTTAAATTGGTGAGAAAATCAAGTTCGACTGGGTTGTTCTAAGTCGTGCGAATGAGTTTGAAGTAGCGCTTGCGTCGGGGGGGGGGGGGGTTGATGTGAAACTGTGGAAACGGGCTCTCGAAAAAGCACGATTGAGGTAAATGTTGCCAAATTTTTAGGGTTTATGAAGTTTGTCGACCAAAGGTCGATCTTGCCGAATTCATTAATCTGGAGAGAAATCTGGTCAAGGTTCCCGTATGAAGAAACGTGGATATTGTGATGAAGAAACGGTAGAAGCGGGGATACCATCTGGAGTAATAAACACAGATTCGTACAAAAGCTAGCGAAAGGATTCACGAAACCAGAAAAGTCGTCAAAGAATAACGGTTCTAGAAAATGAAGGGTAAGGTAAGCATCTAGGTCACCGTACTCGTCGATGGGTTGACTGGCTCATGTCTTCGTCTTGCCACGCTTCCAAATACGCCGGTTTGTAAGAAAGATATCAATTTGCTGGGTTTTGGGGGCATGCTAAGGTATAAGGTTGTACTTGAATAAGGGTTAACCATGTAACGAGAAATTAGGGGTAATAACTTCGTGGTCGATGTATAGGTGACATAATTGCTGGCACTACAATGAAAAGCATACACCGCGCATGCTTTTCGTGTTCGAGACGTGCAAACAGAAACCCAAAAAGTGTAGACTTACTAGAATGCTTCAAGAATCTAGGTGATCAGTCGTATGAGGGAACAAGTCTCACTACTTAAGTCGGGAAAAGAAATACGCAAGTAAAAAGGATGCGAATGACGTCGTCGTTCCTTCTAATATCCCATGATATAGGGGTGGCTCCCCTTCGTCGATTCATTCTCGTAACTTCTCTATGTGCTTCGTAGCAGGCCTTTCCTGGGCAGGTCTATTGAGTAGACGTCCTTCGCGTCGATTTGCAGTCCAGGGATGATATCAGGAAATACGTGGACGAGGGCTCGGAATAATTGGTTCCTTTCCCTTAGTGTATCGTGGTTTCGAACCAGGTTTAGGAGGACTCGCTCCTGTTAACCACGTAACACGCTAGCCTAGCCTTCGTATGATCCACTGTGTTAAATACTAAATATACACATACGTACTAACACATATAAGCTAATCATACACATACACACATAAGTTATGCACAAGTAAATGCCGATAGCCTACCATTACCAGGTGAGCATTTGAGGTTGACGAACCTTGCAATCCGAAGTGTGGTGTCGTTGTGGTTTCCACTAAAGAACGGTTATATTCCGGTTTTCATATAAAAATATTTTATTTCCCAAGCCAAAATATTTTATATTTAAAACCTAGTTCGCTATAACCAATGGCTCTGATACCAATCTGTCACACCCTCAAAATCCACACGCGGAGTATTACCGCGAGGCATGTGACGACCAGGATCTTAGCCACTAATTATTTTGAACGGATTAGTTATTGTTATAAACATTAGCATAATTAGTGACCTAATTTAAATTTTTCAAAACATAGTTTAAGTTCACAGCGGAAAGGGAAAGAAAACGCATCATAATTGAAACCACAAGTTTATTATCATGTTACTTACGAACCACGTACTCCATCCGATTGCAACGTCCGTCCAGAATTGTATCGAGCAACCTGCAAAGCATGCAGTAGAGTGTCAACATAACGTTGGCGAGTTCATGTGTTTGTAGTTTTTCAGTTTTAATTCCAAAAACTTGTTTTAACCAGTTAATTTATCCGTTTATACATGCCATGGGGAGTTACCCCATAAGTGAGCGACTAAACTGTTTTTCCAATACCGAATACTAAGTAACCGTACGTTTCCGCAGTGCCCCGTTTGTCAATGTTCTATCATCATTGACGGTTTGCCAGAGTCTATTAGTTCACGCCCGCTCCCAGTAACAAGGGTCGGTGTGAGGCTGGTCGAACCTAAATAGCGCTATCAACTAATAACCCGTTCGCCTGGCCCCGCCGACTAATCAGTATTAAGTAGTAGGGACTTGAGTGATAGAGTTTCGTTTAGTGTTTCTCGTTGCATTTCCATACAAACAGTAATTAACTAAGAGTCCCGCACAAGGGGAGAAAAGTAGGTTTGTATCCCTCACAGGGGATAGTGTTGTTACCCGTATCCCACACAAGGAGATAGAAATACCGCATCCCGCACAAGGAGATAGTAAGCAATTCCAAACCAGGAAAAGTTGTTTCGTTCCGTTTCCCAACCACCGGGAACGCATGCTTTAAGTAAAAAGTAGTGAACTCACCTTTGCTTTGCTCGGTAGTCAATTTACTTGTGTTACGTTGGTCAACCTTACCCCATTATGGTTATTAATATTCGTTAGGTTCGTATGCAAGTAGTGTCACGTAAAATCCTACACGTATCTAACACATAGCATGCATGTCATACAAGCATACACGGTATTGGGCCTATTCTAGCATGTAAACAGTTAAATAGTAACAGTTAGACATTAATACTAACACACAGTCCAAAACATCAGTTAACACATAGTGCATAAGGCCCACCAATGTTATTGGGCCTGTCCAAGTCGTATAAACAGTCAACCAGTAGTGGCATGTAGTAAAGTTAAACACACATCACGTAGCACACATAGTTTGCATAACTGTACAGTAATGGTAACAATAACACATAGTCCAAAACGTATCATCTAACTATGTGCGGCCCAATAACCAAACTGGTCCACAAAACCAGTTCAGTCGGAACCGGGTGGTCTCGAGTCGAGACTATGAGATCTCGAGTCGCAACCACGAGATTCTAAGTCGCAACAACTAGTTTTGAGTTGTGCACATTTGAGTCGCAACCTTTGAGGTCTCGAGTCATAACCAAGCTGGTCTCGACTCCTGGAGCGTGTTGTCTGGTTTCGAGTTGTCCATCAATGGTCTCGAGTAGCAACCATAAGGTCTCGACTCGCAACTTATGCAGATGCTTCTAGAATTCTCAGATCAGTACTATCCAATCAAATTTCATTAACATGTACTATCCAATCAGATTTCATTAACATGATTCCTATACCGTACATTCCTAAATTTAGATCAAATGCACCTTTATCCAAATATTCTTAACACATTCAACCAGTTCATCAGATTCATCATTCATAAAAAAATGGATCTAATACTATAACTTTCCGCCAAAACATATCAACATGCTCACAACATCACCGTAACACATATCATAAATATCATCGAATCATCACTATTTCATTCCAAACATCCACTCATTATGCCTAACCACATTTCATCAGTTATACATGGTTTGTCCATTAACAAAATAATCAGATCTATCATTGTATTATCATCCTAATTATCATTTTCAAATTCAACAATTTCGTTAACAGTTACCATCATACATTAATCAATGGATTTCCTACTAATCACTGTTTTTCACTAAAGAGCTTCAAAGGACTGTTAAATATAATAGGGTAAATTGACACTGAGCAACCACACACGTACATTCACTTCCAAATCAAAATCACAACAAGGCACAGACGACACAACAAAACCTTAACAGATTTTTATATAAACTTACACAGGTCGTAAGGAGTCTGTACGGTTGCCGCTACTGCTACTGTTCATGAGTCGGTGCTCCAAAACTGCACCGGGTATGAATCGGAATCGAGTAACCCGGTTAACCGCCATTGTCGCCGGTATAACAGCCATCACTTCAGTCGCCGTCACAGCCATCGGCGCCACCATCTTGCCGTCCTCCCACCGGAATGCATCAACATCCACACCTCGGCTCCGGTTGCTGTTTTGACGGCTCCTCCTTTGCTGCCATCGTTAGTCTGCTTCTCGGGACACCGGAAAACGCCGCTGGTCGCCGGTGTGTGGTTTTTCGAACAGGGGGGGGGGGGGGGTTGGAGCTGAGTGTGTAGAAGAAGGAGGTTTTTAAGGAGGGTGGGGAAGTGTTTGTTGGAGGAGGACCAGTCGCCGGCCGCCGGTAAACGGCCACACCGACCGGAGAGTTCATCGGAGAGAAAGAGAAGGCAAGGATTGGGGGTGTGTGTCGGCTGCAATATAAAAGTGGGGATTTAGGGTTTAATAATATGAATATATATATGTAGAGGGTTTATGTGTAGGGGACTTGTGTTGGGCTCGGCCCGTGTAAGAACCCGTTAATTGTTTTCGTCTACGAGAATTGCCCGTAAATTGTATGA
The DNA here is from genome assembly GCA_030545235.1 of Helianthus tuberosus. Classification (NCBI taxonomy): domain Eukaryota; kingdom Viridiplantae; phylum Streptophyta; class Magnoliopsida; order Asterales; family Asteraceae; genus Helianthus; species Helianthus tuberosus. The sequence continues at coordinate 171,239,778 of CM060448.1, read as the reverse complement.
CGGTAAATAGTGTGTTTCCCTCGTCGTGCGTTATCATTATTTAATAACAACCAAAGATAATAATGATAATAATAATAATGAATATGAGCATTAATAAAATGCTCGTCTCTCGACGATCAGGATCAAGGGTTTGAGTTGTCACATAAATCTCTTTGGGATTTCAGCATCACAGATGGAATATGCAAAGCGGGATATCCTGTGGTTGTCTTGGGATACTTCCGGAATTGGCTGGACCACTCCAGGTACACTAGATATCATGTCCTTCAATTTCTGAAGCTCCCTAGTAAATGTTGACGTCATACCTGCATCCTGCAAAGACCCATTATTGTTAGTAGCAAGAGTATTATTATTTGACATGTTACCGGTCTGAGGATTCTGGCCATATCCTGAGCTCCTCACAGTTGACATCCTGACCGAGGAGGGTATCTCAGGAGTATGATTCTGAGAATGGCTTGGCACGATATTCCCCCGGTTATCTTCGGTGTAAACTGCAGAACTGAAGTTCAAAGCTCTAGGCTGCAAAGGAGTGACAGTTTCTTCAGCAGGTCTACTTGGGCCGGATTTCAAGATTTGTATCTCTCTCATCAGCATCCGATAAGTTTCCTGCTGCTGCCTCATCTGTTCATGTACACTACCAAACAAGTTCAGAATTTCATCATTAGAAGACAAAACAGGACCAGATCCCTGGGTACTGGGAGCGGGGATAACATCCCGAGCCACATGACTTTCAGTTCCGTGTGAAGAAGCTTGCATTCTTGGAGGAGGAGGTGGAAGCACCGAACCAATTGTTGCAGAGGTTGTAGCAGATATGGTGGAAGAGCTCATGTTTGATCTTGAGGCCATTGAAAACAATGTAGCAAAAAGTTTTGACAATAGAAAACCGAGTAATGATTTTACTAGAGTTTTTAGTTAAAATAACACCACTTGCCCCACGGTGGGCGCCAAATTGTTTTGGTCAAAAATTACCGAAGCAATTAAGTGATCAAATTAGTTAAGTGAGGTAGTGTGCTAGAAATATGTGTGAAAAATATGTTAATCAAGTTAATTGCAAAAACAGTTTCAGGATACGGCTCAGGATATAGAGCTGTATCTATGATCAAACAATGAGCAAAAAAGTAAAGGTTGATACGTTATGTACGAGGAAAGCCCTTGATCAATCTAGATCGCCGGCACAAAACCTCGAGAGCTGACAATCGCAGCTGCCTTGTTCTTCTATTACTTCAAATGTCAGGATACAGTGCAGGATGTGATGCGGATCAACTAGGTGTTACAATGTAATTCGAGTACAAGTGTTTGTGTGTAGTGACTGCTGAAAGCTAGAGAGCAAAAGTGTTCGAAAGTGTGTGTGAAAGTTGCGTGCCTTAATCTGATCCGCCCCCATCTATTTATAGTAAAAGAAATGCACCAAACTATCCTAATAAACCGGGATCCGACGAATATTCCCCACTTGAACGTTGTAGACCTGGTCTTTCGGGTTCAACGTCTCTCATATAACAGATATTCCCGAGTCTTAAGGAGAAGAAGTCCATCTGACCGTTAGTAACCCACAGCCTTTAACCTGCACGTGGTCAATTTAGTTAACACCAGGATATGGCCCAGGATATTACCAATATCCTAATCCAGTATCCTGATCACAAGTAAACAACCAAAAGCAGGATATTAGTCAGGATATATACGCTCAGAAAATGGCCCATAACACATGTGCCTCAAGAAGTAGAAATAGGTAATAATAAAAGTTTTTTTGTTTGTGACATGTGCTGGAATTGCAAACTGAGCATTGACGATGAAGAATACTTCGTCGATTTAATTCCCATGTCCATGGGAGAATTTCAAGTGGTAATCAGGATGGATTGGCTAGCTCGATATCACGCGAAAGTAATATGCTACCGTGAGGAGATACAACTAACATCTCTGAGCGGGAAACATGTTACTATCGATGGGGAGAAAAGTTGTAGTCCCATAATATGTTCGTTTATTGAAGCTTATAAGCTTGTTCAACATGGATGTAAGGCATATCTGGCTTACATACATGATTCGACTAAAGAGTCTCTAGAAATTAAAGACGTACCAGTCGTACGGGAGTTTGAAGATGTTTTCCTGGAGGATCTACCAGGGATACCATGAGGAGGAATTTGGCATCAAATTAGTTCCGAGTGCAAAACCGGTAGCTAAAGCATCGTATCAATTAGCACCACCGGAACTACAAGAATTATTGTCTCAATTGCAAGATCTACTCCAAAGGATTTATTCGGCCAAGTGTTTCTCCGTGGGGAGCGTCAGTGTTATTCGTATAGAAGAAAGACGGAAGCTGTAACAACTCTCATCAAAAGTCCTAATTATTAAATTAATTAGTCCAAAAGGAAACCCTAATTGAGACACCCAAGTGATTCTGAACAAACCCTAAAATTTTTAGAATTTTCAGAATCAGGATTAGGGCCCCTAAAACTCAGGGGGGGTTAAACCCTATTGACGATTATCCACATTGTGAGCTGTAGAAATCAAATTTTCGAAATCCACCAACTCAGCAAGCCTACCCATGCACGTAGCTACCCTATGAATATAGGTTGGCAGTCGCGTAGCGCGATGACTAAGGGGTAGGCAGTCGCGCTACGCGACGGTGTAAAATTTTCAGTATAAATAGGTTGGTTTGGGACTTGAATTCTGGTACAAAAACGACGGAAAAATTCGAAGTATACTCTAAGTTATAGCAGGAATACTCTAAATAACACACACGGGTCTCGAAATTCTGCTGCAAAACAGGGTATTAGCACAATCGCTGCTACGATTCATTTATCCGACGATCAATATATCCAATGAATGTTTAAGTGCCGCCCACATTAGGGTTATACTTTATTATTCGTCATTAATTTGACGGATCATCGTTAATTCGATAGATAAAGTATTATACTTTGTCGTTCGTTGTTAATTCAACGGATCATCGTTAATTCGATGGATGAAGTATTGCATTTTGTCATTCATTGTGAGAATTTGATCTAGTAAATTATCGTAATTGCTGGATTGATTACTAACCCAGTTTTGTGTGCATTGTTATTTATATTAGGTTAACAAGGCTAAATCATAGATTAGACTCTGACCATATTAAATCAGCAATGTGAGTCATTCTCTTTTTATCAAATTACTTTACAAAACCCTATTTATTTCAAAGTTATAATTACAGGGATTAAGTTTATGTAATCACCATATTACAGCCGGTATGTGGGGTTTTGTATACATTACTTGATAATCGTCACCATTGGGGCAGCCAATGGGGGATATGACCATAGTCACAGACACCATTGGACGAATGGGCCAATGGGTCGAGTGACAAATACCGTGGGTAGTTGGCTTGATATCAGAAACATTGTAATCGCTCTTAATACTGTATATTATAACAAATGTGTCATTTTAGTAAATAGAATGATTCACTCAGTATTTCCCGCTGACAAAACATTTTTCAAACATGTTTCAGGTGATCTGCTGTAATTCAGGAAAAAGTGCTGGGGAGCATTTCAAGCTTAAAATAGTGGCTCATTATAAAAATAAGGAAATAAGTTTGTAAAATAAAGATTTTATAAAATCATACTTTTGTAAATTATCGGGGTTTTATCCCGAATTGTGAAATAAAATAATCGGGAAATATTTTAGCTTTAAACGATCCTGTTAAATAAACTTCCGCTATTAAACTTAATCAATTAAATACCGCAGTATTTCTGTCCCGCGGCTTCTGAAATGGGTCAAACCGGGTCGGGGGCCGTGACAGAAAAAGGTGGTATCAGAGCCACTGGGTTAAGCTAATTAAGTATTTAGAAATACTTAATTCTTCCTGATTACTATTATGTGATTATGTGTTTTATTAACTGGCTATTTGTTAAATACAGTATGGGTAAACAAAAGCTGTCAAGCATCTATCTTAAATTAGATAGATCATCTAATGAGAAGGGAAGTTCATCCCAAACCAAATCCTCGAATCAGGCTGAAATTCCTGAAGAAGGAATATTCGTGCGAAAGGCACAATACGAGGAATCACTTTCTCCTCAAAGGAGGGAAATGATTATTAAGAAAAGTAAAGAGAAAATCCGAGAAAAGAAGATTAAACGGGAAATTCAGGAATTAATTGATAAATCACCTTGGGAAGATAAACTAGATGAGAAATGGGCAAATTTATACATGCTAGCCACAATAGCAGAAAATATAAATCTTTAAAGTTAGCACCCTACACTCACAATCTAGAAACTCGGTGTGATAAATAAAATTTGAAACCTAAGTGTGTTTTTCAGTTATCGTTGTAATCAATTAGTACATAGTATGTAATAAATTATAAAGTTATTTGTAAATTTTAACTTAGTATTCTATGCATTTTGCATATATACTACATCAGCATGAGTGAGATATCCGAAGCTTTTCAGAACCTTAATCTTTACCCCGTAACTATCAAAGCTTCCAAGGAATATACTAGCTATTATCCCGATGTTGAACAACCAGTAGAATTCAAGGTTCCACCTTTGAGCAAGCCAAAACAAAAGAAAAGGACTTATGTAGGATGGAGAAAAATACGTAAGAAGAAGCCAGCTAAAAAAACTGCCCAAAATAAACAATCCTTTGAAAAAGGGAAAAGAAATTATAACCGGAGAGATTTCTAAACAACAGGAAATGGAAACTGGAGAAAAAGAGGAGGATAAGGAGATAGAAATACAGATGGAGGAAATTACTAAAGAAGTAATAATGGAAGTTGGGCAAGGCTCTAGACCAACCCAGAGAGAAATCGGAGAAAGCTCCAATCAAAACCAGGGAAGGACTTTTCAAGATGAGATAGATTTCCTATTGGCAAGCTGCGAAACAATTCAGCCTGTCAATAATAATAATAATACTTTTACTTATTCTCTTGAAAACCAACTCCCTATGAATTGGGAACCAGCAATTCCAGACCCAATAGTTCACTCTCAAACCATAGGAATGGACGAATGGTGGACGAACGACTGGCAATTTCAAAATATTGTCAACGATCCTTACTCTTTTCTTCCACAATTCGATCCAGAACCCCTACCTAATCCACCCATGAGTAATGAAAACATGGCTGAACTTCGCCACTTTGGTGAAGAGTTGTTTGATGCTGGAACTAGAATCAGGGAAATAGGGGGACAGATTGCCTGGAAGTACAATGAGAGGGAACTACGTTTTTAGAACAGCAAGTGACGAAAGATAGTAGGATGGTAAAACGATGTTTGTATAATAATAATAACAAAGTTAGTCTGTAAATAACGAATAAAACTCTGTATGATATCTGTGAGTAATGATGCATACTATAATAGATATAAAATGAAATCGAGAAATCGATTGTTTTGACTATATTTGTATTATAAAATTTTCTGATTGTTGGTATATAATTGTTATTTAGCAGATACTAATAAAATTTATATATATATTATCAGATGGCAAACAGTGGTAATGAACCTATAAATGAAGTTAATCAGTCTGAGCAACATCCAGGAGATCAATATATGACTCGGCAAGATATCGAAAACATTGTTGCTCAAGGGATAGCTAATGCTATTCCAGCATTCGTTGCTGCTATCAAGAATCCACCCGAACCACAACAAATTGTCCCTAGTAAACAGATTACTGAAGATAACTTCAGTAATAGTGTAAATGGAGGCAATAATCATGTTAATCATAATAAGGAACCACATCAAGCTCCATTACCCAAGAAAATGAAAACTGCAACGCCTGGTTGCACTTTCAAAGAATTCCTTGCTTGTAAACCCACTGAATTTGCAGGCAATGAAGGAGCAACTGCATCACTGCGTTGGTTAGAGAAAACCGAAGCAGTCATTGCAATAAGTAAATGTGGTAAAGATGATCAGGTCATGTATGCATCCAATCTGTTCAAAGAAAGTGCACTCGAATGGTGGAACACTGTGTTACAATCAAAAGGAAGAGTAATAGCTTATGCTATGACTTGGGAAGAATTTAAGGGTTTGGTGGAAAGAAAATTCTGTCCTGAGTATGAAAAGGAACAAATGACGAATAAGTTTTTAAATCATCGGATGATGGGTGTGGATTGTCGTGGGTATACCTCGACATTCTTTGAATATGCAAGAGTGGTACCAACACTGGCTTCGCCAGAACCGGTACTCATTTCTCGCTATATTTGGGGGCTAATTAGCGAAATCCGCAATATTGTTAAAGCTGCGAAACCTCGCACTATTGATGATGCGGTAGAATTAGCCAATACTCTAACCGATGAACTGGTGCGCACAAGAGATGAAGATAGGAAAAAGGCATTAGCCCAGAAAATTACCCAAGGATTTCGTGTGGGTAATAATAACAGCTTCAAGAGAAAAGGAACAGGGCAAGCTCCAACTCCGTCATTCTGCAGGAAATGCAAAAAGAAACATTATGGAAGATGCGATATCACTTGCAATTTTTGCAAGGGTATAGGACATCGTGAAGAAAACTGCAAAAAGAAGACAGTAATCTATTTTAACTGTGGAGAAGCGGGGCATTATAAAACAGAATGTCCTAAATTGGTCAAACCAGCAGATAACAAACCCAAAGCGACCGAAGGCACTACTAAGAAGAATGCTAGGGCATTTCAGCTGACCACTCAAGAAGCAGAACTCATTCCAGATGTGATAGCGGGTACGTTCTTAGTTCACAACGTGTACGCAAAAGTATTATTTGACTCTGGTGCAAACCAAAGTTTTATAAATACTTCATTCTGCCAAGCTCTTAGTTTACCTTTAACCAATATTAGGCAGATTTTTACAGTTGAAACAGCAGACGGAAATTCAGTTAAAATAGATAAAATTTTGCAAGAAGGAAACATAGAACTTTTAGGACATAAATTCTCTGCAAAATTATTGCCAATGAAATTAGCTGAATTTGATGTTGTATTAGGAATGGATTGGTTAATCGTCAACCATGCTAGAATCCTTTGTGATCAGAATTCCATAGAAATTCAATCACCTACCGGAGAAGTGATTAGGATTACAGGAGATAAACCACGTAAGCCCATGAAGTTCATATCAGTAATGAAAGTTGCTAATTATGAACGAAAACAAGGAATAGTGTATATGATTTCAGTAATCATCAGCACTAAGGGAAAAGATCTTAAGGAAATACCAGTAGTCTCAGAATATCCTGATGTATTTCCAGAAGATTTACCGGGATTACCTCCAGATAGGGAAGTAGAATTTAGGATTCATCTAATTCCAGGAACTACACCGATAGCCAAGGCACCTTATCGGTTAGCACCCACAGAAATGTTAGAACTGAAACAACAATTAGATGAATTACTAAGTAAAGGATTCATACAACCTAGCTCATCCCCTTGGGGAGCGCCAGTGTTGTTTGTAAAGAAAAAGGATGGTTCAATGAGAATGTGTATCGATTATAGGGAATTGAATAAGGTTACTATTAAGAATCGATATCCATTACCTAGGATTGATGATCTTTTTGATCAACTTCAGGGGGCTAGATATTTTTCTAAGATAGATTTACGCTCCGGATACCATCAATTGAAGGTACAAGAAGAAGACATACCTAAAACTGCTTTCAGAACTAGGTATGGTCATTACGAGTTTACAGTCATGTCCTTCGGATTAACAAATGCGCCTACAGCATTTATGGACATGATGAATAGGATCTGTAAACTGTACTTGGATAAATTTGTAATTGTCTTTATAGACGATATACTTATTTATTCCAAAAGTCAGACAGAGCATTGTGAACATCTTCATGCACTCTTAACTTTGTTAAGAAAAGAAAAGTTGTACGCCAAATTCTCGAAATGCGAATTTTGGCTAAAGGAAGTACAATTTTTAGGACACATGGTAAATCATGAAGGTATTCATGTAGATCCTGCTAAGATAGAGGCAATTACCAAATGGAAGGTTCCACAAACAGCAATGGAAATAAGAAGTTTTATAGGATTAGCTGGGTATTATAGACGGTTTATTAAGGATTTTTCCAAGATAGCTGTACCCTTAACTAAGATAACCTGTAAAGCTACTAAGTTTGAATGGGGACCCAAACAAGAAGAAGCTTTTAGAATTTTGAAACAGAAATTAACCCATGCACCAATCTTAGCCTTACCAGAAGGAACTGAAGATTTTGAAGTATATTGTGATGCTTCAAAATTAGGATTTGGTTGTGTGCTTATGCAACGCAAGAAGGTAATTGCGTACGCATCAAGGCAATTGAAAAAGCACGAAGAAAACTATACGACTCATGATTTAGAATTAGGAGCCGTAATTTTTGCCCTTAAGATTTGGAGACATTATCTTTACGGAAGTAAATTTACTGTCTACACAGACCACAAAAGTTTAAAATATATCTTTGGGCAAAAAGAGTTAAACATGAGGCAAAGGAGATGGATAGAAATCCTAAGTGACTACGACTGTGATATTCAGTATCACGAAGGAAAGGCGAATGTAGTTGCAGATGCCTTAAGTCGTAAGTATTATGAGAAACAACGACGGGTTCGTGCTCTCAGATTAAATCTACAAATAGATTTAATGGAACAAATGAAGAATGTTCAAACTATAGCAATCAAGGATGATGCTGAAGAAATGAAAGGAAGAATCAAGGAATTAAAACAAGGAGCAGATGGAATTTGGAGATTCCACAAAAGTAGAATTTGGGTACCTAAGCAAGGAGACTTAAGACCTAAGATTTTAGAAGAAGCTCATAAATCTAGGTACACTATGCATCCAGGAAACAACAAAATGTATCAAGATTTAAGAAAGAACTTTTGGTGGATAGGAATGAAAAAGGACATAGCCAGCTATGTTTCTAAATGTCTTACTTGTTCACAAGTTAAGGCAGAACATCAGAAACCTTCAGGATTACTACAACAATTAGAAATGCCAGTATGGAAATGGGAACTTATAACAATGGATTTTGTTACTAAGTTACCCAAAACCAGAAAAGGTAATGATGCGATTTGGGTAATTGTGGATCGATTAACCAAATCTGCTCACTTTCTACCTATGAAAGAAACCTTTAGCATGGAAAGACTGGCTAAATTATATGTAGATGAAGTTGTATCCTTACATGGAGTTCCACTCTCCATTGTTTCGGATAGAGATAGTCGTTTTACTTCCCATTTCTGGAAAAGTTTCCAGCAAGCTATGGGAACTCGACTAAATTTGAGCACTCCATATCATCCCCAAACAGATGGGCAAAGTGAAAGAACGATCCAAACTCTAGAAGACATGCTCCGAGCATGTGTGATAGACTTTGGTGGAAATTGGGATGATCACTTACCATTGATTGAATTCTCCTATAACAATAGTTATCACTCAAGCATTGAAACTGCTCCATTCGAGGCACTGTATGGAAGAAAGTGCAGAACTCCAGTTTGTTGGGCAGAGATTGGAGAAAGTCAATTATCAGGTCCTGAAATAGTGCAAGAAACAACTGATAAGGTTACTCAAATCAAAGAAAGGCTGAAAACGGCTCGAGATCGTCAGAAGAGTTATGCAGACAATAGATGCAAGCCGTTAGAATTCCAAGTTGGAGACAAAGTACTATTGAAAGTTTCTCCTTGGAAAGGAGTTGTTAGATTTGGTAAGAAAGGAAAGCTAAGTCCAAGATACGTAGGACCATTTCCAGTGATCCAACGTATAGGACCAGTAGCTTATCGTTTACAATTACCAGAAGAATTATCTGGAGTACATGATGTATTTCATGTATCCAATCTCAAGAAATGCTTATCAGATGAATCACTGGTAGTACCTCTTCGAGATATAGAGGTAAACGAAAAGTTGAAATTCGTTGAGAGACCTCTTCAAATTGAGGATCGAAAGATCAAGTTTCTCAAGCACAAACGACTAGTTCTAGTCAAAGTTAGATGGGATTCAAAGAGAGGAGCTGAGTACACTTGGGAACTGGAATCAGAAATGAAGAAAAAGTATCCTCAATTATTCCAGTAAATCTCGAGGACGAGATTTTTCTTAAGGTGGGGAGAATGTAACAACTCTCATCAAAAGTCCTAATTATTAAATTAATTAGTCCAAAAGGAAACCCTAATTGAGACACCCAAGTGATTCTGAACAAACCCTAAAATTTTTAGAATTTTCAGAATCAGGATTAGGGCCCCTAAAACTCAGGGGGGGTTAAACCCTATTGACGATTATCCACATTGTGAGCTGTAGAAATCAAATTTTCGAAATCCACCAACTCAGCAAGCCTACCCATGCACGTAGCTACCCTATGAATATAGGTTGGCAGTCGCGTAGCGCGACGACTAAGGGGTAGGCAGTCGCGCTACGCGACGGTGTAAAATTTTCAGTATAAATAGGTTGGTTTGGGACTTGAATTCTGGTACAAAAACGACGGAAAAATTCGAAGTATACTCTAAGTTATAGCAGGAATACTCTAAATAACACACACGGGTCTCGAAATTCTGCTGCAAAACAGGGTATTAGCACAATCGCTGCTACGATTCATTTATCCGACGATCAATATATCCAATGAATGTTTAAGTGCCGCCCACATTAGGGTTATACTTTATTATTCGTCATTAATTTGACGGATCATCGTTAATTCGATAGATAAAGTATTATACTTTGTCGTTCGTTGTTAATTCAACGGATCATCGTTAATTCGATGGATGAAGTATTGCATTTTGTCATTCATTGTGAGAATTTGATCTAGTAAATTATCGTAATTGCTGGATTGATTACTAACCCAGTTTTGTGTGCATTGTTATTTATATTAGGTTAACAAGGCTAAATCATAGATTAGACTCTGACCATATTAAATCAGCAATGTGAGTCATTCTCTTTTTATCAAATTACTTTACAAAACCCTATTTATTTCAAAGTTATAATTACAGGGATTAAGTTTATGTAATCACCATATTACAGCCGGTATGTGGGGTTTTGTATACATTACTTGATAATCGTCACCATTGGGGCAGCCAATGGGGGATATGACCATAGTCACAGACACCATTGGACGAATGGGCCAATGGGTCGAGTGACAAATACCGTGGGTAGTTGGCTTGATATCAGAAACATTGTAATCGCTCTTAATACTGTATATTATAACAAATGTGTCATTTTAGTAAATAGAATGATTCACTCAGTATTTCCCGCTGACAAAACCTTTTTCAAACATGTTTCAGGTGATCTGCTGTAATTCAGGAAAAAGTGCTGGGGAGCATTTCAAGCTTAAAATAGTGGCTCATTATAAAAATAAGGAAATAAGTTTGTAAAATAAAGATTTTATAAAATCATACTTTTGTAAATTATCGGGGTTTTATCCCGAATTGTGAAATAAAATAATCGGGAAATATTTTAGCTTTAAATGATCCTGTTAAATAAACTTCCGCTGTTAAACTTAATCAATTAAATACCGCAGTATTTCTGTCCCGCGGCTTCTGAAATGGGTCAAACCGGGTCGGGGGCCGTGACAGAAGCATGCGAATGTGTATTGATTACCGGGAGTTAAATAAACTCGCGGTAAAGAATCGATACCCGCTTCCGAGGATAGACGACTTGTTCAATTAGTTGCAAGGCACATGTTGGTTTTCAAAGATAGACTTAAGGTCGGGTTATCACCAATTGAAGGTGAAAGACGAAAATATACCAAAAACGGCATTTCAAACCCGTTATGGACATTATGAATTCTTAGTAATGTCTTTCGGATTAATGAATGCACCTGCAACTTTCATGGACCTCATGAATCGTGTCTGCAAACCAATGCTAGACAAATCGGTGATAGTATTCATCGACTATATTCTCGTGTATTCGAAGAGCGAAACGAATCACGAGTGTCATTTGCGTGAAGTAATAGAAGCGCTTAGGCGTGAAAGACTTTACGCGAAATTTTCAAAATGTTCCTTTTGGCTACGTGAGGTACCGTTTCTAGGGCATGTTATCAGTGCCGATGGAGTGTCGGTGGACCTGTCCAAAATAGAAGTTGTGTCTAAATGGAAACCTCCGAAGAATCCATCAGAGATTAATAGTTTCCTAGGTCTTGTTGGTTACTATCGGAGATTTATACAAGATTTCCCCAAAAGCGCGACGCCATTAACTAAGTTAACCCGTAAGGATGAGAAATTTGTATAGGGAAGTGCACAAGAAGATGCCTTTCGAATACTCAAAGAAAAGTTGACCACTGCTCTGGTATTGACATTAATAGATGGGACTGACGACATGGTCATATATTCTGACCCAGCTTAGTCTCGGGTGTGTACTTATGCAAAAAGGAAAAGTGATCGCGTATGCTTCAAGACAATTGAAAGTCCACGAAAAGAAGTATCCGACACATGATCTTGAATTGGCAGCATTAGTTTTTGCCTTAAAGATATGGAGGCATTATCTGTATGGTGTGAAATGCACTATTTTCACTGACCATAAAAATCTCAAGTACTTCTTTGATCAAAAGGAGTTGAATATGAGACAAAGACGTTGGCTATAGACGATGAAGGATTACGATTGTGAAATCCACTATCATCCCGGAAAAGCCAACATAGTGGTAGATACATTAAGCCGAAAAGAAGAATATTCACCCATTCAGGTGCAATCAATGAAACTAGTAGTGACCTCAGGTTTACTCAAACGAATCAGAGAGGCACAAATTGAAGCTGCAAAAGAAGAGAATTTGAATAAGGAAAGAATTGTGGGCCAGCTCAAAGACTTGGAGGATAGTAATAATGGATTGAAAACCCGTTTCAAGCGAATATGGGTTCCAAACACATGTAGTGTTAAAACGCTTCTTCTTGATGAAACCCACAAGTCACGCTATTCTATTCATCTGAGAGCTACTAAAATGTATCAATATTTGAAACAAAACTATTGGTGGCCCGGAATGAAGCGAGACATAATTAAGTATGTTGAAAAATGCTTAACTTGTTTACAAGTAAAAGCAGAACACTAGAAGCCTTACGGTAAAATTCAGCCGTTAGACATTTCGATGGGGAAGTGGGAGCATATCACCATGGATCTATTAACCAAACTAACAAGAACAACATGCGGATTTGACGCCATTTGGGAAGTAGTTGATAGATTGACCAAGAGTGCCCATTTTATTCCGATTCACGAGACATACACGTCTAAGAAAATGTCAAAAGTATACATGAATGAAATCGTCTCTCGCCATGGAGTGCCAGTGTCCATCGTGTCGGACATAGATACTAGGTTTACTTCAAACTTTTGGTGTGATTTTCAAGAACAGATGGGTACTAAGTTGTTTATTAGTACCGCATATCATCCGCAGACAAATGGGCAAAGGGAGAAAACTATTTAAACTCTCGAAGACATGCTACGAGCATGTATTATTGATTTTGGCGGTAGCTGGGATGTCTATCTACCACTAGTTGAACTTTCATATAACAACAGCTATCATTCCAGTATCGGGATGGCTCCGTATGAAATGCTTTATGGCTGGAAATATCGAACCCTGGTGTATTGGGGTGAAGTGGGTCCTCGTGAACTTGCCCACAAAGATGTAGTCCATATCACTAATGAGAAAATTGAAGTGTTCTGAGCTCATTTGAAAGCTACTCAATAGGGGTGAGCAAAAGGAAAAACCCGACCCTACCCGACCATTACAAACCCGACCCGAGAACCGATAAAAAATAAAATACAGAACCGATTCACTACCCTAAATTTAGGGTCGGTTCCGGTCCATAGGTCAAAGTCGGGTTTCACCATGAAAAGAACCGAGAACCGACCTGACCCGACCCTATTTTATATAAAAAATTGGAACCGATCTAAATACCTAGGTACTTGGGTTCGGGTCGAGTTGGGTATATTTTCGGTTCGGTTCTCGGTTATTTTCGGTCCGGACCTAAACTTGCTCACCCCTACTACTCAAGAGAGACAAAAGTCTTACGCTGATAAAAGACTAACACCAATCGAGTTTCAGGTTCGTGATATGGTTATGCTCAAAGTATCTCCGTGGAAGGGGGTCATCCGATTCTGAAAGAGGGGGAAATTGAGCCCAAGGTTTATTGGGCCACTTATAATCGTTGAACATGTGGGTAAAGTAACTTACCGACTCGAACTGCCAGAAGAATTGAGCCGTATACACAGCACTTTTCACATTTCACATCTTTGAAAGTGTTTAGCTGATGAAACAGCTTATATAAGCTACGGCGACATCGAAGTCAACGATAAATTGAACTATATCGTAAAGCCTATTGCAATTCTTGATCGAAAGATTAAAAGCTTAAGGAATAAATAAATCGATCAAGTAAAAGTCAAATGGGAACATCAGAAGGGATCGGACACCACTTGGGAGTCCGAAGAAGAGACGAGACGCTTATACCCTTACTTATTTGGTACGTATTACGATTTCGAGGGCGAAATCCTCTTTAAGGGGGTAGACTTGTAACACCTCTAAAATATTAAATTATATATGCGTGTATACATGTATAATTGTTAATATCGAAAATAAAATAGTGAAATTAAAACTAGGAATAATTAACCTAGTTAAAATATGTTATAGAAAGATGGGGAATCAAGGGATTCTAACCATTTTACATAACTTAAAAACTAGAGGGACTAACTTAGACATTTTTTAAAGTTGTTTTAAAAACAAAAGATAAGTTTGAAACACCTTCTGGTCGACCAAAACAGAGCAAACAAGGAGCTCTTGTTCTTCAAAACCCTAATATCAAATTCCTTCAAGAATTCAAAGAAAAATCAAGTTAGGAATTAAATTCAAGTGATATTCGTGATCACTATATTAAGGAGATCACAGGGTATGTTTAAAATTTATCTTTGGTGATGTTTGATTTTTCATGAATTCTCATAAGTGAAGAATTGATTGATGTTATGGCAAAATTTGGATGATTACAAGTCTAGGAACAAGTCTTAGATAAGAAATTGATGAATTCATGTCATAACCTAGTGATTTCAATGTTTATCATATAGGTGTTATGTGGGTTTGTGAATATAATGAAGAACACTTGAATCATAATGATAATTTAGTGTTGCTTGATAGTTATGATGTAAGTTTAAGTGTTATTATGATATTCTTGACATCTGATTTGGAATATCATGAATTAACATGGGTAAAAATTATTAATCATGAACATGATAGTGTTAGTATACTAATTGTGCCCACAAGATG
This sequence comes from Helianthus tuberosus, assembly GCA_030545235.1. Lineage (NCBI taxonomy): Eukaryota > Viridiplantae > Streptophyta > Magnoliopsida > Asterales > Asteraceae > Helianthus > Helianthus tuberosus. The sequence continues at coordinate 171,224,691 of CM060448.1, read as the reverse complement.
TTCGACAAAATGCTTAAATGAACTTGAAATAAGTGAGAAATATGAAAGAATCACTTAATTGAGTTATAGAAGCATCGTGTGTCAAATATTGATTATGAATTCTAAGTGTTATGTTCGAATGGAATTCTGTAGGAAATTTGGGTGGATCATCAAGTAATCAAGGCGGATCGGATAACTGTTTAAAGGGAAAGCTTTAAAGGTACGCGGCTACACGCTTCGTAAATTTACGCTAGTATTATACGTTTAATTAGTTTGAATGAAAATTGAATTGTTATGAAGTTTGGTTGTTCCTAAAACGGAGGATTTCCGTATGTATTAACCAAACGGAATAACTAGAGAACAGCGATAAGTATAAAGGTAAAAAGTGGTGGATTCCACTATAATGTTCAACTTTGTCAAAATAACTAGAATTATACATGTTTGGTTATATAAAAGCGATGGATTTCGCTAACAAACCAAACAGGTCAAAATAACCAAAGTAATAAAACTTTGGTGTTATAAAGCGATGGATGTCGCTAAGAAATCTTAACGGGTCAAATGGATGTCTTGATGCAAACCGGGAAGATTGCACAATTTAAAGACTTCAAATTGTTGCCTGGATTTGTTAAATAATAGTCATTATAGTCGTTAGCCAAGAAAGGTTAACGCGTAAGTCATAAACTCAAGTGTGAGTATGACTAAGAATTGGCTAATTCTAAATAAAGGATTCGTGTTACATTCGTTTAACTAGCTAAAGTTGAACGGGTCGAATAAAATATATACATATAGATAACGGTGCATAAATTTCCAATATAACATTCCGTAAATATAGACATGTTCATATATGTCACTCTCATAAAAGTTTGAAGGTTATAAACCAAGTTTAATGTTCCTAAATTGGAAAGGGTCAAATAATTTGGAAATAATTATAATGCCGAGAGAATAAATTTAAGAATTTTTTAAATTCAGATGTTGGGTTTTGAATTCATGTTATAGAGGGTTGAATTACGGTCACGTAGGAAGAAACGCATCGTAAAACGGATCAATAACGAACAAACTATGACCGTTTTCGTAAACCATAGTTCGGCTGATAATATGCCGGTCTTGTTAAAGATCTTTCTGTCGAAACACGTTGCTCGTGCCCCGCGACGGGGATTAGTTGTTCTCTCGCGGCCCATGAGGGTGGTCGCGTCACGCGACAAAGACATTATAATCCCATCGCGTAGCGCAGCGGATTAAATTGCTGCAGAATTGTTGCTGTGCATTGTGTTGGGTCATATGGACTTATTATAACATATCATAAACACATATAAACATGTATTAGCATTCATAATTAACAAGTTTGAGTGTTTTGATATTTAGGTAACTCATATCAACCTTCGGATGACGATCAAGCATACGCAAGAATCGAACACACAAATTAACAAAGCTTCCGCTACCTTAATAGTTTCTTTTGGTCACTAAGCTTATGTGTAACTATTATAACCATCTTTGGGATGTTTCAAACTTTTGTAAATATCGTTTGAAGATTTTGAACTTTATGTAAATGTCATTTTATCGATGTTTTTGGAATAACGACATTTTAAATGCACCATATATTATATGAAATATTAAATGGATGTAAGGGTCTTACATGATTTGAAAATTGTATATATAGGGTAGGGTTTATGCGAGAACCACCTTTATTGCGATAATCGCTAGAACCAATGTGAACACAACAAAATAAACTCACTACACCACCAAAAGCCTAAAAAAAACCTAACCCTTCACCCAAAAAAAAAAAAAATATAAACCCTGAACCCCCTCCCCCCAAAACCTAAATCCCCCTCCCCCCAAAGCTAAATGCTAAAAACTAACCTCCCCCCCCCCCCCCCCAAAAAAAAAAAAAAAAAAAAAAAAAAAAACCTACAAAAAAACCTAACCCCCACCCCCTGAAAACCTAAACCCCTCCCCCCCACCCCCACCCAAATTAAATGTTAAAAACTAAACCACCAAAAAACCTTAAGAAATCTAAAAAAACACAAAATAATTTTTTTTATACTTTTTTTTTTAAATCACTACTTTTAGTAGCCAAATTTTTTTAAGAATAATTATTAACAAAAAGTAGCGATTTTTATAAAAAAAAAGAATTAAAAAAATTATGTGTTTTTTAGATTTTTTTAGGTATTTTTGGTTGTGTTCACACTGGTTCTCGCGGTTCTCGCAATTAAATACACATGATCATAGAATATGTTCAATAAAAACTCGTAAAATATTCAAAAGATAAATAAATCATGAAAATATATCCCATTCATTACTAAGGCACATCCTAAGTGTCTTCAATTTCAAGTCTACTCAAAGTCACGTACCTATATCATGCGTAAAAAGGTTTTGGGTCAACGTACTGTTGGTGAATAGATCTAAATTATAAATAAAAAGTTTTGCTTTATTATTTGATTTATTTTACTTATAAATCATTTAAAAATATATTTTAATATGCAATTTATGTATTGTAGAAACATCCATAAACACCACAATCACCAAATCACAACAACAAACAACAATTCACCACAATCACAATATAAAAACAATGAGATTCAAGCCCCGAAGAGCAAATCTAATGGTGGCGATACTAAGTTCAACCCATAGTCGTGGGGAACCTAGTCAGTCGTGGATTCCCAATAGAAACCTTTGACACAAAGCAGGTAAACACATAGATACACGTAATGCAATAATCGATACTAGAAACAAAAGAAACTAGAAATAAAAAACAAAAGATACTAGAAAGAAGAAACAAAACACCTAACATAACCACACATTGATTTACATGCGATGATTTAAATAGAAACATAAGAAACGTGACACATGATACACCCTAAAAATATTTTATGATAAAAAGGGGAGAAAAATACATCTACTCACTGGTTGCGAAGAAATGATCCACGAGAATGCACTGCACGAAAATGAACTGTTTATATTTAAACAATAACCGCAATGTAAATAAACGAATACTAAACGAAATAATAACCTATTGATTTTAGGAAATTGGGTTCTCCTTTTTGGGGACTTTAAAATTATATAAAATTATGTTTGTTCAACAAGGATAACTAAAACAAAAATTATAAAATTCTAGAATTTATTAACATGGAAAAATCAAAGATTTACAATTTTAATGAGTTATTAATATTTAATAATACCAATAATTAAATAAGTTCATCGAACTCGTCTAAAAAGTATATATATCACATTTAATAACAATCCCTAATTTTATTTTAAAACAATAATTTTATAATAGGATTGATTTGTTTAAACAATTCCACAAATTCTTTAATTACATAATTATTAAAACTTATAGAGACATACTATGAAAAATTATAACCATTATATAACATGAAAAAATCAATAGGATTATTTATAAAATTTATATATGATAAACTTGTATTTTTTAAGATTAATATATACATACATATATATATATATATAGGGATGGGCTCATGCGAGAACTCCATTTATTGTGAGAACCGCGAGAACCAATGTGAACACAACCTAAAATAGTTAAAAAAACCTAAAAATAACCTAACCCCCCCCCCCCCCAAGCTAAATGCTAAAAACTAAAACCCCCAAAAAACCTAACCCCCTCCCCCCAAAAAAAAAACCTAAATCCCCCCCCCCCCCCCAAGCTAAAATGCTAAAAACTAAACCCCCAAAAAACCTAAAAAAATCTAATTTTTTTTTAATATTTTTTATGCTCAAATCGCTGCTTTTAGTGGCAAAAAAATTTTTTTTTTTTTTAAATAAAAAATTAAAAAAAAAAAAAAAATTTTTAATTTTTTTTTTGCTTCGAAAAGTAGCGATTTTTATATAAAAAATAAAAATAAAAAAAATTTGTGTGATTTTTAGCTATTTTTAGGCATTTTTGGTTGTGTTCACATTGGTTCTCGCAATAAGAGGTGGTTCTCGCATGATCTTCTCCCTATATATATATAATTGCAAATAACTCAAATTAAATCTATAAATTCCCAAAATTTATGGAAAAATTCCATTACAAATCTATAGTGTTTATATAATCTGAAATAATCAATAAAAGTATTTACTGAATTTATTTATGACTATCTTGTATTTTTATTTGATTTATCTAGTGATTAAAACATAAAAAAAAATTCTCAAAATTTACACAAAATATACTAATATGGTATATAACAATATTCTACTTTGAATTTCATCAAAACACATGTTTAACCCTAAAAGTCCCAAATTTTATGAACGAAAAACCCTAATTTCAACTATAATCAAATTCGAACAATTTAGCCATCTATCACTGAAATTGATAGAGGGCTTTTGTAAAGGATGAAAAGTAAACAATATTAGGCTTTGGAATCACCTAAAAAGGATGAGAATTGAAGGAGATATCGTAGGTTGAAGTTCTCAACCCTAATCTTGATCTTCACTTGAATCCGTGATATTAGAGAGATGTAAATGGAGTTTGAAAGTGGGGAATTACTGTAACACCCCAAAAACGGGTTTGGCAATCAAACTCCGTTAATATTACTTACGGGTAAAATACCGTTAGTGGTAAAAATTCACCCGGTAAATATTAGGATTTAAATAGATAAATCTAATATTAATTAAAAGGAGGATAAATACTTTGAGAAAACAAAGTATATAAAAGGCCCGAGTTAACGGGACTTAAAGTAAAAACAAGATGTGATTTCCCCGAACCCGCCAAGTAACTAGGAATATCAACCTAGTTAATCAAATGTTGTTAAAATGCCAATGAAACTTGATTAATAATACTCTTTATAAAAAGTTGAACAAGTGAGGGGACTAAACATGACAAAATTGAAAATAGTTTTATTTAATTAAAACAAAACACCAAAACACACACTTCAAGTGTGTGTTTGGTCGACATTTCCCAGGAGCCAAAAGGGGTTCTATCAAGTGAACCCTAAATCCACAAAATTGATCAAAATCAAGGAGAAATCAAGCCAAGAATTTGGGGCTTTTAATAAAATCGTGATCACCAAGCTTAGGGGATCACAAGGTATGTTGAATTTTGATGTTTAGTAATATTTCGAAATTTTGATGAACTTGCATGAACGAAATTCTTGCATGAATGTTCAATGTTATAGTGATATTAGTGTGGGTACAAGTCTAGGAACAAACCCTAGATGCAAACTTGTAGAATTGTGCCATAAACTAGTGATTAATCTAAATAACCAAGTATGAGCTAAGTGGGTTTTGTTGATTTAATGAAATTGATGTTATATTGGTGTTTATAAACACCATACTAACTTGTATGAATGAACTACTTGAACAAAATGGGGATTTGTTAAGAGTTCATACTTGATTTGAAGTGGGTCTTGACACAAGAATTAAACTCATGATTTATGATTTAGTTCAATAAGAAAAGTAGTCGAAGATTCATAAGGTGTGAAAGTCATGATTTAGAATGACTAATCTAACAACCTTGTGAATAATGAATGATAGTTGGCGCTTAACAAGCTAGGTGAAGCTTGGGGAGCAAGTGGGTCGATTGAAGCAAGTGAGAAAAGAAAAGCGTAATTCGGATGTGAGGTAAGTCAAAACTTACACCTTTTACTTGATATCTATTGTTTTTAAAGATTTTGAATAATCAAAAGTCACATTTGACTTATGATGTTTCGACCCGACATGCGAGGTTCGGAACAAAAAATAATGATAAACCATGTTGAATGGTTAAAAAGAGCTAATAAGGTCATTTAGTCATGTAATGATTAATAAATAACGAGTTTTGAATGATTTACCTTATAAGGTAAATCAATACAATTAATAAGGGTAAAACGACAATGTAGTCACTAGTTGACGATAACCGTTAGTTTTGAAGGACACTTTATGGCGTAAGATATAAAGGGGTCAAAATAATCAAGAAATAGATTTATAAGTAAATTGACCGTACGGTGTAAACCGGTACAAGTCATGTAGACGAGATGATAATAAATCCATCTCGTAAAAGTAAACGGTCATATAGACCAAACGGGTCAAAAGGTGAAAATATCACCCTTTGACAATATCGGCTAATGTTTTGTCGAGTTGCATGATTACAGGAATAAATATCGATTGAATGATGACATCGCTATTACTTAGCGCCACTAAGGCAAGGTATCGTAACGGGTCAATACATTGATCCGAGCCAGGTTTGAGTAATGATTCAACTCATCATGTAGAATTTGAGGTTTTCTAAGAGTTAAACAAGGTCAAATTGGATATTTGGTTATCTTAAAGATAAACCGAATAATTCAAGTTATAAATGTAGTATTTTAGAAACATAATGGTTTCTAAACAAGGTTATAGTTAAAAGACCGTATTTTTGGGTCAAACAAGTATCTGAAAGTCCTTCGTCGTAAAAGAAGGACCAAAATTGACCAAAACGCCCTTGTAGGCTAAATTGAACAAACAACCCTTAAAGATTGTTTGGAAACGAGTTTCATGATTAGATAAATACTTAGAATAAGTGTAGAAGTTGAAAGATGTAATACGTTAGTCAAATGGCTCTATTTGAGTCTTGCCGTAAAATAATAATCCGAGGGGTAAAACTCGGAACATACAGATATCCACATTAGATCCAACACACATATAGTTGTAGTTGAATATTAATTGATAAGAAATGTAGGAATAAGATGATAGAAATGAATGAAAGCGATTTCAGGCTTTAAGTGCTTAAAATACCCTTAACGGGTCAAAATAAGCATACGAGCGAAAATGGGTTTAAATTGTGTAATAAACCTGTGATTAGAACCTAATATGGTATATAACCTTAATTTGAAGAAGTGTATGTGATATAAAGATCAAACAAATATGTTTGTTTGATAAAATGCATAAACGGGTTAAAAGTTGATAAAAAGGTAACGAGTCGAAGGCTTAGAAGTCTCATAATTTATTATGATGGATGTTGGATTTTAACTCCATATGATGGAGAATTAAATTACGGACGCGTAGGAAAAAGAATCGGGTAAAACGGATAAAAAACGAGAGAGTTATGCTCGTTTCCGTGAAATCGGGTCATGCTGGGTATGTACAGCAACATAAAAGAAACATTCTGCCTAAAAGGGGGCTAGGTGGGGTGTCTAGCCCCTAGGCGTGACGCCTAGCCCCCCCTGAACATGAAAAACGTTTAATTTTGTTTGTTTGACCCATATAACTTGTTTAAACTTGTTATTTAACTATCAAAACTAACTTTTAAGTTGGTTTTGATCATAGGTGATTGCCAAGAGTGTCCGGATGAAGATCAAGCTCGAAGAAGAACCGAACACGATAAAGTTAAAAGCTTCCGCGCGGCGTTTCGTCGTATCTTTTAAACGACGAATTCAACTACATTAAGTTGTTCAAACTTTTAAATTGTAAAAGTTTTAGTAAACTCGTATTGACATACTTATGTGTAATCGTAAAAACATGCATTTTTAAGAAACTTATATTAAAATATTGTATTTAACAAGCAAGGGTGTTACAATTACGTGAGAAGATGTTTAGAATCAAACGAAAAGAGTTTTATCAGTTGTGATCACCAAATTTCATCATGATCATTTGAGCTTTTGAAGGTTCATCAATGGAGGTTTGAAATTCCAAGTTAATGGATTGTTTTATGGGTGATTAAGACTGATTTAATGATAGGAATTAGGTTCCTTTATTATAGCGATTCAGATGGCACCAAGAGGAGAGGAAATGACGTGGTATCAAGCAATGGAGAGTCGGGTCGAATCTTCAAATGGTACTAGATCACGCTGGGTGCATTCAGCAAAAGAGAAGATGATTACAAGTTGGTTCGAATGTGTGTTCAAGTGTTTTGGGATCCCGAATTTATCACAAGACATGCGAATGGTCCAGTGGTTGGTGCATTAACGTGTTTGTCTGGCCTGGGTTAGGCCGCGGGTTCTAATCCTTAGCCGCCCCTTATTATTATTTTTTCCTTTAAAACGTATCAGGTGTTTATAAAAAGGCAGTGTTTTTGGTTTCATTAAGCCAACTGGAACTGGCCCAGTGGTTTATGTGTTGTATGTAGAATGAGGGGGTTCCGGGTTTGAGTCTCGTCCCATTCATTCTTTTTGTTTCTGTAATGCCTTGCTTTTGGTAACTTTCCTTAATTAGAAAGCTTGTCTTGTATTTCTATTTTCGATAACTTGTTTCTCTTGTAATCGCATTTCGTTTCGAATCGTTGTAAACCCGAGACTTTGATCATAATAAAATTGATTATTTATGAGAATTATACATTGCTTATTCATGTTTACGTATATGTTTAAATCATATACATATGTGATGCATGTTCATTATTTTCGTAAATATACGCTTATCTTACAAACAACAATTGAAAATACACGACTTCATACGCTTCTTACGTACAAATACTTGGTTAATCATTTACCATACATGATCCGTGTTCTTTTATTCAAGCTTAGTAATTAATTACATGTTTTATATGCAAGTTATATACACCAATTATAACAAACATTAGGGGCTATAATTGACAAAACTTGAAATATGTGCGGCTGAACCAAGGCCGCAACACGCGCGAGCCAGCCTTGGTCCCACCGCGACCCGCGACAGATGTTGATCCGCAGCCAGCTTAATGCTGGTTGCGCATTGGTCAGTTTTCTTCCCTCAACTCCCACCTAAACTCATTTAATTCACTCCTAACCACTAACCCTAATCCCCCACTATATATACGACCATTCCCATTCTCATTTTCACTTTCCAAACCTCTCAAACACTCACAAATCCTCTCTAAAACTCTCTAAAAATTCTGAAGTTGAGCAGAAAGTTCAAGGTTATAAAAAGTGAGTTCTAGCTCACTTCCTTCTTCAATCTTGCTTGTTTCTTCTTCTATTTCACTTGGATAACCTCTAGGAAGCTTTTCACAAGTTTCCATGGCAAACTAAGGTGAAACCTCACCATATTTGAGGTCCAAAGTGAGTTGTATTTTGTATTTTGAACAATGTTCTTGTAACTTCATTTTCCTTGCTAGAACTTGGTTCACAACTTAGTCTATATTTGTGGGTTTGTGTTGAGGTTATTTCCATCAAGTTATGAGTTCAAAACTCTTTACTTTTCAGTTCATATATATCATAATCCAAGTGTTGAAAACAAGCATGATTTATCATCTTCTATATGATGAACTTGTGACTTGTGAAGTGTGAACCGTGGGAGCTTGGGCTTTCCAATCTAGTTCCACTACCTCACTTGTGAACCTTGTGTATGAACACTCAAGTGACTTCCTAGTATCAATGTAACATAACTCGGCCTAGCCTCCGACACTTAGTTAACTCTTTCCAGGTCATGGTGGTTCACCAGGGTTAGGATTTACTTGGTCACTTGAGCATACATTAGTTAGTTTTATTTCTTGTTATTCGTGACCCTTCGAATCATCCTTATGATGAATTGTGTAGTGGTGAATCATACACAAAGGTTAATCCTCCATGCTTGACTTATATGACAATCTATGATGGACTTAGTTTTAGGTTGATATTATAACTATGTGTGTGTGTGTGTGTATATATATATATATAAACATGGCTGAATTTGTGATGATAATCGGGCCATGATATCTACGAATCTAAGACTCTCGTTATTGATTCTAATGGGCAAATTAGGACCCATGAAATCACACATAACTTAGTGTCAAAAATGAGTACTTAGACTAGAAAATACTTTCAAACATATATACTTTTTGTACATTAAATTCCAATTTGAATTTTCCGTTTAAATTCCGTTACTTACACACCTTCGTTTCCCCATGTAGGGTGACTTTGGTGTTCCATCCTCCAACTTACAAACTCTTCACGGGATTACAAAGGAAAGCTTTGCAAAACCGTGAATACACTCGAACACCCCTTTTACGTTTTACATTTTTTTGGTGCAATATGTTTAGCATATTAAAATCACAAACACTTATACCTTATTTAAATGCACGAACAATCTAACACATCCATGCATAAGTTATACTTGATTCGTTAATCTAGGTTTGTTCGTTTTGTGATTAAACTTGTCATTAACTTCGTACGAGCCTACCCTTAATATGTATAGCGCTATAGGAGTAACGCATCGCCCGTGAATGTGAGGTTATGTTAAGTCTTTAAAAATTGCTTTAAACCTTGGGTTGACTTGATTATTCATATGCTAGATTTACGTTAATCTTGATAACATAGTTTGTGATGCGTGTCGAGTGTGATATATTTTTATTAATATTTTAAGCCCTTTTAACACATTAGTTAAGTTTTAAATTTATAAAACACGATATTCTACTAACACTAAACACACACATGGGCAAGTGCACCCATCGTGAGCGTAGTATAGCGTTGGTAAGATACCGAGGTCATCCAAGGACACAAGAGTTTTTAGTACCGATTTATTCTCAACGTCTAATCAAATCAAAATTTTTAGAAAAGGTTTTAAACATGTAAATAAAAACTAGAAATGCTGAAAAAAAAAAGAATAACAAATAGACAAGATGAATCACTTGGATCCGACTCGCCTTTAATGTAACCTTTGATGATTTCCACACTTTTTCACACTTTAAGAGATTATCTTAGTTATAGTAATAGGCCCCTCTTTTGAAGGTGACGTTACCCTCAACCCAGTGGTTTGAGTCAGCAAGAATACAATCCCAAAGGGTCGGAATATTGAAAGATAATTAACTAAGTTATTAATGCGTAAAGTGGTAGGCCCCTCTTTTGAAGGCGACGTTACCCTCGGCTAAGTGGTTTGAGTTAGCAGGGATACAATCCCAAGTAGCCGGTTTAATGTATTAATAGTAGTTTACATATGAGGGGATCAAGCCATTCGCACCCCTGCCATCCAACACTAGTGGGTATTGTAGGAGGTCCTAGTAAGCTTGACCTAGGTCCTTGTAGGATCTATACACTGAACAAGGCAAGAACCTTACCAAACCATTCCCTTAACCCCCGACCAGGTAGCCAACATATATCTATATAGACCGTAGATGTATGAATGGTGAAAATCTTTTACTTTATATAGACAGTAAAGTAATGCCAAGACACCATGGACAAATGATAAGGAAGTTTCACCTTCAACATAAGAAACTAGTTATTAAAGTCATTAATACAAAACCAAATAAAAAGTGTGAAAAGATTAAAAATCAAAAGTATTACACTAATGCTTGTCTTCACCAAGTGATGTAAGAGACTTAGCCAAACATGGCCTTTGATGACAAGAACTCTTACGATCAATCTTGGATCCCGAGACTACTACACACACTCTAAGGTGGATGATGGATGATGGTGGTGGATGTGGGTGTTGTAGTGGTGGTGGAGTGGTGGCGAAGTTGGAGAGAGGTGGTTTGCCAAGGGATGCCTTTGAAGTGAACCAAGCACCTCTATTTATAGCCTGAACAGAAACCCAGCCACGGCCCCGTGTCTGCTGGACACGGCCCCGTGGCCATCCATTTTCTCTTCCTTCATTAATTGCCTTTGTCTGCATTAGGCTCCACACGGCTCCGTGTTCACTGGGCACGGCCCCGTGTTCGCTGGGCACAGCCCCGTGTGAAGAAGCGTATATGTACTACCAAGATTTGCTAGATTTTGCGAATCTTAGCGTTGACCACACCCCGTGCTCAGTGGGCACGCCCCCTTGGTGAGCAATAAAAGCTTCTATAACTTTGTCTTTTCTGCAGACATCTGGCCACGCCCCCGTGCTCAGTGGGCATGAGGCCGTGGTCAGCCTTCTGTTTCTTTGTTTTTGCTTGGGAAGATGCTGTCGAGGGGTCGGGCATGCCATGTTTCTTCCTTTTCTTTGTATTTATGTTAGTTTTTGCTGCATATTTGTTCCTTTTGTTCGTTTAAGCTCATTTGGTCCTGAAAATATAAAAGGATGATAAAAGCACACTTTTTCCAACATTAGTACTAAAAAGGGTTAGTTTTATGCCTCATTTGATGTAATTTATATGTTGCATTTTGCACACATCAAATACCTCCACACTTGAATCTTTGCTTGTCCTCAAGTAAAACTCTTTATTATGTGGCTTACACACCCAAATGGAATGGGTAGAAGAGAATTTTTGGGCTTGTCTTGAATGTCGGGAATCCAAGATCTTTATTGGGTTTTATTTTTATACTATTTACAATCCTATTCATTATGATTTATTTAGAACGTTTCATAAGATAGATTACTTATTTGGGCATAACATGCCTATTTAAAATTCCATTTATATACAAGTTCACATACCTCATGGGAGATCACTCAACACTCGGCCGAAGATGTATTTTTGTGAAACACTCGAGACCGGCATGAAACTTACTTCTACCATATGCTTCCCAAGCAATCAATCATACTCCTTTTTAACTATAAACCTTTGTAAATATCAAAGGACTTTGGGGAAGGGTTAGGCTTGGGCTAAAGGTAGGTGGTTTTGGGTTAGTGGTTAGTAAATAGGGCAAAACGCGTAAAAAGCATCGGTCTTCGTAAAACTTTTTGTTTTTGTGACTTTTATTCAAACTAAGCATTTTCAAACAAAGTTTCTTTGAGAAACTTGTTTGTTTATTGCTAGACTTCATTTTTTTTTATAAAGAGACGTCACAAGCCAACCGGGCTTTTTACAAAAATAAAGGGTTTAAATGAAAAAGGTTTTGGTGGGTAAAGGGTGTTTGTTTTGTGGGTTTAGAAATGAAAAGGTTTAGAATCAAATGGGTTAACTAGGGGGATTTTGGGTGGGTGATAAAAAAGATGAAAAATAATGGTGTTGAAAGAAAAATGGGTTAGTCCTAATGCCTCCATCATTTACTTACTTGGGTTTGAGTTGGTAAGGACCGGGAATGTATAGTCGTGGCAAGTTCTAGAGTCGTAAGAACCAAGCGGCTATTCACACAAGAAACGATAAATGAGCATTTACTTTAAAGGTGTATGCTTGTATGCTCAATAAAGGCTCAAAACTCACTTGTCGAGTGTGATATATTTTTATTAATATTTTAAGCCCTTTTAACACATTAGTTAAGTTTTAAATTTATAAAACACGATATTCTACTAACACTAAACACACACATGGGCAAGTGCACCCATCGTGAGCGTAGTATAGCGTTGGTAAGATACCGAGGTCGTCCAATGACACAAGAGCTTTTAGTACCGATTTATCCTCAACGTCAAATCAAATCAAAATTTTTAGACAAGGTTTTAAACATGTAAATAAAAACTACAAATGCTGAAAAATAAAATAAAATAATAACAAACAGACAAGATGAATCACTTGGATCCGACTCGCCTTTAATGTAACCTTTGATGATTTCCACACTTTTTCACACTTTAATAGATTATCTTAGTTATAGTAGTAGGCCCCTCTTTTGAAGGTGACGTTGCCTCAACCCAGTGGTTTGAGTTAGCAAGAATACAATCCCACAGGGTCGGAATATTGAAAGATAATTAATTAAGTTATTAATGCATAAAGTGGTAGGCCCCTCTTTTGAAGGTGATGTGTGCAAAATGCAACATATAAATTACATCAATTGTGGCATAAAACTAACCCTTTTTTAGTACTAATGTTGGAAAAAGTGTGCTTTTGTCTTCCTTTTGTATTTTCAGGATTAAATGAGCTCAAATTAACAAAAGAAGCAAAAAGGCAGCTAAATCTAACATAAATACAAGAAAAGGAACAAACGTGACATGCCCGACCCCACGACAACATCTTCCCAAGCAAAACAAGAGAACAGAAGGCTGAACATGCCCCGTGCTCAATGAGCACGGGGGCGTGCCCAAGTGTCAGCATAAAAGACAAAGTTGTAGAAGCTTCCATCGCCCACCACGGGGCCGTGCTCAGCGGACACGGGGCCGTGCTCAGCGGACACGGGGCCGTGGTCAACTATAAGATTCGCAGAATCCAGGCAAATCTTGATAGTACAGATATGCTTCTGCACACGGGGTAGTGCCCAGCGGACACGGGGCCGTGGTCAACTAATACAGACAAGAGCAATTAATGAAGACAGAGAAGGATGTGGACACGGGGCCGTGCCCGAGCTTCTGTTCAGCCTATAAATAGGAGTGCTTGGCTCAAGCTCAAACCATCCCTTGGCACACCACCTCTCTCACACTTCACCCACCACCCACCACCACCATAACACCATCATCCACCACCATCATCCATTGTCCATCATAGAGTGTGTGAGTCGTCTCGGGATCCAAGATTGATCGTAAGAGTTCTTGACAATCAAGGCCATGTTTGCCTAAGTCTCTTACATCACTTGGTGAAGACAAAGTGTCTAGTGTAATACTTTTTATTTTTAATCTTTTCGCACTTTTTACTTGGTTATGTATTAATGCGTGCGAAGTGTTACTTATTTTAGGTGTATATTTTAAGCCATTTTTAACACTTATTTTAGCCAAGTTTTAAATTTATAAAACACGATATTTCACTAACACTAAACACACATATGGGCAAGTGCACCCATCGTTGAGTGTAGTATAGCGTTGGTAAGATACCGAGGTCGTCCAAGGACACAAGAGCTTTTAGTACCGGTTTATCCTCAACGTCTAACCAAAATAAAAGTTTAGAAAAATGTTTTAAACTAAGAAAATTAAAAACTAACTAAAATGCTGAAAATAAAAATAAAAGAAAAACAGATAGACAAGATGAATCACTTGGTTCCGACTCGTATCTAGTATAACCTTTGATTATTTCCGCACTTTTGCACATAATTAAGAGATTATCTTAGTTATTGTAGTAGGCCCCTCTTTTGAAGGTGACGTTACCCTCACCCCAGTAGTTTGAGTCAGCAGGGATACAATCCTAAAAGGGTGGATTATTGGAAGATAATGAATTAAGTTATTAATGCAGTATTGTGGTAGGCCCCGCTTTTGGCGGTGACGTTACCCTCGGCTAAGTAGTCTGAGTCAGCAGGGATACAGTCCTAAATAGCCGGGTTATAGTATTAATAGTAGTTAACTTATGAGGGGATCAAAGAGTTTGGACCCCCGCCATCCAATACCGTGAAGTATTGAAGGAGGTCCTACTAAATTTGACCCAGGTCCATTGCAGGACCTCTAAACGCTGAACAATGGCAAGACCTTTACCAAACCGTTCCCTTAACCCCCGACCAGGTAGCCAACATATCTCCATATAGACCGTGGAGATATGAATGGTGAAAATCCTTTATTTTATATAGACAGTAAAATAATGCCAAGACACCACGGACAAACGATAAGGAAAGATCACCTTCAACATAAGTAACTAGTTATTAAAGTCATTAATACAAAACCAAATAAAAAGTGCAAAAGATTAGAAATAAAAAGTATTATACTAGACACTTTGTCTTCACCAAGTGATGTAAGAGACTTAGGCAAACATGGCCTTGATTGTCAAGAACTCTTACGATCAATCTTGGATCCCGAGACGACTCACACACTCTACGATGGACAATGGATGATGGTGGTGGATGATGGTGTTGTGATGGTGGTGGGTGGTGGATGAAGTGTGAGAGAGGTGGTGTGCCAAGGGATGGTTTGAGCTTGAGCCAAGCACTCCTATTTATAGCCTGAACAGAAGCCTGGACACGGCCCCGTGTCCGCTGGACACGGCCCCGTGTCCACCCTTTTCTCTTTCTTCATTAATACAGTTTGTCTTTATTAGCTCCACACGCCCCCGTGTCCGCTGGGCACGCCCCCGTGCTTGTCTGACATTCTCTATCTTCATTAATTGTAATTCGCAATTACAATTAATGCGCCTGCTGTACTTTTGCCACGCCCCCGTGTTCACTGGACACGGCCCCGTGGTGGGCAATAGAAGCTTCTACAGGTTTGTCTTTAGTGCCAGGGCTGACCATCCTGGACACTGCCCCGTGCTCGCTGAGCACGGCCCCGTGTTGAGCTGGACACGCCCCGTGTCGAGCTGGGCACGCCCCGTGTCGAGCTGGGCACGCCCCGTGTCGAGCTGGGCACAGCCCCATGCTCAGCTTTCTTCTTGTTTTTGCTTTGGGAGATGCTGTCGAGGGGTCGGGCATGTCACGTCTTGTTCCTTTTCTTGTATTTATGTTAGATTTTGATGTCTTTTTGCTTCTTTTGTTAATTTGAGCTCATTTAATCCTGAAAATACAAAAAGGAAGACAAAAGCACACTTTTTCCAACATTAGTACTAAAAAAGGGTTAGTTTTATGCCTCGATTGATGAAATTTATATGTTACATTTTGAACACATCAAATACCCCCACACTTGAATCTTTGCTTGTCCTCAAGCAAAACTCTTTAATATGTGGCTATTTACACTCCCAAATGGAATTGGTAGAAAAGAAGGTTTTGGGCTTGTCATAGAGTGTCGGGATTTCCAAGATTCTTTATTTAGTTTTATTTTTATTTATTTACAATCCTATTCGTCATGATTTATTTAAAACTTTTCATAGGAGAAATTACTTATTAGGGCATAACATGCCTCTTTAAAATTTTATTTATACACAAGTTCACATACCTCACGGGGATCACTCAACACTCGGCCGAAAATGTATTTTTGTGGATCACTCGAGAGCGGCATGGAACTTACTCCTACCATAGGCTTGCCAAGCAATCAATCCTCCTCCTTTTTAACTTATATACCTTTGTAAATATCAAGAGGACTTTGTGGGTTAAGGGTTAGGCTTGGGTTAAAGGTAGGTGGTTGGGTTGGTGGTTAGTGGTTAGTAGAAAAAGGGCGAAAAGCGTAACAAGTGTCGGTTTTCGTATGACTTTCTATTTTTGTAACTTTTATTCTTGATGAAGTTATTTATTCAAACAAAGTTATTTTTGATGAACTTGTTTGTTTATTTTCTTTTGCTTCATCATCAACTTTTTTTTTTTTTTTTTTTTTTTGAAGTCATACGAAAAATCTAACGCATTACTAAAACAAAGGGGTAAAAATGAAAAAGGTTTTGGTGGGTAAAAAGGGTGTTTGGTTTGGGTTAAGAAATGAAAAGGTTTAGGCTCAAAGGGGTTAACTAGGGAGATTTTTTTGGGTAGGTGGTAAAAGAAAAAGAAAAATAATGGTGTGGAAATAAAAAAGGGTTAGTCCTAATGCCTCCATCATTTACTTACTCGGGTTTAAGTTGATAAGGATCGGGAATGTATCGTCATGGCAAGTTCTAGAGTTGTAAGAACCAAGCGGCTATTCACACAAGAAACGAAAAATGAGCATTTAGTTTAATGATATGTAATTGTATGCTCAATAAAGGCTCAAAACTCACTTTTGTGGGAATGGGTTTTTATGTGATCAAGTATATATAATCAAATTTTAACTAAGCTTGTCATGCCTTTTCATAATTTTCTTATGTTGGTTCTTTTTATCACGACGCTATCGGTTGTAAATTTGTAAAAATATAACCTTTTTAGAATTTTGAAATTCCCAAATTAAACCTAGACAAGTAAAAAAAAATGAAAAATTTTTGAAAAAAAATTTGGTGTGATTAGCGGTTCCAATAGAGTTTTGTGTAAGGCTTGTAATTAGGACTTGCAAGATTCAAGGTTTTAGCACCCCCCCACACTTAAATTACACATTGTCCTCAATGTGTCCCAAAAATAAGTTTTTAGGTTGATTGAATGTGTAAAAGTGGGTTAAAAACAAGATTTTATGGTACTGGGTAGCTGAACACGGGGTGGTGTTGGCTGAGCACGGCCCAGTGTCCAGACTGCCAGTACCAAAAGTAAACAGAAGGCTGGGCACGGGGGCGTGTCCAGTGAGCACGGCCCCGTGTCCAGGTACCTGAACTGGGCATTTTCTACAGAACCTTGGGCACGGGGCGTGTTGGGGTGAGCACGGCCCCGTGCTGAACTTGCTGTAATGAAGAAAAATTGTCGGGAGGCTCTGTTTTTGTGTATGGGGTGTTGGTTCAAGCTTCCCTTATCATCCTTCACCATCCCAAGTGTGTTTTATTCCTGAAAATTAAAAACTAAACTAGAAAACATAAAGGTAAATCTAAACTAAACTACGGATAGTTCCGCGGAATGCCTCCGTGGTGCGCCACGTTTATAAGGGTCCTTGGCTAGACCCACTTTATCAGGTGGTTCTGGCTCATCTTCAATTAGGGGGTCGTCATTGCCGAATGGATATTTCATTGATCGCTCAAGATCGACACTCTTTTTAAATGCCCCTAATTGAAGAGGTAGATTGTTGAACTTCCGGTTTTTCAAAGCTTTGTGAGTTTTTACAAATGGTCGTCCCAACACTAGAGGAGCGTCATCGAGGATGACAAAGTCGGTCGGGATTACCATCTGATTTGTTTGAACCAATACATCCTCAACTATACCGATTGATTTTATTACTTTCCGATTGGATAGAAAAATGGGTATTTGAAGTGGAGAAAAATCACTAATACTTAATTTTTCGAAAATGTAGTTAGGCATTATGTTAACACAAAGATCTTTATCGATTGTAACGTTACTAATAAACGAATTTTGAAAGAAACATGGAACCGGTGTAATGTTAATTTCAAATGGGTCTTCTTTTATTAGCGAGGGTTGATCATTAGTTAACTTAACACTTACCATTTCGTCAATTTTAGTGTTAGTGTTTAACTCTTTTAAAAACTTAGCATGAGTGGGTACTAAACAATGATTTTCGAAAGAAGGTGACAAGAGATTAATTTCTTCAAAATTAGACTCTTCTTGAATTTTAACATTGTCGGACTCACCTTTATCGTTGTTTAACTCAAGTGTCGGTTTTTCACTTATTTGTTCTTCCATTTTTACACTTTCAGCTATCTCTTCATTTTTTAATTCTTCTCTTGCGCGGGACTCCTCTTCCCTTGCACGAGATTCTCTTATACAGCGATCGATAACTCTTATGTGTTCTAATATCCTATCGGTTACTTCGGTTATAGAAAAAGAATCGGTATTTTCTAAGCTTGAATCCGGTTGTTCGATCCTTTGTTCCTCATAATACCCATATGAAGTAGATGGTTCACACCATTGTTCTTCATTGTAAGCATATGATGGATAAGGGTCGTAATTTTGTTCTTCATAATACTCATATGAGGTGGGTTGTTCACGCCATGGTTCCTCATAATAAGCATACGAAGGTGGTGGCTCATATCTTGGTTCCTCAAAGTATGAGTAAGAAGGCTCATACCTTGGTTCATCAAAATATGAGTATGAGGGAGGAGGTTCATACCTTTGGTCTTCATAGGATGTGTATGAAGTTGATGGCTCGTACCTGGGCTCCTCATAGTATGTGTATGAATTGGATGGTTGATATGAGTGATTATTTTGAACCGAGCGTGCGTTACGATAATTAGC
Source organism: Helianthus tuberosus (assembly GCA_030545235.1). Taxonomy (NCBI): domain Eukaryota; kingdom Viridiplantae; phylum Streptophyta; class Magnoliopsida; order Asterales; family Asteraceae; genus Helianthus; species Helianthus tuberosus. Next base: position 171,205,510 of record CM060448.1, on the reverse strand, counting down.
GCAATAATTACCCCTATAATCATCCTCCTCATAGGTGTAGTTGTAACCTCCTGAGTATTGATCCATAAGAATCACTCAGCAGACCACAACCGAGTCTCGAGATCAGAAAACAAAAAATAAAAACGGAAACAGAGGCTGGACACGGCCCCGTGTTGAGTGGACACGGCCCCGTGTTCAGGATCTGTATCTGGGCGTTTTAATTAAATTTACTGATTTCGTTGAGCACGGGGCGTGTTCAGTGAGCACGGCCCGTGTTCAAGCTTCTGTTACTGGGTGTTTTATGAAAAATATGCAGCACGGCCCCGTGTTCAGCGAGCACGGCCCGTGTTCAACCAACTGTAAATGCAAAACTAAACTAAAATGCAGAAAAATGTGGGCCCCTTTTGAAAAGGTTTTGAAAAACTGATTAGGCCGTCGATTTTAAGCTTTCCTAAAATCCTTGTGTCCCCGGCAACGGCGCCAAAAACTTAATGCATGCGAAGTGTTACTTATTTTAGGTGTATATTTTAAGCCCTTTTTAACACTTATTTTAGCCAAGTTTTAAATTTATAAAACACGATATTTCACTAACACTAAACACACATATGGGCAAGTGCACCCATCGTTGAGTGTAGTATAGCGTTGGTAAGATACCGAGGTCGTCCAAGGACACAAGAGCTTTTAGTACCAGTTTATCCTCAACGTCTAACCAAAATAAAAGTTTAGAAAAATGTTTTAAACTAAGAAAATTAAAAACTAACTAAAATGCTGAAAATAAAAATAAAAGAAAAACAGATAGACAAGATGAATCACTTGGTTCCGACTCGTATCTAGTATAACCTTTGATTATTTCCGCACTTTTGCACATAATTAAGAGATTATCTTAGTTATTGTAGTAGGCCCCTCTTTTGAAGGTGACGTTACCCTCACCCCAGTAGTTTGAGTCAGCAGGGATACAATCCTAAAAGGGTGGATTATTGGAAGATAATGAATTAAGTTATTAATGCAGTATTGTGGTAGGCCCCGCTTTTGGCGGTGACGTTACCCTCGGCTAAGTAGTCTGAGTCAGCAGGGATACAGTCCTAAATAGCCGGGTTATAGTATTAATAGTAGTTAACTTATGAGGGGATCAAAGAGTTTGGACCCCCGCCATCCAATACCGTGAAGTATTGAAGGAGGTCCTACTAAATTTGACCCAGGTCCATTGCAGGACCTCTAAACGCTGAACAATGGCAAGACCTTTACCAAACCGTTCCCTTAACCCCCGACCAGGTAGCCAACATATCTCCATATAGACCGTGGAGATATGAATGGTGAAAATCCGTTATTTTATATAGACAGTAAAATAATGCCAAGACACCACGGACAAACGATAAGGAAAGATCACCTTCAACATAAGTAACTAGTTATTAAAGTCATTAATACAAAACCAAATAAAAAGTGCAAAAGATTAGAAATAAAAAGTATTATACTAGACACTTTGTCTTCACCAAGTGATGTAAGAGACTTAGGCAAACATGGCCTTGATTGTCAAGAACTCTTACGATCAATCTTGGATCCCGAGACGACTCACACACTCTACGATGGACAATGGATGATGGTGGTGGATGATGGTGTTGTGATGGTGGTGGGTGGTGGATGAAGTGTGAGAGAGGTGGTGTGCCAAGGGATGGTTTGAGCTTGAGCCAAGCACTCCTATTTATAGCCTGAACAGAAGCCTGGACACGGCCCCGTGTCCACCCTTTTCTCTTTCTTCATTAATACAGTTTGTCTTTATTAGCTCCACACGCCCCCGTGTCCGCTGGGCACGCCCCCGTGCTTGTCTGACATTCTCTCTCTTCATTAATTGTAATTCGCAATTACAATTAATGCGCCTGCTGTACTTTCGCCACGCCCCCGTGTTCACTGGACACGGCCCCGTGGTGGGCAATAGAAGCTTCTACAGGTTTGTCTTTAGTGCCAGGGCTGACCATCCTGGACACTGCCCCGTGCTCGTTGAGCACGGCCCCGTGTTGAGCTGGACACGCCCCGTGTCGAGCTGGGCACGCCCCGTGTCGAGCTGGGCACAGCCCCATGCTCAGCTTTCTTCTTGTTTTTGCTTTGGGAGATGCTGTCGAGGGGTCGGGCATGTCACGTCTTGTTCCTTTTCTTGTATTTATGTTAGATTTGGATGTCTTTTTGCTTCTTTTGTTAATTTGAGCTCATTTAATCCTGAAAATACAAAAGGAAGACAAAAGCACACTTTTTCCAACATTAGTACTAAAAAAGGGTTAGTTTTATGCCTCGATTGATGAAATTTATATGTTACATTTTGAACACATCATGTATTAATGACTTTAATAAATAGTTTCTTATGTTGAAGGTGATTCTTCCTTATCGTTTGTCCGTGGTGTCTTGGCATTATTTTACTGTCTATATAAAATAAAAGATTTTCCCCATTCATATCTCCACGGTCTATATGGAGGTATGTTGGCTACCTGGTCGGGGGTTAAGGGAACGGTTTGGTAAGAGTCTTGCCATTGTTCAGTGTATAGATCCTGCAAAGGACCTGGGTCAAATTTAGTAGGACCTCCTTCAATACTTAACGGTATTGGATGGCGGGGGTCCAAACTCTTTGATCCCCTCATAAGTTAAGCTACTATTAATACTTTAACCCGGCTACTTAGGACTGTATCCCTGCTGACTCAGACTACTTAGCCGAGGGTAACGTCACCTTCAAAAGAGGGGCCTACCATAATATGCATTAATAACTTAATTAATTATCTTTCAATAATCCGACCCTTTAGGATTGTATCCTTGCTGACTCAAACTACTGGGTTGAGGGTAACGTCGCCTTCAAAAGAGGGGCCTACTACAATAACTAAGATAATCTCTTAAAAAGTGCAAAAGTGCGGAAATAATCAAAGGTTACACTATACACGAGTCGGAACCAAGTGATTCATCTTGTCTATCTGTTTTTATTTTTATTTTATTTTTATTTTTCAGCATTTTAGTTAGTTTTAGTTTTCTAGTTTAAAAACCTTTTTCTAAACTTTTTGATTTGATTAGACATTGAGGATAAACCGGTACTAAAAGCTCTTGTGTCCTTGGACGACCTCGGTATCTTACCAACACTATACTACGCTCACGATGGGTGCACTTGCCCATATGTGTGTTTAGTGTTAGTAAATATCGTGTTTTATAAATTTAAAACTTGGCTAAAAAAGTGTAAAAGGGCTTAAAATAAACATTAAAACCATAACACACTTCACGCACATCAAGTTTTTGGCGCCGTTTCCAGGGACACAAGGATTTTAAGAAAGCTTAAAATCGACGGCCTAATCAGTTTTTCAAAACCTTTTTAAAACGCGCGCACATTTTTCTGCATTTTAGTTTAGTTTTGCATTTACAGTAACCTGAACACGGGCCGTGTTCACTGAACACGGGGCCGTGCTGCACATTTTTCATAAAACACCCAGTAACAGTAGCTTGAACACGGGCCGTGCTCACTGAACATGCCCCGTGCTCAACGAAATAAGTAACTTTAATTAAAACACCGAGATATAGATTCTGTACACGGGGCCGTGTCCACTGAACACGGGGCCGTGCCTAGCCTTTGTTTCCGTTTTTATTTTCGTTTTCTGATCTCGAGACTTGGTTGTGGTCTGCTGAGTGATTCTTATGGATCAATACTCAGGAGGTTACAACTACACCTATGAGGAGGATGATTATAGGAGTAACTATTGCACTAATTGTGGTGACCCGCACTCGGTTCAATATTGTCACTTATATCAACCATCCACTTCATACACCTACTATGAGGAGCCCAGGTACGAGCCATCAACTTCATACACATCCTATGAAGACCAAAGGTATGAACCTCCTCCCTCATACTCATATTTTGATGAATCAAGGTATGAGCCTTCTTACTCATACTTTGAGGAACCAAGGTATGAGCCACCACCTTCATATGCTTATTATGAGGAACCATGGCGTGAACAACCCACCTCATATGAGTATTATGAAGAACAAAATTACGACCCTTGTCCATCATATGCTTACAATGAAGAACAATGGTGTGAACCATCTACTTCATATGGGTATTATGAGGAACAAAGGATCGAACAACCGGATTCAAGCTTTGAAAATCCCGATCCTTTTTCTATAACCGAAGTGACCGATAGGATATTAGAACACCTTAGAGTTATCGATCTCTATATAAAAGAATCTCGCGCAAGGGAAGAGGAGTTCCGCGCAAGAGAAGAATTAAATAAAGAAGAGATAACTGAAAGTGTGAAAATGGAAGAACAAATAAGTGAAAAACCGACACATGAGTTAAACAACGAAAAAGGTGAGTCCGACAACGTTAAAATTCAAGAAGAGTCTAATTTTGAAGAAATTAATCTCTTGTCACCTTCTTTTGAAAATCATTGTTTTGTTCCAACTCATGCTAAGTTCTTAAAAGAGTTAAACACTAACACTAATGTCACACCCCGATTTCCACGTGTCACCGGTGGGCCCGGTGGGGGAGTATCGTGACGTGGTTGGCAACGTAATAGTCAAACAACACAATATAATAATGCACAGCGGAAGCAATTTAAAAATAAGATACAACCAAATTTATTTATTGTAATCAAAGTCGCAATATCCGGTGTTTATCCACAGAACGGATCGAAACAAACTATCATTTATGGTTCAACAGACTTCTGGCATCCTAAGCTTGCGAGACTTTTATTGATGCTTAGGAGACAATCCAGCCAAGTTTCGTTTAGTACCTGCATTCAGTCTTTTTGGGAAAATACGTCAGTTTACACTGGTAAATACATTCAAGTGACTCATTTTGGAAAATGATTAAAAATTGGTTTGGATGCACATGGCATAAACATTTTTATTTAACTTGGGAGAATTATTTAATATTATAATCTTGTGAACGAATTACATGTTACTTATGCGTTCAGTAGCCCGAATCAAATCCGGGTTAAAAATCAATAGACACACCACTTTAAGTGAGTTATACACGGGAGTACGCCTACACCCCGTGCTCAGGTCGTGGCCATCTCGTAAGATGATGCCAGGGATATCCGGGACATGGTCATTAACCCCCCAAAGGCTGTAAAGTAAACAAGACTGTTTAAACGAGCCGATCAAATTATTCAACTACCCACTAAGCGTGGAGATTTGATGCCCGATCAAGCGGTACGCTATGTACCGTAACCCAAGCCCGTATAGGGAAAATAAGTTAAAAGTATTTACCTGATGCAAGTATAAATCACAAATAGCAGAATGCACGTAGCTTTTACTGTTTCTCCTAATCTGGAACGAAGGTTTAACATAACCTATTAGAATTCTAACGGGTCTTTTATTAAGCAAGCTTAAGCTTAGACCGGCTAGTTTCAAGATACGGTTCGTACGCACGATTAAGCGAAGACCGGATAGAATGTGATTCAGACCCGATAAGTTTGAAGACTTGTTTAATATGGGTTTATTATTCACATTCTGGATTTTGAGATAAAACCGTTAAGGTTTGACCCGTTTCGGCTAATTTATGTAAACTTGTTACATAAACCGAACCGTACGCGTAATAAGCGTGACGGGTAGTCATGAGAGTTATATACAGGTTCCCTAAGTTAATTATGTCTCAAATATGTTGTGACATCAGTAAGGTGTCTTTCGTTATGCCCGAAATGTGTTTAAACCCAAACTAGGCCCCGTAGGGGTAGTTTGGTCATTTAAAAGTTTTATAAAAGGGTTTAAGTGATAATCTGAGTTACAGGTCTGATGTAATCAGCAAATATACTCAATTTGCTAAGTTACATCAGTAGGTTAAAGCATGTATGTGAAACTTATCATTTTTAACCAAGCTAGGCCCCGTAGGGGTATTTTGGTAATTTCACATAAGCCGACAAGCTCACAACTGAAGTCTGAGTTTATCAATCTTTTCTTACTGTTAAATTATTATAATTTGCCTCTTATATCAGTAGGTATCAACCCGGGTATGTCCAATATGATTTTAAAACATACTATGCGCTAAAAATGCTAAATAAGGCGATTAAGGGCCATTACCGGGTTCGATACTTAAATCTGATATTTTTATATTTCCAGAAGGCTTAAAATAATTTATTTGTCATAACTAATCAGTAGCAAAAGGTTTGGAATCATTTAGATGTGTAAAACTCATTTTATGGCCCGTTAGGGTAAAACCGACAATTACCGGATTAAGCCTACGACTACGAGTTATGCTCAGCCTAAAATTAATTAAAAATCTTTAAAAATCCCAAATTAATATATCATATCAGTGGGTAAAAGATTTGATACCAAAAAGTATGCTTAACTAGGCTATACGCTAATTACGCCATTTTGTTAACATAAAGCATTAGTTTTGCGATAATGAGCATAACTCTTAATCTACAAGTCAAACTGATGTCAAACTTTGCATGCAAGTCTATATATCAGTAACAAAGGTTTCTACACTTTTACATTTTCATAAATCACGTTTTAAGGTAATAAGGGCATAACGGTCAACATATGAGCAATTAACGGAAACATGCATATTAATTGGATAACTAGTGAACCGAGGTGTATAATCTCAGAGTTTTTTTCTAACATGTAACCTAGTCCAATTAAAGCTCTGAGGAATTTCTAAAATATGCCTAAACGGGTCAGAACTGAAAGTCAAAGTGAAAGTCAAACTATGTGACTTTCGGTTCCGAACCGGGTTTAAACAGGAAATAGTCGGGTTGAACAGGTTTGGACATGTTATTATGCTAATTACTAAGTTATAACAATGATCAAACAGGTTATATATGTTCTAGATAGCTAATTATGCATAAATGACATTTTAAGCATTATGTTGACTTTTTAAGTAAATGTTTGACCCGACATTAGACCTGGTTAGAGTGGTGATCAGGGGAAACCCTTTTGAGGTTTTATTACCCACTTAAATACCAACTCATAACTACTTTTAATTCGAGATATTACTGAGCCATTATTGACTAATCTCGAAGTCAAACCGTAATTACGACGGTTTGACTTTTAGCTAATTAACTAAGCTAAAAGCAATTAGGGAAAGATTAGAATACTTACTGAGGTCCTATGCACGAGATATGATCACTATGAAGCAAGCTTGAGCTCCAGAAATGATCCACAATGCAGGAGATGGTGTGTGAATGAATGTTGCACTTGAAGGTCTTATATAGTGGTTCCACACACCATAAATCTTTGACAACAAGGTCTAGTAGTGCCCACAATCGATTGACATGTGTCCTAGGGGCTTAGGGGATGTTTTAGGGGCCAGGAGAAGTGTAAAAACGGGTAAAGGTCGCGCATATAGGCTTTAGGAGACAAACAACCATTTTTCACGGAACTGGGCACCCCTCGCGTGACGCGAGGGTCCCCTCGCGTGACGCGAGCCCCCCTGCAGATCAGCCTTTTGATTTCATTTGTTATTCAGTCCTTGGCTCTTCAAAACTCGAATAGGTACTGATTTATTGCACTTTAAACCCCCAAAATCGATCTACTAAGGCCTTAAAACATATACCCACTTTGCCAAGTCCCCGGGTAACTTTATTTTCACTCGAAAAGTCCTAACTTTCGACGTTTACGCTTTAACGCTTCGCACACGAATTTGATCATATCTTTCTCATACGTTAACGAAACTTTATGAAATTTTTATGGTGCATTCTTGTGAGCATAATTAATATTTACAAAGCTTCGGGTTTGTCAAAATGTCACTCAGAGGTATAAATTGAACATGTTGACACATTTGGTCCTTGTAGTTTGAAATCACTCACTTTTAGCTTCGTATGATCCATGATTTATTCGCTTGAAGGTATGAGCATCTTGTAGGGTTAAAATACAATATATTTATTCACAGTTGACACTTAGAATACGTATATTTACATACTTTCTACGTTTGTCAACTTTAGTCCTTCCATAATATTTCTTTCACATGTTTAAACTTTACGACACGTGTCAACATATTATAGGACGTGAATTTCCGAGGTGTTACATCCTCACCCCCTTAAAATAAATCTCGACCCGAGATTTACTGAAATAAGTAAGGGTACTTTTCTTTCATCGTGGATTCAACCTCCCACGTGTATTCGGGGCCTCTACGGGCATCCCATTTGACCTTTACAAAAGGTATATGCTTCCTTCGAAGTTTCCTTACCTGTCAATCTTCAATCGACAAAGGTTTTTCAACAAATTTTAAGCTCGCGTCTATATGCACATCTGTATGTGGCATGACATGTGATTCGTCAGCGGAACACTTCTTTAGATTGCAGATGTGGAACACATTGTGAATTCCACTGAGCTCTTCTGGTAAGTTCAACTTATAGGCAACTGACCCGACACGTTCGATAACCTCGAAAGGTCCTATGTATCTCGGGCTTAGTTTGCCTTTCTTACCAAATCGCATCACTCCTTTCCAGGGTGACACTTTAAGTAGGACTTTGTCACCTACTTCGAAGTGAAAATTCTTACGACTTGGATCAGCGTAACTCTTCTGCCTATTCCGGGCAGCTTGGAGATTGTTACGAATCTGGACAATCTTGTCCGTCGTTTCGAACACGATCTCTGGTCCTGATAACTGGACTTCTCCAACTTCCGCCCAGCAAACTGGCGATCTACACTTTCTACCGTATAATGCCTCAAAAGGCGCAGCCTTTATGCTGGTATGGTAGCTATTGTTGTAGGAGAATTCGATCAATGGTAGGTTCTGATCCCAACTACCTCCCAAATCGATCGCACATGCACGCAGCATGTCTTCCAACGTTTGGATAGTACGCTCACTCTGACCGTCAGTCTGAGGATGGTAAGCCGTACTGAAGTTCAAACGTGTGCCCAAAGATTGCTGGAATCTTTTCCAAAAATGTGACGTGTACCTAGTATCTCTATCAGAGATGATAGCTACAGGTATGCCATGTAAGGCTACAATCTTATCAACGTATAACTGGGCTAGCATATCGGAGCTATAAGTCTCTTTGATGGGTAAGAAATGAGCTGACTTAGTCAGTCGGTCAACTATAACCCATATCGTATCATTTCCTTTCCTCGTCTTGGGTAACTTGGTAATAAAATCCATAGTTACCATTTCCCACTTCCACGTAGGAAGTTTAGGCTGTTGTAGCAAACCTGACGGTTTCTGATGCTCGGCTTTGACTTGCGCACATGTCAAGCATTTTGCTACATGGGCAGCTACAGACTTTTTCAAGCCTATCCACCAATAATTTGCCTTTAGATCCTGGTACATCTTATCGGCGCCAGGATGAACGGAGTATTTGGAACTGTGGGCTTCTTGGAGGATGACATCACGAAGTCCTCCAAAAATTGGAACCCATATTCGTCCATTTAACCGTAAAATTCCGTCTTTGCTAAGAGTTAACTGCTCCTCAGTTACTCCTAACTTTTCATTAGGATAGTTAGCTTCCAACACAGCTTCCTTCTGTGCAGCTAACACCCTTTCTATCAAACTGTTCTTTATTTCCATGCGCTTGGCATTGATTCGAATGGGTTTAACCCTTTCCTTTCTGCTCAAGGCGTCAGCGACTACATTTGCTTTGCCGGGATGGTATTTGATTTCACAATCATAATCATTTAAAGTTTCCATCCACCGGCGTTGCCTCATATTTAATTCTTTCTGATTAAACAGATGCTGTAGGCTCTTGTGATCAGAATAGATCACAAACTTGATTCCATAAAGATAATGTCTCCACAGTTTTAGTGCGAACACAACGGCACCCAATTCCAAGTCGTGGGTGGTGTAATTCTTTTCGTGCACCTTTAAATGTCGTGATGCATAGGCATTCACCTTGTCTTTCTGCATAAGCACACACCCCATGCCAGTGTGTGATGCATCACAATAAACTACAAATTCTTCAGCGCCTTCAGGTAAGGTAAGCACAGGAGCGTTGCTCAACTTTTTTTTCAAAACATCGAAGGACTCTTGCTGCTTAGGGCCCCAAACGAACTTTACTTTCTTCTTGGTCAAGGAAGTTAGGGGTGCAGCAATCCTTGAAAAATTTTCAATGAAACGCCTGTAGTATCCTGCCAATCCCAGGAAGCTACGAATCTCCGTAGGCGTCTTTGGCTCTTGCCAATTCATGACAGCTTCAACTTTAGCGGGATCCACCTGGATACCACGCTCACTAACCACGTGTCCAAGGAATTGGACTTCTCGTAGCCAAAATTCACACTTAGAGAATTTGGCGTAGAGCTTCTCCTGACGTAGAAGTTTGAGAATACAACGAAGGTGTTTCTCGTGGTCAGCTTGATTCTTAGAATAAATAAGGATGTCATCGATGAAGACGATAACAAATTTATCTAAGTAAGGCTTGCAGACGTGATTCATGAGATCCATGAACGCGGCTGGTGCATTGGTGAGCCCAAATGGCATCACTAGGAACTCGTAGTGACCGTAACGAGTCCTGAATGCAGTCTTGTGAACGTCTTCATCCTTAACCTTCAACTGATGGTAGCCTGACCTCAGATCAATCTTTGAGAAGTAACTTGCCCCTTGAAGCTGATCGAACAAATCGTCGATCCTGGGCAATGGATATCTATTCTTGATCGTGACTTTATTGAGCTCACGATAGTCGATGCACAGACGCATCGACCCATCCTTCTTCTTGACAAACAAGATTGGCGCTCCCCAAGGAGATGAACTAGGTCGAATGAAACCCTTAGCCAGCAATTCATCTAGCTGCGTCCGCAACTCCTTCATTTCGGTGGGTGCCAATCTGTATGGTGCTCTAGCAACTGGTGCCGCCCCGGGGATGATATCGATCCTGAATTCGACTTGTCTATCTGGTGGTAGGCCAGGTAGATCTTCAGGAAACACTTCTGGGTATTCAGAGATGACAGGGATGTCTTCTAACTTCGGTTTGGGCTCATCAATAATCACCTGTGCCATGTAGATGACACACCCCTTCTTCAAACACCTGGAAGCCTTGAGCATAGTCACGTGCTCAGGTAGTCCATACTGGGTATCTCCCCGAATGGTAAGTGACTCACCAGACGGAGTCTTTATCACTACCTGCTTCATGTTACAGACAATTTGGGCCTGGTTATGAGATAACCAGTCCATACCCAGAACTATGTCAAAACCGGCTAACTTAAACGGAAGTAGAGACAGAGGAAAAGAATGGTTCTTAATGGATATTACACATCCATCTAACCCAGTAGAGACGGTTTCTATGGTACCATCTGCTAACTCTACCTCATAGTTTGCGTTTAAGGTTTTGACAGGTAAATTTAACAATTTACAAAACTTATGATCTACGAAAGACTTATCTGCGCCTGAATCAAAAAGTACTCTTGCAAAGACATCATTTACAAGGAAAGTACCTGTTATGACATTATCGTCCTGCACAGCCTCTTTCGCGTCCATTCTGAAGACTCTGGCATTAGTCTTCTTAGTCTCCTCAGGCTTCTTGTTGTATTTTGGGCAGTTGGTCTTGATGTGCCCCTTCTCATTACAACGGTAACACGTTGCGTCTTTTATCTTTTTGCAATCCAGGGTTTTATGATCCGTGGACTTGCAAATTCCACAAGCAAAGGATTTTGACTGAGTCTGAGAGCTCGACTCCAGTCTGCACTTTCCATAGTGCTGCTTCTTGCAAATTTTACACTTGGGCTTCTCATCAGACTTACGCCCATCCCTCCTCGACTCAGATCCCTTCTTGTTATCACCGTTCCCACGGTGTTTCTTATTCGACCTTCGCGAACCATCATCTTCACGCTTCCTCTTCTCGGCCTCCTTATTCCTCTGCGATCTCTGTCGGACCGCATCCAGAGTGAGGGATAAGGAAAGGTCAGTTACAGACCTGAAGGTAACTGGCCGAGAAGCTTTAACACTGGCCTTGATCTCGGGTTCTAAACCACCTATAAAGCGAGCGATTCTTTTTGGCTCCGGGGTTACCAGGTAGGGAACCAACCGGGACAACGTATTGAAGCTTGTCAGGTAAGCTTGATAGTCGAGGTTCTTCATCACCAACGATAGAAAATCAGATTCTATCTTTTCCACCTCATGTTGAGGGCAGAAATTTTCCTTGATCAGGGCAATGAATTGATCCCACGTCATGCTATACAACGGGATCTTTCCGGAGGCCTCCATCAGAGATCTCCACCATGCCAATGCTTCACCCTTGAAGGACTGTGACACAAACTTAACTATATCCCTTTCAGCGCACCCGCTGATATCCACCACCGTGTCCATTTCGTCCAGCCAAGTCATACAATCGACGGCCCCCTTTTCCCCAGTAAAATCCCTGGGTTTACAAGACACGAAGTACTTATAAGTGCAACCCTTGTTACGGGGTCCCTGATACAGTACCAATTGCTGAGATGGAGCACTTTGATTGTTGGTGGACTGACGGTCGTCACCGTCTTTCTTGGGTCCATTCTTTTTGGGAGGAGGCTTGTTATGAGCCTCAGAATGTGTCCTGGGCTTTGAATGTGATGCAGAGTGGGTCCTACTCCGAGTACCACTGTATTCCTCATACTGCCTATCCAAATCCTGTGTAACAGCGCCGTCTATGATTGCCTTTAATTCGGCACCTGTTAACGTAATCTGGGCGTTCTCATTTGGCTCCACTGGATGGCTATTTACTTCATTTGATTCAGCCATTTGATTTGAACTGTTGCAGAAAACAAGGTCAATATTTTACTTGGGAGTTTATTATGGAATTACCCCTTAGGGTAACTCGTTAACCATGGTAACAGAGACCACATGTGGTTAACTTATTAATCGTATTAATTTAGGATTTCAATTAAAATTTATCCTAATTATAACAATAACAATATATATTAGCACATAAGGCTTAGTCACATGGACAATTTAAGTTATAAGCTATGATTTCAGAGAATCAAGACTTTTAAGGTTTGAACCTAGTTCATTACCCTTATCAGACAGGGAGTCATAGCTACCACTGTCTTTTAACTCATGTGGAAGTGAGCTGGGCCCGTAGGTATCAAAATGCTACGTATGGTAAAATATGATCATCTTAATTGATGATCTTAACCCATGATTCAGAGATCATATAACTGGGTTTGGAATCTTCTAAAGAATCCTTATACATATATAAATGACATGTGATTTTAACGAATCACTTCTGCCAGGGGTGTTAACATGTTTTAAGATGTTAACAGGGATTTGAATCTTTTAAACAGGTCTTACCATTTTGGCCCGGTCTTATATTTGACACGAGGCTAGGTTTCACACTTTAAGATTCTTAATTTAAATAATTACATAGGCAGATTAATTTAAAAGGAATGATTTAAATTTATCTATTTCATTTATAATTTATTTAGGCACAAAGTGGCAAACATGAAATTTATAAAAACAAACTTTCCATTCATTTATTCAAAGCATTACACACTTGCCCTAAACGGGTCTTTCAAATTACCAACTTACCCACGTAGGGGTTAAATAACACACATGCCCACGCAGGGGCTAAATATCACACATGTCCATGCAGGGACTACATAATATAATAGTCCACGCAGGGACTCACACTAACCATACACCCACGTAGGGGTTTCAACAAACAAGCATGCCCACGCAGGGGCTCAAAGCAACATACCAAATACACCCACGCAGGGGCTCAACAGTAAATACAGGAGGAAATAACTGTGGAAGGATTCAACGATCTTTCTTGTTCTTCCCCTTGATCAATCCCACCAATCCCTGGAAGAAAGTTTGTCTCTCCCGGCGGTCCTCGTGAACTACCCGTTCAACTTGATTCAATCTCTGCAGGAGTTCTTCATGTTCGGGTGGTGAGAATCTAGGTGGCTGCGATTGAGTCCGGATGATGGGTCTAGGAGGTATCGCGTATCCCTGTGTCGGGTAACTCACCCCCCATGGATCCCCATAGGGTCCTTGGGTGTTGTAGTTCGCTGCTAACATGTACGGATCAGCCTCCGCGTACCCATAGTCGTGATGCGTTGGGGGTTCAAACGGGTTGTATCCCATGCCACTCGTATATGCCGGGATTGGGTTATCAAATCCCATCGGCGGTGGTTGTAGTACAGCAGGGTTGGAGGGTCCACCCATTTGTGGGTCCTCCTGGTATGGCGGGTAGTGACTAGCACTCGACTGACGTGGGGAGCTAAAATGAAAGTCCCCTGGTCGCACCGACATGCGGGCACCGGTTCTCCTACGCCTTGGCGGTTGAGGAGGTGCCGGTTGAACTGGTGGCGGTGGAGGTGGTGGCGTAACTGCCACGAATCGGTGATCCTAGGATGAATCTTGATGATGCGGCTGTGGCTCCTGCTGCTACTAAGACTGCTGCTACTGATGCTGCCCATGAGACGACGAGTGGTGTGATGGTGTATTATACCACTGGTGCTGATTAAAGAGGGCTTGGAAACTATCTGGACCACCGTAGGGTGATCCGTGAAAAGAAGATCCGTCGTAGATTTCGATCGGATGGTTTGGAGTACCACTTGCCGGCATGACGGGGTCCGTATCCTCGTCCATATCATCCGCGTGATCCTCTGAAAAGTGGTCCTCTGGACCCAGTGGGTTAAAACCCACGGGTTCGGGGATGAATCCTACCGGGTTAAACTGTCCCCGAAAGATAGGTGTAGGGTCTCCATATGAATGATGAGATAGGGATCTCTGAAGTGGTATGTATGAAGGCAGAGGGTTGTTAGGCTCGTCTTCTGAATGTGGTCCATATGAGTTGTGGACCAGAGGGGTAGAGCTGTGCGAAACGGATCGCCTTGCTGGTTCGAACTGGTTGCGCCTGTTTCGGCGGGGGTCCTCGCTTTCCGTCGCAGCTGGAGCTCGTGTATTAGACGGCCCTGCTTCATGGTCGTTGGGGGCTGTAACTGGCCCCTTTCCTCGTCCTCGTCCCCGTGTCCGGAGAAATCTTGGAGGCATTTTGATATTCCTGTTAATAAAGCATAAGATAACAATAACAAAATATAAAATTTAAAGGACAAAACAAAAACCGAATAAGGTGGAATTTTGTCCTAGGTTATAAGTCTAGACTCGAAGGTTTAGATATGTGCAATTGTGTAACTGAGATTAAACACAAAAGGCTGGTGTTTAATTCACTCAGTGTTGGCTCTGATACCAACCTGTCACACCCCGATTTCCACGTGTCACCGGTGGGCCCGGTGGGGGAGTATCGTGACGTGGTTGGCAACGTAATAGTCAAACAACACAATATAATAATGCACAGCGGAAGCAATTTAAAAATAAGATACAACCAAATTTATTTATTGTAATCAAAGTCACAATATCCGGTGTTTATCCACAGAACGGATCGAAACAAACTATCATTTATGGTTCAACAGACTTCTGGCATCCTAAGCTTGCGAGACTTTTATTGATGCTTAGGAGACAATCCAGCCAAGTTTCGTTTAGTACCTGCATTCAGTCTTTTTGGGAAAATACGTCAGTTTACACTGGTAAATACATTCAACTGAGTCATTTTGGAAAATGATTAAAAATTGGTTTGGATGCACATGGCATAAACATTTTTATTTAACTTGGGAGAATTATTTAATATTATAATCTTGTGAACGAATTACATGTTACTTATGCGTTCAGTAGCCCGAATCAAATCCGGGTTAAAAATCAATAGACACACCACTTTAAGTGAGTTATACACGGGAGTACGCCTACACCCCGTGCTCAGGTCGTGGCCATCTCGTAAGATGATGCCAGGGATATCCGGGACATGGTCATTAACCCCCCAAAGGCTGTAAAGTAAACAAGACTGTTTAAACGAGCCGATCAAATTATTCAACTACCCACTAAGCGTGGAGATTTGATGCCCGATCAAGCGGTACGCTATGTACCGTAACCCAAGCCCGTATAGGGAAAATAAGTTAAAAGTATTTACCTGATGCAAGTATAAATCACAAATAGCAGAATGCACGTAGCTTTTACTGTTTCTCCTAATCTGGAACGAAGGTTTAACATAACCTATTAGAATTCTAACGGGTCTTTTATTAAGCAAGCTTAAGCTTAGACCGGCTAGTTTCAAGATACGGTTCGTACGCACGATTAAGCGAAGACCGGATAGAATGTGATTCAGACCCGACAAGTTTGAAGACTTGTTTAATATGGGTTTATTATTCACTTTCTGGATTTTGAGATAAAACCGTTAAGGTTTGACCCGTTTCGGCTAATTTATGTAAACTTGTTACATAAACCGAACCGTACGCGTAATAAGCATGATGGGTAGTCATGAGAGTTATATACAGGTTCCCTAAGTTAATTATGTCTCAAATATGTTGTGACATCAGTAAGGTGTCTTTCGTTATGCCCGAAATGTGTTTAAACCCAAACTAGGCCCCGTAGGGGTAGTTTGGTCATTTAAAAGTTTATAAAAGGGTTTAAGTGATAATCTGAGTTACAGGTCTGATGTAATCAGCAAATATACTCAATTTGCTAAGTTACATCAGTAGGTTAAAGCATGTATGTGAAACTTATCATTTTTAACCAAGCTAGGCCCCGTAGGGGTATTTTGGTAATTTCACATAAGCCGACAAGCTCACAACTGAAGTCTGAGTTTATCAATCTTTGCTTACTGTTAAATTATTATAATTTGCCTCTTATATTAGTAGGTATCAACCCGGGTATGTCCAATATGATTTTAAAACATACTATGCGCTAAAAATGCTAAATAAGGCGATTAAGGGCCATTACCGGGTTCGATACTTAAATCTGATATTTTTATATTTCCAGAAGGCTTAAAATAATTTATTTATCATAACTAATCAGTAGCAAAAGGTTTGGAATCATTTAGATGTGTAAAACTCATTTTATGGCCCGTAAGGGTAAAACCGACAATTACCGGATTAAGCCTACGACTACGAGTTATGCTCAGCCTAAAATTAATTAAAAATCTTTAAAAATCCCAAATTAATATATCATATCAGTGGGTAAAATATTTGATACCAAAAAGTATGCTTAACTAGGCTATACGCTAATTACGCCATTTTGTTAACATAAAGCATTAGTTTTGCGATAATGAGCATAACTCTTAATCTACAAGTCAATATGATGTCAAACTTTGCATGCAAGTCTATATATCAGTAACAAAGGTTTCTACACTTTTACATTTTCATAAATCACGTTTTAAGGTAATAAGGGCAAAACGGTCAACATATGAGCAATTAACGGAAACATGCATATTAATTAGATAACTAGTGAACCGAGGTGTATAATCTCAGAGGGTTGTTCTAACATGTAACCTAGTCCAATTAAAGCTCTGAGGCATTTCTAAAATATGCCTAAACGGGTCAGAACTGAAAGTCAAAGTGAAAGTCAAACTATGTGACTTTCGGTTCCGAACCGGGTTTAAACAGGAAATAGTCGGGTTGAACAGGTTTGGTCATGTTATTATGCTAATTACTAAGTTATAACAATGATCAAACAGGTTATATATGTTCTAGATAGCTAATTATGCATAAATGACATTTTAAGCATTATGTTGACTTTTTAAGTAAAGGTTTGACCCGACATTAGACCTGGTTAGAGTGGTGATCAGGGGAAACCCTTTTGAGGTTTTATTACCCACTTAAATACCAACTCATAACTACTTTTAATTCGAGATATTACTGAGCCATTATTGACTAATCTCGAAGTCAAACCGTAATTACGACGGTTTGACTTTTAGCTAATTAACTAAGCTAAAAGCAATTAGGGAAAGATTAGAATACTTACTGAGGTCCTATGCACGAGATATGATCACTATGAAGCAAGCTTGAGCTCCAGAAATGATCCACAATGCAGGAGATGGTGTGTGAATGAATGTTGCACTTGAAGGTCTTATATAGTGGTTCCACACACCATAAATCTTTGACAACAAGGTCTAGTAGTGCCCACAATCGATTGACATGTGTCCTAGGGGCTTAGGGAATGTTTTAGGGGCCAGGAGAAGTGGAAAAACGGGTAAAGGTCGCGCATATAGGCTTTAGGAGACAAACAGCCATTTTTCACGGAACTGGGCACCCCTCGCGTGACGCGAGGGTCCCCTCGCGTGACGCGAGCCCCCCTGCAGATCAGCCTTTTGATTTCATTTGTTATTCAGTCCTTGGCTCTTCAAAACTCAAATAGGTACTGATTTATTGCACTTTAAACCCCCACAATCGATCTACTAAGGCCTTAAAACATATACCCACTTTGCCAAGTCCCCGGGTAACTTTATTTTCACCCGAAAAGTCCTAACTTTCGACGTTTACGCTTTAACGCTTCGCACACGAATTTGATCATATCTTTCTCATACGTTAACGAAACTTTATGAAATTTTTATGGTGCATTCTTGTGAGCATAATTAATATTTACAAAGCTTCGGGTTTGTCAAAATGTCACTCAGAGGTATAAATTGAACATGTTGACACATTTGGTCCCTGTAGTTTGAAATCACTCACTTTTAGCTTCGTATGATCCATGATTTATTCGCTTGAAGGTATGAGCATCTTGTAGGGTTAAAATACAATATATTTGTTCATAGTTGACACTTAGAATACGTATATTTACATACTTTCTACGTTTGTCAACTTTAGTCCTTCCATAATATTTCTTTCACATGTTTAAACTTTACGACACGTGTCAACATATTATAGGACGTGAATTTCCGAGGTGTTACAACTAAAATTGACGAAACGGTAAGTGTTAAGTTAACTATTGATCAAACCTCACTAATAAAAGAAGACCCATTTGAAATTAACATTACACTGGTTCCATGTTTCTTTCAAAATTCATTTATTAGTAATGTCACAATCGATAAAGATCTTTGTGTTAACATAATGCCTAACTACATTTTCGAAAAATTAAGTATTAGTGATTTTTCTCCACTTCAAATACCCATTTTCTTATCCAATCGGAAGGTAATAAAATCAATCGGTGTAGTTGAGGATGTCTTGGTTCAAACAAATCAAATGGTAGTCCCCACCGACTTTGTCATCCTCGATGACGCTCCTCTAGTGTTAGGACGACCATTTGTAAAAACTCACGAAGCTTTAGAAAACCGGAAGTACAACAATCTACCTCTTCAATTAGGGGCATTTAAAAAGAGTGTCGATCTTGAGCGGTCAATGAAATATCCATTCGGCAATAATGACCCCCTAATTGAAGATGAGGATGAACCACCCGATACAAGTGAAAAGCTTGACCACTTTGTTGAAGAAGAGGTCGCCATAGAACAAACTTTTAAAGTTCTTGATCAAAATGAGCAACCAAATAAGGAGTCTCCTAAAGACCCACCTCTTGAGCTCAAAGAACTTCCAAAAGGTTTGGAATATGCTTTTCTAGACAAAGATGGTAAATTACCTGTAATTATTTCATCTAAATTAGATAGTTTAGAAAAAGAAAAATTAATTAACCTTTTGAAAAAACACAAAAAATGCGATCGCTTGGAAACTTGTAGACATTAAAGGAATAAGTCCTTCCATGTGCACGCACAAAATTTTAATGAATGATGATTACAAATCGGTAATACAACCACAACGTCGAGTAAATCCAAATGTTCAATAAGTGGTTAAAAACGAAATCATCAAATTACTTGACGCCGGACTTATTTATCCTATCTGCGATAGTCCTTGGGTAAGTCCCGTCCAAGTAGTTCCAAAGAAAGGAGGTATGACGGTAATAACTAACGAAAAGAATGAATTAATACCAACGAGAACCGTCACAGGATGGAGAGTATGTATAGATTATAGACGATTAAATGAAGCAACAAGAAAATATCACTTTCCTTTGCCCTTCATTGATCAAATGTTAGAAAGATTATCCGGTCATAAATTTTATTGTTTCTTGGATGGTTTTTCAGGTTACTTTCAAATCCCGATAGCACCCGAAGACCAAGAAAAGACAACCTTCACATGCCCCTATGGAACTTTTGCTTATCGACGCATGCCATTTGGTCTATGTAATGCCCCCGCAACATTCCAACGTTGCATGGTAGCCATCTTCCACGACATGATAGAAAAGACAATGGAAGTCTTCATGGACGACTTTTCTATCTTTGGGGATTCATACGACCAATGCCTCGATAACCTTGAACGAATGCTATCCCAATGTGAGGAAACTAACCTCACCCTTAACTGGGAAAAATGCCATTTCATGGTAACGGAGGGAATAGTACTCGGTCACAAAATCTCAAGCGAAGGAATGGAGGTGGATCGAGCCAAAATAGACACCATTTCTCGACTACCACCCCCATCCTTCGTTAGAGCTATCAGGAGTTTCCTAGGGCATGCCGAATTTTATAGGCGGTTTATCAAAGACTTTTCTAAAATCTCAAGGCCTCTAACAAAATTACTTGAAAAAGATGCCCCTTTCATCTTTGATAAGGATTGCAATCAAGCATTCCTAACCCTAAAGGAAATGCTAGTCAATGCACCTATCATGATAGCACCTGATTGGAAATTTCCTTTCGAAATCATGTGTGATGCAAGTGACTTTGCAGTTGGAGCTGTCTTGGGACAAAGAAAAGAAAAGCATTTTCACCCAATTTATTACGCTAGTAAAACACTTAACGATGCACAAGAAAATTACACAACAACTGAAAAAGAATTAATAGCTGTGGTATTTGCTTTTGATAAATTTCGTTCTTATCTTGTTATTTCTAAAACTATAGTCTATACAGATCATGCAGCCATTCGATATCTCTTCAAAAAGCAGGACGCAAAACCACGTTTGATTCAGTGGATTCTACTCCTCCAAGATTTTGATATTGAAATCAAAGGCAAAAGAGGAGCAAAAAACACCGCAGCAGATCATCTTTCACGCTTAGAAAACCCAGCTTTGGAGGCAACCAGGGACGAGCAAATCAACGAAAAATTTCCAACGGAGTCCCTAGAAATGGTGGAATACAAAGAAGAACCATGGTACGCCGACTATGCTAACTACTTAGCTAGCGGTATAGTCGCAAAAGGTTGGCCACATCATCAAAGAAAAAATTTCTTTGCCAATGTGAAACATTATTTTTGGGAAGATCCATATCTTTTCAAAATGTGTGCCGACCAACTCATCCGACGATGCGTACATGGTAGCGAAGCACGAAGAATTCTCCGCCATTGTCACGAAGGTCCATACGGAGGACATCATGGTGCCGCTAGTACCGCACGAAAGGTATTTGATTCAGGATTTTATTGCCCGACCATTTACAAAGACGCCCAAAGTCTTGTCAAGACATGTGATGCTTGCCAAAGAACAGGTAATATTTCTTCCAAAAACGAAATGCCACAAAATTGCATTCTTGTTTGTGAAATTTTTGATGTGTGGGGACTCGACTTTATGGGACCTTTCCCACCGTTGAAAGGAAACAAATATATACTTGTGGCAGTAGACTACTTGTCTAAATGGGCCGAGGCCGAGGCACTTCCAACAAATGATGGAAGAGTAGTGGTAAGATTTCTGAAAAAACTATTCTCTCGTTTTGGCACACCTAAAGCATTAATAAGTGATAGAGGTACCCATTTTTGCAACCATCAACTTGAAATTTTTTTAACAAGATATGGGGTCTATCACCGGGTCTCAACAGCATATCACCCTCAAACTAACGGACAAGCCGAAGTGACTAATAGAGGTTTAAAACGGATACTTGAAAAAACCGTAGGGTTAAATAAAAAAGAATGGGCAGATAAATTAGATGATGCTTTATGGGCTTTTCGAACTGCTTATAAAACAACAATAGGTACAACCCCATATAAGCTAGTCTATGGAAAAAGTTGTCACTTGCCAGTAGAAATTGCGCACAAAGCCTACTGGGCAATTAAAAATGTAAACTTAGATTTAGAATTTGCTGGTAAAAATCGATTTTGTCAATTAAATGAATTAGACGAGCTTAGGAATTATGCATACTCAAACTCTGAAATTTATAAGGAAAGAATGAAAAACTTGCATGACAAACATATTAAACCTAATGAATTTCGAGTG
Source organism: Helianthus tuberosus (assembly GCA_030545235.1). Classification (NCBI taxonomy): domain Eukaryota; kingdom Viridiplantae; phylum Streptophyta; class Magnoliopsida; order Asterales; family Asteraceae; genus Helianthus; species Helianthus tuberosus. The sequence goes on along the minus strand of CM060448.1, from coordinate 171,183,651 downwards.
GGAGATTAAGTTCTTTTGTTTAATTCACGACTTCGATTGTTTCCTGGTAAATTAAAGTCTAGGTGGTCAGGACCTTTTTCCATCACCCATATTTTCCCACACGGTGCAGTAGAAATTAAATCTCGGAATGGAATTCCATTCAAAGTCAATGGCCAATGGCTGAAACTCTATCAAGGATTCATTGAGGATGAAGAGGAGGAGATCTCGCTTCAGACGGTTGACGAATGAAAGCATTAATATCATACCTGGTAAGTTACGAACAATTGGGACGACATCTAAATCAGTAAGTCTTCTAACCAAAATTTTTTGGGAAACAGGGCATTCACACGAGCACTAAAATAAAAAAAATTCAAAACTTTGCTCGGCACGGGGCCGTGTCGCGCTACTGTCGGGATATATCCCTTTTTTCATAACAGTTACACCATTCCACACTCCCCGTTTCCCCAAAAACGCTCTGGTTCAAGGCGATTTTCCGCAGATTTTTGACGTCTCCTATCATTCTAACAACATCAAGGTATGATTCTATCACTATTATTAGTTAGATTAAGCATTTGCATGTAGTTAAAACTTCAAAAATTTGGGGAAAAATCTAGGGTTCATGAACTCCACCCGGATCGAACCCCAAATTTTTGCTTTAATCTGTTAGCATTTAGTTAGATTAGTGTTATAGGAAGTAAACCCACTTGTATTGTTCAAAGATTCGCCCGATTTCTCACAAAAAAGATTAAATTGAATGGGTAAACGGGTTGTTTTGGGAAAAACGGCACTTGGGGTTTCATTTTTGGGGAAACCGCACCTAATGGACCAAAAATTTTCAAGTTTTCGTAACCGGGACGAAAAATGGAATTTTGGTGTAACAGACGCCTGGACACGGGGTCGTGTCCGCAGAACACGGGGTCGTGTCCAGCACGCTGTTTGCAGTTTTGTCTTAAAATTCTAATGTTTCGTGCTAACCTTTGGTGTATTCTTTCAGATGTCAAGGAAGTTCACGAGGTTTAACGCAAATGAGCTCGATGCTAGGGCTAGATACGAAATACTTCAAACAAGACCAGAAGAATACCCAAGACAAGCCTGCATGGATTTGTTAGCATTGGTGAACCAACTTGACCGCTTCAACAACCTTGTCACTGGCCCACTAAGAGTCGCCTTAATAACTCGACTTCGTTCAGTCCACGAGTGCACTTTGGAATTCTATAGCACCTTCACGTTCAATTCAAGGTGCGACCCATTTGACAATGATGGGGTAGAATTCCGATGTGGTGTAACTAGGTACTCGATTTCAATGGCACAATTTGGGTCGATTGTCGGGCTATATGCGGAAGAAGATGCGGGCAACGAGGAGAATACCGGAGGAATGCGAGAGATCGATGAGAACGATTGCCAAGCCGTGTGGGCTCAGATTGGTGAAGGGCACTACAATCCGAGCAGTACTAAGAGCACTAAGTTGAGGGACCCGCTCTACCGATACATCCATAGGCTCCTCGGCTACTCTCTTAGCCAAAGGCATGATAGCGGTGGCATTGTTGGGTTAAGAGATTTGGTTGTCCTCCATTGCATCCATAACCGCAGACACCTTGATGTTCCGTTCCTCCTGCTCCGAAACATGCATTTGAACCGACTTGCTACTTCACCAACCCCTATCTTCTTTGGAGGATGGGTATACCGTCTCTTCAAGCACTTCACCAACATACCTAGGTCATTCGAAAGGAGCCCATGGTCGGGAATAGTAGACATACACATTTGCCGCTCAATGAACCTAATTTATGAGGCTGAAGACGGGACGGTTAGCTTCCAAAGGATGCATGGGCATGCATGGAACCCGCAAGAGGCACTTGTCCTTCACGCTCCACAACATCATTAGTACCAGTACCAGCCCCACGGTGATCCGGGCCAATCCTCCTCAAGAGGTGGTTTTCCTAACTTCCAAAGTTTACATGATTTATTGCAGGAAAACCTCATGTGCACCAGGAACACCTATAATATGGCGAGCAACACGTACAACCGGGTTGGAGCAATCGAGAGAAACATATCCGATATCCAAGATGATACCGGAAATATCCGGGAGTACATTGCGGGGCATGGTGGGGATGGTGATGACGATGATGACGAGGACATGGACTAGGCGGGAGTGGCGGAGGCAGAAGCGGTTGGTTAGTGATCCCACAGGTTAACCCTTTTTTTATCTTGAACAATTTCTGGCCTGCGTGCCGTGTGTCGAACAATTTACTTTCCTTTAACTCTCTTTTTATTTTCTGCATTTGTTTTTCTTTCTAACTTTGTGATGGATGGGATGTTGAACGTTGGTAATTTAGGATGTTTGCTATGTTTTGGTGTAGTGTTTATTGCTAAAACAGGTACATACGAGGCTTAGAGCACTAAACCTTAGTGCTACTAAACCCGGGACAGGAAAACCAGAGCCAGAAACCTGTTTTTCAACCTTGCAGATTGTCTACACGGGGTCGTGTCCAGCCGACACGCCCCCGTGCCCACTACCCCAGACCTGCTGTTTGTCCAAATCTGCAGATTTACGACAGACACGGGGTCGTGCCCATTGGACACGCCCCCGTGTCCACCTTCTGTAAGTTTTCGTTACTGGCACTTGAACACGGGGTCGTGCCCACCAGGCACGGGGCCGTGTCCAGGCGACCAGTAACACAAATTTTTGCTTTTTCACACCTTTTTACATATTCAATCAACCTAAAAACTTATTTTTGGGACACATTGAGGACAATGTGTAATTTAAGTGTGGGGGGGATGCTAAAACCTTGAATCTTGCAAGTCCTATTAACAAGCCTTACACAAAACTCTATTGGAACAGCTAATCACCCCAAACAGCTAAAAAGGTTATATTTTTACAAATTTACAACCGATAGCGTCATGAAAAAAAGAACCAACATAAGAAAATTATGAAACGACATGACAAGCTTAGTTAAAATTTGATTATGTATACTTGATCACATAAAAACCCATTCCCACAAAAGTTAGTTTTGAGCCTTTATTGAGCATACAAATACATATCTTTAAACTAAATGCTCATTTTTCGTTTCTTGTGTGAATAGCCGCTTGGTTCTTACAACTCTAGAACTTACCACGACGATACATTCCCGGTCCTTACCAACTAAAACCCGAGTAAGTAAATGATGGAGGCATTAGGACTAACCCTTTTTATTTCTACACCATTATTTTTTTTTACCACCTACCCAAAATCCCCCTAGTTAACCCCTTTGAGCCTAAACCTTTTTTATTTCTTAACCCAAACCAAACACCCTTTTGACCCACCAAAACCTTTTTATTTTTAACCCTTTGTTTTAGTAACAAGCTCGGTTTTTCGTATGACTTTAAAAAAAAAATGTTGATGATGAAGCAAAAGAAATAAACAAGCAAGTTCATAAAAAATAACTTTGTTTGAATTATGGCTTCATCAAAATAAAAACTGCAAAAATAAAAAGTCTTACGAAAACCGATGCTTTTTACGCTTTTCGCCATTTTCTACTAACCACTAACTCAACCACCTACCTTTAACCCAAGCCTAACCCTTCACCCAAAAGTCCTCTTGATATTTACGAAGGTATATAGTTAAAAAGGAGGAGGATTGATTGCTTGGCAAGCCTATGGTAGGAGTAAGTTCCATGCCACTCTCGAGTGATTCACTAAAATACATCTTCGGCCGAGTGTTGAGTGATGCCCCGTGAGGTATGTGAATTTGTATATAAATAGAATTTTAAAGAGGCATGTTATGCCCTAATAAGTAATTTATCTTATGAAAAGTTTTAAATAAATCATGACGAATAGGATTGTAAATAAATAAAAATTAAACTAAATAAAGAATCTTGGAAATCCCGACACTCTATGACAAGCCCAAAAACCTTCTCTTCTACCCATTCCATTTGGGAGTGTAAAGCCACATTATAAAGAGTTTTGCTTGAGGACAAGCAAAGATTCAAGTGTGGGGTTATTTGATGTGTTCAAAATGCAACATATAAATTACATTAATTGTGGCATAAAACTAACCATTTTTTAGTACTAATGTTGGAAAAAGTGTGCTTTTGTCTTCCTTTTGTATTTTCAGGATTAAATGAGCTCAAATTAACAAAAGAAGCAAAAAGGTAGCTAAATCTAACATAAATACAAGAAAAGGAACAAACGTGACATGCCCGACCCCACGACAGCATCTTCCCAAGCAAAACAAGAGAACAGAAGGCTGAACACGCCCCGTGCTCAATGAGCACGGGGGCGTGCCCAAGTGTCAGCATAAAAGACAAAGTTGTAGAAGCTTCCATCGCCCACCACGGGGCCGTGCTCAGCAGACATGGGGCCGTGGTCAACTATAAGATTCGCAGAATCCAGGCAAATCTTGATAGTATAGATATGCTTCTGCACACGGGGTCGTGCCCAGCGGACACGGGGCCGTGGTCAACTAATACAGACAAGAGCAATTAATGAAGACAGAGAAGGATGTGGACACGGGGCCGTGCCCACTGGACACGGGGCCGTGCCCGAGCTTCTGTTCAGCCTATAAATAGGAGTGCTTGGCTCAAGCTCAAATCATCTCTTGGCACACCACCTCTCTCACACTTCACCCACCACCCACCACCACCATAACACCATCATCCACCACCATCATCCATTGTCCATCATAGAGTGTGTGAGTCGTCTCGGGATCTAAGATTGATCATAAGAGTTCTTGACAATCAAGGCCATGTTTTCCTAAGTCTCTTACATCACTTGGTGAAGACAAAGTGTCTAGTGTAATACTTTTTATTTTTAATCTTTTCGCACTTTTTACTTGGTTATGTATTAATGACTTTAATAACTAGTTTCTTATGTTGAAGGTGATTCTTCCTTATCGTTTGTCAGTGGTGTCTTGGCATTATTTTACTGTCTATATAAAATAAAAGATTTTCACCATTCATATCTCCACGGTCTATATGGAGGTATGTTGGCTACCTGGTCGGGGGTTAAGGGAACGGTTTGGTAAGAGTCTTGCCATTGTTCAGTGTATAGATCCTACAAAGGACCTGGGTCAAATTTAGTAGGACCTCCTTCAATACTTAACGGTATTAGATGGCGGGGGTCCAAACTCTTTGATCCCCTCATAAGTTAAGCTACTATTAATACTTTAACCCGGCTACTTAGGACTGTATCCCTGCTGACTCAGACTACTTAGCCGAGGGTAACGTCACCTTCAAGAGAGGGGCCTACCATAATATGCATTAATAACTTAATTAATTATCTTTCAATAATTCGACCCTTTAGGATTGTATCTTTGCTGACTCAAACTACTGGGTTGAGGGTAACGTCGCCTTCAAAAGAGGGGCCGACTATAATAACTAAGATAATCTCTTAAAAAGTGCAAAAGTGCGGAAATAGTCAAAGGTTACACTATACACGAGTCGGAACCAAGTGATTCATCTTGTTTATCTGTTTTTATTTTTATTTTTCAGCATTTTAGTTAGTTTTATTTTTCTAGTTTAAAAACCATTTTCTAAACTTTTTGATTTGATTAGACGTAGAGGATAAACCGGTACTAAAAGCTCTTGTGTTAGTAAATATCGTGTTTTATAAATTTAAAACTTGGCTAAAAAAGTGTAAAGGGGCTTAAAATAAACATTAAAACCATAACACACTTCACGCACATCAGAAGGCGACGTTACCCTCGGCTAAGTGGTTTGAGTTAGCAGGGATACAATCCCAAGTTGCCGGTTTAATGTATTAATAGTAGTTTACATATGAGGGGATCAAGCCATTCGCACCCCCGCCATCCAATGCCAGTGGGTATTGTAGGAGGTCCTAGTAAGCTTGACCCAGGTCCTTGTAGGATCTATACACTGAACAAGGCAAGAACCTTACCAAACCATTCCCTTAACCCCCTACCAGGTAGCCAACATATATCTATATAGACCGTAGATGTATGAATGGTGAAAATCTTTTACTTTATATAGACAGTAAAGTAATGCCAAGACACCACGGACAAATGATAAGGAAGTTTCACCTTCAACATAAGAAACTAGTTATTAAAGTCATTAATATAAAACCAAATAAAAAGTGCGAAAAGATTAAAAATCAAAAGTATTACACTAAATGCTTGTCTTCACCAAGTGATGTAAGAGACTTAGCCAAACATGGCCTTTGATGACAAGAACTCTTACGATCAATCTTGGATCCCGAGACTACTACACACACTCTAAGGTGGATGATGGATGATGGTGGTGGATGTGGGTGTTGTAGTGGTGGTGGAGTGGTGGCAAAGTTGGAGAGAGGTGGTTTGCCAAGGGATGCCTTTGAAGTGAACCAAGCACCTCTATTTATAGCCTGAACAGAAGCCCGGCCACGGCCCCGTGTCTGCTGGACACGTCCCCATGGCCATCCATTTTCTCTTCCTTCATTAATTGCCTTTGTCTGCATTAGGCTCCACACGGCCCCGTGTTCGCTGGGCACAGCCCCGTGTGAAGAAGCGTATATGTACTACCAAGATTTGCTAGATTTTGCGAATCTTAGCGTTGACGACGCCCCGTGCTCAGTGGGCATGCCCCCTTGGTGAGCAATAAAAGCTGCTATAACTTTGTCTTTTCTGCAGACTTCTGGCCACGCCCCCGTGCTCAGTGGGCACGAGGCCGTTGTCAGCCTTCTGTTTCTTTGTTTTTGCTTGGGAAGATGCTGTCGAGGGGTCGGGCATGCCATGTTTCTTCCTTTTCTTTGTATTTATGTTAGTTTTTGCTGCATATTTGTTCCTTTTGTTCATTTAAGCTCATTTGGTCCTGAAAATACAAAAGGAAGATAAAAGCACACTTTTTCCAACACTAGTACTAAAAAAGGGTTAGTTTTATGCCTCATTTGATGTAATTTATATGTTGCATTTTGCACACATCAAATACCCCCACACTTGAATCTTTGCTTGTCCTCAAGTAAAACTCTTTATTATGAAGCTTACACACCCAAATGGAATGGGTAGAAGAGAATTTTTGGGCTTGTCTTGAATGTCGGGAATCCAAGATCTTTATTGGGTTTTATTTTTATACTATTTACAAACCTATTCATTATGATTTATTTAGAACGTTTCATAAGATAAATTACTTATTTGGGCATAACATGCCTCTTTAAAATTCCATTTATATACAAGTTCACATACCTCACGGGAGATCACTCAACACTCGGCCGAAGATGTATTTTTGTGAAACATTCGAGACCGGCATGGAACTTACTTCTACCATATGCTTGCCAAGCAATCAATCCTCCTCCTTTTTAACTATAAACCTTTGTAAATATCAAGAGAACTTTGGGGAAGGGTTAGGCTTGGGCTAAAGGTAGGTGGTTTTGGGTTAGTGGTTAGTAGATAGGGCTAAAAGCGTAAAAAGCGTCGGTCGTCGTAAAACTTTTTGTTTTTGTGACTTTTATTCAAACTAAGCATTTTCAAACAAAGTTTCTTTGAGAAACTTGTTTGTTTATTGCTAGACTTCATTTTTTTTATAAAGAGACGTCACAAGACAACCGGGCTTTTTACTAAAATAAAGGGTTTAAAAGAAAAAGGTTTTGGTGGGTAAAGGGTGTTTGTTTTGTGGGTTTAGAAATGAAAAGGTTTAGGCTCAAAAGGGTTAACTAGGGGGATTTTGGGTAGGTGATAAAAAAGATGAAAAATAATGGTGTTGAAAGAAAAATGGGTTAGTCCTAATGCCTCCATCATTTACTTACTTGGGTTTGAGTTGGTAAGGACCAGGAATGTATAGTCGTGGCAAGTTCTAGAGTCGTAAGAACCAAGCGGCTATTCACACAAGAAACGAAAAATGAGCATTTACTTTAAAGGTGTATGCTTGTATGCTCAATAAAGGCTCAAAACTCACTTGTTGTGGGAATGGGTTTATAATGTTATCAAGTATATATAATCAAATTTTAACTAGATTTGTTATGTCGTTTCATAATTTTCTTGTGTTGGTTCTTTTTATCACGACGCTATCGGTTGTAAATTTGTAAAAATATAACCTTTTTAGAAATTGTTATTCCCAAATTAAACTAAGACAAGTAAAGAAAAATGAAAAGTTATTCGAAAAAATTTGGGGTGATTAGCGGTTCCAATAGAGTTTTGTGTAAGGCTTGTTATTAGGACTTGCAAAATTCAAGGTTTTAGCATCCCCCCACACTTATTGTCCTCAATGTGTCCCAAAAATAAGTTTTTAGGTTGATTGAATGTGTAAAAAGGTGTTTAAAAACAAATTTTATGTTACTGGGCGTCTGGACACGGGCCCGTGTTGGTCCGGGCACGGCCCCATGCTCAGATTGCCAGTAACAGTTCAAACAGAAGGCTGGGCACGGGGGCGTGTTCAGTGAGCACGGCCCCGTGTCCAGTTACTTGAACTGGGCGTTTTCTGCAGATCCTTGGGCACGGGGGTGTGTTGGGCTGAGCACGGCCCCGTGCTGAACTTGCTGTAATGGAGAAAAATTGTCGGGAGGCTCTGTTTTTGTGCCTGGGGTGTGGGTTCAAGTTTCCCTTAGTAACCTCCACCATTTCGAGTGTGTTTTATTCCTGAAAAGTAAAGCTAAACTAAAAAATATAAAAGTTAATCTAGATTAAAACTAAGGATAGTTCCGCGGAATGCCTCCGTGGTGCGCCACGTTTATAAGGGTCATTGGCTAGACCCAAAGTCAGTCATATGATACCCAAGTGGGATGTTTTGCATCCCATGTTGCACCGTCGGAGAGCATCCTTCAAGCTTGAGTCTATGACATCCATGTATTTGACCGGGTTGTCGTCTTCTACACTTTTCCCCACGCCGAACTCCATCTCTTTGTCTCCGACCCTCAATGTTAACTTCCCTCCACTCATATCCCCCATTGCGTGAGCGATGGCCAGGAATGGTCTTACTAGAATGAGTGGTACTTCGGTGTCCTCCTCCATATCTAGTATGACAAAGTCAGCCGGGAAGACAAAGTATCCGACTTTTACCAATAGATTTTCGGCGACACCTTGTGGATATTTGATAGACCTATCGGCGAGTTGTATGCTCATCTTTGTGGGGCTTGTTTTACCTAGTCCGAGTTGGTTAAACATTGATGCGGGCATGAGATTGATGCTAGCCCCAAGATCGGCTAGCGCATTACGTATAGGTGATCCCCCAATGGAGCAAGGGATGGTGAAACTTCGGGATCGATTTTCTTTTGTGGGAGTTTGTTGAGTAGTAAGGCGGAGCATTCTTCACTTAAATTAACTAATTGCAATGATTCAATTTTTCTTTTGTGAGTGAGAAAGTCTCTCATAAATTTTGAATATTTAGGCATTTGAGTGAGGACTTCCACAAATGGAAGATTGATGTGCAATTGTTTTAGTAAGTTTACGAATTTTGTAAATTGCTCATCGGTCTTTTGGCGAAGTAACCGTTCGGGGTAGGCCACCGGAGGATTCTTGGTAGGCTCGTGATTTGGTGGGGGAGTCGTTTCCTTTTGGGGTGTTGGTGAAGTTGTGGGTTGACTGGATGGACTTTTGTCGGATGGAGGTAGCGGAGCCTCCTCGAGACCTACGGTACGGTTTCTCAATATGATGAGATGTACTTGCGCCTTTGGGTTGGTTTCGGTAGTGCTAGGTAACGCGCCTTTTGGTCTCTTGGAAAAAATTTGAGCTAGTTGATTTAGTTGTTTTTTTCATTATTTTGAATACTAGCTTGTTGATTTCTAAAGTTCGATTCCATTTGTTGGAGTCGATCGAGTTTTTCTTTTCAGTGTCGGAGATGAGGCGTGAGATAGTATCCTCAAGCCTCTCTCGTCCCCCTTGTTCTTGAGAAAAATTTTGTGACTCGTTTCTTGGTTGTTGAAAGTTTGTTCGTTGGTTTTGCTTTTGTTGGTTTACTACTATTGCCGGGTTCTCTCCAACCAAGGTTAGGGTGGTTACGCCATCCTTGGTTGTAGGTAGCCGTTGGAGGACCTGACGGCCTAGGTCTATTATCAATGTAGATTACCATTTCCGTTTGATTATCCATTTCTTTCATACAACTCCAATTTTCATGTGGCCCACCACATCCTTCACAAGCCATAACTGAGGCCGTTTTAGTCATTTCTAACTTTTTAATTTTCAAAGAGAGGGCCTCGATTTGGGCTTGCAAAGAGGTGTTCTCATCTACCTTATGGGCGCCCAGGGCGATGGATTTTATGCCTCGGGGAGTGTGCCATTGAAAATTGTTTTGAGCAATTTCCTCAATTTCATTATAAATTTCATTTGGGCGACGATTACCTAGAAGTCCCCCGGAGCTAGAGTCGAGTGTTTGTCTTGTGTGTGGCAACAATCCATTATAAAAAGTGGATACTTGTTGCCATATTGCAAGACCATGATGAGGGCATTTTCTTAATTGCTCCTTGAATCTTTCCCAAGTTTCATATAAGGATTCCCCGTCATCTTGTGAGTATGTATTAATTTCAGTAATTAATTTAGCCGTTTTAGAAGGATGGAAATACTTATATAGAAACTTTTGGGCTAGTTCAACCCAAGTGTTTACCGAACCACATGGGAGGGTGTTACGCCAAAACTTAGCTCGGTCTTTTAGTGAAAATGGGAACATTCGGAGGCGGATGGTGTCGTTTGATGCCCCATTGATCCGAAAAGTATCACATATTTCCAAGAAGTTGGTAATATGTAGATGGGGATCTTCGTCCGCAAGCCCATGGAAGGTTGCGGAGTTTTGGAGCATTTGTATCAAGTGCGGCCGAAGTTCGAAGTTGTTGGCATCAACATTCGGTACATTGATAGCGGCACCGAGATTACCTACTGTGGGTCGTAGGTAATCCATTAGGGTACGTTGGTCCGCCATTGGAAGTAGGTCCCCCGAAACTTTCTCTTGGATTTTAGCTTTAAGTCTTTTTCTTAGAAAGCGTTCGGGTTCGTCTAGAGGTTCTTTTATGTCTTTATTGGAACTGGAGCTCATGCACTGCGTAGGAAGTTCGGGTGCTGCGCCTGGGTCCCAAGTCCTACAATAAAAACAGAAAAGATTGGTGGTCAGAAGTCTCACCACGGCCCCGTGGTCACTGACCACGGTCCGTGGTCGTGGTTACAGTATATGTTTTCTGGATCCCTGTTACTGGAAAGTTCAACACGGCCCCGTGTTGCACCGGCATGACCCCGTGTTGCACCGGCACGGTCCCGTGGTCACCTTTCTATAACTCAGAAAAAAAACTGCCAGTAAGAATGCTGGGCACGGCCCGTGTCCAACCAGGCACGGCCCCGTGCTGAGCCCTGCAGAAGCTGGAAAAACTATAAAAAATCCTTAAAAAATGAAAAACAAAAAAAAAACGATTAGGCTATTGATTCCTAATTTTATTAAAAATCTTGTCTCCCCGGCGACGGTGCCAAAAACTTGATGCGTGTCGAGTGTGATATATTTTTATTAATATTTTAAGCCCTTTTTAACACATTAGTCAAGTTTTAAATTTATAAAACACGATATTTTACTAACACTAAACACACACATGGGCAAGTGCACCCATCGTGAGCGTAGTATAGCGTTGGTAAGACACCGAGGTCGTCCAAGGACACAAGAGCTTTTAGTACCGGTTTATCCTCAACGTCTAATCAAATCAAAATTTTTAGAAAAGATTTTAAACATGTAAATAAAAACTAAAAAGTCTGAAATACAAAATAAAAGAAAAACAGATAGACAAGATGAATCACTTGGATCCGACTCGCCTTTAATGTAACCTTTGAAAATTTCCGCACTTTTTCACTTTTTAAGAGATTATCTTAGTTATAGTAGTAGGCCCCTCTTTTGAAGGTGACGTTACCCTCAACCCAGTGGTTTGAGTCAGCAAGGATACAATCCCAAAGGGTCGGAATATTGAAAGATAATTAATTAAGTTATTAATGCGTAAAGTGGTAGGCCCCTCTTTTGAAGGCGACGTTACCCTCAGCTAAGTGGTTTGAGTCAGCAGGGATACAATCCCAAGTAGCCGGTTTAATGTGTTAATAGTAGTTTACATATGAGGGGATCAAGCCATTCGCACCCCCGCCATCCAATACCAGTGGGTATTGAAGGAGGTCCTAGTAAGCTTGACCTAGGTCCTTGCAGGATCTTTACACTGAACAAGGCAAGAACCTTACCAAACCATTCCCTTAACCCCCGACCAGGTAGCCAACATATCTATATATAGATCGTAGATGTATGAATGGTGAAAATCTTTTACTTTATATAGACAGTAAAGTAATGCCAAGACACCACAGACAAATGATAAGGAAGTTTCACCTTCAACATAAGAAACTAGTTATTAAAGTCATTAATACAAAACCAAATAAAAAGTGCGAAAAGATTAAAAATCAAAAGTATTACACTAAATGCTTGTCTTCACCAAGTGATGTAAGAGACTTAGCCAAACATGGCCTTTGATTGACAAGAACTCTTACGATCAATCTTGGATCCCGAGACTACTACACACACTCTAAGGTGGATGATGGATGATGGTGGTGGATGTGTGTAACGACTTGCACGAAAATGTCCTAAAACGCTCCGTAAGTAGAAAACCCGAACCCCAAAAACCCTAATTTTATGAAAAATCAAGAAAAACAAGTTTTATTACTCGGTTGCGGGCAGTGAAGGAGTTAAGATGGGTCTTCGTGGGGCACGATAACTCTGAGGTTCCTGATAATGATTAAGGCCACGTGTCACACACGTGGCAAGCCTAGGGGATGACACGGCAGCCCTAGCCGTAGCTAGGGGATGACATGGGCAGTCTTCTGTGTTCGCAAATTTCTTTAAAAATCACTATCATCTGCTCTAAAAACACGTCCAACATAGTGAAACGCTGCTACGATAACATGGGTAATTACTCGATCACTACTACGATACAATGTCCGATCGATTAAAACCGATCTGATGGATGTTTAAGTGCTGCCCAAATCTTGGGCTATACTTTGTCATTCGTCGTGAGAGTTTCAATCTCGTGAGTTATCGTGAAAGTTGTATTAAGTTACTAACCTAGTTTCGTTTGCATTTTTATTTAACTAAGTTACCAAATTAATCAGTAGGAAGACTCTGTCCGTTTAAACTTGCAATGTGAGTCATTCTCTTTTTATCAAAATTGTTTTAGAAAACCTCAAATTATTTCAAGTTATAACTACAGGGATTAAGTCTTTGCAAATCTTAAATTACTGGCAGTAAGTGGGGTATTGTGCACATTACTGCTGTATTATCACTCTTAGATGGGCGAGCCTAATTAGTGATACACGTCACTTTTGGGTGACAGGACCCAATAGTGATATGACCACAGTCATAGATCCGGTCGAGTGAAAACTGGACCAGATAATTATAAGATAGGGGCAATTGTAATCGCTCTTAATACTGTGAATTATAACAATGTATCTTTTGTATAAATTGAATGACTCGCCAGTATTTCCCGCTGATCAAATCTTTTTAAAATATGTTTCAGGTGATTTACTGTGAACAAGGAAAAGTGCCGCGGAGCACTCCAGCTTGAATGAAATGGCTCAGTAAATAAATAAACATGTTTTATGTAAACCGGGGATTTTCAGTAAAAATTCCTTTACTGTAAATTACGGGGTTTGTCCCGAAACTTGAAATAAAATAATTGGATGTTTTCAGTTTAAACGACCCTGTTAAATTTTTCGCTGCCAAATTAATCACCAATACCACGGGTTTCTGTCCCACGGCTTCTGAACCTGGGAAAAAGGGTCAGGGGCCATGACAATGTGGGTGTTGTAGTGGTGGTGGAGTGGTGGTGAAGTGGGAGATAGGTGGTTTTCCAAGGGATGCCTTTGAAGTGAACCAAGCACCTCTATTTATAGCCTGAACAGAAGCCCGGCCACGGCCCCGTGTCCGCTGGACACGGCCCCTTGGCCATCCATTTTCTCTTCCTTCATTAATTGCCTTTGTCTGCATTAGGCTCCACACGGCCCTGTGTTCGCTGGGCACGGCCCCGTGTGTAGAAGCGTATCTGTACTACCAAGATTTGTTAGATTTTGTGAAGCGTATCTATTGACCACGTCCCATGCTCAGTGGGCACGCCCACATGGTGAGCAATAGAAGCTTCTATAACTTTGTCTTTTCTGCAGACATCTGGCCACGCCCCCGTGCTCAGTGGGCACGGGGCCGTGGTCAACCTTTTGTTTCTTTATTTTTGCTTGGGAAGATGCTGTCGAGGGGTCGGGCATGCCACGTTTCTTCCTTTTCTTTGTATTTATGTTAGTTTTTGCTGCATATTTGTTCCTTTTGTTCATTTAAGCTCATTTGGTCCTGAAAATACAAAAGGAAGGCAAAAGCACACTTTTTCCAACATTAGTACTAAAAAAGAGTTAGTTTTATGCCTCATTTGATGTAATTTATATGTTGCATTTTGCACACATCAGTTTGCCATGTGGATTCGTTTAAACATTTCTATCTTATGCTATGTATTTAAACTTGTGTACTCACTACTGCTTTTTGTGTTGAACTATACTTTTAGACATGTTGCAGCTTGACGATGATGATCATGATGAAATCTAGTAGGGACGACTTCAAAACACACATTGAAATACTAGATTTGATTACTTTATTTTGTTGAACTTGTCGTATTTGTCTTTTCAATGTTGTAACTCGACTTTCCTATGTTGTATTTGACAATTATTGTTATGAAATGAAATTGGTTTTGAATTAATTATTGTCGTATATAGTGTTATGTGTAATGAGCAATCTATTTCCTCTCATTCTGATGTTTCCGCCATCAGTTGGGGTTTGGCAGATTGGTATTAGAGCCATAACTATAGGGAATTAGGTAGAATTGCCATGTTCGACCTAGTCGATAGTAGGTACCATACTTGACCATTCTTGATACTTGCTTAACTTGTTAATTCTTCCTATTTGCTTCTATCTCTTCTTTTGGTCTTAATACTTACAATATGTCTTTCCTAAGACATTTACACAATACACGTTGATGGTAAATTTCTAATTCATACTCTAGTGGACCCTCGTCAAAGTGTCGGAATTAACTTCTTGACCCGACGAGTACCAACCACGTTTAGCGTACGATGTTGTCAAGTTAGGGGTGAAACCCGCATCTTGTCAACTAGTCCCATTCCTTGTTTTTCAATCCCGCCAAAGTTTCAATTTTTCAATCGATTAGGAATGTGTAGTAACTGGAAGGGAAAAATACCGTTAATTGCTTCTCGATGAGAGTATACTACTTATAGGACAAAGCACATTTCCCTAATTCGAAAGGACTTTTGATTCACTTTAGAATTGTCGAAGTTTCAAAACCCGAAACACTCCAATGTTTAAGCGAGCGTCACTTTTATGTTATCACAATTTCTATGTGTTTTTAATACTTGTTACCTCGTTCATTTCAAAACCGATGCACGATTCGCATGTCACTCGCAATAATAAACAATATTAATTCTCGTGAACAAACTAAATTTATACTCTTTTCTGAAATCATATGTGTTTTTACTGTCGCAACCCTCGACCCCTGCCTCGGGAGGTGGGCGACCGCGGCCTACTCAGAGATGGTGGTATCGGTGTTTATCATTATTTGGCAGCGAAATTTTCATCAGGACCGTAGTTAGGAAATATTTTATCAGAGTAAAACACCACATTTTTATAATAATAAACATATTGGGATGAAACACAAGTTTTCATTACAACTATGTTTATTGGAATAAATCCTATTTTATTGAATAAAATATCTTTCTTTATTTAGGTAACTTTTATAGCCACATTTTTCCAAGCCTTCAGTGCTCTCCAGTTGGCTTCTATTTGGCTTTCACATTTTGTTACCTAAAAAGCGTTTAAAAAAATTTTGTCAGTAGAAAATACTGGTGAGTGAATCCCAATTTAATCAAGACAGGTTTTTATCATTATACAGTATTGAGGGCAATCCATCAATTACATTTGTTTACCATTCTACCTTAATTACCACCCACGGTACTGTCAACCCGACTTGTGGTCATGTTACTACTCACAGTGTAGTAACAAATTTTGTATTCAAAACCCCAACATACCGACGATAATTGTAGAATTACAAATACTCAATCACTATTAAATATAATGTAAAACATTTTGAGGTTTTGTAAAAACTGTTTACAAAAAGGGTTTGCACAAAAAGGAGATTACTCACATTGTTATCTTTGGTAATTTCCTGTGGCTTCCTGGTTATAATCAATAAATTTTAAATAATGCACACGCGTTAGTATAATAACCCAATATTTACATTAGTTATACCCTTCCCGAGACAGAACTCCAATGACTACGTCGGGCAGAACCTCGACAGCCATTATGGAGCACTAGATCAATCGGGCAGCGCATCCAATACGTAACCGGGGGTTAAAATACTTACAATGAGGCAGAGCTTCGCTAATTAGGGGGGTATTATGCCCGGGAATTATGTCTACACTATAGAAATTGAGAGAGAATTATGTGAAATAAACGACGAAAACTGAAGGTCGATGGCCTTCTTTTATAGGGCTGGAATTCGGGTTCCCCGCGCCCCGCGAAGGAGACCATAAAGGTCTTCGCGGCCCGCGAGCTAGGGGAGTAGGGCTTAGGGTTGCTGATTCGCCAGTTCTAGCCTTGACACGAGCCTGCCACGTGGCACGCTAGGGTTCCGCCTGGTGGTTTAGCTGTTGCGGCCCGTGAAAGAGACCACAAGGGTCTTCGCGGCCAGCGAGCGCCCTGTGAATATTGTTTTTATTTTATATTTGTTAAATTAAAGTATTTAGGGCCTAATTCTTGTATACGGGGTGTATTGTAGAGTGTATAGGGACATTCTAAATATTTTTAGGAGTGTCGGAAATAATTTAGGAGGGTTGTTATATCCTCCCCACCTTGTTTTAGAACTCATCCTCGAGGTCTACTGGAATAGGTGTGGATATTTCCTCTGCATTTTAGATTCAAGCTCCCATGTGTACTCTAGTCCTCTCTTGGAATCCCATTTTACTTTGACTAGAATCAATATCTTGTGTTTGAGATTCTTGACTTTCCTATCTTCAATTTGTAGAGGCTTTTCTACAAACTTTAGCTTTTCATTTACCTCTATATTCTTAAGAGGTACCACTAGTGATTCATCGGCTACGCACTTTTTGAGATTGCATACATGAAATACATCATGTACTCCTGCCATTTCCTCTGGCAGTTGTAGCTGATAAGCTATAGGTCCTATTCTTCTAATAATTTCAAAAGGTCCAACATACATGGGGCTTTGCTTTCCTCTTTTGATGAATCTCACCACTCCTTTCCAAAGGGAAACTTTTAATAAGACCTTATCTCCTACTTGAAATTCCAATGGCTTTCGCCTGTTATCAGCATAACTCTTTTGTCGACCGCGTGCTGCTTTTAGTCGTTCCTTGACTTGAATAATTTTGTCTGTAGTTTCTTGTACTATCTCGGGTCCAGATAATTGCTTTTCTCCAATTTCTGACCAACAGACTGGGGTTCGGCACTTTCGTCCATAAAGTGCTTCGAATGGTGCAACATTGATACTGGTATAATAGCTGTTATTATAAGAAAATTCTATTAATGGTAGATGATCATCCCAATTTCCTATGAAATCAATTACACAAGCTCTAAGCATATCTTCCATTGTCTGAATTGTTTTTTCGCTTTGTCCATCCATTTGAGGATGATAAGCGGTGCTTAGATTTAGCTTGGTTCCCATTGATTTTTGGAAACTTGTCCAAAAATGAGAAGTAAAACTGCTATCTCTATCAGAAACAATTGATAAAGGAATACCGTGTAATGAAACTATTTCATTTACATATAACTTTGCTAACTGTTCCATACCGAATGTTTCCTTCATTGGTAGGAAATGAGCAGACTTGGTTAACCTATCTACAATTCCCCAGATTGTATCATTACCTTTTCGCGTCTTGGGTAATTTGGTAACAAAGTCCATTGTTATCAATTCCCACTTCCATACAAGCATTTCCAATGGCTGTAATAAACCTGAGGGTTTCTGATGCTCGGCTTTAACCTGTGAACAGGTTAGACACTTGGCAACATAAGCGGCTATGTCCTTTTTCCTTCCTATCCACCAGAAATTCTTTCTTAAATCTTGATACATTTTATCACGTCCAGGATGTAACGTATATTTAGATTTATGGGCTTCGTCTAATATTTGGTGGCGTAGGTTTCCTAGTTTGGGTATCCACATCCTTTTCTTATGGAACCTCCAAATTCCATCTGTTCCTTGTTCTAATTCCTTAATCATTCCTTTCAATTTTTCAGTATCGTCCTTGATTACCAATTCTTGTACGGCTCTAATTTTCTCATTTAAATCTATCTACATATTTAATTTAAGAAAACGTACTTTTCTTGGCTTTTCATGATATTTTCGACTTAAAGCATCAACTACTACATTAGCCTTTCTTGTATGATACTGGATTTTACAATCATAATCGCTAAGAAATTCAATCCAGCGTCTTTGTCTCATATTCAGCTCTTTTGGCCCAAAAATGTATCTTAAACTCTTATGATCAGTGAAGACAACAAATTTAATTCCATATAAATAGTGTCTCCGTATCTTAAGGGCAAAAATTATGGCTCATAACTCTAAATCATGAGTTGAATAGTTTTCTTCATGATTCTTAAGTTATCTAGACGCATAGGCTATCACCTTTTATCGTTGCATCAACACACAACCATAACCTAACTTAGAAGCGTCACAATAGACTTCAAAGTTTTCAGTTCCTTCTGATAACGCTAGTACGGGTGCGTTGGTTAATCTTTGCTTAAGAATTCTAAAGGCTTCATCTTGTTTTGGTCTCCATTCAAACTTAACAGACTTACAGGTTAACTTAGTTAAGGGAATGGCTATTCTAGAAAAATCTCGGATAAATCGTCTATAATAACCGGCAAATCCTAGAAAACTTCTAACCTCTGTTGGTGACTCAGGGATTTTCCATTTAGTAATTGCCTCAATCTTTGTGGAATCCACATGAATCCCTTCATGATTTACTAAATGTCCAAGAAATTGTACTTCTTCTAACCAAAATTCGCATTTTGAAAATTTAGCGTAAAGCTTTTCGTTTCTCAGCAAATTTAAAAGTGTATGCAAATGCGCTGCATGTTCCTCTTTACTCTTAGAGTAAATTAGAATATCATCTATAAAGACAATTATGAATTTATCCAAATATGGCTTACATTTTCGATTCATCATGTCCATAAATGCGGCTGGGGCATTGGTTAAACCAAATGGCATGATAATAAATTCATAATGGCCATACCTTGTTCTGAAAGCGGTTTTAGGAATGTCCTCTTCCAGTACCTTTACTTGATGATATCCTGAGCGTAAGTCGATTTTAGAAAAGAATCGAGCCCCTTGCAATTGATCGAACAAATCATCGATTCTCGGTAATGGGTACCGATTTTTAATCGTGACTTTATTCAATTCACGGTAATCAATGCACATACGCATTGACCCGTCTTTCTTTTTGACGAACAAGATCGGTGCTCCCCATGGCGATGAGCTTGGCTGTATGAATGCTTTTTCCAACAGTTCGTCTAACTGTTTCTTTAACTCTTGCATTTTTGCAGGTGCCAAACGGTAAGGTGCTTTGGCGATTGGTGCTGTTCCTGGTAGTAGATGAATTTTGAATTCGACTTCTCTGTCTGGCGGTAGTCCTGGTAATCCTTCTGGAAATACATCTGAAAATTGAGATACTACAGGGATATCTTTTAATTCCTTTTCTTTAGTGTTAATGATTATGGAAATCATATACACTATTAATCCTTTTCTTGCACAACTTGTTGGTTTTATCACAGAGATGAATTTTGTGGGTCCAGTTGGCTTGTTCCCTTTAATTGTGATCTTTTCACCCTTTGGTGAATTTACTTGTATTGACTTTTGATCACATAGAATATTGGCTTTATTGGCTATCAACCAATCCATTCCTAATACAATATCAAATCCAGCCAGATTGATTGGGTAAAGATTAGCAATAAACTTATGGTTTATTCTTGCTCCCTGCAGGATTTCAGTAATCTTAATGGTTTCTCCATTTGCTATTTCTACTAAACATTTTTGTTGGAGTTTAGTTAATGGTTGGTTGAGAATTTTGCAAAATGAAGTATTAATGAAACTTTGGTTCGCACCAGAGTCAAATAATACTTTAGCAAAATCATCATTAACTAAAAACGTGCCAGCAATCACATCCGGAATCATTTTCGCTTCCTCAGCTGTTAGAACGAATGCCCTAGCATTCTTAGCAGTCTTTTTGTTCATGGCTAGAGTTAGTTTCGGACAGTTCGGCTTGATACGTCCCTTTTCTCCACAGTTGAAACACACTCCATTACTGGGTTTCTTCCTACAATCTTCTTCCTTGTGTCCTGGTATCTTGCAGTAGTTGCAGTAGATGGAGCATCTTCCTGAATGCTTTTTCTTACAGGCTTTACAGTAAGGTGTAGAGGTAGAACCTATATTTTTCCCACGGTTGGAATTACCGTAGAGAAATTCCTGGGTAAGCTTTTGGGCTAGGTTCTTTCTTTGGTTTTCTTCTTGTGTACGTACTAATTCATCAGTCAAGGTACTTGCCAGTTCTACAGCTTCTTCTATGGTTTATGATCTAGCTGCCTTAACTACATGTCTAATTTCACCGATTAATCCCCAGATGTAACGGGAGATTAACACTGGTTCTGGTGATGCTAGGGTTGGCACTATTCTAGCATATTCAAAGAATGTAGTAGTGTAACCCTTGCTGTCTACTCCTGTCATTCTAAGGTTTAAGAATTTATTAGCTATCTGCTCCTTTTCATTAGGAGGACAAAATTTCCTTTCCACCATATTCTTAAACTCATTCCATTCCATACAATAGACCCTGTCACTTCCCCTAGTTTGGAGAATAGTGTTCTACCATTCTAGGGCTGCATTCTTAAATAAATTGGAAGCAAACATGATTTTAACTTCTTCTGCACACATGGTTATTTTTAAGACTGCCCCAATCTTTTCTATCCAGCGTAGAGCTGCAATGGCCCCTTCATTGACAGAGAATTCTATTGGTTTACAGGACCTGAATTCTTTATAAGAGCAACCATAAGACATGGTTCTTCTTCTTTTTGGAATAGGCAATTGAAGTAATGGTCCATTGTTCACGCTGTGACTAGGTTCAGTATGTGTCCGCTTACTTCCATTATCACTTTTATTATTATTTTCTGCTTCCTTAACATTTTCGATGATAACTAGCATAGCATCTCTAATTCCTTGGGTTACTATGTGTCAAATGGCACTGTTATTTATCTGATTTTCGTTATTTTGGTTTTCCCGATTTGCACCGTTGGCCATCTTGATTATAAAAATTTACCAAGTATTAATATCGTAAAACAATATTAAATGCAATCAATCTAACAACACAAACGGATTGGTCAAAATCGTCGTACATTGCGACCTTTACTTTGTTTTATATATGCGTCTATTACGAACCACAACTGGAAATTTAAAATACAATACTAGTATGCATCAGTAGTTATAAGTTTATATATATATATATTCAAGTCACACATATATTCATATATATATTTATATTATTATTATTATTATTATTATTACCACTTAACGGGGATCCATCCAAAATTGCATATTACGCTCGTCATATTTCCAGACGAGTCTCTCCCCTATTTGTCTTATCCTTTCACTTTCATTTAACAACTCCTCACCAAACGTTCGGGGTTCCTGCACATTCTCTGTACTCATGGGTGGGGCTGGTGCTGGTATTGGGTCAGGAAACTGGAGCATCGGTTCTTCTTGAAGGTATGGGTTCTCTAGTATTTCCCTGATATACTGGTGATTATCCCAATATGGATCTAAAGGGTCCAGGTTGGGATAGGGTGCTACTAGGTTTTGCATAGGTTCCTCTATTGGGTAAAGTGCTCGGTAATCCTTGTGGTCGTCAAACCATGGGTCATAGTCTGGAGGATGGGGTGCTGGGACTCTAGGGATTTCAGCTGGATCAAAAACAGGTATTGGGGGTTGGTCTACTGGGCTTAGTTCAATTTCCATAGATTGTGTGGGAAATAGTGGTAACGGCTGGGGTGCAATGAGTTGTTCTAGATTTAGGTCTGCAGCTGTGGTAGCTAATATGTGAAAATTAGTTAATCTCCTATTGAGTATATCCTGGGTTTGAACATTCATTTCTCTATTGGCCGCTGCTAAGGCCTGCTGTTCTTGCAATTTTTTCATTCTTTTTCTACGCTCATGAGCTCCTCTATTGAACCATCCTCTCTTCTTGGGAGGGAATGGCTATTCAGATTGTGCTTTGAATACGAAAATCCCTTCTTCGGTGTCAGCCGAATACCCCGAGGGGTAAGCTGGGAAGAAGTTTCTTCGTCCTTATGTGAACTGGACAGTTGACGGTAAGCGTCCGAAGGTCCTTGATCACTCATACTGTAAACTAACAAATTGTCAAATAACACAAAATAATAATCTACACGTATGCACATAGTCTCATTGAATATTTCCTAAGAAAATTGACAAATTTCAATGTCAGCTAAACACTTCTTTGGCTGAAATTAGTGGCTGTGGCTCTGATACCACCTTCTGTCGTAACCCCCGACCCCTGCCTCGGGAGGCGGGCGGCCGCGGCCTACTCGAAGATGGTGGTATCGGTGTTTATCATTATTTGGCAACGGATTTTTCATCAGGACCATAGTTAGGAAATATTTTATCAGAGTAAAACTCCACATTTTTATAATAATAAACATATTGGGATGAAACCCAAGTTTTCATTACAACCATGTTTATTGGAATAAATCCTATTTTATTGAATAAAACATCTTTCTTTATTTAGGTAACTTTTATAGCCACATTTTTCCAAGCCTTCAGTGCTCTCCAATTGGCTTCTATTTGGCTTTCACATTTTGTTACCTGAAACGCGTTTAAAAACATTTTGTCAGTGGGAAATACTGATGAGTGAATCCCAATTTAATCAAGACAGGTTTTTATCATTGTACAGTATTGAGGGCAATCCAGCAATTACATTTGTTTACCATTCTACCTTAATTACCACCCACGGTACTGTCAACCCGACTTGTGGTCATGTTACTACTCACAGTGTAGTAACAAATTTTGTATACAAAACCCCAACATACCGATGATAATTGTAGAATTACAAATACTCAATCACTGTTAAATATAATGTAAAACATTTTGAGGTTTTGTAAAAAACTGTTTGCAAAAAGGGTTTGCACAAAAAGGAGATTACTCACATTGTTATCTTAGGTAATTTCCTGTGGGTTCCTAGTTATAATCTATAAATTTTAAATAATGCACACGTGTTAGTATAATAACCCAAAATTCACATTAGTTATACCCTCCCCGAGACCGAACTCCAACGACTACGTCGGGGTAGAACCTCGATAGCCGTTACGGAGCACTAGATCAATCGGGAAGCGTATCTAATTGATGTGTGCAAAATGCTACATATAAATTACATCAAATGAGGCATAAAACTAACCCTTTTTTAGTACTAATGTTGGAAAAGTGTGCTTTTGTCTTCCGTTTGTATTTTCAGGGTTAAAATAGCTTAAGTGAACAAAAGAAGCAAAAAATGCAGCCAAATCCGGCATAAATACAAGAAAAGGAACAAACATGGCATGCCCGACCCCTCGACAGCATCTTCCCGAGCAAAACAAGAGAACAGAATGCTGAACACGCCCTGTGCTCAGTGAGCACGGGGGCGTGCCCAAGTGTCTGCAGAAAAGACAAAGTTGTAGAAGCTTCTATCACCCACCACGGGGGCGTGCCCAGCGGACACGGGGCCTTGGTCAACTCTAAGATTCGCAGAATCTGAGGAAATCTTGATAGTACAGATACGCTTCTGCACATGGGGTCGTGCCCAGCGGACACGGGGGCGTGGTTAACTAATGCAGACAAACTGCATTTAATGAAGAAAGAGAGAAGGGTGGACACGTGGCCGTGCCCGAGCTTCTGTGCAGGCTATAAATAGGGGTGTTTGGCTCGTTTGCAAACCATCCCTTGGCAAACCACCTCTCTCACACTTCTCCCACCCTCCACCACCATCACAACCCACATCCACCACCATCATCCATCATCCATCATAGAGTGTGTGTAGTAGTCTCGGGATCCAAGATTGATCGTAAGAGTTCTTGAAAACTAAAGGCCATGTTTGCCTAAGTCTCTTACATCACTTGGTGAAGACAAGTGTCTAGTGTAATACTTTTTATTTTTAATCTTTTCGCACTTTTTATTTGGTTATGTATTAAAGACTTTAATAACTAGTTTCTTATGTTGAAGGTGAGTCTTCCTTATCGTTTATCTGTGGTGTCTTGCCATTATTTTACTGTCTATATAAAATAAAATATTTTCACCATTCATATCTCCACGGTCTATATGGAGGTATGTTAGCTACCTGGTTAGGGGTTAAGGGAACGGTTTGGTAAGAGTCTTGCCTTGTTCAGTGTATAGATCCTACAAGGACCTGGGTCAAATTTAGTAGGACCTCCTTCAATACCCACCGGTATTGGATGGAGGGGGTCCAAACTCTTTGATCCCCTCATATGTAAGCTACTATTAAAACTTTAACCCGGCTACTTAGGACTGTATCCCTGCTGACTCAGACTACTTAGCCGAGGGTAATGTCACCTTCAAAAGAGGGGCCTACCACATTATGCATTAATAACTTAATTAATTATCTTTCAATAATCCAACCCTTTAGGATTGTATCCTTGCTGACTCAAACTACTGGGTTGAGGGTAACGTCACCTTCAAAAGAGGGGCCTAGTACTATAACTAAGATAATCTCTTAAAAAGTGCAAAAGTTCGGAAATAATCAAAGGTTACACTAAACACGAGTCGAATCCAAGTGATTCATCTTGTCTAGCTGTTTTTATTTTTATTTTATTTTTTCAGCATTTTAGTTAGTTTTATTTTTCTAGTTTAAAAACCTTTTTTCAAAACTTTTGATTTGATTAGACGTTGAGGATAAACTGGTATTAAAAGCTCTTGTATCCTTGGACGACCTCGGTATCTTACCAACACTATACTACGCTCACGATGGGTGCACTTGCCCATATGTACGTTTAGTGTTAGTAAATATCGTGTTTTATAAATTTAAAACTTGGCTAAAAAGTGTTAAAGGGTTTAAAATATATATTAAAAACTATATAACACCACACGCACATCAAGTTTTTGGCGCCGTTGCCGGGGACACAAGGATTTTAAGAAAGTTAGGAATCAGCGGCCTAATCGTTTTTATTTTTTTTAGAATTTTCTTAATTTTTCAGCTTCTGCAGAACTCAGCACGGATCGTGCCCGCTGAACACGCCCCGTGCCCAATCTTTGGTACTGGCAATCCTGTTTTAAGTCAGACTAAACACGGGGCCATGCCCACTCAACACGCCCCGTGCCCAAGATTCAGTTACTGAAAATAGAACCGTAAGATCCCGACGGTTGGTAATTTCTGACACAAACATGAGTGATACTGGTATTTTTTACTTTCGGCACTCTTATGGTACGTGGTGTCAAATATGTGGTGGCCCTCATAAAGATTTAGAATGTTATTTTCTAAATTATAAGCCCCATTATATAGACCCATTGTTTTCCTGTAGCCTTAAGAGGGGCGAAAGTAAAAATAATCCCTATCTCTCCCTCGAATGCTCCCAATCAGAACTTCTAGGAGAAATGCTTCTTGATGAACTATTTCAAATGGAAGAACTAATTCTTAATTGGTTAAAAGAACTTAAGATGGATAACACTAATTCATCTCAAGACGATACCCAAGAAGAATTATTGGGTTCGCATTCGAATAAAAACAACTTCGTTGTTCCCGAAATCACCTCTAACTCTAGCGAGGACTTGAGCGATAGTCGTCCCTGTGTCGATTGTGCCGTGAAGGACTCCCCATCGAGTTCGTCCGGTGCATACATAGACCTGAGCGATTCGGCATACACCTTCTTTAGCAAGAGCCCGGGAAAGGGTTGGACTTGTCCACCTACATTTAGCATCGGAATCACCCTCACCGACAACCTCTTGTGTTCTCGTCTTAATCTAGAGCAATTAAGGTATCTCAGGCACTTTGGGGTTGTTCCATCCAGTAAGGAACCGCCCGATCCGGATGAATTCCTTAGAAATAGACGAAACTTCATAAACAGCCTCTAGACACGGGGCCGTGTCCAGGTCAACAAGCCCCCGTGTCAACCAAAAGATTCCTTTATGACTTTTTGTCAGAATACAGACAAATTGTGTCAGGATCCTGTCTGAACACGGGACCGTGTCCAGCCGACACGGGGCCGTGTGCAGCGTGCTGTCGTTTTCTATAAATGCAGCCAAGAATCCTGCACATTTGGACCATTCCAGGGAGAAAGATTTGACGGGATCTTCACACATACCATCCTAGGTATTTTCTAAAAAAAGGTTCTCAACAACCATCTTGTCCTTTCCTCTCTTGTCCATTACCTTCTTCTCCATTTCTTTTACCTCAACACCTCCATTAGAGCTTTAAATCACCATGGTTCCAAGCTTTATTGTGATGTTGCAACATTGTTTTAAGTTATTTCTGCTCAAAAATGCTTTAAAAGTTGAAAAAATAATTTAAAACTCCAAGATTCCTTATTCCAAAAATCTGCAAAAAGGTGAACACGGGGCCGTGCTCATTGAGCACGGGGCCGTGTCCGAGGTTACTGTTTCATTGAAATGAACTCTTTTCTGCTTATTTTCGTAGAATGTCAAGCCGAAATAGTGGAACCTCTTCTGTGCACTCCAGAAACAGTCGAAGGGAAAGAAGGTCTTCAATTGAAGCAACTCTCGTACGCTACGTGATGGCATTACGTGAGGCTCTTGATGAGATGACATTGGTAGAGGAGATCCTCATAGACCATATAAATTATCTTACGGTGGGGTTGGAAAACAGTTTTCAAGAAATCAACCTCTTGCACCAGAGGTTGAACATTATTGTGACACTTCCCATGGAACCAATCCTCCCTCAAGAGGATTGGAACCTAGCACTTGGAGTCAACAATCCTACCGGATGGGATGACATTCCAGCGGAGCCTCCTCTTGAAGATCTACAAGAAGTCCTGGTGGAGGTTGCACCCCCTCAAACCGATGCCAATGAACCCGCCTTTCTTCACCCAAGGGAGATAGAGGAATGGCTCACCGACGTGTGAGGGACCCATGTCACGAGGAAGAAGTTCTTCGAGCAGCATCCAACCGAGAGAATTATCTTTTCGAAAATTTTGCTAATAGAATAAACTTTAGGCTAGAACTTCTTGGTTTAAACTTCTTGTGCTTCTTTTGACCTTTTTATCTAGAATTTTAACTTATTAGGAATACTATGTAAGTTTCTCTATTTAATGGAATGATGGTCTTAATTAATTTGGTGATTGGATGATGTTGTAATGGATAATACACACTCGGGATGGTGAAGGATACCAAGGGAAACTTGAACCAGCACCCCATGCACAAAAACAGGGCCACCCGACAAATTTTCTTCATTACAGCAAGTTCAGCACAGGGCCGTGCTTACCCAACACGTCCCGTGCCCAACCATCTGCAGAAAATACCCAGTTCAGGTAACTGGACACGGGGCGTGCTCGCTGAACACGCCCCCATGCCCAGGCTTATGTTTCTTTTTACTAATTTATGTTACTGGCGATCTGAACACGGGGCCGTGTCCAGACGCCCAGTAACATAATTTTTTGCTTTTTCACACCTTTTTACACATTCAATCAACCTAAAAACTTATTTTTGGGACACATTGAGGACAATGTGTAATTTAAGTGTGGGGGAGATGCTAAAACCTTGAATCTTGCAAGTCCTAATTACAAGCCTTACACAAAACTCTATTGGAACCGCTAACCACCCCAAATTTTTTTCAAAAATTTTTCATTTTTTTTACTTGTCTAGGTTTAATTTGGGAATTTCAAATTCTAAAAAGGTTATATTTTTACAAATTTACAACCGATAGCGTCGTGATAAAAAGAACCAACATAAGAAAATTATGAAACGGCATGACAAGTTTAGTTAAAATTTGATTATATATATTTGATCACATAAAAACCCATTCCCACAAAAAGTGAGTTTTGAGCCTTTATTGAGCATACAAATACATATCTTTCAACTAAATGCTCATTTTTTGTTTCTTGTGTGAATGGCCGCTTGGTTCTTACGACTCTAGAACTTGCCACGACGATACATTCTCGGTCCTTACCAACTTAAACCCGAGTAAGTAAATGATGGAGGCATTAGGACTAACCCTTTTTATTTCTACACCATTATTTTTCTTTTTTTTTACCACCTACCCAAAATCCCCCTAGTTAACCCATTTGAGCCTAAACCTTTTCATTTCTTAACCCAAAACAAACACCCTTTTACCCACCAAAACCTTTTTTTATTTTTAACCCTTTTTTTTAGTAACAAGCTCGGTTTTTCTTACGACTTCCTTAAAAAAAATAAAAAAATAAAAAAATAAAAAATAAAAAAAATAAAAAAAATGATGATGATGATGATGAAGCAAAAAGGAATAAACAAACAACTTTATCAAAAATAAATTTGTTTGAATAATGGCTTCATCAAAATAAAAATTACAAAACAAAAAGTCTTACGAAAACCGACGCTTTTTACGCCTTTCGCCCTTTTACTAACCACTAACCCAACCACCTACCTTTAACCCAAGCCTAACCCTTCACCCAAAAGTCCTCTTGATATTTACAAAGGTGTATAGTTAAAAAGGAGGAGGAGGATTGATTGCTTGGCAAGCTTATGGTAGGAGTAAGTTCCATGCCACTCTCGAGTGATTCACTAAAATACATCTTCGGCCGAGTGTTGAGTGATCCCCCGTGAGGTATGTGAACTTGTGTATAAATGAAATTTTAAAAAGGCATGTTATGCCCTAATAAGTAATTTATCTTATGTAATGTTTTAAATAAATCATGACGAATAGGATTGTAAATAAATAAAAATAAAACTTAATAAAGAATCTTGGAAATCCCGACACTCTATGATAAGCACAAAAACTTTCTCTTCTACCCATTCCATTTGGGAGTGTATAGCCATATTATAAAGAGTTTTGCTTGAGGACAAGCAAAGATTCAAGTGTGGGGGTATTTGATGTGTGCAAAATGCAACATATAAATTACATCAAATGAGACATAAAGCTAACCTTTTTTTAGTACTAATGTTGGAAAAAGTGTGCTTTTGTCTTCCTTTTGTATTTTCAGGGTTAAAAGAGCTTAAGTGAACAAAAGAAGCAAAAATGCAGCCATTTCAACATGAATACAAGAAAAGGAACAAACGTGGCATGCCCGACCCCTCGATAGCATCTTCCCAAGCAAAACAAGAGAACAGAAGGCTGAACACGCCTCGTGCTCAGTGAGCACGAGGGCATGCCCAAGTGTCTGTAGAAAAGACAAAGCTATATAAGCTTCTATCACCCACCACGGGGGCGTGCCCAGCGGACACGGGGCCGTGGTCAACTCTAAGATTCGCAGAATCTGAGAAAATCTTGATAGTACAGATACGCTTCTGCACACGGGGTCGTGCCCAGCGGACACGGGGGCGTGGTCAACTAATGCAGACAAACTGCATTTAATGAAGAAAGAGAGAAGGGTGGACACGGGGCCGTGCCCAATGGACACGGGGCCGTGCCCGAGCTTCTGTGCAGGCTATAAATAGGGGTGCTTGGCTCATTTGCAAACCATCCCTTGGCAAACCACCTCTCTCACACTACACCCACCCTCCACCACCATCACAACCCACATCCACCACCATCATCCATCATCCATCATAGAGTGTGTGTAGTAGTCTCGGGATCCAAGATTGATCGTAAGAGTTCTTGACAATCAAAGGCCATGTTTGCCTAAGTTTCTTACATCACTTGGTGAAGACAAGTGTCTAGTGTAATACTTTTTATTTTTAATCTTTTCGCACTTTTTATTTGTTTATGTATTAATGACTTTAATAACTAGTTTCTTATGTTGAAGGTGAGTCTTCCTTATCGTTTGTCCGTGGTGTCTTGGCATTATTTTACTGTCTATATAAAATAAAAGATTTTCACCATTCATATCTCCACGGTCTATATGGAGGTATGTTAGCTACCTGGTCGGGGGTTAAGGGAACAGTTTGGTAAGAGTCTTGCCTTGTTCAGTGTATAGATCCTGCAAGGACCTGGGTCAAATTTAGTAGGACCTCCTTCAATACCCACCGGTATTGGATGGCGGGGGTCCAAACTCTTTGATCCCCTCATATGTAAGCTACTATTAAAACTTTAACCCGGCTATTTAGGATTGTATCCCTGCTGACTCAGACTACTTAGCCGAGGGTAACGTCACCTTCAAAAGAGGGGCCTACCACATTATGCATTAATAACTTAATTAATTATCTTTCAATAATCCAACCCTTTAGGATTGTATCCTTGCTAACTCAAACTACTGGGTTGAGGGTAACGTCACCTTCAAAAGAGGGGCCTACTACTATAACTAAGATAATCTCTTAAAAAGTGCAAAAGTGCAGAAATAATCAAAGGTTACACAAAACACGAGTCGGATCCAAGTGATTCATCTTGTCTATCTGTTTTTATTTTTATTTTATTCTTTCAGCATTTTAGTTAGTTTTATTTTTCTAGTTTATAAACCTTTTTCTAAACTTTTGATTTGATTAGACGTTGAGGATAAACCGGTATTAAAAGCTCTTGTGTCCTTGGACGACCTCGGTATCTTACCAACACTATACTACGCTCACGATGGGTGCACTTGCCCATATGTGCTTTAGTGTTAGTAAATATCGTGTTTTATAAATTTAAAACTTGGCTAAAAAGTGTTAAAGGGTTTAAAATATATATTAAAAACTATATAACACCACACGCACATCACTAATACGTAACCGGTGGTTAAAATACTTACAACGAGGCAGAGCTTCGCTAATTAGGGGGTATTATGCCCGGGAATTATGTCTACACTATAGAAATTGAGAGAGAATTGTGTGAAATGAACGACGAAAACTGAAGGTCGATGGCCACCTTTTCTAGGGCTGGAATTCGGGTTCCTCACGCCCCGCGAAGGAGACCACAGAGGTCTTCGCGGCCCGCGAGCTAGGGTAGTAGGGCTTAGGGTTGCTGATTCGCCAGTTCTAGCCTTGACATGAGCCTGCCACGTGGCATGCTAGGGTTCCGCCTGGTGGTTTAGCTGTCGCGGCCCGCGAAAGAGACCACAAGGGTCTTCGCGGCCAGCGAGCGCCCCCTGAATATTGTTTTTATTTTATTTTTGTTAAATTAAAGTATTTAGGGCCTCATTCTTGTATACGGGGTGTATTTTAGAGTGTATAGGGACATTCTAAATATTTTTAGGAGTGTCATAAATAATTTAGGAGGGTTGTTATATATACTTTGTAAATACTTGTTGAATCCATGCAATTTATGTGAATCATACATGTTACGTGAATACCTAAATGCTTATACATGCGAAACTTTATTTTTATGTTATGATCAAGTCTCATCCTATATTCCTCTTTCGATTCTTTAGATACCTCCCTACAGTCTATCCCATAAGGCCAAGAAGTCCAAATCTGACTCAAAGAAGGCTTCCAACAGCAACAATGAGGACACGATATCAAAGAAAGACCTCGTGGTATTAATCGTTGAGCAGATGGCCGAGCAAATGGCCAAAGGTATCCCTGACATTGTGATCAAAATTCAACCCGTTACTGAAACCCCCTATGCCTCCGTCGATTCCAAGGTGGAAACACCTAAGACGACATTTTTGTTCTAACAATTCATGGCTTGCAAATCCCTCACTTTCACTGGCGAAGAAGGTGCAAATACACTACTTCAATGGTTCGATGCCATTGAACTGACCTTCCTTCAAAGCGGTTGCCCTGACAACCTTCGGACCCACAATGCAACTGGAATGTTCCGATCGAGAGCCCTCGATTGGTGGACTTTCGAGCGCAACACACGAGGGAATGAAGTAGCCCATGCCCTACCCAAGGCTGACTTGAAAAAACAAATAAAGGAAGAGTTTTGTCCTCCCCGTGACCTTCGGAAACTAGAGGATGAATTTTGGAATCTGTAGCAAATCGGGGATGGTAACGCTGGCCTCACTACCATATTCAAGCAGCTAAGCGTCCTGTGCCCTGGCCAAATTGACTCTGTTGACAAAGCCATCACAAAGTACATTCATTGCCTCCCCACTTCATTTATGAACCTCGTAGAGTCAGCCTCACCTAAAAACTTGGAGGAAACTTTCTTTTAGCAGCCTGACTCAACAACAAATGTGTTATTTGTGGGACTTCTAATAAGGTTCCATCAAAGAGCGCGCATCAAGCCACAACTGATACAATCACCGTTGAACCCTCCTCCTTGCAGTCATCTAAGAAAAACAAGGGCAAGAAACGGAAGGCTTTAAGCCAAAATTGTGCGGTCGTTACTCCGTAAAATCCTAAACCCCTTCAATCTGTTGCTGCAACTCCTCACCTTAAACCACAACGCAAAGCCTACATTAGGACTCAACCGAAGTATAACACTTGTCTTTACCACCATCCAACCAATGCACCAAGCCGTTTGTGCATGAACTGCAATCGGTTTGGGCACTTTGCCACCCAATGTCATAAACCAGCAGCCAATCAAAATCAAGCCGTTATAGCCCAAAACCCTGCTCCTAACCAAGCCTAACCAGAAGATAACACTGGTTGGGTGTGTTACAAATGTGGCGATCCAATCACCTTGCCAATGCATGCACTCAACGCGCCAACAACAACCCCCAACAGCAGCAGCATCAGCAGCCTCAACAAGCTCGAGGCAGAGCATTCGTCTTTACCGCCGCACAACCACAAAACACCAACGACATAAAAAACGGTACGTTTCTCGTCAACCATGTCTAGCATCTTGTTTATTTGATACTAGCACGGATAAAAGTTTTGTATCTGTTGAATTCGAGCCTATGCTTAAGTGTTAAGTGTAGACGTTCTAAGTTGCCTAAATCGTTCGCTGTCGAAGTTGTTAATGGTAAATCCGTGAAAGTCGATTCCATTCTTCCCGAGTGCTCTTTGAATCTCAATGATCATACATTTCCAATTGACCTCATACTATGCAAATGGGTAGTTTCGACGTCATAGTAGGCATGGATTGGCTTAGGCGAGTCCATGCTGAAGTTGTTTGCTCCAATAAGTTCATTCATTTTCCTCTTCCTAACAGTGATTCCTTACACGTCTATGGTGAGAAACCTTCTAAGGGTCTCAAGCTTATGTCGTGTACTCAAGCGAACAAACACTTACACAAGGGTTCTTTTCCCTTTCGGGCCCACGTTGTGGAAAAGAAGGACAAAGGCCCAAGTATAAGTGACGTTCCCGTCGTTTTTTATTTTCCCGATGTTTTTCCCGACGATCTCCCTGGTCATGCGCCTACTCAATCTGTTGACATTCGCATCGATTTAGTGCATAGCGCTATGCCTGTCGCTACGTCTCCCTTTCGTTTAGCACCCTCGGAAATGCAAGAGCTATCGAGCCAACTTCAAGAACTTCTTGATAAAGGTTTTATATGCCCTAGTACTTCTCCTTGGGGCACTCCCGTTTTGTTCGTCAAGAAGAAAGATGGATCATTTCGGACGTGCATTGACTATCGTGAGCTCAACAAGCTTACAGTCAAAACTAATATCCTCTTCCTCGCATCGATGATTTATTTGATCCATTACAAGGCGTGACCTGCTTTTCCAAGATTGATCTACGTTCTGGTTATCATCAACTTTGAGTGCTCAAAAAGATATACCAAAAACCACGTTTCCTACACGTTATGGTCATTACGTGTTCGTGGTCATGCCATTTGTTTTGACCAACGCACCTTCGGTTTCATGGACTTGATGAACCGTGTGTGCAAAGCTTATCTTAACCGTTCGTGATCGTCTTCATCGATGATATTCTCATTTATTCCAAGACACAAGAAGAGCATGAGCGACACTTGCGTCTTATCCTTCAGCTTTTACGCGCTGGACATCTTTACGCCAAATTCTCCAAGTGTGAATTTTGGTTAAAAGAAGTTTGATTCCTTAGTCACACAGTCAACGAACTTGGTATTCACGTTGACCCTGCAAAGATTGAAGCTGTGAAGAATTGGATTGTTCCTAAGTCTCCATCTGAAATTCGTTTGTTCCTTGGTCTAGCTGGTTATTATCGTCGTTTCATTTCAAACTTCTCGAACATTGTCGTTTCTTTCACTTCCTTGACTCAAAAGACAAACCTTTTGTTCGGGGTCCTGAACAAGAGGAGTCTTTCCAAACGCTCAAGGACATGCTTTGCAATGCTCCTATCCTTGCTCTTCCCGATGGTAACGATGACTTCGTCATGTATTGCGATGCTTCAAACCTAGGCCTTGGTTGCGTTCTTATGCGACGGGACAAGGTTATCGCCTACGCGTCGAGACAACTCAAAATACATGAGAAAAGCTACACTACGCACGATCTTGAACTTGGTGCAGTTGTTTTTGCCTTGAAGATATGGCGACACTACCTTTATGTTACTTAGTGTGTGTTTTTCACCGACCATAAGAGCCTTCAACACATCTTCAACCAAAAAGAACTGAACATGCGTCAGCGTTGCTGGGTAGAGTTGTTAAACCATCGTGACTGCGAAATTCGCTACCATCCAGGTAAAGCGAATGTCGTAGCCGACACACTTAGTCACAAAACTCATGTCAAGAGTATCCGTTGCTTCCAACTAGTCTGCGATCTTTGAAACCGCATTTGTGAAGCTCAATATGCATCTGTTAACAAGGGTAACCTCTATAACAAAATGCAATGTGGTGCAGAAGAAAGTCTTGTAACCAAATCCGATGGTATTCAATACTATCTCGATCGTGTTTAGGTTCCTACTCATGAAAACTGTGACATTTGTGCTCCGTAAACACACACAATGTAGGACACTATCTTTTATCAAAGAAACAATGTGTTTTGGTCACAAAAATTTATTTATTTTGGTTTTACAATTTCACATTTTGATTCTAGTTCATTTTCAAGCTTTAAATCACTTTCTGGAAAGTTAAATGCGAACTGATGCGTAAACGTAATCAGTTTAATGCGGAAAACACTCCGGAACAGTGACATAGGCTTAACATACCTTAAATAACTTCTATATAACTTAGAAATAAGTATTGAAAGCTTTGGTGTGTCAAAAACAAGTTTATTCACACTCAAGGACTATTTGCGTCAAACTGCGAAAGTCTACTGATTCACATAGTATCGCACATTCTGGAACTTGATCATAAGTTAAATATGCCCTAAATATCCTTTACATACCTTAGAAATAGGCTTTGAGGTGTTTGGTGCGCAAAAAAAATAAACTTTCTTGATCAATAGGGACTAAAGGCGTCAAAAAGTGCACAAGTTTGCATTTTCGCGCATATCTTACATTCTGAATATATCCGGACTTCCAAAAAAAATTATGTAATCATTAAAATATTTTATTTTAGTGATTGGCATGATAAAATTCCATTCGTCGCTTAATTTGGATCGTTTTTGCGTTCGTTACGACTTCCGTCGTAATTAACCGAATAACGCAACCGTATGACCAAACGAACCGACATCCGAGATATTTTTGAGCATAGTTTAAGTTCCCTATACTTTAACTTCATTTTAGAGCTTTGAAATGGGGTTAACGGGGCTTAAAAGTGCAAAAAATCAAGTTTTACAAGTGCAGGAACCATTTTTGAAATTTTTAGCAGATACATTGAACTTGGTCCATTTTTGAGTTTTTGATGGTTTTAACCCAAGGTTTTCCACTCTATGGGCTAGAATTTGATGGTTTTAAATATTCCCATGGTTTTGAAAACCATGTGCCCACTTGTAAGGTCAAGATCAAAGCACGATTTGCGAGAAACGATCCTAACGGTTCTCCGAAATCTATATATACCCCTTCCATTTCATTTGCAAACTCACCTTTGATCTAATTTTGTTCTCTAAGTTGAAGTTATACACTTCATACCTGAGAATAATTAGATCAAACCTCCATTTCTTGGACCCGTTGTAAGTATTCTTTCGTTCTTTTATGCGTTTTTAAGTGTAAAAGTCAAACAGTGTTTGACTTTCTTCTTTGACCAGTCTATGGTCAACACGAAATTCGTTTGAACTTCATAACGTGAGCGTAATCACGATGGTTATAGTCTCTTGTGACTATACCTACTGATTAACACGTTATTTAGGCGTAATGACGAGTCATATTTTCTGTCAAAATGCGTATTATTGCGTATTTTGCAACCAAACTATTCTTGGGTATCAAGACCCTTTGTCTTGATATCAAACTTGTTTTCAAACTTTGTTAAACATGTTTTAACATGTTTAACTCGTCACTTTTAGATTAGTTCTTATATAGGGTCGTAAGATAAGTGGTCTAAACAACCGCTTAGACTTTCGAACCCGACCCGTTTGGTCAATCAGTAGGATTCGACCAAACATATTTTGTGACCATAGTTGTATAGGGAATAACCTTCCGAGGTTATACCTTATGGTCACTTCGTTTAAGTAGTTGTATGATAGGTAGTTTATATGCCTTAGGTAAATGACCAAAATGCCCTTTTTATGTATAAATTCATTTTAAGCATATGTAACAGATGTTTTGACATCTAAACTGATTATATAACATAATTAGATATGTTAAGGCATATAATACTTGTCATAGGACTAGTTAGGCGTCTCGAACTCGCTTTTACGCGAACGACGCGTTAAAGTGGCGTAAGCTACCTTAACGGGTCGTAAAGGGTCGTAAGCACTTAGGATAGGTTCCGATTTAGAATGTAGGCTTTTGTTAAACCATATCACATGATTTCCAATGATCTTCTGGTTTACAAGACCTCATTCTATCCAATCTTCCGATTTAGGTGTCGATTCGCTAACATAGTATCTGTTACCCAAGGAGCCGCTTCAACACTTGAACTCTTGGTCTTTTGAGCTTTGTTATACCCTTTGAACCGGGACTATACGCAACCCCAGGCGAGTACATAGTTCCCCTCTTTTACTGTTTTCAAATGTTTTGGGGTGATTCATATGTGTAATCGATCTGTTTTCAAAATGTATGGCATATGTGTGTTTACTAAGTGCTTTTATGTGTATTATTCCGATTATGCAAATGTAATGTTTTATCCTTAAGTAATCTACCTATCTTCATAGCTAGATTCATATAGGATATTTGAAGTACAGTCTTAGATCTTCCTATCTTCATAGTAAGGTTTTTAAGAAGTACTTTACAACTCGATGGTTGGTTTTTGTGTAGTTTGTTGGTGATTTAGATAACGAAACTAGATAATACAATAAGCACATGGTGGATACGCCACTTATACTTCCTATATATAAGTGTGCTTATTGTATTACCTTTCGTGGCGTTATGCCGAATCACCATTAGGATTTAGGATTGTTTCGATTCAATGTGACAGAACCCAAAATCCTTATAGCATCTATCTATCTTCATAGGTTGATTCTTGTAGGATGTTTAGAGTACTGATATTGGAGTCCCTTTTTGAATTCATTGTGTACTTTAATGCGTGTTAGGTTAGACGATGTTACGAGAACCCGATCCCTATAGTATCTATATATCTTCATAGTTAGACATATGTGGGATGTTTAGAGTACTGATATTGGAGTCCCTGTTTGGATTCATTGTGTACTTTAATGCGTGTTTACGAGGTGGAACAAGTTAACGATTATGTGTTTATGTGTTTATGTGGTAGTTGTGATTTAGATAACGAAACGGGTGTAATAAAATAAGAACATGGTGGATACGCCGCTGGTACTTCCTATATATAAGTGTTCTTATTTTATTATTCTTGTAGCGTTATCTAGATCACTTTAGGATTTTGTGTACAATTGTTTCAATGTTTGATTATCAAAATCTTTGTAGAATCTCCCATACTTTTATATGTTAGATTCTTAGAAAGATATCTGAAGTATTATCATGACTCATTGATTTGATTTATATAATACTTATATAAGTTTTGATTTATTTCAAAACAGTTATTATTAATCCTTGATTGGATTCCTAATAACATATTAACAAGTTTTTACGATGGTTTAATCGAGATTTCAATGTAAGGCATAAAATGACTTAGTAAATATCATATTGCCATATACAAACCTATTTTGTCACGAGTTTTCACAATTAAGATAAATACCAAATGTTTTGCCATTTATTTGGCTAATAAAACCTATGTATTCGCCGGCATTTTTATGCTGACTGTTTTCGCATATGTTTCAGGTTTTCGAAAGTTCAAGCATGCAACGCATAGGACTGCATACGGGCCTTAGACTTCTAAAACAAAAGAACAATTACATGTATTCTTTGGTTGTAAAACGATGTTAATGATATTGAAACAATTTAGTACCAGTAGTTGTGAGCAATTTTGTTGGTACACTACATCTGTCGACTTCGTCTTGTATCGAGTCTTAGACTAGTTAGAATAGATCAGGGCACATAGAACGAGAGAATGAGAGAGAGTTAGCAAGATTTCGCTTGAAGGAATGTGTATGTAAAGGATTTCGCTTGAAGCAGCTCAAGCGAAATCAACATGTTAAGATTTCGCTTGAGTCATGCTGAAGCGAAATCTAATTCTCTATATATAGGATGTCAAGGTCAAGCGAAATCAGAAGTTGTTTTTGTGTGATTTCCATACCGAGGTGCTGCCGGTGTGAGAACTGATTGTAATTGCTTTCATATCAATACAAATCAGTGTTAAAGTGAAGATTCAGCTGTTTATAGATCAAATACTTGTTTTCCACACCTGTATTTGATGGAATTCCTCTGAACCGACTCGTTTAGGTCGCAAACACGATCCTACAATTGGTATCAGAGCCAGTTGAGGAGTTCTGCAGGATTTCAGCTGATATTGACATCGTTCTCTTATTTCTACACCTTCTTTTCTCAGTTCAGAAGGATTTTACGGTCAAAACCTGTACAATTTCTCACAGATTGTGTAAAAATACAAGATAACAAACCCTTGAAAGTTTCATTGCAAAATTCGACGTAAAACTATCAGAAACAAACCTCCGAATGGATTTCGCTTGAACAAATCAGTTTTCTTTAGAGGATTTCGCTTGAAATTTCAAGCGACATCTAGATTTCGCTTCAAATAGTATTCTATTTCGCTTCAGGGCTGTCGCTTCAACGATTCCGCTTCAGAAATTATTACTTGACAATTTCGCTTGAAATAGATTCGCTTCAAGTATTTCGCTTCAGAGATTATCTAGTTTCGCTTCAGGGCTGTCGCTTCAACGATTTCGCTTCAGAAATTGTTACTTGACAATTTCGCTTGAACATTTTCGCTTCAAAGAGTTGATAGTTTCGCTTCAAGGCCTAACAGAATATTTCGCTTGAAAGTGACTGAAACAAGGACGAGGATTTCTACAATGCATTCGCTACCCCGACTACTCCAATTTCTCTTGCACAAAATACGAAGT
This sequence comes from Helianthus tuberosus, assembly GCA_030545235.1. Lineage (NCBI taxonomy): Eukaryota > Viridiplantae > Streptophyta > Magnoliopsida > Asterales > Asteraceae > Helianthus > Helianthus tuberosus. The sequence goes on along the minus strand of CM060448.1, from coordinate 171,144,325 downwards.
TGGAAAATGAGACCGGCACAATGCAAAAGCCTCCCAAACTCATGAACATCGAGGAGTACAAAGGTTGGGAAGGGCGTTTCGAGAATTGGGTGCAAGCAAACTATCTTGATGCATGGGAATGTGTTGAGACAAAATATGTTCGACCGATGAATGATGATGAAGAAGTGGTTCCGATTAAAGATCTGACTGCTGATGCTAGAAAAAAGTACAAAGATGAGAAAATGATGCTGAGTTTATTGCAACGAGCTGTGAAAGAAGATATTTTGGTTCTATTGCAACATAATGGAACTTCATATTCAATTTGGAAAGCTTTACGGTCTAAGTTTCGTGGTAGTGAAGAAATGGTCAAAAGCAAGAAATCGCTTATAAAGAAAGAATTTGATCTATTTCGCATATTAAAGAATGAAAGTACTAGAGAGATGATCGAAAGATACTGCAATTTGCTTGCTAACATGAAGAGATTGAGTATTGAGAAAACCAATGAAGAGTTGATCGAAAAACTTGCTGATGCTTTGCCATATGAGACTTGGGGAACATATCTTATGATGCTCAAAAACAAGAAAGGTTTTAGCAATTTGACACTTAGCAAGTTTATTGAGAAGTTGGAAGCTCAAGAGATGGAGCAACGAAAGATTATTAGAATGAAAGATTTCGATGGTGAACAAGACATTAGTCTCTATTACAAAGGTGGTGCCAGTGATAAATCTACCAATATGTCACCGAAAATTCAAACTGCTTTTAGTGCAAAAGATTCATCTGGTAGTTCATCAAAAGGATCAAACAGTAACACGAGTTTCTCATCATTTCCATCATTTGATCCGAACGTTTCAACAACAAGAAATGGCAAAAAGCTTCAATGCAACATTGTATTGAATATTGAAAATGATCAGGAATATTCTGAAGAGTTAGCAAAAAGCCATATGTCTTTATTGGGAACTGTTCTTGAATCTTATGGTAGTTTTGTTGCAGGTCGAATCGGGAATCCAATGCTGAAAAAGGAAGATTACGACCAGATAGATGCTGAAGAGATGGAACTGATGGACATAAAATGGTGCTTGGCCAATGTGTTGAGGAGAGCTGAGAAATTTAAGCAAATCACTGGAAGAGATGATCTTCGTGAGGCTGGTACTTCTACTTTAGGTTTTGACAAATCTAAAGTCACTTGTTTTCGTTGCAGGGAGAAAGGACACTTCAAGAGGGAGTGCAAAAACTGCGAAGCAAGTGGAGCTCAAGTTTACCTGAAGGATTTAGTTGGGAAAATTTCACATGGGATAATTATATTCCAGATCAAACTCAGGCTCATACAGCTTTTGTAGCTCGAGTTGAAGAGGACAGTGATGATGATACTGAATATTGGAAGAGAAAATTCGAAGCTGATATGAAACTGATTGCTGAAAGTGACAGTGAAGATGAAAAGGTTAAAAAGAAGAAGAAAAAGGTCAAGACTCCAGTGAGCAGTGATGACGAAGAAATTCCAGTGATCAAAAGGAAAGTAAAGGTTGAAGTTGCAAAGTTCAAAGTTGATGAAGAAGTTGATGCAAAGAAGATTCCAGTGAAGTGTGAAAACTGTGAAGCTGTGAAGAAGCAGAACAGTACACTGATCTATAACTTGAATAGTTTGAAGGAATCTTATGATGTACTGAACAAAGCAATGAATCAATACAATCAAACAAGTGAAGAACAAGCAACAGCGATGAAAACACTTCAGGGTGCTTTTATGACTAAGCAAAAAGTGGTGAACAACTACATTGAGAAGTGTGCTGTGCTAGAACAAAAGTTGGAATTGCAAAGAATTGAGACTGAAAGAGTTAATCGTTTGTTGAAAAGTTACTCATGTACTTCTTATGTCATTGACAGGATTTATCCAACTGTTGAAGGCATGAAGGCATTTGAAGAGGATGAAATAACTGAAGAAAAGAATGCTGAAAAAGTGGCTGAAGAAAAGACTCCAGAAAAGAAGAACAAGAAGAAGAATGACTCAAAGAAAAAGACTGACAAGAAGGATTCTGGTAAGAAACAAGATGTCAGTTACAACAAGTGTCCACCTCCGTTAGAAAATGGATATTTGCCCAGGAATCCAAATCAGGAAAGAGTCGAAAAAGCAACAAATTTACAGTGGGAGTCGGAGTCGTCAGTCAATTTGCCAGAAAATATTGATGTCGTGTTTACATCATCTGACACTGATCATGAGTCCGAGTTAATTAAGAAAGTCGTCGATCAGGTGTTGGATAAAGATGAAACTGAGGAGTCAAAGTCAGAGTCAGAGTCAAATTCTGGTTCTGAAAGTTCGAGTTCGACGATCAACAGTCAAAATTCTTCAGTTAAAAGGGTTTACAACAAAGAATTCTTGTTATCAAAATCTAATTTGAGTGACGAAACATTCAAAGTTGCATATACATTGAATGATTCCGACAAATTATATTCTGATGAGGAATTTCCACTAAGAGGTGTAAAAACTGAGATGATCAAAAAGATTTTCAAACTAACAGAAATCAATTTTTCTGAATTAAAAGATGTAAATCTTATTGATAAACCTAAAAAATACACCTCAAGAGTACAACAAAGATTAAACAAGAAAAAAAGTTACAGTTCTGGTTCTGGTTTTCACAAGAAACCAAACCCTAACCGTAATTTCAAAAAGAAAGGTCTTGGTTTTACTCCAACAGAAAAATGAAACATATGTTCGTGATTTTAAAGCAAAGATGACATTTGTTTCAGGTACATCAAGAGATGAGGAAGAAAAGGAAAGGTTTTGGAGGCAGTCGAATAGTAAATTTCTTGCAAAGAAGCAAGAAGAGATGACAGAAACGAGAACCTGTTTCCAATGCAACACTGTTGGACACATTGCCAGAGATTGTTCTAAGGCAATATCATCGAAACAGGGAGTTTTTCGTAAACAAAGAGAGAAAGTGGTTAAGTTTGAACCGCCAATTGACCGAACCAAATTATTCAAAAATTCTACTTTTGAAATTGGTGAAAGTTCAAACAGATTTTACAAGAAGAAAGCAAATCTTGACACTCAGAAATGGGTTGTTAAGAAATTGGTTGATAGTTCTGGCGATGAATCTGATTCCATAAAATCAGAAGAGCCACAGGTTGAGTTAAAATTGAAAACTTCAGTTCCTCCAATGGATGATGTTCATTTTCCATCATTGAAGGATGAAAATTTTAAGAAGAAAATTGGTAAAGTTGAAATATCAAACCATTTTTATGATGATAACAAGGTTTTTGATGTTGAAAAAGCCTTTAACCCCACTGGTTAAAGAATTTTATGAGAAGAAGATGCAGAAGGAGAAAATTGAACCATCCCTAGTTCGTGACTGGGATGGTTCATACTACGAACAGTAAGTCTCTGAACTTGCCGGAGATCCCAAGTTGGTAATCGTGGATCAGGAATCGGCATCATTCTTTGTATTTGATTATGTTGTTTGTACAAGAGGTAAATCAGGGACATTAAGTTGTATCTGATTTTCTACAAGTGGTTGGTAAACAATGGGATGAACCAAACCCCTAACTTTACAAGTGGTAAAAACAAACTTATTTTCCGGAAAAATCATTTTGATTAAAACAAACTTAAGTGTTTTGAAATCTAAATGAGAAAATAGTTTGTTGTGAGGGGGAGTTCTGATTGTTTATGCCAAGTGGATGGCGATTTGAAGTGATTTGATATCAGTTGTCATTTTATTGTACAGTTTATTTTCAAATTTCCTAAAATGTGTTTGCATTTTAGGGGGAGTAAGAAATTTTAGAAAATCCAAAAACATTTGAAAATTTGAAAAAGTCAAAAACATGATAAATGAAAAAATGAGTTTTGTTGCATAAAAGAGGAAATGATAGTACATCAGTGGACTATCACAACATGCTAAAGAAATGAAAAGTTAAATAGTGATAAACGATCTCACTGATGATGTGCCAGTAGGTTTTTGCACATTTAGTAGATTGTGACGAGATATAAACCTAAATTTCAAACTTGCTTGTTCTGTGGGTTAACACAAACTTGGATATATAGGTAACCCCTGAAATCTTGTTTGAAAGGTCCCTTATTCTGAGATACTAGGTCTTTATGCTCAGTGATATCTGGGGTATTATCCCGGGACTTTTGCTGAAAGAAATTTCTGACCTAGTCCCCGGATAATGCTTTCTGCAAATGCTTGAAACATAGCATCACCCTCAGCAAGCTGATGAAACAATAAAATTGATAGTCGCTGCTGTTGTAATGCAAAAGATCCTCTAAAAGGGGACACACCAAAAGTCGAAGCCGTCATCTCTCTGCGTATCGAAAGATCGACCTGAGCTCTCACGGCCCTCGCACTATAATTTATTCCCTTACAGATATCATCTGTGGTATACTCATCTGTAAGACTGAATATTGGGATCTGGATACGGGAGTATATTCAAGTAGTGGGACACACGAATAAGTTCAAGTGCTTAAAACATTAATCTAGTATCTCGAAACAGTTGAACTTTGTGTGAAAATTTAAATGGACAAGTATACTGACAATCTAGGTGAATCGTTTAAAACTTAAAATGAAATGAAGCTTAACGGTGTTGGTGATTTGTCTCAAAAACTGATATGATCCTCTTGCGCGAACTCACAAAAATATTGTTTGTAAATATTTCTTTATTGCATTACTTTATAGTAAAAAATTTCAAAAAGATTTTAGTGTGTTTTAGCATAAATTTTGAAAAATTCAAAAAGATTTTCGACAACTGATGTTGGAGAGCTGATTTTCAAAGTTCCGAGTGCTAAACATGATGAGTATGATTTGAGGGGGAGTTTGTGTTTAAAACTGATTATTTTTGTCAAATCTTCAAGTGGTTCATCAAATTGAAAGATCATTTTGATTAGGTTTTTAGAGAAGAGTCTGAATTAGTGAAAGTTTATATGTTTGAAATGAGTAAATTGTAAAATTTATTGTGAGGTAGAGTTTATGCAGGTTAAAGTTTGAGAAGTGATGATTCTGAAAAGCCAAAATTGTGAAAGTCAGACAACGATCCTGAAGCAGATGATGCTGAAGAACTAAAGGAATACCAGCACATTGCAAGGGGGAGTCTGTTGATGCTGATAGAAAGAGTAAAGCCCAGAGACTGATCAAGACTGAAGATATGAAGACACAGCATTGTTGTGACTCGATAGTCGACTCGTCAACATCTGAGGGGGAGTCTGTTGGTACACTACATCTGTCGACTTCGTCTTGTATCGAGTCTTAGACTAGTTAGAATAGATCAGGGCACATAGAACGAGAGAATGAGAGAGAGTTAGCAAGATTTCGCTTGAAGGAATGTGTATGTAAAGGATTTCGCTTGAAGCAGCTCAAGCGAAATCAACATGTTAAGATTTCGCTTGAGTCATGCTGAAGCGAAATCTAATTCTCTATATATAGGATGTCAAGGTCAAGCGAAATCAGAAGTTGTTTTTGTGTGATTTCCATACCGAGGTGCTGCCGGTGTGAGAACTGATTGTAATTGCTTTCATATCAATACAAATCAGTGTTAAAGTGAAGATTCAGCTGTTTATAGATCAAATACTTGTTTTCCGCACCTGTATTTGATGGAATTCCTCTGAACCGACTCGTTTAGGTCGCAAACACGATCCTACAAATTTGTAACGTGACTCCCCAATATTTCTGTCGCGTGTTGTTATATTACGCGATTGGGGTGTTACAGATTGGTGTCAGAGCACTGGTTATAGGGAATTAGGTTATTAGCATGCCTTGAACCTAGTCTATAACCTTCCTAGGACCCAAACATGAGTAGACTTAGGACTTCTTTCCTAATCCTCATCCTTATTCATGCCATGACTACTCTATGATTTACGAATCATCTAAACTTAGATGATTTATCCTGAACCTTAGGCTTTATGCCTTAGGGTATTCCTCAAATTGTTTTTCTCAAAACGTTTTCATTAAAATATCTTTCAAAATGTTTTTCTTAAACGTTTTTGTCAAAATATTTTACAACATGTTTTATCTCAAATGATTTGTATCAAAAGGTTTCTCAAATGTTTTCTCAAACGTTTTTCATCAAAATCTTGGGTTTTAATAATGTGAACACATGCAATCTGGAAGGGTGGATGCCTGTACCCCGAGTTTTCTGTCTAAGGCTAGAGTGTTCGTACAAATCCGCATTTTCGGACCAGTCACTCTTACCTGGGAACTCTTAGGGTGAGTGTCCACTTATAGGCTAAAGCATGTCTTCGTGAAGCATTATAAAAAACCTATCCATCTTGACCCTATCGAATGATTTTTAAACGACCTTTGTAACCCTACTCATTCATGTTTGTAGGATCGTTGTTGGACCCAAACGAGTTGTTCAGAAGAGCTTGTAATCCGATTCAAAGGCGGAATCAGTGAAACGGACGTGGAAACAGCTTGATACTATTAAATCTGTCACTTATATTGATTATAACATCAATTACAACCTGGACAAATTTTGGCAGCACTTCGTTACAAATCCAGAAGCGTACCAAATGAATCAACAACTGCCCTATTTATACTGTGTCTGATTTCGCTCGAAATGACATGGTGCACTTTCAAGCGGAATCAGTTGTTTCTGATTTCGCTTGAAATGACCAGGGTCACTTTCAAGCGGAATCACATCCATAAACCTGAAAATCTGTTTCTCTAACCTCGGGCACTGATAATCCTATCCTATTACATGATACAAGACGAAGTCAATAAACGTAATGCACTAACAGACTCCCCCTCGGATATTGACGAAGTCTTCAGCATGACACATCTTCGGTCTTGATCATTCTGCTTTCTCATCCAAATTGTAACATTGTAAGCATCCTTCAATCTTTATCTTCTTCTATCAGCTTCAGGCTCCCCCTTTTATCAAGCTTCCGTGCTTTGGGATCGACACCTAGCTATCCATCTACAAGCTCCCTCTTGCTTCAAGCTTGTCTTCAGACTCCCCTTTAGACTCTGCTTTTGGGATCGTAATCTGGACTATCTGCAAACACTCAAACATCTATAAATACAATGTTTTCATATTATCAATCAAATTCTCTAATCCACTCCCCCTATCAACAAACTTCATTGATTTTGGCAATTTCAGTGAATCGAATCGGAAACTAGCTTTATAACAATATAAGCAACCAAATCCCCCACAGTTAATCATCCAAGTCCAAATTAATGACCTTGGAGATATCACAAACTGTTTTTGAAATTTTTTACTTTAATTCAAGTTTCAAATTAATGAACTTGTTTTTTTTTCAGAAACACAATCAACATACTTAGATTTTGAAACTCAGCATCTCAGACATCGGTTGTCGAAAATAAAGCAGAATCAAAAATATTTTTGTATATTTCTGAAAATATAAAGCTGTAAAGAAATATGTACAAACATATTTACAGACAATATTTTTGTTTGAGTATGCGTCAGAGGATCATATCAGTTTTTGACAAGTCACAAGTACCGTTGAGCTTAGTTACACATTAAGAATTAAACAATTCACTTAGATTGTCGATATACTGATCCACTTAAATTTTCACACAAATTTCAACTGATTCAGGATACGAATTAGATGAATTAAGAACTTAAACTCATTCATGTGTCACACCTCTTGAATATACTCCCGTATCCAGATCCCAATATTCAGTCTTACAGGTGAGTATACCTAGATGATATCTGTAAGGGAATAAATTATAGTACGAAACCATGAGAGCTCAGGTCAGAACTTCCGTTCAGCAGAGAGATGACGGCTCGACTTTTGGTGTGTCCCCTTTAGAGGATCTTTTGTTACAACAGTAATGACTATCAATTTTATTGTTTCATCAATTTGCTGAGGGCGGCGCTATTTTTCAAGCAATGCGAAAAGTATTATTTGGAGACTAGGTCAGAACTTCCATTCAGCAGAAGTCCCGGAATAATACCCCAGATATCACTAAGCATAAAGACCTAGTATCTCAGAAAGAGGGATCCTTCAAACGAGATTTCAGGGGTTAGCTATATATCCAAGTAGTGTTCCCCACAAAATAAGCAAGTTTGAATTTAAGTTTATATCCCGAAAAAGTTTACTAAATGTATAAAAATCTACCGACACATCCACGGTGAAATCGTTTAACACATTTTGACTTTCCAATTCTTTAGCATACTGTAACTGTCTAATGTTGTACTATCATTTCCTCTTTTTACGCAAAAACTCAATTTTTGAATTTTATCATGTTTTTTACTTTTTCAAATTTTCTAATGTTTTTGTATTTTCTAACAATATTTCTCCCCCTAAAATGCAAAATCATTTAAAGAAAATTTGACAACCAACACTGATAGCTTTGTCTCGCCATCCATTTTCTGCTTTTTGTGTACTGATTTGCAGAAAATATAACGTACCCCCATGATTTACAACACATTGATATTTACAGTTTGAAAACCGTTTTTCAATCTTGTGAAAGTAATCATGTTTGTTCAGCCGTGAGGGTTTCGGCGTATTCAATCAACACATATTTTTTGTATTTTTGAATATTTGACAAAAATTAAAAACATATTTTTGGTTTTTAATTTTTCAAATGTTTACGGTTTTTGAAAATATTGTTTATTTATGTACAGAAAAACAAATAAACTCCCTGTTCAACCAAACTAGGGTCCAGCAACAGCCTCCCCCTCTTGTTGTGCCAGGCTGCTCTGAGTTCCAAACTCACAATCTTCAAATTCCATGAGCACCTGCACAAACAAACTACTCAATTACTTGAACAATTTAGCCCAGGTCTTTTGAACCTTAGGCATTTCAACACAATAATTTTCATTCAATGCTGGAAACTATTTGTCATCTTTCACAAAAATCTTTTCAACTTTTACTTCAACTTTTTCATCTTTTTCAAGAATCACCTGTTTCTTTATACTCCATGTTTGTCCTTTCGGAGTACCTCTTTTGTAAAAATGTGACTCGTTTTGAACTTTTTGATTTTGAACAACAACTTTTGGTTTCCAAAGCTCTTGGGGTTTTGTTATATCAACAGATGTTTTCCAACTTTGAGTTGTTCTGAATCTGGGTGTGTGAGAATCCCAGGTCTGTCTAGAATCGAACCTATACGGGTTTGACTTCCAATTTTGAGTCGAAGCAAACTTGTTTGTGTTGTACCTCCAAGTTTGTTTTGAGTCAAATCTGGTTGACCTTTGTCTCACATTCTCAGATTTTTTTTCTCAGCATCAATCTTCTTTATATCAACATCCACAGGTTTTAGATTAGGACACTTGCGAGCAAGATGTCCTTTTTTATCACATTTGAAACATGTTCTCATGGACACATCTTTGACCTGTGGTTGTTGCTTTTTCTTTTTAGCAAAGAACTCATCATTAGACTGTCTCAATTTGAGTTCTTTTTCTTCTGCTAAACTATTTCCTTGAACAAAATTCATGTTTGCCTGAAAATTTGGCGTTTCATTTTAGTTTCGATTCTGTTTCTTCTTATAACCCAACCCAGCCTTCATGTTTTTCTTTTTATAACCCGGTTTGTTATAAAAAGTTTTGTGACCTTTACCAGCAAACTTTGGAATTTCAGATTTCTCAATCTCAACCATTTTGAAAACTTTATCAACTTTTTCTGAAATCACATTCTGAATCGGGAATACAACATCTAAGAACAATTTGTCCGATCCAATCATGGTATAAACCAATCCTTTTGAATCATCATTCAAACTTTTCTCGGATTTTGTGTTTTTCAGATAACTATCATGAAGATTTCCTTCATCTTCATCCTGTGATTCAGATTTACCTGTATCAACCGACTCTACTTTCAACACACTTTCAACGACTTTACCTACCACCTCTGAATCATGAGAATCATCAGATTTGGAATAGGTTATGTCAATGTTGTCTGGCAATTGGTCTACCATGTTGAAAGCTTTTTCAACCTTTTCCTCATCATAAAATGCAAACTTTTTCGGTGGTGGAACTTGATGAAACTCTGAGCCAATGCCTTTCTTGTTTTGCTCAGAATCACCATCTCCCGGTTTTATATTGAAAATACGTTCAAGCACATATGATGACACGTGATAATTTTTTAACTTGTTGTTATCCTGTTCTAAATAAGCAATCTGTCGCTTTAGCTTAGCAACATCCTCAATATAGGAATTAACAACACCTTGTTTTATTTCATACATTCGTTTAAGTTCTTTAGTTGTTTCAGAAAGATAATTCATTCTTGATTGAGCATATTTCATTTCATCTTTCACTTTTTCGTATGACTCTTTCGTAATATGATATGCTAATTTCATTGAGTCATATTCTTTCATCATTTCTTGACAAGCAATTTCTTTTTGTGAACATTCTTCTGTCATTTTAGAAACATTTTCTTTCAAAACTTCATTTTCTGTTTCTAACTTTTTACATTTTTCTGAAAGCTTTTCATCATTTTCTTTTAAAACTTTTTCTTTTTCTAGCATTTCTTTGCATTTTTCTTTAAAAATGTTTTCAATTTTAGTAAATTCAAGATCTCTTGTTCTAAATTGCTCATCTTTTTCAGTACAAGCTCTGCACGGTTCCATGCATTTCTTGCACTGATCAATCATTTTTAAGATTTCAGAATCAGAATGTACCTCAGTGATTGGCACTTCGATGTTTGATGCAATTGCCTCAGTTTGCTTCAACTCAGCAACATTCTGATTTTCTTCAACATCGACTTCATCACCAGCATTACCAGCTTCCAAATTCTCATTCTTTACTTCTTCTTCTGCTTTCTTCACATCTTCTCCAATTTGTTGTTCTTCAGTAACGACTTTCTCAACCTCTTCATTCACAACAACTTTTTCTTCAATCTTTTCTGTCTCACCAACTTTCAAAACTTCCTCTTTCACAACTTCAACTTCAACCACTTCAGCTTTAACCTCTTCAGCAGTTTTCTTCAGATTGTTCACCATTTCTTCAACACTCTTTTTCATTCTCTCTTCATCCCTTTTCTCAGACACGATGTCATGGCATATCTGATCTCCTTTTCATGCCTTTTAGCATATGTGTCATCTTTCATCACATTTCTATAGTATTCGGCTCTCAAAGGAATTATGAGAAGAACATCATCAAAGATTATGTCTTTCTTTGGAACAACTAGTTCACCTTCTCTGTTGAAGTAACACTCTCTCTTTTTATCCCATCTTCTGTTGCTCACTGCACTCTCATACTCTTCTTGCATTTCATCCATTATGTTCAACACAATGTTTCTTTCTTTGTAGGTCTTTTCTTTCAGAATCTCTTCTCTGGTTTTCACTTTGATCTCAGCTGTATCTTTGTCTTTGTTATCATCTTGAATCTCAGCAACAAAAACAAACTTTATTTCCTTTGTTAAAGCTCTGCCATGAGCTGATTTTCAAACATTCTCCAAACGATCTTCTTCTGGACAAATTGAGCTCCAGTCAAAACCTTCATCATCATGAATTACAAAACAAGCTCTTGATTTGGTTTTATCTTCAATCAATTTCGGCTCTTCTTTGCTACGATGGTAGATCGCTTTTCGATAATAATCATCGTTGAAAGGACGTTCATTTCCTTCAGCAACTTCAGAATTTCTGCATTCTCTTTTGAAATGACCCTTTTGCTTGCATCTGAAGCAGGTCACTTTGGATTTGTCAAATCCAAGCTTCGTTGACGGACCACCCAAAGATTGCTTCCCGGTAATCTCCATGTATCTCTGAGATCTTCGGATGCAGCTTGCTAAACACCAACGAATATCTATGAGCTCCATTTCTTCCGGATCAATCTGGTCGTAGTCTCCTTTAGTCAACTCTGAGTTTCCAATTTTGCCAGCTACAAGACCTTCATATGACTCCGGAACAGATGCAAGGAAACTCATTTGCTGCTTAGCTGCATTGATACTCATCGACGGAGAATTCTTCAGTTTCAGAGCAATGTTGCACAGAATCTCCTCAGCTTCATCAGAACTTGATTTTGAAGATGAATGATATCCAGAATGGTAACTTGATGAAGTTGTTTGTGGTTCTTTCATCTTCTCACCACTGAATGCTGTCTTTGGTGAACTAACACCTTTCTCTGAAAGTACACTGCCTTTGTAGTACAATCCAACATTCTGTTGATGTGAATAACCAGTCATCTTGATTTGCTTCTGTAGCTCCAGATCATGACTTTCAATCTTTTCAAACAACGCATCAAGAGTAATTTCATCATACAAAGCATCATTTTTTAAGATAAAAACAAACGTCTGCCACTGATCAGCTCGTGGTAACGCTTCAATGACTTTATCGATAATTTCCTCTCTTGTTTTCTCAATTTTGAAACGTTCAAGTTCAATTTTTAAATGACAGAATCTCTCTATCATTTGCCTCACCGACTCTCCTTTAATGTTATCAAATAAATCGAATTCTTTTTTAAGCAACGCAATTTTGTTCTTTTTAATCTGTTTACCCCCCTCAGCTTTAGCTTGTAAAGCTTTCCAAACAGATTTTGACGACCCGTCATGATTAAGCAATGCAAAAATATCATTTCTAATTGCCTTCTGAATCAAAGCAATCATCCTCTGTTTGGCTGCATATTCTGCTTTGTCGTCTTTAGGTAATTTCTTGAATGGAATCTCTTCACCTTTATCATCCTTCGGTCTTTCGTATCCAAATTCTAAACAGAACCAGCTTTCATGCGCATATGCCTTCGCCCAGTTAAGAAATCGTTTCTTCCACCATGTATAATCCTCAATGCTTTCCAGAGTTGGTGGCTTTGAGTGTGTTCCGTCGAAATTATCATGCTTGATGTTCTCATTTATCGCTTTCGTGATGGATTTTGGTGTAACATTTGTAATCTCGGAAGATTCAGATGTGAACGCATTGAAAAAACGTATTGTAGAATTCTTCAGCCATGATGTGATCCTGGACAAATAATCAAACAAACACAATCAGCACAAATAATATCAAATATCCTGAAACAGACTGACATTCGATTGACGTGAAATGATCTCGATGCGAAAAACCCTTTTTCAAGCGAAATAAGAATTTTGAGCGGAATCACAAGTTGATCCTTCAAGCGAAATCAACTTTTATAACTTCAAGCGGAATCACTTGAATAGCAATTCGAGCGGAATCAGATCTATTTCGAGCGGAATCACTTTGACTAACACTTCGAACGGAATCAAGTAACTTTTCAGGTGGAATCACTATTTCGAGCGGAATCAGATCGATTTGAAGCGGAATCAGAAATATTATCCAAGCGGTACCAATATTTGAAGCGGAATCTAATTGTTTTTCAAGCGAAATCTCGATGTTCGTTCAAGCGGAATCTGGTTTCTGTCCAGTTTTTGTCATTTTTAATCAGTATTTCGGTCTCAAACTCTCAAGGCTTTGTTATTATACTGTTTTGCATGTTCGGTGAAAAACTCAAACCATTTTGACCGTAGAAACTTGTTCAGACTAAATAAGAAGATGTAGAAATCAGAAGATAGATGATATCAAGCTAAACTCTTCTTCCTGAGCTCTGATACCACTTGTAGGATCGTTGTTGGACCCAAACGAGTCGTTCAGAAGAGCTTGTAATCCGATTCAAAGGCGGAATCAGTGAAACGGACGTGGAAACAGCTTGATACTATTAAATTTGTCACTTATATTGATTATAACATCAATTACAACCTGGACAAATTTTGGCAGCACTTCGTTACAAATCCAGAAGCGTACCAAATGAATCAACAACTGCCCTATTTATACTATGTCTGATTTCGCTCGAAATGACATGGTGCACTTTCAAGCGGAATCAGTTGTTTCTGATTTCGCTTGAAATGACCAGGGTCACTTTCAAGCGGAATCACATCCATAAACCTGAAAATCTGTTTCTCTAACCTCGGGCACTGATAATCCTATCCTATCCTATTACATGATACAAGACGAAGTCAATAAACGTAATGCACTAACAATGTTACCCTCGGTAATGTGTTTGCTCTTCGCGACAATCGAAGCATCCTTTCTTTCCCAATACCATTTCATCATATTACCTTCGGTGATATGTTTGATTCAATATAGTTGATTCAATATAGTTGAAATGAATCTCATTTCATTTCACGACTCCACGAGATCTTATTTTATTTTCAAAATACTACCTTTGTCTTTTAAAATTTCAAATTTTTACCATTTGGATGAGAATTTTCAAAATTTTAACACAAAGTTTCTTTGTTTTAAATTTTTTTTATTCAAAACGTTTTTGTTTTAAAAAAAAACAATAAATTTTTTTAACAGGTAAAGAATTTTATAATACGAACCATTAACTCGGTTTGTATTCTCTCATCCAAAAATATTACAAAAATCTATTTCTCAAATAATTCTTATTTCAAAACAAAATCCACAACAAGGTATAATCTAAATACAAAAAAAAAAAAAAAAAAAAAAAAAAAAAAAAAAAAAACGAGACTTATAAACAAGATTTGACTAAATCAAAGTTAACGCTAAATTTTCTAAGTACAAGAAATGAAACGCCAAAACTTTTAATGAGAATTCGAAAAGAACAAAGGCCGAATCTTATAAAAATTCTAGGAAGCGCAAGACTTCAAAGAGTTTTGCAATTCCTACACCTGTTCCACGAAATTCATTACCTTTTAGAGGAGTTTATCATGGAAAGCAACCTCGGTGCAACCATTACGATTATCATCATGCAACAAATTCTCCTTATCACCAGTGTACAATCTGTGGTTTATTTGGACATCTAGCTGCAACCTGCCGTGTCCAGAGTCGAGCAACTCCTACTCAGACTCACCCAAGAGCATGTTTCAATTGTGGTGATTTAAATCATTTCAAGCGAAACTGCCCCAAGCTTGCCAATGCTAATGGACGAGTGTTCAACGTCAATAAGGCTCAAGCTAATGATCAAGCCCTTATGATCATTAGAACCTCTATATTTTCTGTTAAATTTCAAAAACAATGTAAATTTCAAGAAGTTTATCTTTATCCATGTTATTCATTTTCTAAATTTCAAACTCTAATGTGATTACACTATGTGTGGTTTCAAATTTCATGCTGATTTTGAGGATTCCGTTCTTTAGGAACTAAATCTTATAGTATTAGCATAATATAAATTGCACTCTGGTGCCTTCGTACGAACGTGGTGACACGATTGATACGAATACTATGAATAAGTTAATACTGTTTTATGATCATAACATTACATGCATGATTTGTTTATCTAATATGTATAATACATGATTATAAATACAATTTATTTCGTATGTTGATTTAACGTACTTAGTACCCTAATTTTCAAATGCATTTTGACTAGTGTATTAACTTAGCATACCTAGCGCATGATTTGAAAATATTTTCCTCGATATGCTTCTATTATGATGACAATGTATGATTTGTATATGTTTCATTTTACCTGTTTGGTTAAGTATGAAACATATATAAATATTTGTACTAGAATAAAATACCTACTACTAAATTTGTTGTATGCAAAATAAGTAGTGTTATCATTGCTGGTATAGAATACGATTCGATTTGACAGATATTATGTTATAGTGATGTTTATTTGATTTAGACGATAGTTCGACCTTATTATTTGTTTACCCTTGCTTAACAAAAGGAGCTATGTGGACCAGGTGACGAAACAAGTAATTATGGGTGCACACTTAATTATGAGTTTCGATGCATGAGAATCATAGTAAGCCTTGTTAAGTATGGTGGCATAAAATCTAGAGTGATTGAGGTAACGGGAGAAGTATGATGCGATAATAACATGGTGATACGCCCATGGTACTTCCTATATATAAGTGTTCTTATTGTGTTATTCTTCAGAACGTTGCTGAGATCATTTGGTGATTTTATGTTATCTTGGACCATTATGTGATTATGTGTTTTAGTGTTATTTGTGTGGTTATTTCCGATGGAAGACGACGAGTACATTCATTAACTCAAATTAAGCCAACCGGGAGTATATTATGGTGTTAAAGGTGACGATCTTGATGCCATAGGTATGTTGACCCGTCTCCTATGCATGAGATGCTCATGGTGCATTGGATGTACCTCGTGGGACGTTAGAAACCGTGTACGTGTAGGGCTTGAATGTACACCCCTTTGTTTGCTAGGAATTACACTAGGAGCTTAGTATAACATAGTGCCATACTTAAATGATTTTTGAACACTAGTCGACTATCACAAGTTTCAAAGGGTTGGATACTTTGAGATACTTTGAATATCCCAAATCACATTTTGAATTCCCTTCCAAATGATGCTCCGCATCTTTGGGATCTAGCAATCTGCTTATCCATTAGTTGTTTCAATTCCACTCTACGGTCTCCTTCGAATAAATTTCGGGACGAAATTTTCTAAAGTAGGGGAGACTGTGACATTTGTGCTCCGTAAACATACACAATGTAGGACACTATCTTTTATCAAAGAAACAATGTGTTTTGGTCTCAAAAATTTATTTATTTTGGTTTTACAATTTCACATTTTGATTCTAGTTCATTTTTAAGCTTTAAATCACTTTCTGGAAAGTTAAACAAGAACTGATGCGTAAAAGTAATCCGTTTTATGCGGAAAACACTCCGGAACAGTGACATAGGATTAACATACCTTAAATAACTTTTATATAACTTAGAAATAAGTTTTGAAAGCTTTGGTGTGTCAAAAACAAGTTTATTCACACTCAAGGACTATTTGCGTCAAACTACGAAAGTCTACTGATTCACATAGTATCGCACATTCCGGAACTTGATCATAAGTTAAATATGCCCTAAATATCCTTTACATAGCTTAGAAATAGGCTTTGAGGTGTTTGGTGCGCAAAAAAAAATAAACTTTCTTGATCAATAGGGACTAAAGGCGTCAAAAAGTGCATAAGTTTGCATTTTCGCGCATATCTTACGTTCTGAATATATCCGGACTTCCAAAAAAAATTTATGTAATCATTAAAATATTTTATTTTAGTGATTGGCATGATAAAATTCCATTCGTCGCTTAATTTGGATCGTTTTTGCGTTCGTTACGACTTCCGTCGTAATTAACCGAATAACGCAACCGTACGACCAAACGAACCGACATCCGAGATATTTTTGAGCATATTTTAAGTTCCCTATACTTTAACTTCATTTTAGAGCTTTGAAATGGGGTTTACGGGGCTTAAAAGTGCCAAAAATCAAGTTTTACAAGTGCAGGGACCATTTTTGAAATTTCTAGCAGATACATTGAACTTGGTCCATTTTTGAGGTTTTGATGGTTTTAACCCAAGGTTTTCCACTCTATGGGGTGGAATTTGATGGTTTTAAATATTCCCATGGTTTTGAAAACCATGTGCCCACTTGTAAGGTCAAGATCAAAGCACGATTTGCGAGAAACGATCCTAACGGTTCTCCGAAATCTATATATACCCCTTCCATTTCATTTGCAAACTCACCTTTGATCTGATTTTGTTCTCTAAGTTGAAGTTATGCACTTCATACCTGAGAATAATTAGATCAAACCTCCATTTCTTGGACCCGTTGTAAGTATTCTTTCGTTCTTTCATGCTTTTTTAAGCGTAAAAGTCAAACAGTGTTTGACTTTCTGCTTTGACCAGTCTATGGTCAACACGAAGTTCGTTTGAAATTCGTAACGTGAGCGTAATCACTATGGTTATAGTCTCTTGTGACTATACCTACTGATTTCCACATTATTTAGGCGTAGTGACGAGTCATAGTTTCGGTCAAAATGCGTATTCTTGCGTATTTTGCAACCAAACTATTCTTGGGTATCAAGACTCTTTGTCTTGATATCAAACTTGTTTTCACACTTCGTTAAACATGTTTTAACATGTTTCATCACTTTTAGATTAGTGCTTATATAGGGTCGTAAGATAAGCGGTCTAAACAACCGCTTAGACTTTCGAACCCGACCCGTTTGGTCAATCAGTAGGATTCGACCAAACATATTTTGTGACCATAGTTGTATAGGGAATAACCTTCCGAGGTTATACCTTATGGTCACTTCGTTTAAGTAGTTGTATGATAGGTAGTTTATATGCCTTAGGTAAATGACCAAAATGCCCTTTTTATGCATAAATTCATTTTAAGCATATGTAACACATGTTTTGACATCTAAACTGATTATATAACATAATTAGATATGTTAAGGCATATAATACTTGTCATAGGACTAGTTAGGCGTCTCAAACGCGCTTTTGTGCGAACGACGCGTTAAAGTGGCGTAAGCTACCTTAACGGGTCGTAAAGGGTCGTAAGCACTTAGGATATGTTCTGATTTAGAATGTAGGCTTTTGTTAAACCATATCACATGAGTTCCAATGCTCGTCTGGTTTACAAGACCTCATTCTATCCAATCTTCCGATTTAGGTGTCGATTCGCTAACATAGTATCTGTTACCCTAGGAGCCGCTTCAACACTTGAACTCTTGGTCTTTTGAGCTTTGTTGTACCCTTTGAACCGGGACTATACGCAACCCCAGGCGAGTACATAGTTCCCCTCTTTTACCGTTTTCAAATGTTTTAGGGTGATTCATATGTGTAATCGATCTGTTTTCAAAATGTATGGCATATGTGTGTTCACTAAGTGCTTTTATGTGTATTATTCTGATTATGCAAATGTAATGTTTTATCCTTAAGTAATCTACCTATCTTCATAGCTAGATTCATATAGGATATTTAAAGTACAGTGTTAGATCTTCCTATCTTCATAGTAAGGTTTTTAAGAAGTACTTTACAGCTTGATGGTTGGTTTTTGTGTAGTTTGTTGGTGATTTAGATAACGAAACTAGATAATACAATAAGCACATGGTGGATACGCCGCTGGTACTTCCTATATATAAGTGTGCTTATTGTATTACCTTTCGTGGCGTTATCCCGAATCACCATTAGGATTTAGGATTGTTTCGATTCAATGTGACAGAACCTAAAATCCTTATAGCATCTATCTATCTTCATAGGTTGATTCTTGTAGGATGTTTAGAGTACTGATATTGGAGTCCCTGTTTGGATTCATTGTGTACTTTAATGCGTGTTAGGTTAGACGATGTTACGAGAACCCGATCCCTGTAGTATCTATCTATCTTCATAGTTAGACATATGTGGGATGTTTAGAGTACTGATATTGGAGTCCCTGTTTGGATTCATTGTGTACTTTAATGCGTGTTTACGAGGTGGAACAAGTTGACGATTATGTGTTTATGTGGTAGTTGTGATTTAGATAACGAAACGAGTGTAATAAAATAAGAACATGGTGGATACGCCGCTGGTACTTCCTATATATAAGTGTTCTTATTTTATTATTCTTGTAGCGTTATCTGGATCACTTTAGGATTTTGTGTACAATTGGTTCAATGTTTGATTATCAAAATCTTTGTAGAATCTCCCATACTTTTATATGTTAGATTCTTAGAAAGATATCTGAAGTATTATCATGACTCATTGATTTGATTTATATAATACTTATATAAGTTTTGATTTATTTCAAAACAGTTATTATTAATCCTTGGTTGGATTCCTAATAACATATTAACAAGTTTTTACGATGGTTTAATCGAGATTTCAATGTAAGGCATAAAATGACTTAGTAAATATCATATTGCCATATAGAAACCTATTTTGTCACGAGTTTTCACAATTAAGATAAATACCAAATGTTTTGCCATTTATTTGGCAATAAAACCTATGTATTCGCCGGCATTTTTATGCTGACTGTTTTCGCATATGTTTCAGGTTTTCGACTGTTCAAGCATGCAACGCATAGGACTGCATACGGGCCTTAGACTTCTAAAACAAAAGAACAATTACATGTATTCTTTATTTGTAAAACGATGTTAATGATATTGAAACAATTTAGTACCAGTAGTTGTGAGCAATTTGTAACGTGACTCCCCGATATTTCCGTCGCGTGTTGTTATATTACGCGATTGGGGTGTTACAATAACCTTTGAGAACTTCTGATGAAGGAGGCACACAAATCGAGTTATTCTATTCACCCTGGTGCTGATAAGATGTATCACGACATGTGTACGTCTTATTGGTGTCTTGGAATGAAGAAAGACATTGCCAACTTTGTTTCGAAGTGTCTCACTTGTTCCAAGGTTAAAGCTGAACATCAACGTCCCTCTGGCTTGCTCGAACAACAAAAATTTCTTTCTGGAAGTGGGAGAGCATTGCAATGGACTTTATTACTATGCTTCCACGTACTTCGTCTGGTTATGACAGCATTTGGGTGATCATCGATCGATTAACCAAATCTACACACTTTCTCCCCATTCGTGAAGATTACAAAGTCGAGAAATTGGCTCGTATCTACACGGATGAAGTCATTTGTCGTCATGGTATCCCCATTGACATCATTTCACACCGCGATGGTCGCTTCACTTCTCATCTTTGGAAAACTTTTCAATCCACTATGGGTACTCAACTTAACCTTAGTACCGCTTTTCATCCTCAATTCGACAGTCAAACCGAGCGTACTATCCAAACTCTAGAGGATATACTTTGTTCTTGCGTAATCTATTTTGGTGGTAACTGGGATATGCACTTGCCTTTGATCGAATTCTCTAACAATAACACTTACCACGTGAGTATACAAATGGCGCGTTCGAGGCATTGTATGGTCGTAAGTGTCGTTCGCCTATTTTTTTATAATAATAGTAATAATAATAATAATAATAATAATAATAATAATAATAATAATAATTTTCGTTCTAATGGCCCTCCTGGTTTTCAATTAGCTCAAAATCCAAATAGGGGTCAAGGTTCATTCTTTGGTGGGGGTTCAAATAGGAAGTTCAATAAGGGGTTCAATGGGCAGGTCAAGGATGGGGGTTCAAATAGTCAGGTTCAACCAGGTCAGGGTTCAAGTTATGATCTAGGTGGTAGCCTTGAGAGAATGGAGGCAATGATGAGCCAGTTAGTTGTTAAGGACCAAACCACTCAAAAGATACTTAACGAATATGATCTTATGCTTAAGAACCACCAAGCCTCTTTCCAAGACCTTCAAAGGGTCGTAGGTGACATGTCTAGAAAATTAGAGGAGAGATTACCCGGTCAGTTTGCGGGTAACACCCAACTGAACCCTAATGCCATGCTAAATCCATTACCACTCGTAGTGGCAAAACCGTAGGGAACCACCCGAGAGTTGAGGAGAGAGTAGTTAAGGAAGATGAGGAGATTGTAGACGAAGAGATCGAGATGGAGACTCCCGGCAAAGTGCAATCGAGGCTAAGCCCAGCAAGTACCGCACAGCCCGGTGAGCCTCAAGTTGAGAAGAAAGTAGAGAAACCACCCGTAGACGTTAGACCTTCTCCACTCATAGACCATTCGCGTGTCCCGTTTCCTACACGTCTTAGGAATCAAAAGTACTCAAGGGAATACGGGCAATTCTTATATATCTTTAAGCAATTGAAGATTAATCTACCTTTCATTGAGGCACTCCAATCTATGCCTAAGTACGCGAAATTCTTAAAAGACCTTCTTAGGAACAAGGAGAAGTTAGGGGAGTTGTCGAATGTCCCGTTGAATGGAGGGTGTTCCGCAGTTGTTCTAAATAAGCTTCCCGAAAAGCTTACCGATCCCGGTATTTTTACTATTCCATGTCTATTCGGGAGTAACACTAATACTAGAGCCTTAGTCGACCTAGGTGCTAGCATAAATTTGATGCCCTTTTCTCTGTACGAGAAGTTAGACTTAGGAGAGCTTTCAACTACCCGAATGACATTATCTCTAGCCGATCGGTCCGTGAAATACCTGAGTGGTATAGTAGAGAATTTGCTTGTTAAGGTCGACAAGTTTGTTTTTCCCGTCGATTTCGTAATTCTTGATATGGAAGCGGATGAGAGAGTTCCTATCATACTTGGTCGTCCATTCTTGCGTACCGCTAAAGCACTCATAGATGTTTATGATGGTAAGATTACACTTAGGGTCGGTGAGGAGAGAGTCACCTTTGAGATAGATCGTTCCATGAACCACCCGAGTGGTTCCGATGACTATAGTGGTCCTTGCTATTCCGTCTACTTCTTGAATTCATTCATCCCATGTGTCGACCATTGTTTATAATATATTAGTGGTGCCGACTTAGTAGGAGGAGAGAAGGTAGAGGAGGAGTCATTGAAGATAGATGAAGTAGAAGATGAGGGGATTCCTTTGATTCCCGAGGCATTAGCCGTTAGTGATGACACCACCCAACCCCCACCCTTAGAGCTTAAGGTACTCCCATCTCATTTAGAGTATGCTTTCCTAGGGGAGGGTTCTGAGCTACCCGTTATCATCTCATCAAAGTTGGAAGAGGGAGAGAAGTTGAGATTGTTGGAGGTGTTGAGGGCCAACAAAGAGGCCATTGCATGGAGGTTGTCCGACATCAAGGGCATAAGCCCTTCTTATTGCACCCACCGGATACTCATGGAGGATGATTACAAACCGGTGGTGCAACCCCAAAGGCGGCTCAACCCCAACATGCAAGAAGTTGTGAAGAAGGAGGTTCTAAAACTCCTAGATGCCGGGATGATATATCCCATCTCTGATTCACCATGGGTGAGTCCTACTCAGGTTGTCCCTAAAAAGGGAGGGATGACCATTGTCATGAATTCCAAGAATGAGTTTATCCCTTATCGTACGGTCATGAGTTGGCGCGTGTGCATCGACTACCGCAAGTTGAATGATGCCACCCGAAAAGACCACTTCCCATTGCCCTTCATCGATCAAATGTTGGAGCGTCTCGCGGGTCAACAATTATATTGTTTTCTCGATGGGTTTTCCGGGTACTTCCAGATCCCTATCGCCCCGGAGGATTAGGACAAGACCACCTTCACATGCCCCTATGGCAACTATGCGTATCGACGCATGCCATTTGGGCTGTGTAACGCTCCAGCTACCTTTCAGCGGTGCATGGTTGCCATATTTCAGGATATGATTGAGAGTTCCATCGAGGTGTTCATGGATGATTTTTCGGTATATGGTAACTCCTTTGATGAGTGTTTGAAGAATCTCGAGAGGATGTTGAAGAGGTGCGTCGAGATGAAGCTTATGTTAAATTGGGAGAAGTGTCACTTCTTGGTGACGGAAGGTATTGTTTTAGGATACAAGATCTCGAGGGATGGTATAGAGGTAGATCGTGCGAAAATAGATACCATTAGTAGGTTACCTCCACCCACTAGCGTGAAGTCGATTCGGAGTTTTTAGGGCATGCGGGCTTTTATAGGTGCTTTATTAGGGATTTCTCAAAAATTACTCGCCCCACGACCCGTCTTTTGGAAAAAGATGTTCCATTCGTCTTTGACGAGGAGTGTCTTAAGGCCTTCAACTTCTTGAAGGAACAGCTTGTGAGTGCACCTATTCTTATCTCGCCCGACTGGAGCTTGCCGTTTGAGCTCATGTGCGATGCGAGTGACTATGCCATTGGAGCGGTATTAGGACAAAGAAAGGATAAGCACTTCCACCCCATATACTACGCGAGAAAAATGCTAAATGATGCTCAAGAGAACTACACCACCACGGAGAAAGAACTCTTAGCCGTAGTCTTTGCTTTCGACAAATTCCGCTCATACCTCGTGCTATCCAAGACCATAGTTTTCATCGACCATTCCACATTGCGTTTTCTTTTTCAAAAGAAAGAAGCCAAACCCTGACTTATTCGGTGGATTCTATTGCTTAGCGAGTTTGATATTGAGATTAGAGACAAGAGAGGGGCTGAAAACGTAGCAGCCGATCATCTATCACGTTTAGAGGACCCTAGGAGAGAGGAGATTCGTGAGGAAGAGATAGGAGACACATTTCCTCACGAGTCTATTGATTTCGTAGAGGCCGAGAAGGAGGGATTGCCTTGGTTTTGTGATTTAGCTAATTATCTTTCGAGTGGGAGTATTGTAAAGGGAATGACCACGCAGCAAAGGAGGAAGTTCCTTAGTGAATCGAGAAAGTATGTGTGGGATGATCCTTTTCTTTTTAGAATAGGGGGAGATAGGATACTTAGATGATGCGTGTCGAGAGAGGAGGGTTTGAACATCCTTAAGCATGTGCATGAAGGCCTCACGGGAGGCCACCATGGTGCATACGCCACCCTCTCAAAAGGTTTTCGATTGTGGATTTTATTGGCCTAGCGTACTTCGTGATGCCGTTAAGTTT
Source organism: Helianthus tuberosus (assembly GCA_030545235.1). Lineage (NCBI taxonomy): Eukaryota > Viridiplantae > Streptophyta > Magnoliopsida > Asterales > Asteraceae > Helianthus > Helianthus tuberosus. The sequence continues at coordinate 171,120,325 of CM060448.1, read as the reverse complement.
GTGAAAACTTGTGATGCTTGTCAACGAACCAGCAACATTTCAGCCAAAGATGAGATGCCTCAAAACCCGATCCAAGTATTGGAGGTTTTTGATGTTTGGGGCATAGATTTCATGGGACCCTTTCCCGTTTCAAAAGGGAACCGTTATATACTTGTGGCGATTGACTACGTGTCTAAGTGGGTTGAGGCTCAAGCTCTTCCTACAAATGAAGCCCGAGTAGTCTTGAAATTCCTTAAGAAACTCTTTTCCCACTTCGGTACACCTAAAGCTTTAATTAGTGACTGTGGTACTCACTTCTGCAATGCGTTGATGGAAAAATTGCTTGCACGCTACGGAGTCACTCATCGTTTGCCCACCACATATCATCCACAGACAAGTGGTCAAGTGGAGAATGCAAATCGCGGTATCAAACGAATTTTGGAGAAAACCGTTGGTAAGAATAGGAAAAATTGGTCCGACAAGCTTGACGATGCATTGTAGGCGTTTCGAACCGCTTACAAAACGCCTTTAGGAACCACACCATTTATGATCGTCTATGGAAAAGCTGGTCACCTTCCCGTAGAGCTAGAGAACCGAGCACTTTGGGCATTGAAAACCGTTAACCTTGACATGACCGAAGCCTCTAGGAAGCGTTTCTTTCAAATCAATGAGCTTGAGGAGCTTAGGGATGCGGCTTATGCTCGATCATTGGGAATTAAGGAGAGGACGAAAGCTTCACATGATAGGAAGTTAAGAAAGGTCAAGGAGTTTAGCAAGGGTGATAAAGTACTTCTCTACAATTCAAGATTGAAGTTGTTTGCGGGGAAGTTGAAATCCAAGTGGTCAGGATCGTATATGGTTCATTACGTGTTTCCGTACGAAGCGGTGGAGATTATGGATGAGTCGGATGGCCATAGTTGGAAGGTGAATGGCCACCGTTTGAAGCACTACATTGGAGGAGCAATAGACAAGAACGAGATGGAGGAAACTCCTCTCGAAATTCCATCAAAAGCCGCCACTTAGTGCTTTGGGATGAAATCCCAATGGAAGAGTATGTACCGTTTGTAATTTCGTTATTTTTCGTTGTCTTTTGTGTTTGTGTTTTGTGTGTTTGAGTAATTTTGCAGGAATCGTACCATTAAGGAGCTGAATTTGCAATGAAAACGGCATTCCAGGTAAGTCCCAATACTTAGAAAAAAAATTAGGATGGTTTTGGCAAGGATTGGTAACACTTAGAAATTTTTCTAAGGCATAAAACTCACAATTTTACGCAACATTCTGTTTAAAAAGCCCTGTCACGTGCCGCCACAGCAAAATGGCTTCACTGTGGCGCGACGCCACCCCTAGGTCCAAAATTCCTTTTGAACCGACTCGTCGCGGCACGCCACCACATTTGACCCTTCCTGTCACGTCACGCGACACCTTCACCTGAACCTTTGTCTGAACCTACCCGTGGCGCTATGCCACGACTCCTTCAATCCACCCTGGTGGCCCGCGACGACGTAATAAGTCGAATAAAATCCCTTTCGTCAGCTTTCTTCCCCAAACTCACCAAACCCTTTTCACTTTAAACCCCATCGCCGAAAACCCTTAGCACCACCATATCTACACCATTAATCCACCGTTTTCCTCCATTCGACCACCAAAGTGACCGGTTTTCGACACCGAACAAAACCCACCCAAAATTTTCATCATCAAACCGCTGAATCTCCTCGGATCGGGACCCTCCATATCTCGAAATTTTTGAACTTTTCTTGCAAATTTTCAAGCAACTCAGGTATGTTTTTCTACTTTAATCTCTTATATTCATTGATGAGATTGTTTATTGGGGTCCGTAGGTAAGTTTTTGAATCAGTCTTGTCGAGTCAGTCCGTGGGTAGTGCTGATTCAAGTCATGAGTGTCGAGTCTTGTTGAGTCAGTTACGTCGAGTTTTTGTTCGAGTCAGTTTTGTGCGATAGTTAGTTGGGTCAGTCAAGTAAATTTTGAGTCGACTAAGTTAGGGGTTTTTGTTTGTCATAAGCTAAGTATAGATTGTTTTTATTATCGTTTATGAGGTTGCGGATGGCTCGGTTTGGGGTATGCTTTCCATGTTTGTCATATCTTAGGCTCGGGATTGCTAACATTGAGTGTGGGGATTCGGTTGGGTGAATTTTTGAGCTAAACATCAGAATTACTCACTGTTTTGAACCATTTCACTAATGCGTACTAAAGTTTTCTACTTTAATTCGGTTTGCACTCAATGTTGGTTTGGTTTGTCGTTTGGTTTCTGGTTGTAGACGTTTGGCGGATTGGTTTTGGAACTTGATATGCTGAATTTCTTGAATGGTATGGGGTATTGACACTTAAAGATCGAACCTTGCACATTAAAACGTAATTTTTTTTGCACACGGAAAACCCTCCTTTAACTAGGCGAACTTTTTCAATCGCTAAAAATTTTAGTTTTAAAACTAATAAACGGCCGAATTTGTGCGAGGTTGGACTTCAATGTCTTGGTTAGGCACTCAAGTTTAATTGCGGACAATTAAAGTGCCGAGGGGGGTAGTGTACATTGAGTCCAAGTTAGGGGCTTTTGAGTCATTTTTAGTCTACTTCGAGTCGTTTGTAGTTGTTTTTGGGTTTACTTGCACGTACAAGTGATTTAGGCTCGCCCGTACTCAATCTCCATTCGGGCGAGTTTAATTATCACTTAGCATTTGTAAAAGGTAACCCGTTTGTTTTTATTTCAACTTTATTTTCAGAATTAGCCGCGAATGAAAGGCTATACGGCTATTCTAATTTTTTCAAAAAAAATTATAAAAAATCCAAAAAAAACATAATATAAAAAATTTTCAAAAAAAATAAATTTAAAATTTAAAATACCAAAAATAGTTTGTGATTACTGATTGTTTGCTTGTTTTGTCGTGTTTAATATCTGTTTTGCAAACATGGCTAGCAGCTCACGCAGTGGTAGGGCCCGAAAATGGGGTGAGGAGCAGAAGCACCCCAGCAGGATCCGATTCCACAGGAGATCCAAATTCTACAAATAGGTGCTGATGATCCAAAGCTGAGAAAAATTAAGTACCAAAGGGCTCATGATTTTATTCCAACACATAAAGTTAATCGAATCGACCACCCGGTACTGCAATTCGAGCCGAGTACACCGGAATGGGATAAGTATGATAAGTTGAGGAATACGGATTTGCTTTAGCATAGGGTAATAGACTGGACCTGGTTGGAGGAAATAGGTTCAAGGCAGGTAGTGTTGGACCTCCTGGGTCCAAAGTTGACTGACGCATTAGAGTGTATGCAGGCTCAGTATGAGGAGTTAGTGCTGGAGTTTCACAGCACATGGAGACACAAAGAAGGGAAGTTTGATAATGACACAGCTGTGTCCTTCTGTCTAGGTAGGCAGGTCTTCGAGATGAACATGGCGAGGTTTGCCATTGTGTCGGGTTTCTATACTGAGGAAGAGGTGAAGCAGCCGGGATTTATGACTAGTCTGCGAGGTGCATACTCTACTGTGAGGGATCATAGTGTTGGTTCGGCTGAGCTGCGGAGTTTCTGGAAGACGATTTCCGACCACCCATTTGCGGTTACGAACTTGATTACTTCGGTTCGTAACCGGGTTTATAGGTATGTTTTGAATATTTTATCTACTACATTGGTGGGGCGGAAATCGGGGGAAAATAAGGCGAATTGGATCGAGTTGTTCATTCTCATGTGTCGGGTGGAGAACAGGGAGATGAACTTAGCTACGGTTTTAGCGGATTCTTTCAGTAGGGGACGTAGAGGTGGTCATTGGGCTAGGTTGGCTATGGGCCCATATATTACTCGAATTGCACAGAATTTGGGGGTGTTTAACAACTATGTCCCCCAATTTTTACATGAGGGGCCGAAGACGATGACGTTTGGGATTAAGGAGTTACAGCAGGCTGGTATAGTGTCGTGTACTGAGCCCTACGGCTAGGAGCCGATTAGGCAGGGCCCGCAGGTGCAGCTGCCAGAGGGACATCCAGCTGAGGATGTGATGATTCAGATTGACCCTACACACTGACAGCGGCCACCACAGCGACACGAGAGGCCAGCGCCTCAGTACCCGCGTAGGCAGCCACTACCTGTGCCTCTTACTTTAGAGTCGTTCTCTGGCTATGTGGAGCAGAGATTCGACAGACTGGAGCATCTGATTCAGACGGGTCAGGATAGGCAGGAGGAGGCCCTCAGGTACATGATGAGCAGGCACAGCATGGGGGTTCCGGACTTCTTCCAGCCGAGACAGCAGGGTGGCTCGGCTGGTGCTGCAGAGAGGTTTGATCCGACTCCCCCGTTTCGTGTATTTGGAGAGGGCAGCTCTGGTGCAGGTGGACGACAGGAGGGCAGTGAGGAGACTGCCAGTGAGCATGAGGAGGACTAGTGTGGGGATGACGAGGTTGAAGCAGCAGATGACTATGTCTTTTGTTTGATTTTTCTTTTATGTTGTTTTTTATCCTCGTTTGTTGGTTTGTACTTATACTGATACCCGTTAAACTGGTTGGTTGGGCAGGATGGGTTGGTTTGTGTTGAAACTGAATTTTGGATGATATATATATTATGATGTTTTGGGTAGTGTTTGCTTATGATGTGATAGGTTGATGTTAGTAGCGGCTTTCATTCGCGTGTCCGAGAATAAGAGTTGTTTGTTGAGCGCGTTTCGAATTGGAGGGCTTATGTGGAAACGACTGGCACTTTGACAGTCTCACATATTCAGCTATGTCGTTTCCCTTGTATTTTTGTATTTATTTATTTATTTCGTTTTTAGTTTTTTATGTTTTTAGGTAGTTTGTTGAGTCGTATTTCCGTTCTTGCATTAGGGATAATGCAATCTTTAAGTGTGGGGATGGGATACATGTAAATAATCGAGTCATAAATATGAAAAACACAAAAAAAAATTAAAAATTTAAAAAATCCAAAAAAATTGAAAAATCAGAAAAATGTCTTTTGAATAAAGAAGTTTGCAAATTAATACGGAAAATGATAGAAAAGATGAGTTTTTGCTCGGGTTGAATAATAATAATATGAGATTAAATAAATCGAGCTTGTGTCTAGTTAGGGATATGTGACTAAGGTTTGGTTTTAAGTCCCTATGAGTTAATATACCTTAATTGTCGGTTTACTAGTGGGATTTCATCTGGGAAATATGGAAAATTGAAACCGCAAATAAGAGTATAAGGAACACCGTTATAAGTTAAAACCATTAGAATTTTCAATCATGAAAAAATAGAAAAAATGAGCTAGAAACTGAATGAAAGTAGCGCAATTCTATGTAGTCTGGGTTGGGGATAGTGACTTTACAACCAGATTACCTCTAGGGTGTGTGAAATCGAACTTGCAAAGAAAAGAAAAAGTACCGAAGCTTAAGTAATCCGAGTTGGGGATAGCGACTCTACAGCCGGAATACCTCTTGGTTAGGGAAAGCAACGTCTACGCTCATGAAAAAGGAAAAAAAAGAGAAAGAAAAGTGATGAAAAAAAATGATGAAAAATTGATTTTAAATTCTCTTGGTTTTGATATAAGACGGTTGGGAATTGGTCCAGTGATCGTTCCTTTCGTTCTATAAGCTTGAGGCGGGATTTGGTGGACGGTAGATTCTAGCGTGAGACCCTAGGTAGATTGACTGCAATTAAATTAAATTCACATGGTAAGGGCTTTGGACCAGATTTGGGTTTAAAGGGACAAATATATTCACAATCGCGGCTAACGTAAGCCTTGGTTTTAATAAAATATAAATATGCTTTTGACCCGAGTGACTATTCATCTCTGATGTCATTGCATAATTCTTTTTCGAGGACGAAAAAAGGGTAAGTGAGTGGATATTTGATGTCTTGCAAAATACATCTCTTATTCGTGTACAGTTTGTATAATTTTCCGTTATATTTAGTTTAGTTTTCGTTAGAATGTGCATACTATTGATTAAATCTCATTTTACAGGTCGTTAATGCTGAAAATGTTGAAAAACGATGAAGAATGAGCTGATTATGGGAGTTAGAATTATTTCTGGGATTTTGGAGTGTTGAAGTTGATTGAAAAACGCAACAGTCTGTGAAATTTGAGCTGTCGCGCTACGCCACCATGATTCAGCTTCATCGTCGCGCCCCGCCACCCTAATTATAATAATTTTTGGATTTCTACACCGTCGCACTACGCGACCGCAAGAAGGAATACCCGTCGCGCGACGCGACGGGGTTGTTGGACGGCAATCATTCGTTAATTAGCTAGGGTTAGTATAAAATCCCAAGAAAATCATCATTAAACCCTAGTTACGATTGGAGGCAATCATAGGCGAATTTCAGAGCATTCTTGGAGCAATTTTGAAGGTTTTGGAGCTTTGGAATCATTGGTACGAGTTCGGGACGAAGAATTGAAGACTTGCTCGGGTTTTCCAATTCCTTGTTTGTTTATTTCTTCTTCGAAACTTGTTATCATGAATTCTTGTTTGAACATCTTTGATTTGTTTACGTTAATTGACATGCTTGGCTAAACTTTTAAGCCACCTAGACTATGATGAATGGATTGATATAAAGTTTAAACCTTTTTCGTTAATTGCATGTATTTGATGGGTTAATTGTGTATTGTAAAAGGTTTAGCTTATTGATTTGATATGCATGCGTACTTTAACTTGGTTTATTATTATCAGTTGCTTCGTGTGAATCTTGGTGGTTATCTGCTACGGAATAGGTTCATGCTAGATCTTTGATTGTGTATTTTTGATCTTTAGGGAGAATTGGCCAATAAACCCTAGAAGTGATTGTGAGTAATTTACTAAGTTTTAGTGTTCTACTAGTCCTAATAGCTAGAAGGTGAGGGGCTATTGGTAGGTCTTACCCGACGAATTGCTTTAGACAATCTTTGGAAAAAGTCGTGCCTTAGTTGCCCCGTCGGTTTATTAGTCTATCAAGTCAAGTTAATATATCCAAACTACCCTAGATCTATAATTGGAAAAGAGTAGGTCAACATTAGGGTACTTACACAATAATTAGACAACTGGAAGGAAGTCTAATAACTGGTAGGATTAACGGCCTAGGTAGTGCCATAAGTTTCACCTCGAGAAGGGTTGAGGGGCTTAGTTGGAGTCTTAAAAGGTTTAGTATTATAAGATCCCGGTTCCTAAATTCATGCAGTTAACTTAATCGGTAATTTCTTAAAATCAATCTAGGATTCTAGTCTAGGTGGTCTCTTTCATCGTCTGAGTAAAGTCTCCGCATTAATTCGTATTAGTTTAATTCTAGCTTAATAATTAGTTTAATAATTTAATTAAATAGATTTCCTTAGATTTTCAGTAACCCCCCCCCCCAAAGCAATTAAACAGTTTTAATCGTGTCTGTCAGCGTCTGTTAGAGTCTAGTTAACGTGATAAATAGAGTCTCGTGGTTTGATATCCAGACTTCCTTAAGTCATACTACAGTGATCGGTACACTTGCCGATTGTGTGGTTTAGGTCGAGTCTAGATTTAAAGCTTTTTAGTGTCTAGTCTAGAGAGTCTAATTTAGTTAATTTTTATAAGCTGTTTAGCACACATCAAGAATTATACATTGCTTATTCATGTTTACTTATACGTTTAAATCATATACAAATGTGATGCATATTCATTATTTTCGTAAATATATGCTTATCTTACAAACAACAATTGAAAATACACGACTTCATACGCTATTCCGCGTTCGTTCGACGTTAAAACTCAAAACGTACACTGAGATATCGTATAAACAGTCCTAAAACACACACAAATCACGAAACGCTGCCGCGACAACAGGGTAATAACTCGATCGCTGCTACGATTTAATGTCCGATCGATTAAAACTATCCAATGGATGTTTAAGTGCTGCCCACATTAGGGTTATGCTTTGTCATTCATCATGAATTCGATGGATGTTTAAGTATCGCACTTTGTCATTTGTTGTGAGGGTTTAATCTCGTGAGTTATCGTAAATGCTATATTAGTTACTAACCTAGTTTTGTGTGCATTGTTATTTAAACTAGGTTAACAAATCTAATCAGTTGGTTAGACTCTGCCCATGTTAAATCTGCAATGTGAGTCATTCTCTTTTTATCAAATTTGAATTAAAAATCATGTTTACTTTCAAAGTTATAAATTACATGGATTAAATCTTTGTAGTCACCAATTTACAGCTGGTATGTGGGGTTTTGTATACAATACTTGATAACCGTCACCATTGGACAACGGGTTAGCCAAGGGGTGATATGACCATAATCACAGACACCATTGGACAACGGGATAGGCAATAGGTGGTCGAGTGATAAATACCGTGGGTAGATGGTTGATATGTATAAACATTGTAATCGCTCTTAATACTGTAAATTATAACAACAGGTTGTTTTTAGTAAAAAGAATGATTCACCGGTATTTCCTCGCTGACAAAACCTTTTTCAAACATGTTTCAGGTGATCTGTTGTGATCCAGGAAAAGTGTTGTTAAGCACTACAAGCTTAAGGAAGTGGCTCAATATAAATAAAGAAACATGTTTTGTAAAACAGGGATTTCCCTGTGAAATCGCCTTTATTGTAAATTACGGGGTTATCCCAAGTTATGGAATAAAATAATCGGGCATTTTCAGTTTTTAAAAGATCCTGTTAAAATCTTCCGTTGTTAACTCAATTAAATAAATACCACGGGATTTTCTGTCCCGCGGCTCCTGAACCGGGTCGGGGGCCGTGACAGAAAAAGGTGGTATCAGAGCCACTGATTTAAGCCAAATAAATATTTAGAAAATACTTAATTTTACTAATTACTATCTGGTGATTTATTAACTGACTACTTGTTAAATACAGTATGGGTAAGAAAAAGCTTTCGAACATCTATCTTAAATTAGATAGTTCACCAAAAGAGAAGGGAAGTTCATCCCAATCAAAATCCTCAAGATACTCAGTAGATACTGAGGAGGGAATATTTGTTTGTAAGGCCCATTATGAGGAACCATTTCCTCCTAATAAAAGAAGTTTGATTATTAGGAAAAGTCAGGAGAAAATAAAGAAATCACAATCAAAAGAAATGAGAGTTAATCAGGAAACTCGGGATCTAGGCAGTAACCCACCATGGGAAGACAAGTTAGATGAAAAATGGGCAGATCTCTATATGCTAGCCACTGTAGCAGTAAATCTTTAAATACCCTGACCCAGTAATAGCACCCATATTACCTACAAGCCAGAAACTTTACCCAGTAAATAAATAAGTTTACAATAAACCCTAGTATGTTTAATTGTCAATTGTCCTTTGTATTAAATTAGTCACACGGTATGCAACAATATTTGAATGTTTATCTGGGAAATTTTGTTATAAAATTTTAACTTAGCATTTTGTGTGCATTTTGCATATATGCTAAACAGCATGAATGAGTTATCTGAAGCCCTTCAAAATCTCAATCTCTATCCGGTGAAAATAAAAGTTTCTAGAGGCTTTACTGGTTACATACCCGATGTGGAAGAACCTATGGAATTCAACGCTCCACCTCTGGAGAAACCAAAGCCTAAGAAAAGAAGAAAATTTGTAGGATGGAGACGTGTACGCAGGAGGAAACCAGCAACTAGGAAAGTTCCCAAAATAGAAACCCCCTTGATAAAGGAAAAGGAATTGCAATCGGGGAAGATTCCAGGCAAGTAGAAATGGAAATTGGGGAAAGTTCTAAGCAAGTAGAGGAATTGCCATTACAGGAGGAATTGGATCGCGTACTGGCAAGCTGTGATATTCTCATGCCCATAAATAACAACCTCTACCCTTATCCTGCCGAAACTCAACTTCCAATAAACTTAGAACCGGCCATTCCAGACCCTCTGATCCATACTCAACCTTTAGGAGAAATGGACGAGTGGTGGACTACCGATTGGCAATTTCAAAACCTCCTGAATAACCCTTATACGTTTTTCCCTCAGTTCGACCCAGAACCTATACCAAACCCACCAATGAGCAATGAAAATTTAGCTGAACTCCGCCATTTTGGCGAGGAGCTGATGGATGCTGGGAATAGGATTTGGGAGATAGGAGGACAAATTTCCTGGAAGTACGACGAGAGGGAACATCGCTTTTGAAATACCAGCGGAATAGGGATAATGTGGTTGTAAAGTTATGATTGTATAATAATATAATAATCAAAATAAAACGTGTAAAATAAACAATAAAACTTGTGTAAAATAATCAGTGTGTACGGAAACATATTAATATATATAAAAATGAAAGTTGAGAAAATTGACAATTTGGCTATATATTTGTTTACGTGATTATATACGATTGTTTGTTATATTTGGTTGTCTCTTATTTTATACTAATCATTTATATATAAATAAATTATCAGATGGAAAACGCTAATAATGAACCAGTTAACGAGGTTAACCAATCTGAGCAACATCAGGAGGATCAATTTATGACTAAGCAAGATATAGAGAATATCGTTGCTCAAGGGATAGCCAATGCTATTCCAGCAATACTTGCTGCTGCAAGAAATCCAGTTGAACCTCAACAAATTATTCCTAGTAAACGTACACAAGGCGACAATTTTAGTAATAGTGTAAACGGAGGTGGTAACCATACTAATAACAACAACGATGAGAGGCAAGCTCCACTCCTTAAGAAAATGAAAGCTGCAACACCTGGTTGCACTTACAAAGAATGTCTTGCCTGTAAACCTGCTGAGTTCGCAGGCAATGAAGGGGCGACTGCAGTACTACGTTGGTTGGAGAAGACCGAAGCAGTAATTATGATAAGTAAATGTGCTGAGGAAGACAAGGTTATGTATGCGTCAAATCTTTTCAAAGAAGGGGCGCTAGAATGGTGGAATACAGTACTTCAAGCCAAAGGAAGAAATGTGGCCTATGCCATGAATTGGGAAGAATTTAAAAGTTTGATAGAAAGAAAATTTTGTCCCGAATATGAAAAGGAACAAATGGCGAATAAATTTTTGAACCACCGGATGGTGAATGTAGACTGTCGAGGGTATACTTCAACATTCTTCGAGTATGCTAGAGTAGTACCAACCCTGGCTTCGCCAGAGCCGGTGCTCATTTCTCGTTATATTTGGGGATTGATTGTCGAAATCCGTAATATCGTTAAAGCTGCGAGACCTCGCACTATTGACGATGCGGTAGAATTAGCTAACACCCTAACTGACGAGCTGGTACGCACAAGAGATGAAAATAGGAAAAAGGAACTAACTCAGAAAATTACCCAAGGATTTCGAGTGGGTAATAATAACAACTTCAAGAAAAGAGGAACGGGGCAATCCTCAACTCCGCCTTTCTGCAGGAATTGCAGAAAGAAATATTTTGGAAAATGCAATGTAACCTGCAACTTTTGCAAAGTTGTAGGACATCGTGAAGAAGACTGCAGAAAGAAAACCAGGATCTGCTATAACTGTGGAGAAGCTGGGCATTTCAAAACAGAATGTCCTAAATTGGTCAAACCAGCAGACAATAAAGCCAAGACAGCCGACGTAGTTACTAAAAAGAATGCCAGAGCATTCCAACTGACCACTCAAGAAGCAAAACTCATTCCAGATGTAATAGCTGGTACGTTCCTAGTTCACAACGTATATGCAAAAGTATTATTTGACTCTGGTGCAAACCAAAGTTTTATCAATACTTCATTCTGCCAAGCTCTTAATTTACCCTTAACCAACCTTAGGCATATTTTTACAGTCGAAACGGCAGATGGGAATTCTGTTAATATACATAAGGTTTTGCAACAAGAAAAAATAGAACTTTCAGGTTATAAATTTCATGCAAACCTATTACCAATGAATTTAGCTGGGTTCGATGTTGTGTTAGGAATAGATTGGTTAGTAGCTAACCATGCTCGAATCCTTTGTGATAAGAACTCCATAGAAATTTGTGCACCTACCGGAGAAGTAATCATGATTACAGGAGATAAGCCACGTAAACCCATGAAGTTCATTTCAGTAATGAAAGTGGCTTGTTATGAACGAAAGCAAGGAATAGTGTATATGATTTCCATAATCATTAGTACTAAGGATAAAGAAATTAAGGAGATTCCTGTAGTCTCAGAATACCCAGATGTATTCCCAGAAGAACTCCCGGGATTACCACCCGACAGGGAAGTAAAATTTAGAATTCATCTAATTCCCGGAACTACACCGATAGCCAAGGCACCTTATCGGTTAGCACCCACAGAAATGTTAGAACTGAAAAAGCAATTAGATGAATTACTAAGTAAAGGTTTTATACAACCTAGTTCATCCCCTTGGGGAGCACCAGTGTTATTTGTAAAGAAAAAGGATGGTTCGATGCGAATGTGTATCGATTATAGAGAACTAAATAAGGTTACAATTAAGAATCGATACCCATTACCTAGGATTGATGATCTATTCGATCAACTTCAAGGAGCTAGATATTTTTTTAAGATCGACTTACGCTCCGGATATCATCAATTAAAGGTACAAGAAGAAGACATACCTAAAACTGCTTTTAGGACTAGGTATGGTCATTACGAGTTTACAGTCATGCCCTTCGGGTTAACGAATGCGCCTGCAGCATTCATGGACATGATGAATAGAATCTGTAAACCGTATTTGGATAAATTTGTAATTGTCTTCATCGACGATATACTTATTTATTCCAAAAGTCAGGAAGAACACTGTCAGCACTTGCATGCACTCTTAACTTTGTTAAGAAAAGAAAAGCTTTACGTTAAATTCTCGAAGTGTGAATTTTGGCTACAAGAAGTGAAATTTTTAGGACACATGGTGAATCACGAAGGTATTTATGTAGACCCTGCTAAGATAGAAGCAATTACCAAATGGAAGGTTCCACAAACAGCTATGGAAATTAGAAGCTTTTTAGGATTAGCTGGTTACTATAGACGATTTATTAAGGATTTTTCCAAGATAGCTGTACCCTTAACTAAGCTAACCTGTAAAACGGTTAAGTTTGAATGGGGACCTAGGCAAGAAGAGGCTTTTAGAATTTTGAAGCAAAAGTTAACCAATGCCCCAATTCTAGCCCTACCAGAAGAAACTGAAGATTTTAAAGTATATTGTGATGCTTCTAAGCTAGGACTAGGATGTGTGTTAATGCAACGCAAGAAGGTAATTGCATATGCATCAAGGCAATTGAAAAATCACGAGGAAAATTATACGACTCATGATTTAGAGTTAGGAGCCATAATTTTTGCCCTTAAGATTTGGAGACATTATCTGTATGGAAGTAAGTTTACTGTCTATACAGATCATAAAAGTTTAAGATACATTTTTGGGCAAAAAGAGTTAAACATGAGACAAAGGAGATGGATGGAAATACTAAGCGATTACGACTGTGATATTCAGTATCACGAAGGAAAGGCAAATGTAGTTGCAGATGCCTTAAGTCGTAAGTATCATGAGAAACAACGACGGGTTTGTGCTCTTAGATTAAATCTACAGTTAGATTTAATGGAACAACTAAAGAAGGTTCAAGAAACAGCAATCAAGGACGATGCTGAAGGAATGAAAGGAAGAATAAAAGAATTAGAGCAAGGAAATGATGGAATTTGGAGATTCCATAAGAAAAGGATTTGGGTACCTAAACAAGGAGAATTAAGAGATACAATTTTAGAAGAAGCTCATAAATCTAGATATACCATGCATCCAGGAAACAATAAAATGTACCAAGATTTAAGAAATAATTTCTGGTGGATAGAAATGAAAAAGGACATAGCTAGATATGTTTCTAAATGTCTTACTTGTTCACAAGTTAAGGCAGAACACCAGAAACCTTCAAGTCTACTACAACAATTAGAAATGCCTGTATGGAAATAGGAACTCATAACAATGGACTTTGTTACTAAGTTACCTAAAACCAGAAAAGGTAATGATGCGATTTGGGTAATTGTGGATCGATTAACCAAGTCAGCTCATTTTCTACCCATGAAGGAAATCTTTAGCATGGAAAGGTTAGCCAAATTGTATGTAGACGAAGTAGTATCCTTACATGGAGTTCCACTCTCCATTGTATCGGATAGAGATAGTCGTTTCACTTCTCATTTCTGGACAAGTTTCCAGCAAGCAATGGGAACCCGATTGAATCTGAGTACTGCCTATCATCCGCAAACAGACGGGCAAAGTGAAAGGACGATACAAACCCTAGAAGAGATGCTCCGAGCATGTGTGATAGATTTTGGTGGAAATTGGGACGACCACTTACCTTTAATTGAATTCTCCTATAACAATAGTCATCATGCAAGCATCGAAGCTGCCCCATTTGAAGCACTGTATGGAAGAAAGTGTAGAACTCCAGTTTGCTGGGCAGAAATAGGAGAAAGTCAATTATCCGGTCCTGAAATAGTACAAGAAACCACTGACAAGATCACTCAAATCAAGGAAAGATTAAAGACTGCTCGGGATCGTCAGAAAAGTTATGCCGACGATTGACGCAAGCCGTTAGAATTCCAAGTTGGTGATAAGGTACTCTTGAAAGTTTCTCCTTGGAAAGGAGTAGTTCGGTTTGGTAAGAAAGGAAAGCTAAGTCCACGATACGTAGGACCATTTCCAGTAATCCAATGTATAGGACCAGTTGCTTATCGCTTACAACTACCAGAAGAACTGGCTGGGGTACATGACGTATTTCATATATACAATCTCAAGAAATGTCTATATGACGAGTCCCTGGTAGTACCACTTCAAGATATAGAGGTAAATGAAAGTTAAAATTTGTTGAGAAGCCATTACAAATAGAAGATAGAAAGATCAAGTTTCTCAAGCACAATCGGCTAGTGCTGGTCAAAGTCAAGTGGGATTCGAAACGAGGACCCGAACACACTTGGGAGCTGGAATCGGAAATGAAGCGAAAGTATCCTCACTTGTTCTAGTAAATCTCGAGGACGAGATTTTTATTAAGGTGGGGAGGATGTAACAACTCTCATCAAAAGTCCTAATTATTATTTTATTTTGCTCAATAGGAAACCCTAATTAAGATCCCCAAGTGATCCTGCATAAACCCTAAAATTTTCAGAACAATTAGAATCAGGATCAGGGCCCCTAAAACTCAGGGGGGGGGGGGTAAACCCTAGTTGATAATATCAACACAGTTTTACGTGTGATTCGAAATTGAACGAGCAACCAACTCAGCAACCCTACTAGGACACGGGGCTACCCTATGGTAGGGTAGCACCCCTCGCGCCACGCAACGGCCCCTCGGGCCACGCGAGGCACCGTTTTCCAGGTATAAATAGGGGAGTTTGGCAATTGCTATTCCGCGTTCGTTCGACGTTAAAACTCAAAACGTACACTGAGATATCGTATAAACAGTCCTAAAACACACACAAATCACGAAACGCTGCCGCGACAACAGGGTAATAACTCGATCGCTGCTACGATTTAATGTCCGATCGTTTAAAACTATCCAATGGATGTTTAAGTGCTGCCCACATTAGGGCTACGCTTTGTCATTCGTCGTGAATTCGATGGATGTTTAAGTATCGCACTTTGTCATTTGTTGTGAGGGTTTAATCTCGTGAGTTATCGTAAATGCTGTATTAGTTACTAACCTAGTTTTGTGTGCATTGTTATTTAAACTAGGTTAACAAGGCTAATCAGTAGGTTAGACTCTGCCCGTGTTAAATCTGCAATGTGAGTCATTCTCTTTTTATCAAATTTGAATTAAAAATCATGTTTACTTTCAAAGTTATAAATTACAGGGATTAAGTCTTTGTAGTCACCAATTTACAGCCGGTATGTGGGGTTTTGTATACAATACTTGATAACCGTCACCATTGGACAACGGGTTAGCCAAGGGGTGATATGACCATAATCACAGACACCATTGGACAACGGGATAGGCAATAGGTGGTCGAGTGATAAATACCGTGGGTAGATGGTTGATATGTATAAACATTGTAATCGCTCTTAATACTGTAAATTATAACAACAGGTTGTTTTTAGTAAAAAGAATGATTCACCAGTATTTCCCCGCTGACAAAACCTTTTTCAAACATGTTTCAGGTGATCTGTTGTGATCCAGGAAAAGTGTTGTGAAACACTACAAGCTTAAGGAAGTGGCTCAATATAAATAAAGAAACATGTTTTGTAAAACAGGGATTTCCCAGTGAAATCGCCTTGATTGTAAATTACGGGGTTATCCCAAGTTATGGAATAAAATAATCGAGCATTTTCAGTTTTAAAAAGATCCTGTTAAAATATTTCGCTGTTAACTCAATTAAATAAACACCACGGGATTTTCTGTCCCGCGGCTCCTGAACCGGGTTAAACTGGGTCGGGGGCCGTGACACTTGGTCCCTCCACGACCCGCGACAGATGTTGATCCACAGCCAGCTTAATGCTAGTTGCGCATTAGTCAATTTTCTCCCCTCAACTCCCACCTAAACTCATTTAATTCACTCCTAACCACTACCCCTAATCCCCCACTATATATACACCCATTCCCACTCTCATTTTCACTTTCCAAACCTCTCAAACACTCACAAATCCTCTCTAAAACTCTCCAAAAATTCCGAAGTTGATCAGAAAGTTCAAGGTTATAAAAAGCGAGTTCTAGCTCACTTCCTTCTTCAATCTTGCTTGTTTATTCTTCAATTTCACTTAGATAACCTCTAGGAAGGTTTTGACAAGTTTGACATGGAAAAATAAGGTGAAACCTCACCATATTTGAGGTTCAAAGTGAGGTGTATTTTCTGTTTTGAACAATGTTCTTGTAACTTCATTTTCCTTGCTAGAACTTGGTGGAATCTTGTACTCACCAAGCTCACAACTTAGTCTATAGTTGTGGATTTGTGTTGAGGTGATTTCTATCAAGTCATGAGTTCAAAACTATTTACTTTTCAGTTCATACATATCATAATCCAAGTGTTGAAAACGAATATGAGACATCATCTTTCATATGATGAACTTGTGACTTGTGAGGTGTGAACCATGGGAGTTTGGGCTTTCCAACCTAGTTCCACCACCTCACTTGTAAACCTTGTGTATGAACACTCAATTGACTTCCTAGTATCAAAGTAACATAACCCCGCCTAGCCTTTGACACTTAGTTAACTCTTCCCGTGTCGTGGTGGTTTACCCGGGTTAGGATTTACTGGGTCACTTGAGCATACATTAGTTAGTTTTATTTCTTGTTATTCCTGACCTTCCAAATCATCCTTGTGTGATTTGTGTAGCGGTGAATCATACAAAGAGGTTAATCTTCCATGCTTGACTTTTATGACAATCTACGATGGACTTAGTTTTAGGTTAATATTATAACTATGTGTATATATATACATATATATATACATATATATATATATACATATATATGTATATATACATATATATATATTATGTATATATATATGTATATATATATAAACATGGCTGAATTTGTGATGATAATCAGTCCATGATTATTCGTCATAAACTTAGGCTATTGAAGGGGTAAGGTCCCAAAAACCTTGTAACAAGTACTTAGGACCATACCACAACTTTACCTTTCAGCCCCTTTTTGACCTTACGCGGCCGCGCACTGGTCCTACAAAGAAGGCTTAAGAAACAGATAGCAGGCAACACTTGCGCGCCAAAAGGAAATCATAAATCCTTGCGCTTTCCTCCATAAACAAAGGATGAAAATCCTAAGTAAACACTTCCGCCTAAAATATCCAGACTTGGATATTATTTACTTAACTGATACCACATGATAAAAAGTCACACCAGATTACAGCAGTAATCTTCTAGAAGAATTCAATCGTGTACCACTAGGACGGTTATAACCGTCTGGACACGTGTCATCACCTCAGGCATCCCTGAAATCACAACGATAGCATGTAATTGGAGAGAAACCTCCAATTGATCACTTTCCACGTGGCAAACCCCCAGCCATAGATCTAAACAGCGATCCGTGTGCACTCACGTCAGATCGAGAAACTTAACGGAAGGAAATGTAACCGCTTACGGGGTTAGCATCTTCCGTCAGCATTCCACCAACGAGTTTTCCTGCCCAAAACTCTCGGCTATAAATATGAGAACAATTCAGGTATGAAATTCAAGTTACACACACTTCGTCAATACCTCTTCTTCTTCTTCATAAACACATACTTATTCTCACGCCGGAGTCGGGTCAAGGAGAGAACCCCTCTTCTCCCCTTGACGAGGCTAACGGTGCTTTGTTTGCAGAGTTTACCGGAGAAGAAGACCAGTTGCAACCGAATCAAATGAGAGAGAACAACCCCCTTTTATGCAGATCCAACCCCCTAGATAATTCGATTCCGGTCAATTATCTAGTGTTTCTTCATTGGCGCCCACCGATTCCTCTGTTTTTTCAGTTTTGTCTCGTTTCGATTCAGTTTTCCTCATTCTCTGTTTTCACATGGCAGAGAATTCATCATCTCACCCATCAGGTCCTCGATCTGAGTTCGAGGGTTCTACAACCCAAAATACCCAGATCAACGGAATCATGGGAATCAACAAAAGTAACAGTCATTCAGACGGAAAGGATCCCTCAGATCAACTCATAAAGAGAGCTCCAGAATACTGGTTTGACAGATGCCAGGTTGCTTTAAACACAATTTTCACATGAATTACCAGATCTGAGTCCCCAAACATCAGATCTGGTGGTGAAATTGACACTGTAGTATTGGACCTACAGACACCCTGTCAGTGGGACATCCAATCTAACAGTTATGTTGAGATACAATCAAGAGATATCAACTGTCAGAAAGCTAAATCAAAACAAATAAACATGGTACAAGGAGGCCCTTCACGAAGGCCAAACAAATGACACCATGATCAGCATTGGCGAGAACAGCAAGTCGTGTTTCCTGTTGTTCCGGGAGGCCCCCAGGAAGAGCGACCAGTAATTATTACTGGCATCTTCGGCCATTATCGAACGGACTATATGTTTATAGATCCAGGAAGCTCGATGGATATCATATACGAGCAATGCTTCAAACAACTCGATCCTGAAGACAAAGCACGTCTGGAGCCGATCGATTTCCCTCTCACCGGATTTTGTAATGAAGCTGTATTCCCGTTAGGGCAAATAGTATTCCCTGTGACTGTATCTAATGGCGAGCATTCACGCACAGTCACAGTAAATTTCATGGTCATGCCGGCAACATCACGCCATGTTGTATTGCTCGGAAGAAAGTCACAAAGAGAATTCAGCATGATCACTTCTATTCCACATGCTGCATGCAGATTTCCAACAGAAACTAGAGTTGCAATTTTATACTCAAGTAAAGAGGTCATGCACGTGGACGATGAGCCACCAGCAAAAGTGGCCAAACCCTCAGCATCAAATGAGCCGGATAAATCGGTTCTGAACAATGAATATCCAGAACAGACTATCCTGCTAGGACACGCCATTTCCCCAGCAACACGAATACAATTAAAAGAATTGTTGTCCAGCAATAAAGATATATTCGCCTAGTGCCCAGCAGACATGACTGGGGTTCCGCGCGATATAGCACAACATTGTCTGAACATCCGACCTTCAGCAGAACCTGTTGCACAGGGGAGGCGCAGCTTCAGCGATGAGAAAGCAAAAGCCATGGACGAGCAAGTGACAGAGCTACTTAATGCCGGAATCTTGCGCGAGGTTCAATACCATACATGGGTCGCCAACCCAGTAATGGTCCAAAAACACAGTGGCGGATGGAGAATGCGCGTCGACTTCAAAGACCTGAATAAAGCATGCCCAAAAGATTGCTACGCGCTTCCTGAGATAGACAAAAAAGTTGACTCTCTAGCGTCATTTCGATGGAAGTGCTTTCTTGACTGTTATAAAGGTTATCATCAGGTCCAGATGAAAGAAGAAGACGAAGACAAGACCGCGTTCCACACAGACAAGGGCATCTTCTGTTACACAAAAATGCCCTTTGGCTTACGCAATGCCGGCGCAACGTACCAGCGCCTAATGGACACGGTCTTCAAAGGAGATATCGGTAAGACAATCGAGGTATACATGGACGACCTCGTCATCATGAGCCACGAGGAAGATACAATGCTCGCAAATATCCAGCGCACGTTCGATTCTTTGCGTAGCGTAAACTTGAAGCTTAACCCAACTAAATGTTCCTTCGGAATGGAAGAAGGGAAATTTCTGGGTTTCATAGTAACAATGGATGGTTTTAAAGTAAACCCGGAGAAGGTGCAGGCCATCCAGTTAATGCCATCACCTGCAACAATAAAAGAAATGCAAAGACTCGCCGGACGTCTAGCAGCCCTGAACAGATTCTTGGCAAATCATGCAGCAAAGTCCTATCCATTCACTAGCACACTACGAAACTGCGCCAAGAAAACCCACTTCCAGTGGACACCCGAAGCGGAAGCAGCCTTCAAGCAAATGAAAGAATGTTTAATTCAGTTGCCAACGCTAACAGCACCACGAGAAAAAGAGCCACTGATCTTATATTTATCTGCTGCGGAAGTAGCAGTAGGCGCAGTATTAATGGTGGAACGAGAAAACGTTCAAACTCCAATCTACTATATAAGCAAGATGCTCACTGGCCCAGAAACACGTTACTCCATGATAGAAAAACTAGTCCTGGCGCTAGTACATGCATCACGGCGCTTACGTCGGTACTTTTCTGGTCATGTCATCATAGTTCTCACTAATTACCATTTAGGTCAAATCTTATCCAAACCCGACGTTGCGGGAAGATTGGCCAAATGGGCTATTGAGCTCGGAGGATACAATATCCTATACAGGCCGCGACCGGCAATCAAGGGGCAAGTTCTAGCAGATTTTGCCACAGAAGTTCCTATCGAAAAAGTCCAAGAGTGCGAGGCAATCCAAAACCCTGTTCCTGTTTTCGATGATAGGGTCTGGACTCTGCACACAGATGGCGCTTCTAATGATGACGGGGCAGGAGCGGGTCTCCGATTGATCAGCCCAGATGACCACGAACTTACATATGCTATACGACTAGATTTCCGAAGCACAAACAACGAGCCAGAATACGAAGCGTTCCTAGCAGGCCTTCGTTTAGCACTCAAGATGGGGGCAAGAAACCTCGAAGACAATGTAGATTCAAAATTAGTGGCTGAACAGGTCAATGGTCATTATGACGCAAAGGGAGAAGCTATGGCGTTATACCTTGAGCAAGCGCGGATGCTAATTAGAAAATTCCAAACATTAAAGGTTAATCACATAAACAGAAGTGAGAACAAGCACGCGGATGCGCTAAGCAAACTGGCCGCCACTAGCTTCAGACACTTGGCAAAAGAAGTGCGCATCGAGGTATTGTCCAACCCTTCCGTCCCTCTCAAACAAGTAAATGTCATAGAGATCGGCAATCCATCTTGGATGTCTCCGATCATTCTGTACTTACAACATGGGAAACTTCCGGAAGGGAAGGCGGAAGCCCGGAAAATCCAGAATAAGGCAATAAACTACGAAATGGCGGAGGGGATTCTATACCGAAAATCGTTCATGGGACCACCCCTACGCTGCGTTGACAAAACAGACGCACAGTACTTAGTTAGGGAAATCCATGAAGGATTGTGCAGGATATACGCCGGACCGCGCATGGTAGTCGCCAAAATAATGAACGCAGGCTATTACTGGCCGGGAATGCATGTAGATGCGGTCGAGTTACTACGAAAATGCGCAGCCTGCCAGCGCCATGCGCCAAAAATGCTTCGCCCAAAGAATCCACTCGTTCCAGTTACATCCGCCTGGCCCTTTCAGCAATGGGGCATTGATCTTGTTGGTCCATTCCCGGACGCGCCAGGCGCAGTAAAATTCATAATTATGGCAGTCGACTATTTCACAAAATAGGTCGAAGCCAAGGCTCTAGCCTCAACAACGGCAATGGTAATTCGCAAATTTATATGGGAACATATTATTTACAGATTCGGATTACCATTGCGCATCATCTCCGACAACGGCACTAACTTCGCCCCAGATGATCTTAAAAAATGGTTCAAAGAAATGAAGATCGAGCACAACTTTGCCTCTGTGGCTCATCCACAAGCAAACGGCCAAGTTGAGAGTGTTAACAAACAGATCATCGATGGCATAAAAGCACGACTCAGGACAACGCGCGGAGGATGGGTCGATGAACTCCCCAGCATCTTATGGGCACACCGCACCATGCCAAAAACCAGCACTGGGGAAACCCCGTTCAGCCTGGTCTATGGATCAGAAGCGGTAATACCAGCAGAAATTGGTCTTCCATCACCGCGCATGCTAGCTATGGAAAGACAAAACAACGAGAAAGAACGAAGACTGGATTTAGACCTTCTCAAAGAAAGGCGCGAAAATGCCGCCATCACAGAGGCAAGGTACAAATCCAAACTCAAAAAATACTACAATGCGCGCGTACGCGTATGTACCTTTGTCCCTGGTGACTTCGTCTTGCGCGACAATGAAGCTTCCAACGCAGAAAAACCAGGCAAATTAGCGCCAAAATGGGAGGGACCATACGTCATCAATGAAGTCTTAGGCAAGCGGCCATACACCCTGAAAAGAATTGATGGGACACTAGTTCCCCGCACCTGGAATGCGCAGCAGCTGCGCAGGTGTTACATATAAGCCAAACCAATCCACAAAAATGAAAGTATACAGGCAATGTATTTCTTTATTATCCTTTGTATTATTGGTCTTGCACCCTAATAATACAAGCATCATCTTTACTCATGTTACTGTTTGTTACAAATTGCATATAATTCTTTTGGTATACGCGAAAACAATATGGTAAACATTGTACGCTTCATGAACAGTCTAAAAGGAGCACAACCTTGCGCATCTTAGACAAACGTTCACACATGAATACAATACCATTCTCATTCGCTCTACCTATTCAAAGCAATTAAACATATGCAACATATTGTAATCCAAACACAAGCTGAAGCTTACATGCACGACAGTGCATCAAAAAATATATATATCATCAAAACGTAATATAAACAACCATTCACAACGATCACGGCAGTGATCTTCAAAAAAAAATTTAGTAGCAAGACCAACATAAACGTCAAAGAGGGATACACAGTCTCCCAAACTTAACCTAATCAACAGCAGGACCTTCATCAACAACCAACACCTAATCATCACGGCGGTTCTTCCGACGGCAGTACACCAGTTGGCATCCACCTCTCCGAATCATCGGAAAACGGGACATCAGGTCGTCAGCAGATAGTACAACAACATTTTCATCAACACCACCCTTTTGCCGGAGAACCTTACAATCAGAACCGGCAACGGTTGGAGAATCAGGATTGAACGAATCACTTTCCTTGTTAGCTGTTAATGGTGGTGAACCAGCAAAAAGCACGAGACCTTCAGCAGCCTCGTAAATCCTCAAAATATCCAAAAGTCGCCGAGTACGAAAAGAACGCTTCGTCTCCATTTTCTCCAAATCAAGCAAAGAGATAAAGAACCCCCAAACATATTTATAGGCAAGTTAACTCCGGGAAAGGGGAAAATCATCATCACCTGCCAGACGTCTTTTCTAAAAACGGCGCTACAGGAACTAATGTCATGTCCAATAAATGAAGACTGACAAGCGTCAATACGTATTCCAAGGCAAGAAGGTAAGGAAGTATCGCAAATACTAATTTTTTATTACAAATTGACGTCACCAAGCGTCAGGTCATGATTACAAAAGGGTCAAATCAAAGGGAAAAATTACATTTTCCCTTAAAAATCTTTAAGCAAAGTAAATCTTCTCACAGAAGATTCCCTACTTTCGCGCCAAAAAACATTTCCCTCTAATAAGTCCAGTGCTCCACTTATTTGCATAAGAGCAACACTAGATTGGGGGGACTTGAAAGGGTAAGGTCCCAAAAACCTTGTAATAAGTACTTAGGACCATACCATAACTTTACCTTTCAGCCCCTTTTTGACCTTGCGCGGCCGCGCACTGGTCCTACAAAGAAGGCTTAAGAAACAGATAGCAGGCAACACTTGCGCGCCAAAAGGAAATCATAAATCCTTGCGCTTTCCTCCATAAACAAAGGATGAAAATCCTAAGTAAACACTTCCGCCTAAAATATCCAGACTTGGATATTATTTACTTAACTGATACCACGTGATAAAAAGTCACATCAGATTACAGCAGTAATCTTCTAGAAGAATTCAATCGTGCACCACTAGGACGGTTATAACCGTCTAGACACGTGTCATCACCTCAGGCATCCCTGAAATCACAACGATAGCATGTAATTGGAGAGAAACCTCCAATTGATCACTTTCCACGTGGCAAACCCCCAGTCATAGATCTAAACAGCGATCCGTGTGCACTCACGTCGGATCGAGAAACTTAACGGAAGGAAATGTAACCGCTTACGGGGTTAGCATCTTCCGTCAGCATTCCACCAACGAGTTTTCCCGCCCAAAACTCTCGGCTATAAATATGAGAACAATTCAGGTATGAAATTCAAGTTACACACACTTCGTCAATACCTCTTCTTCTTCATAAACACATACTTATTCTCACGCCGGAGTCGGGTCAAGGAGAGAACCCCTCTTCTCCCCTTGACGAGGCTAACGGTGCTTTGTTTGCAGAGTTTACCGGAGAAGAAGACTAGTTGCAACCGAATCAAACGAGAGAGAACAACCCCCTTTTATGCAGATCTAAACCCCCTACATAATTCGATTCCGGTCAATTATCTAGTGTTTCTTCAGCTATCATATCTACGAATCTAGGACTCTCGATATTGATTCTAATGGGCAAATTAGGACCCATAGAATCACACATAACTTAGTGTAAAAAACGAGTACTTAGACTAGATAATACTTTCAAACATATATACTTTTTGTAATTTAAGTTCCAATCCGAATCTTCCGTTTTTACTTACACACCTTCGTTTTCCCATGTAGGGTGACTTTGGTGTTCCATCCTCCAACTTACAAACTCTTCACGGGATTACAAAGGAAATCTTTGCAAAACCGTGAGTACACTCGAACACCCCTTGTACGTTTTACACTTTTTTGGTGCAAAATGTTTAGCATATCAAAATCATTAACACTTATACCTTATTTTAATGCACGATCAATCCAATACATGCATGCATACATTATACTTAATTCATTAATCTAGGTTTGTTTGTTTTGTGATTAAAATTTTCATTAACTTCGTACGAGCCTACCCTTAACATGCATAGGAGTAATGCACCGCCCGTGAACGTGAGGTCATGTTAAGTCTTTAAACATTGCGTTAAACCTTGGGTTGACTTGATTACTCGCATGCTAGATTTACGTTAATCTTGATAACCTAGTTTGCCATGTGGATTCGTTTACACATTTCTATCTTATGCTATGTATTTAAACTTGTGTACTCGCCAATGCTTTTTGTGTTGAACTATACTTTTAAAAATGTTGCAGGTTGATGATGATGATGATCATGACGAAATCTAGTAGGGACGACTTAGAAACACACATTGAAATACCAGATTTGATTACTTTATTTTGTTGAACTTATCATATTTGTCTTTTCAATGTTGTAACTTGAATTTCCTATGTTGTATTTGACAATTATTGTTATGAAATGAAATTGGTTTTGAATTAATTATTGTCGCAAATAGTGTTATGTGTAATGAACAATCTATTTCGTCTCACTCTAATATTTCCGCCATCGGTTGGGGTGTAACAGTTTCCCCTTCAAATTACTTCCAATAAGTTGAAGTCTGGCCCCATTCTTTGTATAAAACTAACTAATAAGACACTAACTTAGTTGGTGTGCTCTTTAAATAAGACTAACTAATAACTAACCTAGTTAGCTAGCTTTATTTACTAAATACTAACTGAGTTAACTAGGTTTACTAGCGTAGTTAGTTAACTTGTTAAATTTTATAGTTTCCATTAATTACAAAAACAATCTCTTCACTTGTAACTTTTTTTAACTAACAACTTAACCCCGATAGTGTTTCTTTTATATAAATTCAACCAAACTAACTAAAACCTTTATAAAATCAACATTTTTAACCCGTTTTAAACCGGATACGATACGTGACAATAGTTAATTGATAACATATTAAACAATATAAAATTTATTAAAAAATTTTATTTGTATTTAATTGAAAAACGGTTTAGTTTTGTAATCCGGGTCAGATTTTGGAGATCTGTTTTGACAGATGTTACATATGAATAGAGTACGTGTAAAATGAGAACCACATTTAGTTGTAAGAATCATGGGAACTAGGCCTTCCAAAAAGTTTTTTCAAAAAAAAAAATCTCAAAAATCTTTAAAAAATTACACTTTCCATTAAAAAATAAAAAAAAATGTTGCATGCAAAAATTTATATCGGGTGTAAACAAAATTTACATCAGACGTAACTACCGACTCGACAATTTTTTTTACATATGTGATTATAACATTTTCATCTATGTTTATACAAAAAATGGTGGCCTAACTCGCGTCGAAAGTAGGAGTTCTCATGATTCTCACAACTTGTGTTAGTTTCTTAACTGAACCGAATCCTATACACACACACGTTGTATGTGCTACATATATGTAGCTCGTCAATTTACGTATATTATTTCAGTTTTTATCTTTATGTTAATAATATTATAAGAGTAAATTATAAGTTTTGTCCTTTATTTTTATAACATTTTGCAGGCGGTGTCCTTTAGCGCAAAACTTTGCATGTTTTGTATGTTTTAACCTTTATCGCAGTTAAATTTTTTGGTTAAGTAAGGTCATGTGCCTTGCACATGAGAGCATTCTTGTCATTTCACGTTTGTATGGGTTATTGTGTAAATAACTTATATACATTGATTATTTTGTAAAAATTAAAAAAAAAAATATTTAGTTAAAACAAGCCTCTTCACATGCGCGCTCTCTCTCTCCCCCTCTCTTCTCTCTCTCAAAACCTCTCTAGATTCATATTTGGTTTTGATCTATGATTATCACACCAATGGAGCATCAAAATACCACAAACCCTTATTCATGTGTTCTATGTAGCAATCGATTCTCTATATGCGATTTTTACTATCTCAATTTTGAAACCCTAATTCGCTCTAAAACCCAAGCACAATATCTGTCGCTAGAATCAGAATCGGTTTCATATATAATTCCTGAAGGACTAACATCAATTTCCAGCTTCGTGATTCCACATTCCACAATCTCCGACGCCGTTAACTTGATTTCTTGAATCTGCACATGCGAATAAAAAAATTGAGAATTGTGTCTTTTCAAGATTTTCTTAAATATGTATGTAATTAGAATGTAGGCCTCTGTTTTGATTTGGGATTTTGATTTATTATATTATTTTTTAAATATATTTTGTTTTTTATTTTTTGGTTTTGATCTGCACAAATTTATGGGAATTAAATGAATTTGAAATAAAAAGATTGTGATTTTTCATGATTTTTGGTGAATTTGGTACTTGTTTTATGGTTTGAGGTGTACGTGGTGGGTGAAGTGTGGTGGTGGGTGAAGGGTAGTTGTAGTGGTGGGTGAGGAGTGGCGGTGGTGGGTGAAGGGTGGTTGCCGGAGGTGGTGGTGGAGGCAAAGTGGGAGAGAAGGGTGGGTCGCCGGAGGTGGTGGTGGATGATGAGAGAGAGAGAGAGGGGAGAGGGATAGAGAGGAGAGAGAGAGGGTTTCAACTTTATATACATTTTTATTAATTTGTTGTATTTTTAATCAGCTTATTTTTTTATTAAATGAATAAAATCACAAAAATACCTTTATCTATCTACTAAAATTACAAAAAATACCATGACTTAAACCAAAAAATTTAACTAGGTTAGCGTTAAAGGTTAAAACGTGCAAGTTTTTAAAACATAAAGTACAAAACTTGCAAAGTAATGCGCTAAATGATACCGCTTGCAAAATGGTGTAAACATAAAAGAAAAAACTTGTAATTTACTCATCTTTTAATAATAATAGTTGACAAAAAGAAATTAAAACTTTGCTTGCTTGATTGTAGTTGATGTAGATGTCGTGGTCAAATATAAAACAAGTTAATTTTGTGTACTTATATATACATATATGAGTATTGGTATGTATGGTCATCTACTAAGAGAATTCGTGGAAAGTGTTCAGTTAATTGTCTAAGGGGCTGTTTGTTTATCTCTTAATGAGCCTCTTAATGGTTCAGACCTCTTACTGGTTCAGCACTTAATGGTTCAGACTGTTTGTTTCGTAAGCAGATGTCTGAATGGTTCAGACATTTGCCTCTGAATGGTTAAGTTTTATACATAGTCTGAATGGTTAAGACCTTTAATCTAAATTGGTCGGACATTTGCCTCTGAAGGGTTAAGCATTATACTGTCTCTTAATGGTTCAGACCTCTTATTGGTTCAGCACTTAATGGTTCAGACATGTTACTGATTCAGCACTTAACTATTCAGAAGTTGCCAAGCAGCCCCTAAATAGTAAATCAAATTTGATTGTTGAATTGGTTCTCAAAATTTTAACTGCAAAGCAAAGATTATGTTTAGAAAAGTTATAAGTTTGAGAAAAGAAACCACCTCTCTAGGTTTTAGACAAAACTTGTTTAGTTAATTGGGTATCAAATAGATATGGTCTTTGGGTTAAATAATTGAAATGAAAATTGTAGTCAGATTTTTAATAATAACTCCTACAATCAAATTACCCAATTAAATTTGCTAAATACCCCCATAGTTATCAAATCGCTCAAGATGCAAGGAAATCAAATACGAATGATAAAAGACAGAAAAGATAAACATTTCATTTAAATCGAAACATCAAGTTGGTTTACAATATGTAATAAAGAATAAATCCATAAACATAACCAAAACAAGTTTTAATGTTAAATCCACACGAATCATTTACTCGAAGGAAGTTACAAAAGATTTAGCCTGTAACACCTCACCCGTTCCAGGATTGACGGGTCACTATAACGGTAATCAAATAACAAACACAATTCCATCAATAACAAAAACATTCATGTTTTTTATAATAATTCAAAATAAATACATTAATCTTGTTTATAAAAACCCTTGTGTCACTATCCTGATAACACGTCGGTGGGAGAGGTTTTATAGAAACAAAAAGTTCTTTGTTGCTTACAAAAAGAAAAATGGAAACAAGAATTATTGAAAATATCCCGACGACACATCGTCGGGAAAAACAAGTTATAATGGCACTGAAAATTTCACCTTTCCCACCGAAGCTCGTACTGACGACGTGTTGTCGGGAGAGATAAAAAAAAGTATGTACAAGCGTGTACCGATGACATGGTGTGGTCGGGAGAGGATCGACGTCAGATAAGATATCTTGAAGTGCCCCTTAAAACCCTCCATGGTCCTAAGCTTCGCCCCTTAAAATCAACGAGGTTTCATGAAACCTGGAATCATAACAAATCTGATTGATTATAAGAGCATCCACAATAAGCAATATTCAGGAGATGTTTTTAAGGTACCACACGGCACCTGCCCATAAATTTCTCTCTTTTGCCCTCTCACAAACAAAATACCCATCAAATATTTATCTTCTCTCTCATCTCTCCTACATCACACTCACATACCTTTTTTCCTCCATTTTTTCTCACATACACCACTACACTATCTCTCCTCCACCTCACACCCTCTCTCCTCCACATCACACTCTCTCTCCTTAAAAACACCAAAAAATGTCTTTATTATGGATGCTCTAAATTCCGAACCTCTTAACTGGTACATATTTTAATTCCAATTTCTCATTAAGTCTTTAAGTAGGGATGAGATCGGTACGATACCGGTACCGTACCGGTACCGATACCGCAAATACCGTTACTGAAATTGAGGAAATGTGGATACCGATTACCGTACCGTATTTATAGATTCGGTACCGGTATCGGTACCGGTATTTCGGTAATTTACCACATTGGTACCGCTTTGGTGTCATCCATTGTTTTACCTAAAAAATATCATGTGCAACCCATCCATCCATACTCTTTTTTTTCAAATGTAAATATGTGAAGGACAAGTCAATAACAGTACACCACACGAAATAGCTAATGCATATGCAATTACATAATATAATTCCTATGTTGAACCCTCGATATGTCAAAAGAAGAACAACAGCAAACAAAATCAGCTAAAACACACTAACTTTGAATAACTACAAGTCACTAAAATGAAAACCATAAAAGCTTATCAATTAAAAAATTTCCATTCTCTCTCAAATATGTAAAAAAATACAATATGTTATGAAAAGATTATACTATTATGTTTCTTTTAATTCGGTTTATGAAAAGATTATACTATAAATCATTGTTATTGGAAAAAAGATGATTCATGGTATAACGATGCCTTTAGATTTGAATGAATATAAGCTTTACATTATGTTAGAATCTCTTTTTAAATTCGGTATTAAAACCGGTATTTACCGAAAAATACCTATACCATACCGTTTTTTACCGATACCGAATTTCGAAAAATCTATTACCATTACCGGTACCGGTACCGTTTATGATCGGTACGGTATGGTATCGGTACGGTAATGGTTCGGTACCGGTACGGTACCGTTATTTCGGTAAAAAATCTCATCCCTAGTCTTTAAGTACTTCATTGTTCCTAAATGGCGTCATAACACAGGTTTACATATGGGAAATTACATTTGATATTGGATGACTTCCCACAAGTATTTGTCAATTTCTCTATGAATATAATATCTCTATACACATCCTAAGTTGCCTACACAATCCAGTATTGACCCTAAACGCATATCAAGGTATTAGTGACCTTAAACATCTTAGTGAGTTGATTGTGGGGGGAGTATTGTAAACTTGAGCAATGTAAGCAATAATTTGTACTTTATATTTTAGGATCTAATAAAGAATAGATCACCGAGTGGAATTCCAAAGGAACACTTGTGACTGCTTAAGGCTGGTGGGTGTGGGGTGCGTCCCCGGCCCGTCGAGGCTCGCCGAGGCACGACACCACCGGCCCCCTGTCCGTCGCGTCACTGTCGTCGCCTCCCAACGCAAGTGACGAGGCCAATTTCAAAAATAAAGCCGTTGGTACGGCTACTTTTTGTAAAAAAAAATAAATTAAATTAAAACACTATATATAAATTATTTCATACCCATTTTTACACCAACTCATCCAAAGTTTCTCAATTTCTTATAAAAATACTCTCCAACAATTAAAAAACCATGGATCCAAACAACACAAACCTAAATCCAAACCCGAATTAGAATATATTCTCGTCACCCGGCTATAATCCAACAATCAATCTGAATCGGTCGTCATCCCAATTTTCTTTTTCGGGTTACCAATAATTCCCCAATACTATCTCCCAATTGAACCAAATGCAACAAATGCAAATGCTAATGCGAAACCCGTTTAACATGCCATTTCAACCACCACTACAATCACCACCATCGGTAGGACCGTCTCAGCCGGTAGAAGATGAGGTTGAAGAATTCATGCCCGAAATGCATCCCCAAACTTCCAGACCGGAAAAAAATAAGCAACGGGTACGTGAACGTGTTGAGCAAGGCGCCAAACCGAAGCAACTTAGTTGGTCAAAAATCGAGGAGGAGGCATTGGCTAAGGCGTGAGTTGCTAAGCCAAAATGCTTAATAGTTGGTAAATATTATTAGGAATGAGTTGTGAGAACCGTGAGAACTAGATCATTCAAAAGGTTTTTCCGAATTTTTTTTTCTCAAAAGTCATAAAAAATCACTTGTTTCAGCAATAAAAAAATAAAAATAAATGCCGCATACCCACATTTACACATGAAGCGTAAAAAAATATTTATCTTCGTACAAAATTTACATCAGCTCGTAAAAAAACTTGCATCAGTCAAAACTACCGACTCGACAATTTTTTTTCTTTTTTTAACAGATGTGTTTATAATATTTTCATCTACGTTTGTGCAAAAAGATTTGGCCCAACTCGCGAGGGAAGAAAAAGTTCTCACAACTCGTGGTGGTTCTTGTTTTGGTCAAAAATCACACAAGGATAATGCAACCAAATCTGATTTTGTGAGGTGTGATGCTTGATTAATTGGACTAATGTATGAACAATGGATAAATGAAATGAATGGTGAACACAAAGATTTATACGAGGAAAAAGCCCTTGATCAATATATGATCTCCGGCACAAAAAACCTCGGGTGATGGAAACTACCGATCACCAACTATATTAAACAAACAATGTTTACAAATCGGGATGATAACAAGCTTGGTACAAGGATCACTATAGTGCAAAAGTGTGTAATCGCCGAGAGTTCTTGAGAGTTCGAGTGTTGTGTGTGTGTTTTTTTTTTGTGTTGTATTCGACTTATATCTCTAGATATTTGATTAGTCTTTCACCTTTAACAGCATAAGTACCATTAAAGTGGTTAGTAATTAACAATGAATCTACATGTACCTCAAGATACCTGATCCTCATATGTTTGGCAATTTGCAAACCGGCTATTAAGGCTTCATATTCAGCCTCATTATTAGTAGTTTGAAACTCACAAGCAATTGAGTGGGGTATTATATCCCCCTATGGTCGTTTTAGTAGTATGCCTAGTCCAGTTCCTTTGACATTTGAAGCCCCATCTGTGAAAAGTATCCAATGATCCTTAGTCTCTTCAAGCTGTTGAACTTCCAATTCAGCTTCCCTTTGTAGATCACTACTGAAATCAGCCACAAAGTCAGCTAAGGCTTGGGATTTAATGGCAGTTCTTGGTTCATATCTGATATCATAAACACTGAGCTTAACTGTCCATTTTGCCATCCTACCTGACATTTCAGATTTCCTGAGAAAATTCTTAATTGGAAAGTTAGTCTTAACAATAATAGCATGAGTTTCAAAATAATGGCGTAATTTAGTAGATGTCATAATTAAAGAAAGGATAAGTTTTTTCTAAATGTGAATACCTGGATTCAGCATCAAGCAAACTTTTACTTACATAATATACAGGATGTTGGGTACCTTCATGATCCTTTACAAGGACTACACTTACTGCCTTAGAAGAAACTGCCAAGTACAAGGATAATATATCCCCCTTTTATGGTTTCATTAAGGATGGAGCTGAGGGTAGGTAATCCTTAAGGGCCTTGAGAGCATTCTCATGCTTTTCAGTCCATTCAAATTTCTTGTTCTTTCTCAGGATGTCATAGAACTCCTTGCATTTCTCTGATGACTATGAGATGAACCTGTTCAAGGCTGCGATCCTTCCTGTCAATCTTTGCACACCCTTGGCATTGGAAGGAGACTTGATGTTCACAATCGCCTTGATTTGCTCTGGACTTGCCTCTATCCCTCTTTTTGTCACCATATAACCTAGAAACTTGACAGCTTTTACACCAAAGTGGCACTTGGAAGGATTCAATTTCATATTGAATTTATCAAGGATATCAAATGCTTCCTCCAAATCTCTAAGGTGATCCTCAGCTCTCTTGGACTTAACCACCATGTCATCTATATAGACTTCCATCGTGTGTCCAATTTGTTCTTTAAACATCATATTAACTAGCCTTTGGTAGGTAGCACCTGCATTTCTTAGTCCAAATGGCATAGCAATATAACAATAGATAGCAGTAGGGTCATAAAGGTTGTATCCTCTTGATCAGATGGTTCCATCTGAATTTGTTGAAATCCAGATGAAGCATCCATCAAAGTTAACAACTCATGACCCGCGGTAGCATCCACCATGGAGTCAATGAGGGGTAATGGGAAAGGATCCTTGGGACATGCCTTGTTTAAATCAGTGAAATCGACACATACCCTCCACTTTCCATTTTTCTTTTGAACATCAACCACATTGGCTAACCATTTTGGATACTTAACCTCTCTAATCATACCTGCTCTAAGCAGTTTATCTACCTCCTCCTGGATGATGGCATTCCTTTCAGGTGCAAACTTCCTCCTCTTCTAATGTATGGGTTTGAATGACCTGTCAATGCCAAGTATATGAGTGATAATATCTTTAGAAATACTTGGCATGTCCTCATGCTTCCAAGCAAAGGTAGTTTTTCTCCTCTTTAGGAAGGATACTAGATCCTGTTCGATATTGTCGAGGATCCCGGATCCTATGAAAATTTTGGATTCAGGATCCTAAGGATCCATCAGGATATCTTTCACATCTTGTTCTCTTGCCTCCAGGACATCTCTTGGAAGATACTTTAATTGCTATTGCTCCCTAGGTCTTGAGGCTGGTTTCATTGACAAAGTGTAACAATTTTTGACTTCTTGTTGGTCACTTTCAATCTTCACCACACCCCATGGGGTAGGGAGTTTAACACACTGATGATATGTAGATGGAACTGCTTTCATGTCATGTATCCATGGCCTGCCAAGGATAACATTGCAACAGGATAAGCAATCTATAACACAAAATTTTTGAAAAGAATTAACTCCCTCTATGTAAATGGGAAGTTTAACATCCCCCAATGTGTTCTTGGTTTCTCCACTGAATCCCACAAGAACTGATGATCTTGGGATAATTTCTGATTCAGGGATGTTCATCTTCTTGAGGACATCAAGTTGAATGATGTTCACTGAGCTTCCTCCATCTATCAGAATCCTGCGAACAAAATGATTAGAGATAAACAATG
Organism: Helianthus tuberosus; assembly: GCA_030545235.1. Classification (NCBI taxonomy): domain Eukaryota; kingdom Viridiplantae; phylum Streptophyta; class Magnoliopsida; order Asterales; family Asteraceae; genus Helianthus; species Helianthus tuberosus. The sequence continues at coordinate 171,085,954 of CM060448.1, read as the reverse complement.
TAATAACAAGACCATCATGATGAGGATCCTGAATATCCAGACGATCATCCTCATCAAAGGATATAACTTTCTCCTGTGTAAGGATTGAGGTTCGAATGGGTCTGTCCCCATTATCCATCTTCGTCTCTTTAGCATGTCTCTTGGCTGCTGAAAAGGAAGTACCACATATGTCTGATCCACCAGATATGAATTTGATAATTTGTGCATCAGCAGGGGGAGCATGAGCTCTTTCTGGAATCTTTTCAAGATCCTGGATCCTTGACTTTTTCCTTCCAAACAGCTCCTTCAAATGCCCTTTGCTTAACAAATAACCAATCTCTTTCCTAAGTGTTATGCATTCATCAGTGAGATGACCGAAATCTTCATGATAGGCACACCATTTGGATTTATCTTTTGTAGCAGCTGACTTATCACTCTTTCTGGGCCATCTTGCTTTTTCACCTAAGTTTTGCATTGCAAGGATTAGTTCATTATTATCAACAGCAAAGCAATATTTTGAAATGGGTGGATAATCTTCATCATCCTCTTCTTGCTCCACTGCATGCACGTTTTGATTATCAGACTTGTTATATGATTTGGACTTGTTGTTCCTAAAGTAGGATCCTTACTTTTCTTGCTTTGAGGATCCTGACAGTCTTTCCTAGATCCTTTTATCATCCTCTAAACGGATGAATCTAAGGGCCCTGGTTCTTACTTCATCAAGATTCCTGCAAGGGGTCATGACAAGATCATCATAGAACTATGAATCCTTAAGTAAACCCATTTTGAAAGCTTCTACAGCCGTAGCAATATCCAAATTAGGAATTTCTAAGGATTCTCTACTAAACTTAGTGATATAATCTCTAAGTGATTCATTTTGACCTTGTGTTACCCTATATAGATCACTAGTTAATCGTTCAAATCTCCTACTGCATGAGAATTGGTTATTAAACAAATAAACTAAGTTAGCAAATGAAGTAATAGAGTAAGGGGGAGACTTAGCAGCCATTTAAGAGCTGATCCTGTAAGTGTGGATCTGAAACCCTTGAATAGAAATGCTTCTTTCAACCTTTCAGGAATGGGATTGATTTCCATTCTTTCCCTGTATTGAGCTACATGCTCTTCTGGATCAGTTGAGCTATCAGAGAGCTTCATGTTTGGTGTTTGAAACCTCTTTGGTATTTCTGCATCACAAATAGGTGGTGCAAAACGAGATATCCTGTGACTTCCATCTGGAATTTCAGTAATGAGCTTAACCATTCCTGGAACGCTAGATATCATATCCTTGAGCTTTTGTAATTCCCTAGCCATAGCTTGGTTGATTCCTGTATCCTGCACAAAGCCATGGTTAGCATTATGGGAAGTATTTAAAGTGTTACCTCCTGATGGATTCAAGGGTGGAATTCCTAATGTGAATCCATATTGATGTGATTCTGATATGATTGAGGGACCAGATGAAGCAATAGTTTGCATTGGTATGAAGTCTCCCAAGTGAATCTCTGAACTTCTGGGTTGTACACTCCTTAAGGATCCTTGATCCTGAAAGATGTTGGATCCTTGATACACCGAAGCTGGAGGTCTTGGAGGATAATCCATGGATCCGTGAGCCTGGGATGAGGATCCTTGAACCTGAGACGAGGATCCTTGACCCTGAGATGAGGATCTTTGACCCTGAGATGAGGATCCTTGACCCTGAGATGAGGATCCTGGATACTGAGAGTAAGATCCATGAACTGTCTGCATGCCCATGTATCCTCCTGAACTAGAGAAGGATCCTTAATGCTGGAAGGAGGATCCTTGAGGCTGAAGAGAGGATCCTGAAGGCTAGAAGTAGGATCCTTGAGCCTGAGTCATTGTCGATGATCCATAGCATATACTCGATGATCCAACCTGGTATTGGACGCCTGATGTTGTGGAGTGTTGGGTAGTTATGACTGGAGAATCGAAATTCAGTGATCTAGGCATCAATGGAGAGTGATCCTCCGCTGATCTCTTCAATTTCTTGATTTCATCAATCTCTCGAAGGATCCTGTCATTAGTTCTGTCCTGCTGTTGCATGTAATCCTTCATCTGCAAAATCAAAGAATAAAGATCATTGTTAGTAGGACCAGAAGTAACATCAGTAGTTGATTTTGAGAAAACGGGGGTTTGTTTCTTCGCAGCATTCTCAGCATTCTTCTGGGATCCAGAAGGAGCAGGAGGCAAAGGTGGAATACCCTGTGAAGAGGTGATCGTCGGCATGGAACTTGAAGTGTTCTTCGCGTGAGAAGCCATGTAGTTGAAGGTAATGAAGAGAAATGAATGAAATGAGCAAAATTTCTCAGAATTGAAGCACCAATTGCCCCAAGGTGGGCACCAAACTGTTTTGGTCAAAAATCACACAAGGATAATGCAACCAAATCTGATTTTGTGAGGTGTGATGCTTGATTAATTGGACCAATGTATGAACATTGGATAAATGAAATGAATGGTGAACACAAATATTTATACGAGGAAAAATCCCTTGATCAATATATGATCTCCGGCACAAAAAACCTCGGGTGATGGAAACTGCCGATCACCAACTATATTAAAAAACAATGTTTACAAATCGGGATGATAACAAGCTTGGTACAAGGATCACTATAGTGCAAAAGTGTGTAATTGCCGAGAGTTCTTGAGAGTTCGAGTGTTGTGTGTTTTTTTTGTGTTGTATTCGACTTATATCTAAAAATGAGTTGTTTTCCCCTTTAAAGATAGAAAAATATCAAATAACAAACTTTCCGAAAAAGGTGGAAGTCACCCATGTTCTCCAAAACGGTTATTTTTCATCAAGCGCGTGCCTATATGAAGCATATTCTGCGAGATTCCAGTAAAGACTAAGTCCATGTTGTCCATTACCTGTGTATAAACATTAAAAACGTGACAAATGTTAAAAACATAAACAATAGTAAGGATCCTGGATCCTCAGATTCCCTGCATCATCCGTTAAGGATTCGTGATCCATGCCCAGTCTCAGGATAGATCATCCTAAGCATAAAATTCATGCCCTAACAGTTCTCATTTGAACCGAGCCCTATATATATATATATATATATATATATTTGGTACTAATATTTAAAGTAAAGTGAAATTTGCCTCCCTGAGGTTTGGCCTAGATTGTCGTCTGCCTTCCTCTCTTCCAGTTGTTGCCCTTTGAAACCCTGACATGGTTATTTCATTACCATTTGCCCCCGACCGTTAGTCAACAGTGACGTTGACTGTTAGATTTAGGGGCAACATCGTCTTTTCACCTACGAATCTTCCTAGCCACACTTCAAACCTCCCTTATCTTTTCACTATAACCCTCTGACACCCTTGTCTTCAACTACGCTTCACCCACTTTTTCCCCTTCTTCTTCACTGGTGATTCATCTACTCTCGCGACCAGCAACCACCGACGATCGACCCAAGCATACATAATGGAATTCACTGTCGATTTTCACAATGAACACATCCATGGTACGTATGTTAGGGGAGGATTTTCTAACAATTAGTGATCCTTACTTGTTATCCTAATTAATGATCCTTACTTCTGTGACAGATAGTGATCCTCAGAAGAGCTTCAGGATCAGGATCATGGATCACCTTAAGGATCCTCATACTAACGATTGTTTGTTTGTGTTTCGTATTATATTGCAAGAGTAACAAGCTTGACTTGGTCTTGGCAACGTAACTATGGAATATTCCACGGGTATTTCGCACACGTTTGACCGGAAATGGACGTTGTGGAGAACGTGGGAGCTTGGCACAAAAGTCGGATAGTTTGTTAGTATAGTTAACTTCTATTTTTAAAGGGGTGACGAGCTAGTAATTAGAACACTTAGCCATTTTTCAGCTACACACACTCTCGTACAATCGCACTCTTGAAGCTTTCGGCAAACACTTAACAGTTTTCATTCACTTTTATACACTTCACCATAGTGATCCTTGTACCTAGCTCGTTACTATCCGAAGTTGTAAACATTGATTGATTTATTTGAGCTTGGTGATCGGTAGTTTCCATCACCCGGGGTTTTTTGTGCCGGAGATCAACTCTTGATCAAGGGCTTTTTCCCCGTATAAATCCTTGTGTCGTTTATGCAATTTACATTGAAGTGATCCTTATCATTGTTCTACATTTAAAGCATCATTCCCCGTAACAGAGAGTTTGGTTGCATTATCCTCATCAGATTTTTTGACCAAAACAACGTATATCAAGCTCATTTTATTGCACCATTGGTGATTTCAGTCCACTGTAAGTTAGGGATTATTACCGTTGTTTCGATAAAAATAACACCTTCATCGATAATGTGGTCGTTTATTTGTGTTTATTCGATTAGCTGGAGTAATGGTCACGGAGACCAACAACCAACACATAGTGGTTCTAATCAGGGTGGTCCTATGGTGCTTGAACAACATTTCTGTTAACTTTGGAATGGTGTTCCCTCAATCTCACGAGCAATCATGTCCAACGTCCCCATCACCATAGAATGCCAATATGCCAATGTCTGGTCCAGATTAACAACCACCACCATCACCAGAACAGAGTAGCGCCTATCTTCACCAAGACTAGTGTAATACTATTGTTGGATATTTTGTATAATGATCCTATTATTTAGTTATATGTTATTATGATGATGATACATATAATTATGGTTAGGATGTATTTATATAAGGTTAACTTAAACTTTTGTTATGTATAATTATGGTAAGGATGATGATGTTTTTCATTTGGATTTTTTAATATATAAATCTATTAGGATGATGATGCTATATGATGATGATTTATGATATATGAGTAAGTTTATGATGATGTTGTATGATGATTATGATGATTTATTTTTAAATTGTATGATGATGTTTTATGATGAACTATATGATTTATGATTAAACTGTATTATGATGATGATGCTTTATGATGATGATGATGATTCATGATGAACTAAATGCTTTACGATGATCATGATCACACATATGGTCATGAACAGGATATTTCATTACCCATTGCTCCATGGTCATGATGTTAATCATACATATGTACATCATTGGTTAACTATATTATGATGATGAACATGATGATCATATGTATGACTTCATTGGTCAACTGTATGATGATCATCATCCTGATAATGTGCATAGTGTGAGTCTGTGTATTAGTGAGTCTGTGTGTGTACAATTAAGTGTGAGTCTGTGTATTAGTGATCCTGATAATGTGCATAGTGTGAGTCTGTGCAGGTTGGTTCACAGTTTCATATAAGTTGATTAGTGACTTTGATGTTGTGCATAAATGTAGTTTGTTACCCAATTAAGTAGATTTGCATAAGTGCAGTCACATTGCCCAATTAAGTACAGTTTGTTGGCCAATTAGGTGGCTTAGTGACAGTGATGAACTAGATGCAAGTTAGTTGAAAAATTAAGTGTAGATCATTAGGTGCAGTTTTGCTGCAGTTGACCCACTAAAGTCAAACCTTGAATGCCATGCCCAAGATGCAGGTTTAGTGCAATTTACCTAGGTAGATGGGTTTCAAATAAATTCGAAATGACGAAATGGGTTTCAGTGTTTCATTCCTTAGCTTATAAAGTCCAAACGAGTTGATGATGCTTCAATACTTTGACTTTATAAAGCCAAACCTGCATCTAATGTGAAAATGGAGGGAATTTGGAATATAATATAGAGCGAGGGGCAATATAGTCTTTTTACACCATTTAGTAAGGGCAAAAGGGTCTTTTTACAACATGTATTAACAACTTTTAACATTTTGGGGGCAGATGGTAATGAAATAACCACGTCAGGGTTTCAGATGGCAAAAACTAAAAGAGAGGGAGGCAGACAGCAATTTGCACCAAACCTTAAAGAGGCAAATTGCACTTTACTTCAATATTTATTACATTTATAAAATGTAGGTAACAACCAAACTGAATATAGTTTTTTGATGGAAGTAGTTGAACAATCTCATTTGATTATGGAGCAAGGTTTGTATTGAGAGGTCAATTCTATCTCTTCCAAGTTTCGGAAGATGAATACTATGGCCTAAAACTTCTGTGGGTTTTATAACAATTTGTATATACATCGTCTAAGTGGGTGGAACGACGATGATGTTTTCAAATAGGCGATGCGTATATACAAAAATCGGTATAAGCATCATTTCTCACAAGTTCGAGCGTGGGATGTTTTGAGGAAATCTAGCAAGTGGGCGCCGGTTCCAAACGAGGTTGTAACTGCTAAACGTCTAAAACTTTGGAGTCTAGAAGTTACAGCATGGGAGGCTCGGACAGCCGTTGCATGTCAAATAAACATCAACGACGAGCCGAAATTTGATGATGATATAAATGAAATTCCATATGAGCAACGTCCCATAGAGAGGCACAAAGCCAAAAGGGTATAGTGGTATAATGCCCCATTCAATCATTCTGCATTATTAATTTTAATTTCTTTTCTTTTTTAGGAAAACACTTTAAATAATATTACATTAGATATAAAAAATACATTAATATTAAAAAATACGCAAACAATACTATTCTTCTTAATTTTCATATATCTAGTTGTAAGTTGACACACACTTATAGCTCGCCTCTTGCTTGACCTCCTTGTCGGTCGTGTCACCGTCATCGGCTGAAAACTCTTTATAAAAAAGTTTTGGAACAGATGAGGATGATGTGGGGAAATCCGTTTTTGTAGAGTTTTTGTGAGTTGTGAGTATATAATTTTGTAGAGGTTTTGTGAATTGTGAGAGTATATATATAGATAAAAAAATGTTTTTTTCAAAGGACCGTTGCCTTCCTATCGTTGCCAATATTCATCTCTTTTGATTGGCCAAATTTATTTCGATCTGGCATGTTTAACAAAACGCCTCAACATTTTTCGAAGAAAACGCCCAAGTGAGCTGTGGTTTCTGTGTTTAGGGGTGTTTTGGGCTTAAAAACGGCCAATTCTCTCCCACTACGGATGATCTTAAAAAATAAGTTACTTGTTTTCTTGGTGTTCCAATTGAAAGCTCTCTATACTTTATCAAGTTATAGAAAAAAATAATTGATTGTATGGTTTAAAAAAAACCATTTATTGTATGGTTTTGTTATCATGTACTTATCACTAACTTATTTTATTCCATATAAACATTGATCGTATAGTTCAAAAAAAAAAAAAAACATTTATTGTATGGTTTTGTTATCAAGTACTTATCACTAGCTTATTTTATTCCATATAAAACCTAACAAATAAAGAACAGATGTAAATTATTTGTAGAATCCTTGACCATCTACATGCCATATTGTATATAATAAAAGAAACCAATGAAGGAACACTTGTCATTATTTTAGATCATCCTTAATTGTAGATAATTATTATTTAATTTAAATTATTAAATTAAATTAGTATAAATCTTATCAACTCTAAATAATTGGCATAAACTTAACTTTAAATAGTAATGTCTTATCTAAATTAAAAATTCAAATCGTAAAGTCTTATCTAAACTAAAAAGTATTGTTTTACTTAACAGTAGATAACATGCATATTATTTATTGTTAATGTTATTATTGTTAATTATGAGAAATTATATTAAACAACTTTTTAATCAAACCAAAAATTTAAAATAGTATTAACCTAATTTAAAAAATAATAAAAATTATTCCATTTTGATTTAGAAAGATTTTTTTAACAATAGATAAATCCGTATAATACACAGGGTTTTTAAAGATATAATTTTTTTATTATTTGCCATATAAAATTAAATTTATTCAACCCATATAATACACAGAGTTTTTTTTAATACAACTTTTTTATTATTTAGCATATAAAATTACATTTCTTCCACCCGTGAATACACATGTTTTTTTTTTAAATTGGTATATAAATTACATTTATTCAATCAGCACAATACACGAGGTTCTTGAAGATATAATTTTTTTTATTATTTAATGTATAAAATTATATTTACTCAACATGTGTAATAAATGAGGTTTGTAAATTTTTTTTTTATTTAGTATATAAAATTACATTTATTAAACTCGTGTAATACACGCGGTTCTAACCTAGTAAACGAATAAATAACATCCAACTATGCCCTCCCCACACACATTGTACTTTTTATTTACAGTAGGTTTAAAGAAGTTCGCCGCGTTGCGGCGAATTTCTTTTGTTATTTTAGTCTGTGTTTACATGTGTTTTTAAATCACTACGAGCGCGTTGCGAACGGAACTTCTGACAAGAATAAAAAGAAAATGTAGAAAAAACACACTAAAAGATAACCGAAAGAAAATCAACCAAAAAAGTTGTATGGTAAGGATGTTGTTCGTATGAAACCTATGGTCAGATATGAGCAAATGGTTCTGGAAACCGGTACCAAATTTGCTGAACCAAAAGATCTTAAGTACCATCGGTACCGACTTTTGGCGTTCCTGGTACCGGTTCACTACCGTTTTTTACCTTCATATACCGGTACCGTAACCGGTATTTTGGGTATCAGTACCGATTTTGTATCGGTTGGCACCGAGCTCATCCGTACCCCTGAAACTAAAAAAACAAAAAAAGAAAATTTGAAGAAAATCAACAAGAAAAAGTTGTACGATACCGTTGTTGTTCGTATGGTACCCGTGACCAGGGGTGAGCAAATGGTACCGAGTAGCAGCACTGAATTTCCCGAACCAAAATATTTCCAATATCAATTCGGCACCAACTTTTGGTGTTTTCTGTATTAGTGTCGGTTTTTACCTTCATGTACCGATACCGAACAGGACCGTACATGTATTTTCGATAGCAGTACTGGCTCGATACCGGTTGACACCGAGCTTATACCAACCCGTGATATTAAAAAAAATGATTAAAGTTAAAAAGAAAAGAAAATAACTATTATTATAGTATTAAAATAATAAAAGTATAAAAAAGACTATATATTATTATAATATTAAAATTACTATCCATTAGCTTTTATTTTTAATATATATATATATATATATATATATATATATATAATAGGGTACGGGATTAGGAGAAAGCGCCCTAAATTGTGAGAACGGTGAGAACGCATCCTGGCCCAACACGTGGCGTGGGATATGATCAGGGTCTGAGGGGTTTTTTTTGTCTTTTCAATATATCTTCTTTTTACCCGATTTCGTGTGTGACATGCTGCTTTATTTTTGGCGCCCACGATAATTTTGGCGTTAACTAGAATCATTAGTTACTTGGCATTTTACTAATTTTCCCCGATTTCGTCTCGTTGATTAATTCTTTTTGTGTCACATACTTAATTTTTTTGGCGCTATGGCGTTTTCCAGGTCATTTTTTGGCGTTCGGGGCGTTTGTTAATAATTGATTTAACATTGATTAATATTTTATAAGATTACACAATAATACGAAATCAAATAAACTAATAGTCTTCTGTGGATGGGATTACATTAGAGATGTACCCTTCGCTTTGTACATCACTTTCTTCAGATTCATCATCATCAAATTTTAGATTGGCGTATAACGTCATCACCTCGTCTCTTCTTTGTTGCAGCCTATTCTTGAATATCATTGCAACCCTGGATCTTGCATCCTTCGAAGGTGCTAAATCACAGAGTTGTTCAAGGAGAAATAGCCGCTCTGTCTTCAACATTTCCTCCATTAGCATTGAATATTGTACCCTGTGTTGATTAGTCATTTCAACCGTTCCTGCTTCTTCATGCATCACGCAACTGCTAAGTACTGGTAGAGGAGTATCGTCAATATCATCATCATCTTCTGCCGGAAATTTTCTCTTCAATCTTCTTATTACAGTTTGAGTTCTTTAACAATCATTGGCCATTGGAACCCCAAGGGCCAGAAAATCCCTCTGAACCCCTTCATCCATACCAAGTATGGCTTTGATTATCCTGACCTTCACCTTTCTCCTATCAGAGAACTTTAAGATGAAACGTCTCTCCGACCTTTCAAACCTCCATGCAATAACTTTAGCCATTTTTTAAGTTTTTGGCGTTTTAGACAATGTTTTTTGGCGTGTTAAGTTGTGTTCTCATGTTCAACTTTTATAATGACTTTTTTCCCGCGCAGTGACAGGTAATTATGGCGTTTTGAAAAGATAATAAATTCAATTCCCAAGTATTTTGCTTTTAATATAATAAATGTTAGTAACTATGTTTCTGTCGCTTCATTTTACTGTTTTGCAGTTACTGTGTTTTCAGATTCATCTGTTTATGGCTGTAACACGTCCCATCTTTACGGCTGTAATTATGGCGTTTTGTTTTCCAATGGCGTTTTGTGACACCTGTGTCACTTCAACCATCACACAAATACGAAACCGATGAAATACTGTGTTTCATACTTGGGGTTTGTATAAACATGTGTATCATTTGCACATATCAATTCTTGTTCAATTTCGGGCTCTAAATCGCTTTCTGGAAGGTTATACGCGCACCGATGCGTAAATATAACCAGTTTAATGCAACGAACACTCCGGAACAGTGATGTAGGTTTAACATACCTTAAATAACCTTTACATAACTTAGAAATAAGTTTTGGAAGGTTTGGTATGCCGAAATCAAGTTAATTCGCTTACATGGACTAAATTCGACAAACTGCGAAAGTATGATGATTCGTACTAGAACAGACATTCCGGAACATGACCATAAGTTAAACATACCATAAATATCCTTTACATAGCTTAGAGATAGGCTTTGAGAGGTTCGGTATGCTAAAATAAACTTTTGGGTCATTCAGGGACTAAAAGCGTCAAAAAGTGCATAAGTTTGCACTTTCGCGCATAACTTATGTTCTGGATACATCCAGACATACAAAAATTTATGTAAGCACTAAAAAATTTTATTTTAGTGTTTCGCATGAGAAAAATCCATTCGTCGCGCGATTTGGATCATTTTTCGCGTTTATGCGCATTCCGTCGTAATTTACCGAACAATGCGATCATACGGCCAAACGAACCGACATCCGTGATGTTTTCAAGCATATTTCCTGTTCCCTATGTCTTAACATCATTGTGGAGCTTGAAATTGGGTTTGACGATCCTAAAGGCCAATGCCACATGTCAATCTCTGGTGGTGGGGGCAAAATGAGTTACCATAACATTCCAACACATGTACGGATGAGATTCGAGCACGTTATTCGATAAACGATCCTAACGGTTCCAAGAATCCTATAAATACCCAACCCTTTCACAAATCAAAACCCACAAATCTGATCTCAAAGCTCTAAGTTGAAGTCATTGCTTCATACCTGAGCTATTCGATCAAGTTTTACTAGCGGGGACCCTTTGTAAGTGTTCCTTCGTTCTTTTATCGCTTCTCTAGTCCGAAAGTCAAACTATGTTTGACTTTCTGCGTTGAACAGTTTATGGTCAACACGAAGTTCGGTTGAACTTCATAACATGAGTGTAATCAAGATGGTTATAGTCTCTTGTGACTATACCTACTGATTACCACGTTATCTAGGCTCAGAGACGAGTCGTAGTTTCGGCCAAAATGCGCATTTACGCGTATTTTGTAACCAAACTACTCTTGGGTATCAAAACCATTTGTTTTGATACCAAACCTGTTTTCTAAACTTAGTTAAGCATGTTTTAACATGCTTAGCTCGTCACTTTTTGTTTAGTGCTTATATAGGGTCGTAAGGTAAGCGATCTAAACAATCGCTTATACTTTCGAACCCGACCCGTTTGGTCGATCATTAGGATCCGACCAAACACATTAGGTGACCATAGTATATAGGGAATAACCTTCCGAGGTTATACCTTATGGTCACGACGTTTAGTTAGTTGTATGATAGGTAGTTTATATGCCTTAGGTAAATTACCAAAATACCCCTTTGACGCCAAAATTCATTTTAAACATATTTTACATAACTTTTGACATCTAAACTGATTTGGCAACAATATTAGACATGCTAAGGCATATTTTACTTATCATAGGGCTAGTTAGGCATTCCGAACGCGTTTTACGCGAACGACGCGTTAAAGTAGCATAAGCTACCTAAACGGGTCGTAATGGGTCGTAAGCACTTAGGTTAGGTTTCATTTTAGTATGTAGGCTTTGTTAAACCATATTACATGAGTCCACATACTCATTTGGTTTACGAGCCCTCATTCTATCCGATCCTCCGATTTTAGGTCCGGTTTATTAACGTAGTTGCCTATATTAGGTGCCGTTTGATTTTGATTTCCGTGATCTCTAGCATTGTTTGGTTGTTACACAAGGACTACTAAGCAATCTCAAGTGAGTACATAGTTCCCCTATTTTACAACTTTCAACTGTTTTGGGGTGAAGCATGTGTACCTATATGTTATTTTCATGATTTCAAAGTATAATTGATTATACATGTTATTACTTATCTTTTGACAAACTAAATGACTATCTATGGTTTAAACACTGATTTCTTAAAGAACATAAAATAAAATGTTGAATTGTACTTATTTTATGTTCACCAGACCGATTGGTAGTATGATATAGCGCTATAGGATTAGACACCCCATTCCTGTTGTCATGGAATGTCTGAAACCAATTTGTTTCTCCATCCAAATAGGGATTGCCTTTGTGGTATCCTTATAGTCTCAAAGGTGTAGTTTGATGCACTAGGTCTGAATGAATTCTTAAATCACACTTTTAAAGTATATTTTGATATACTCCCAAAAGTATAGTTTGATATACTCTCATGTGTGGTATTGTACAAAACTAACATATATTTTGTTAATCATCCAAAGCATATTTTGATATGTTATTTACAAAACCAAAACATAGTTTAATATGTTGTTTATCACATCCAAAGCATATTTTGATATGTTATTTATGAAACCAAAACATAGTTTAAATATGTTATTTATAAATCCGAAGTATAATTGTAATATACTACTGAAAACTATTATTTTAAACAACTAAAGTATATTTAATGTACTATCTATCTAACGATTGGGTTTTGGTTAGTGTTTAGATAACGGGACAGGTGTAATGTGATAAAAACATGGTAGATACGCCGCTGGTACTTCTTATATATAAGTGTTTTCATTGCATTACATACCGTGGCGTTATTTAGTACACTTGGGTTAATGATATTGGAACTGAAATACATTTTAATATATTACTCATTCGATTCTCTTAAAATCCAAAGTATATTTTCACATATACTATAAGCCTTTTTATCAAAATATTGTTTTTCGAACAATACATTCAATACAAACTCATTTTACATGGCTATTCACTTAACCATACATTATTCTCTTATTTGTACATACCATCTGATCTAATCGCTTTTCAAATGATTTACAAAACAAAACAATTTACAAGGATCATGACTACTTTTCTTAAAACATTCTTTTTCCTTTAAACTTATAAGTTATGAATCCTACTTTCATAAAACCTATGTATCTCACAGGCATTTTTATGCTGACGTACCTATTTTTACACATGTTTCAGGTGCTGTCTTGTGATGATTGTTGATACACGCTACACTTTGGATGGACTCGTGCCTTAACGACTTTAAAACTTGAAAGATAATAGTTGTACTTATTTGATTGTATTAAAACAATGAGTTCATTTATTCAATAAAACGAAATTATTTATGCCATGGTTATAAAACAATAATTCTGTTACAACACTCCTCGACGTTTCCGCCACGTCTTGTTGTTTTACGTGGTCGGGGTGTGACAGAAAAGTTGGTATCAGAGCCAATGGTTATAGGGAATTAGGTTATTAGTAATGATTTGACCTAGACTATAACCTTCCTAGGACCCTAACACAAGTTTTCTTGTGTTTAGTTTTAAAACAATACCATCACTTATTCTTAGGTGACAACCACAATAAGAACACAAATTTCTATCCCGCTTTGAAAACTAATCATCTGTTCTAGGATGATTTATTATATGGTTTTGAACCCTTTAAGTTTTCAAAATCCCGTCAAAGTTAGTCTAAATAATGTGAACACGTGCAAACTGGAAGGGTGGGTGCCTGTACCCTGAGTTTTCTGTCTAAGGCTAGAGTGTTCGTACAAATTCGCAATATCGGACCAGTCACTCTTACCTGGGAACTCTTGGGGTGAGTGTCCACCTATAGGCGAGCATGTCTTCGTGATACATTATTTTTGACCTATTTACTTTGATTAATCACCAGGGTCGTTTGTTGCTTAGTAGTAACAAACAAATGACCACCATCCTTGCTTTCATCAGATTTGTTTCATCTCATTCTTTTCGTCTAATTCTCTCACTCGTTTCCTTTCATGTTCCTCTTTTAGAATGCCCCCTCGACACGACAATCAGATGGCGAATGCCGAACTGGCGGAAATCATCGCACAACAAATAGCTGCTGCCTTCCCAAATCTTTTTGCTCAAATGAATCAAGCCCTCAACAACCATAATGCTCCATGCAATTTCAAGAGTTTCAATTCGGCTAAGCCACTCAAGTTTAGTGGTTCTGAAGGAGCAACTGGGCTCCTACAATGGTTCGAGAGCACTGAGAGTACATTCCGTCACGTTCAGTGTCCTGATAATCGCAAGGTCGAGTTTGCTTCCAGTGCGTTTCATAAAAGGGCTCTTACATGGTGGAACAGGGTGATGAGAGACCGTGGTGCTGAGGTTGCTTTAGCACAGACTTGGGCTGAGCTTAGGGCTCTAAAGATGAAGGAGTTTTGTCCTCGTCATGAATTGAGAGCTTTAGAAAGGGAATTTGATGATCTTAAGCAAGATAGCGGAGAGCATCGAGCCTACACGGACCGTTATGAGGAGTTAAGTCTGTTATGCCCAAACATGGTCACGCCTTTGGATAAGGCAATCGAAAAATACATAGATGGCCTCCCTGACTCTGTACAAGACATTGTGACTGGTAGCAACCCTACTACAGTTAGGCAGGCCATTGAGCTAGCTGCAACCTTGACTGAATCTCAGATCAGGAAAGGTAAACTTTTTCGAAAGGGTGACAAGAAACCAATCGAGGAATCAAAGACCATGGATGAACAGACTGAATCCCCTAAGAAGTCAAAGAAGCGAAAAGCCTCTCAAAACTGCGCCATAACTGCTCAAGACAAACAGGTTGCACCAAACCAGCCAACACAACCTCGCAAAAGGCAAAACTATGTTGGTACCGCACCTTTGTGCAACAAATGCCACCGTCATCATCTAGAGCAAGAACAGTGTCACAAATGTACCCACTGTGGGTGGTTGGGACATTTGATCAATGTTTGTCGTTATGCAAATCAAGCTGCTGCAAACCCTGCTGCTGTTCAAGCACGGTTTCCACCGGGGTCATGTTATAACTGTGGTGACCTTACTCACTACAGAAACAATTGCCCAAGACTTGTTAACGCACCTCCAGCGCGAGGACGAGCATTTAACATCAATGAGGCAAACGGAAACAATGATGCAACAGTGAACAATTAGTGTTTTGTAATTCCTTGGTTGTTATCTTTTGACGCTTCAAGACAATTCGGTTGTTACATAAATAAAGATTTGTTGTTTTTGTTTGTGCAAAATTTATGCGATTGTGTGAAAGTTTGATGAAACCTTATGATGTCAACCCAAAGATAAACTACTCGTGTGGTTCTGTCATCTTATGATCACTTGTGATCTCCCCAAGAACCTTAAACACTCGTTTCTTTTAAGAAACAAAGCCAAACTCTTATTGAAAATCCTTCTATCTTTATAGATAAATCCTTGAAAATCATTTAAGTACCAAATGAAATCCATGAATTGGATTCCTAGTGTGCTTTAAATATCCATGCCTAAAGATAACAAATTAAAGAATCAAGTTAGCTAATTTTGTGCTTATGTGTTTTCTTACATGTTTTGTGGTTGTATGTGATCTATCCAAATCCTCGTAGAGTCTTTCATATCTCATATGAGGGATTCATAGTAGGATAATCCAAAGTTACTATCTTAAATCCTTAATGGACTTCTACGTTGTAGTCAAGTCCCTTGGGGTTTAAAGTACTATTCTAAAATTTGACCCCTTGAGTGGTCTAGATAAACAGTTTGATTTAGAAATCTGATTAGAAATATCATGTGATGATATAATTAAAAAGATCCCTTAAGTGGTCTATTTAAGGAGATCGTACAACGGTCTAGTTAAGAAGATCATGTGTTGATCTAGTTAAAAAGATCGTTCGTTGATCTAGTTAAAAAGATCCTTTGGTGGTCTAGTCAAGTCGCTTCATGTTTATTCAATTGATTTTTCCTCTACGCATTATGAAATGGACTGTGCGGACTGTGCAAGGAATTACGTAATTATGGAGGCCTACATAATTATGGAAATTCAGTGCACAGAAACCATAAGAAGTTTTGTCATGTGTTAAGACCTATAGTGATAAGAATAATGATACGGGAGAAGTCTTGGACCTTGACCGATGTCATTTTATCTTACACTCCCCAATTCTGATTTCAATCACACACAAGTTTCCTATGATAAAGAAACGTTCTTCTGTCCATAGTTCAAAATTCCATGTTTTGCTACTACAAGGAATTTACTTTGAGGGTTAACGAATTTGCTAAGAATCCTAACATGGCCCAGAGTTTTACTTAAGGGTTCAATGGATCTATTTGAAGGCGAAACCATCACAGCTGTCTTCACAAGTTTCCTCTAGAATTAAATTTCGGGACGAAATTTCCTAAAGTAGGGGAGACTGTGACACCTGTGTCACTTCAACCATCACACAAATACCAAACCGATGAAATATTTTGTTTCATACTTGGGGTTTGTATAAACATGTGTATCATTTGCACATATCAATTCTTGTTCAATTTCAGGCTCTAAATCGCTTTCTGGAAGATTATACGCGCACCGATGCGTAAATATAACCAGTTTAATGCAACGAACACTCCAGAACAGTGATGTAGGTTTAACATACCTTAAATAACCTTTACATAACTTATAAATAAGTTTTGGAAGGTTTGGTATGCCGAAATCAAGTTAATTCGCTTACAGGGACTAAATTCGACAAACTGTGAAAGTATGATGATTCGTACTAGAACAGACATTCTGGAACATGACCATAAGTTAAACATACCATAAATATCCTTTATATAGCTTAGAGATAGGCTTTGAGGGGTTCGGTATGCTAAAATAAACTTTTGGGTCATTCAGGGACTAAAAGCGTCAAAAAGTGCATAAGTTTGCACTTTCGCGCATAACTTACGTTCTGGATACATCCGGACATACAAAAATTTATGTAAGCACTAAAACATTTTATTTTAGTGTTTGGCATGAGAAAAATCCATTCGTCGCGCGATTTGGATCGTTTTTCGCGCTTATGCGCATTCCGTCGTAATTTACCGAACAACGCGATCGTACGGCCAAACGAACCGACATCCGTGATGTTTTCAAGCATATTTCCTGTTCCCTATGTCTTAACATCATTGTGGAGCTTGAAATTGGGTTTGACGGGTGTTAGAAGTGCCGTTACGCAACGAAACAAGGTGCAGGGACCAAAAGTGTAATTCTGCCAAAGTTGATGGCTTACGGACCGTAAGCCATCACCCTTACGGTCCATAAGCAGGGGCCAGATGCAGAAACTCGTTTTGACTGCTGTTAACAGCCTTTCAACCCCCCAAAGGCCAATGCCACATGTCAATCTCTGGTGGTGGGGGCAAAATGAGTTACCATAACATTCCAACACATGTACGGATGAGATTCGAGCACGTTATTCGATAAACGATCCTAACGGTTCCAAGAATCCTATAAATACCCAACCCTTTCACAAATCAAAACCCACAAATCTGATCTCAAAGCTCTAAGTTGAAGTCATTGCTTCATACCTGAGCTATTCGATCAAGTTTTACTAGCGGGGACCCTTTGTAAGTGTTCCTTCGTTCTTTTATCGCTTCTCTAGTCCGAAAGTCAAACTATGTTTGACTTTCTGCGTTGAACAGTTTATGGTCAACACGAAGTTCGGTTGAACTTCATAACGTGAGTGTAATCAAGATGGTTATAGTCTCTTGTGACTATACCTACTGATTACCACGTTATCTAGGCTCAGAGACGAGTCGTAGTTTCGGCCAAAATGCGCATTTACGCGTATTTTGTAACCAAACTACTCTTGGGTATCAAAACCATTTGTTTTGATACCAAACCTGTTTTCTAAACTTAGTTAAGCATGTTTTAACATGCTTAGCTCGTCACTTTTTGTTTAGTGCTTATATAGGGTCGTAAGGTAAGCGATCTAAACAATCGCTTATACTTTCGAACCCGACCCGTTTGGTCGATCATTTGGATCCGACCAAACACATTAGGTGACCATAGTATATAGGGAATAACCTTCCGAGGTTATACCTTATGGTCACGACGTTTAGTTAGTTGTATGATAGGTAGTTTATATGCCTTAGGTAAATTACCAAAATACCCCTTTGACGCCAAAATTCATTTTAAACATATTTTACATAACTTTTGACATCTAAACTGATTTGGCAACAATATTAGACATGCTAAGGCATATTTTACTTATCATAGGGCTAGTTAGGCATTCCGAACGCGTTTTACGCGAACGACGCGTTAAAGTAGCATAAGCTACCTAAACGGGTCGTAATGGGTCGTAAGCACTTAGGTTAGGTTTCATTTTAGTATGTAGGCTTTGTTAAACCATATTACATGAGTCCACATACTCATTTGGTTTACGAGCCCTCATTCTATCCGATCCTCCGATTTTAGGTCCGGTTTATTAACGTAGTTGCCTATATTAGGTGGCGTTTGATTTTGATTTCCGTGATCTCTAGCATTGTTTGGTTGTTACACAAGGACTACTAAGCAATCTCAAGTGAGTACATAGTTCCCCTATTTTACAACTTTCAACTGTTTTGGGGTGAAGCATGTGTACCTATATGTTATTTTCATGATTTCAAAGTATAATTGATTATACATGTTATTACTTATCTTTTGACAAACTAAATGACTATCTATGGTTTAAACACTGATTTCTTAAAGAACATAAAATAAAATGTTGAATTGTACTTATTTTATGTTCACCAGACCGATTGGTAGTATGATATAGCGCTATAGGATTAGACACCCCATTCCTGTTGTCATGGAATGTCTGAAACCAATTTGTTTCTCCATCCAAAT
This sequence comes from Helianthus tuberosus, assembly GCA_030545235.1. Lineage (NCBI taxonomy): Eukaryota > Viridiplantae > Streptophyta > Magnoliopsida > Asterales > Asteraceae > Helianthus > Helianthus tuberosus. The sequence continues at coordinate 171,066,959 of CM060448.1, read as the reverse complement.
AGGGATTGCCTTTGTGGTATCCTTATAGTCTCAAAGGTGTAGTTTGATGCACTAGGTCTGAATGAATTCTTAAATCACACTTTTAAAGTATATTTTGATATACTCCCAAAAGTATAGTTTGATATACTCTCATGTGTGGTATTGTACAAAACTAACATATATTTTGTTAATCATCCAAAGCATATTTTGATATGTTATTTACAAAACCAAAACATAGTTTAATATGTTGTTTATCACATCCAAAGCATATTTTGATATGTTATTTATGAAACCAAAACATAGTTTAAATATGTTATTTATAAATCCGAAGTATATTTGTAATATACTACTGAAAACTATTATTTTAAACAACTAAAGTATATTTAATGTACTATCTATCTAACGATTGGGTTTTGGTTAGTGTTTAGATAACGGGACAGGTGTAATGTGATAAAAACATGGTAGATACGCCGCTGGTACTTCTTATATATAAGTGTTTTCATTGCATTACATACCGTGGCGTTATTTAGTACACTTGGGTTAATGATATTGGAACTGAAATACATTTTAATATATTACTCATTCGATTCTCTTAAAATCCAAAGTATATTTTCACATATACTATAAGCCTTTTTATCAAAATATTGTTTTTCGAACAATACATTCAATACAAACTCATTTTACATGGCTATTCACTTAACCATACATTATTCTCTTATTTGTACATACCATCTGATCTAATCGCTTTTCAAATGATTTACAAAACAAAACAATTTACAAGGATCATGACTACTTTTCTTAAAACATTCTTTTTCCTTTAAACTTATAAGTTATGAATCCTACTTTCATAAAACCTATGTATCTCACAGACATTTTTATGCTGACGTACCTATTTTTACACATGTTTCAGGTGCTGTCTTGTGATGATTGTTGATACACGCTACACTTAGGATGGACTCGTGCCTTAACGACTTTAAAACTTGAAAGATAATAGTTGTACTTATTTGATTGTATTAAAACAATGAGTTCATTTATTCAATAAAGCGAAATTATTTATGCCATGGTTATGAAACAATAATTCTGTTACAACACTCCTCGACGTTTCCGCCACGTCTTGTTGTTTTACGTGGCCGGGGTGTGACACGTTTAGATAAAGATGGCACTTTTGTCTTATTCTCTTTGCACATTGTTTTAACATTTTTTTTAGATTTATTATAATAGTACTTGTTCAAAGTAATTTTATTATAGTTTGGTAGTTTTGGGGCGTTTTATGGCATGATGGCGTTTCACAAGCATTTTTCTGCTCGGCGTTTTATTATATTTTTTATTACAGAATTAATGTATTGTTTGTTTATAGCTGAAAATTACATAACAAACAAAAGAAAAAGAAAATTAAAAAAAACAAATAGAAGCAATTTATGATACAAATCTTCACAGTCATCAGTCTTTTTTTTCTTTTTGAAACTACAAGAACTATCACAAATAAATGGCGTTTTGGGTTTGGCGTGGCTTATTTTCTTTGTTCGTGTGTTGAAGTGTCTTTGTGGATGTTGGAGACATAGATCGAATCCATGTGGGTGGATGCTATTTGCTCATAATCTTCATTCCCATCATGGTGTCCAAAATGGCATTTACCATGGTATTGGTCTCTTCTCCTCATCCAAACCTTCTTCAAGAACAAAGAACACAAAATGACATATGGGTGTTATCAGTCCCTCTTTCTTGAAATTTGTCCATCTCATGCAGCAAAATCTTACTCCCCTCACCTAACAAACCACTCAGCGAAACTTCATGCAGAACATTACTGAGTATCAAAGGAAAGATGTTTGCCATCGTTGATTTCTCTCAACTTTTGGCGTTTTAGAGTGAGTGGTTTTTAGGAACCATTGTGTTTTGCGTGTTTTTTTTGTGTGATCAACGAAGGTGGGGAGACGTTTCTATTGATAGGATTTTTTTTTGCGCGTAGTTTAGGCGGGATTCTATTTATAACAATAAATGCAATTAATAATTATCCGGATGTAAGGCTTGGCGTTTACATATTATGGCGTTTTACGTTTTATGGCGTTTTTGTAGGCTAAGACCTTAGCTAAAACAAAGAAAAAAAGCTACGCAGTGATAAAATTGGCGTTTTGTATTTACTTGGCGTTTTATGTAAGAAAGGATGTTTTACCCGTTTTACCCTTAATGAAGTGTGTCCACTTAATAGAATTGGCCGTATGCATGTGGATTGCTTATGTTATTTGGGTCGGGTATGTTTTGAATCGTACAACCTATTGTGAGTCACACAAGTTGTGCTGGACGCACAACAGGTTGGGCCGGAAACTATTGGGCTTCAATTAGTGAATCGCACAAGGCTGTTGGGCCATTAAACTTGTGCGAGCCCAATCAATGGAGTCGCACAAGTTCGGATATGATATATGCTTGACTGTTAACTCGTTAAATATGTTGCCATGATCATTACGTGTCATAACCTGTTAGTTTATGTGTAAAACTTATGTGCACTACTTGAACCTAGACCTGACTTGTATGGTAACCATGTTAGGACGTGGTTGACCACATATAGCTCAAGTGACCTTTTCGTGTATCTGCCGAGCTAACCTAAGGTGAGTTCACACTTTCTACAAGGCATGGGATTCTCGGTGGTTGGGAATGGGTAAAGGATTAAATCGAAAACTGCATGATCTTCTGGTTTGGAACACGTACTACATCCTCTTTATTGAAGGGTGATAACATTGTTACTAGACCAAAATCTCTATCATTAAGTCCCTCATTTTGTATCGACTTAATTGCCGAGGCCAATGGCGATCGGGTCATTAGTTAATAGCGCTATTAGGTTTGACAAGCCTCACACCGTGCCGCAGAGGACGGGCGTGGACTAATGGACTATGGCACGTCAATGATGATAGACATTGACGCTAGGGCACCAAATTACTTTAGTCAGTAGTCGATATGGTAACGGGTCTTGTGGAATATTCATGGGGTAGCCCCCATGGATGGGAGCCAGAGTTAAAAGGAAAGGGTTAATCATGTTTTACAACTATGGGGTAACCCCCAAAGCAAGTAAGCCAGCTAAAGGAAACCAATGTTTTTGAAACAACTTAAAACGAACACCCAAATGTGAACTCGCTCAACTTTGTTGTTGATTCGTTACTATATGCCTTGCAGGTCGCTAGGTGTTTACTGGAAGCTTGCACGAGAATGAGAGGTCATTGTGGGACATGGACTGTTGAGTTCCATGTTAAACATTTGAATTTTAAAACTTGTGTTTTGGTTTTACACTTTATGCTTCCGCTGATAACTTGAATTTGATTAACTTGTTTTGAACACCAATTATATTGTGTGGTTGGACTTTTATATATTTAATTACATTGTTCAATATGATTGGTGGTTGGATCCTGGTCATGTCACGCCTCCTGCGGTGATACTCCGCTTGTGGATTTTGGGGGTGTGACAGATTGGAATCAGAGCCATTGGTTATAGCGAACTTGGTTTTAAAAATGGAAAAAACTTTTTGACAAAACCAGACTATAACCTGTACAGTGCTCAACAATCCACAACGACACTTCGCTCTACGTGCAAGACTCAACACTATAGGTAATATGGTTTATGTTCGTATTGCCTGCCTGATAGTTTAAGTAGTGCATTGATCATGGTATACCTAGTTAGCGTAACAACTATTGCTTGAAACCCTGTGTGCTTGCTCTCTTCTGTCACCCCATGCTTTCGCACTTTCGCGACACCTCTCTTACTTGTGTTTCCTTCGATGTGAAGATCATGAGTGGACGCCTGAACTTGACTCAAGCCCAGCTAACGGCTCTAATCAACGAACGAGTTGCTGAGGCGCTCGCAGCAGCCCCTGCAGGAGGTATAACCTGCCATTTCGACCTATCCTAGGATGTTTAGATCCTACTCCCATGAACCAACTCTCGTGCTTAACCTTGTCTTTTCTTTCTCGCGCGACAGGTCAGCATGTTCAACCTCCCATGTGTATGTTCAAAACTTTCATGGATTGCCGACCCAGTACCTTCAACGGCATAGAAGGAGCTGTAGGTCTTCTCCACTGGTTCGAGAATATCGAATCCGTTTTTGAGATGTGTGAATGCCCTGAGGCTCGTAGGGTGAAATTTGCTACTGGAACACTCGAAGGTGCTGCGTTAACTTGGTGGAACGCACAGGTACAAATGCTAGGGTTGGCAGCTGCTAATGCCACCCCATGGAAATACTTCAAAGATATGATCAAGGATGAGTACTGTCATCGCGACGACATTCACAAGCTAGAGGTGGAGTTTTATAATCTGAAGATGACAGGGTCTGAAATCGAAGCGTATACGAAAAGATCGAACGAATTGGCTGTATTGTGCCCTACTATGGTGGATCCTCCTATCAAACGTATCGAGCTGTACCTCAAGGGTCTAGTGCCAGAGATTCAGAGCCATGTAACTGCGGCTAACCTTGGTACCATCCAGCAAGTCATTCGACTATCCCATCGCCTCACTGATCAGGCGGTTGAACAGAACAAGCTGCCTAAGCGTATTAGTGCTACTGCCACTTCTGATGCTCCTAGCGATAACAAGCGCAAATGGGATGGGAATTTAAACAAGGGTTCAGCTTCTGGTCAGTCCCAGTCTCAGCAGCAAAAGACTGACGACTACAAGAGCCCTAGTCAACAAGGAGGGTATAAAGGAAATCAGCCCAAATGCAACTGTTGTAACTTGCACCACAGCGGGCCATGTACCAGGAGCAACTGTCATCGGTGCAACAAGACAGGTCACACATCAAAGGAATGCAGGAGTTTGCGTCCTGCGAATCAGAATCGTCAGCAACAACAAGCCCCACAGAATCAACGTCAGCAGCATCAGCAATAGCAAGGCAACAACAAAGGGTGTTTTTAGTGTGGTGCTAAAGGCCACTTCAAAAGAGACTGCCCCAGTTGAACCAGAATCAGAACAACAACAACAACCAAGGAAATGGAACCAACAATGGGGGTAACAATGATGGCAGCGGTGCCAGGGGACGTGTTTTCGTAATTGGTCAAGGTGATGCAAGGAACGATCCCAACGTTGTGACGTGTAAGTTCCTACTGGTCGACTTCTATGTTTCTATTTTATTTGATTCGGGTGCCGATACTAGTTATGTGTCCTTAAAAGTTAGCCAAATGCTTAAGCGTACCTCAATTCCCTTAGGTACCAAGCATGTTGTAGAACTAGCAAATGGTAAAAATCTTGAGGCCACACATATAGTTAAGGGTTGTAATCTTGTTCTTGCTGATCAGCCTTTCTCTATCGACCTCATTCCTATCATTCTTGGTAGCTTTGACGTTGTCATTGGGATGGATTGGTTATCTCAACATCAAGCGGAAATTCTTTGCAAGGAGAAAATCGTTCGCATTCCTCGTTCTGGTGAAGAACCTCTCGTTATTCGTGGCGACAAGAGTGGTGCTGTCGTGAGCATCATCTCTTTTCTTAAGGCCCAGAAGTGTTTGCGAAAGGGCCACACTGCTATTTTAGCTCTCGTTACTGACACTTCAATGAAGGAAAAGAAGATAGAAGATATCCCGATTGTACGTGACTTCCCTGAGGAATTACCTGGTCTTCCGCCTCATCGTCAGGTCGAGTTTCAAATTGAGCTAGCTCATGGAGCAGCGCCTATAGCTCGTGCACTTTATCGCCTAGCCCCCTCAGAACTAGAAGAGCTGTCTACGCAACTGCAAGAGCCCTTGGACAAGGGTTTCATTCGTCCTAGCTCTTCGCCCTGGGGAGCACCAGTTCTGTTTATGAAGAAGAAAGACGGTACCTTCCGAATGTGTATTGACTATCGTGAGCTCAACAAGGTGACCGTGAAGAATGGTTATCCTCTTCCGCGTATCGATGACTTGTTCGACCAGTTGCAAGGGTCGAGTTTCTACTCTAAGATTGATCTGAGATCGGGCTATCATCAGCTGAGAGTCCGAGACGAGGACGTCCCCAAAACAGCGTTCAGGACTCGTTACGACCACTACGAGTTTCTGGTTATGCCTTTTGGGTTAACCAACGCACCTGCGGTCTTCATGGATCTTATGAACCGAGTGTGCAAACCCTACTTGGATAAGTTCGTTATTGTGTTTATCGACGACATCCTGATCTATTCCGAGAGTCAGGAGGAACACGAGCGTCATCTGCGACTTATTTTGGAACTTCTTCGAGCAGAGCAGCTGTATGATAAGTTTTTGAAATGCGACTTTTGGCTTCGTGAAGTCCATTTCCTAGGCCACGTGGTAAATGAGGATGGGATTCATGTGGATCCATCCAAGGTTGGCTCAATCAAGAATTGGCCTGCACCTCGTACACCAACTGAAATCCGCCAATTCTTGGGTTTGGCGGGCTACTACAGAAGGTTTATTAAGAATTTTTCAAGGATCGCGCAGCCTCTTACTGTTCTTACTCAGAAGGGTGTCACCTACCGTTGGGGTGATGCTCAGGAATCCGCATTTCAATAGCTGAAGTTGAAGCTTTGTAGCGCACCTATTCTCTCGTTACCTGAAGGCACAAACGATTTTGTGGTTTATTGCGATGCATCAATTCAAGGACTTGGTTGTGTGTTGATGCAACGCGAGAAAGTCATTGCTTACACATCACGACAACTTAAAGTTCACGAGAAGAACTACACCACCCACAATTTGGAGCTGGGAGCTATTGTTTTCGCACTCAAGATATGGAGGCATTACCTGTACGGTACCAAGTGCACCATTTACACCGATCACAGGAGCCTCCGGCATATCTTCGATCAGAAGGAGTTGAATATACGACAGCGTAGGTGGGTCGAACTTCTGAATGATTACGAATGCGCGATCAAGTACCATCCGGGCAAAGCCAATGTTGTGGCCGACGCCCTCAGTCGAAAGGAGACTAAACCTAAGCGTGTACGTGTGTTACAGCTTACCATCCACTCTAGTCTTCTCGCTCAGATACGAGATGCTCAGATTGAAGCATTGAAAGCAGAGAACATCAGGGCTGAGTCCCTGCGAGGATCGGAGAAATGGTTAGAACAAAAGGAAGACGATGCTTATTACGTAACAGGGCGCATTTGGGTTCCACTTTATGGAAACTTACGCGAGCTTGTGATGGATGAAGCACACAAGTCTCGTTACTCGGTACATCCTGGTTCGGATAAGATGTACCACGATCTCAAGACTACATACTGGTGGCCCCACATGAAAGCCAACATAGCAACCTACTTTAGTAAATGCTTGACTTGTGCGAGAGTCAAAATCGGGTACCAGAAACCATCAGGCCTACTTCAACAACCAGAGATCCTGACATGGAAATGCGAGCAAATTTCCATGGACTTCGTTACTGGCCTACCTAGATCTCAACGAGGAAACGATACCATTTGGGTGATCGTGGATCGACTGACCAAGTCTGCGCATTTTCGGGCTATCAAGGAAACAGATAAGTTTTCTACTCTAGCAGACATCTACCTAAAGGAAGTAGTTTCGAGGCACGGGGTGCCAACCTCCATCATCTCTGATCGTGACTCACGTTTTACATCTGAATTGTGGCAAGCGATGCACAAGTCCTTTGGTTCTCGACTAGACATGAGCACGGCGTATCATCCACAGATGGATGGGCAGTCTGAACGCACCATCCAAACCCTTGAGGACATGCTCCGGGCATGTGTGATCGACTTTGGTAACGGTTGGGAAAGACACCTCCCGTTAGTGGAGTTTTCGTATAACAAAAGTTACCACACCAGCATCCAGGCTGCTCCGTTCGAGGCATTGTACGGACGGAAGTGCCGATCACCCCTTTGTTGGGCAGAAGTTGGAGACAGCCAAATCACTGGCCCAGAACTCGTCGTCGACACGACAGAAAAGATTGCTCAGATACGACAACGAATGGCGGCAGCTCGTGACAGTCAGAAAAGCTATGCTGATAAGCGCAGGAAACCACTCGAGTTCCAGGTTGGGGATCGAGTGCTACTCAAAGTCTCACCTTGGAAAGGTGTGATTCGTTTTGGTAAACGAGGCAAGCTAAATCCACGTTATGTTGGACCTTTCGTAATCACTGAAAGAATTGGCAAGGTGGCCTATAAACTGAACCTACCTGAAGAACTCAGCGGAGTTCACAACGTATTCCACGTGTCAAATCTGAAGAAGTGTCTGTCAGATGAGACCCTCATAGTTCCTCTCAAGGAACTCACCATCGACGATCAGCTGCGATTCGTCGAGGAACCAGTAGAGATTACAGACCGAGACGTTAAGGTTCTCAAACGTACCAGAATACCCCTTGTTCGAGTTCGTTGGAACTCCTGTCGTGGCCCAGAGTTTACCTGGGAACGAGAAGACCAAATGAAACACAAGTATCCCCAGTTGTTAGAGAAAAGTGAAACCACTACTGAGGCTGAAGTTACTGCGAAATTTTGGGACGAAATTCCAAACCAACGGGGGAAGGATGTGACACCCCAAGAAAACCAGGAAAACATGCAACCTAACTAGCTTCCTCAGTAACTACGTGCTAAATTTCGGGACGAATTTTCTTTCAACTTGGGGATGATGTGACAAGTCGTAATTTAGAACTTTTCATTGTACTCTGATGTAACACGCTTGAGCGTTATGTGACTATTTGACATATTGGTTTTAATGAATGATTATAAGTGTATGTTATGTGTTATGTATGATTGTATTATGAACTTATGTGTATAATGGTTCCTTGGCGCACAACATTACTCAATCGCACAACACACTCGGGCCGCACATCCCTCTCGGTCCACTATGGCTGGAATTCGAAACCAATGGGCAACCCATTATGGGTTCGGCCACTCCCCTATATATAAACCAACACAAAACCTTTTTGAGGGTTTTGTTTCCTCATTGCATGCAAATCACACATAACACACCAAACCCTATTCTTTCCCTCTCCTATTCGAAGAACCGGCGGCGGTCCCCCCTCTTCCGAAGACCTCCTTGTTCGAAACCATCCTTCCAATCGGTTAGTATAATATCTACATCTAGTGGTACCTTAGTTGATTTGTTTGTATGTTGATTATGTTTTGCATGATGCTCGATGTTATGGTAATCTGGAACCGATGCATGTTGTGTATTCTTGCATGATGTCTAGGATTTAGAATTTGCATAATGAATTATTGATTTAGCAATTCAACTCAAGTTTGACCGACGATATTATGATTTGAAGATGGTTAAGTTCATACAAGATGATGTAGGGGATAAGAGTTGATCCTATCACTTGGTCTGATCTGGTTTGTTGTTATACATGTTCTAGTTGTTGTTAATGTTTATATGAATTCTTGAAAATAAAAATTGTTGATCGGTTTGATTGATTTGTTAGATCTTGATTTACGTTACAAGTTACCGCAAATATGATTTAGGAATTAATGGTTGTAAAATCGGGTAATCATGGAAGGTATAACTGATCGCATGATTCTAGGGAATTAGTTACGGATTATACAAGCTTGTTTGACCGCACAAGGGCAGTCGCACAAGCCCTGGTCGCACAAGACGGTTGTACAAGCTTGGTGCAATAGTTTAAAGTTCACAGTACAACTCAGCTATGCACGATCGCACAAGATGAAGTGCATCGCACAAGCTGGGTACAATCACATAAAGCACAGTGTACAACTACGAAATGCATGATCGCACAAGACCTATGGATCGCATAAGACAGTGCCGATCGCACAAGTCTTGGGCCACACACAACTGTTGGAATTTAAGTGTGAGGTTGGGCCTTAAAGCCCAAAACCCAGTCGCACAAGATGTCCCGGGTCTCACAAGGCCAAATGGACCGCACAAGTTGAATCATGTTTATTTGTTTGGGTCGTATGCATGTGGATTGCTTATGTTATTTGGGCCGGGTATGTTTTGAATTGCATAACCTATTGTGAGTCGCACAAGTTGTGCTGGACGCACAACAGGTTGGGCTGGAAACTATTGGGCTTCAATTAGTGAATCGCACAAGGCTGTTGGGCCATTAAACTTGTGCGAGCCCAATCAATGGAGTCGCACAAGTTCGGATATGATATATGCTTGACTGTTAACATTTTGAATATGTTGCCATGATCATTACGTGTTATAACCTATTAGTTTATGTGTAAAACTTATGTGCACTACTTGAACCTAGACCTGACTTGTATGGTAACCATGTTAGGACGTGGTTGACCACATATAGCTCAAGTGACCTTTTCGTGTATCTGCCGAGCTAACCTAAGGTGAGTTCACACTTTCTACAAGGTTTGGGAATCCCAGTGGTTGGGAATGGGTAAAGGATTAAATCGAAAACTGGGTGATCTCCTGGTTTGGAACACGTACTACATCCTCTTTATTGAAGGGTGATAACATTGTTACTAGACCAAAATCTCTATCATTAAGTCCCTCATTTTGTATCGACTTAATCGCCGAGGCCAATGGCGAGTGGGTCATTAGTTAAATAGCGCTATTAGGTTTGACAAGCCTCACACCGTGCCGCAGAGGACGGGCGTGGACTAATGGACTATGGCACGTCAATGATGATAGACATTGACGCTAGGGCACCAACTTACTTCAGTCAGTAGTCGATATGGTAACGGGTCTAGTGGGATATTCATGGGGTAGCCCCCACGGCTGGGAGCCAGAGTTAAAAGGAAAGGGTTAATCATGTTTTACAACTATGGGGTAACCCCCACGGCAAGTAAGCCAGCTAAAGGAAACCTATGTTTTTGAAACAACTTAAAACGAACACCCAACTGTGAACTCGCTCAACTTTGTTGTTGATTCGTTACTATATGCCTTGCAGGTCGTTAGGTGTTTACTGGGAGCTTGCACGAGAAGGAGAGGTCGTTGTGGGACATGAACTGTTGAGTTCCATGTTAAACATTTGAATTTTAAAACTTGTGTTTTGGTTTTACACTTTATGCTTCCGCTGATAACTTGAATTTGATTAACTTGTTTTGAACACCAATTATATTGTGTGGTTGGACTTTTATATATTTAATTACATTGTTCAATATGATTGGTGGCTGGATCCTGGTCATGTCACGCCTCCTGCGGTGATACTCCGCTTGTGGATTTTGGGGGTGTGACATAAATAACATGTAATATACGTACCGGTCTGCGATGTTATGTACAAGAATTGATCATCAGAGTCTGGTATGCCGATGCCGCTCCGATCAATTGTAGAGATGAAATTGACGGTGAAATTGTGTGGGAATGAGGTCTCATTAGGTCAAGAGGCGTATATTTGTAGGTCCACTTGGAGGATAAGAAACCTACTTTCTTGTTGTTAGAACACACTTACAAGTGCGGAATCCTTGTAAGAATGCAACCAAAGCAAAGTAAAACACGCACAAGTAACTAAATATTCACTATCTTGATTAAATGGAAGAGAACAATTACAAACACATACACACAGTGTTTACAGACTCACCAAAGCTCTCTTGAACTGTTCTGCACACATATGCTACCTTATATAGAACCCCAGCCCAGTAACATCACGAAGAATGTTACTGGGCCCACAAAGAACTAGGTTCTTCGTTGATCAGATCCACGAAGAACCATATAATACACGAAGAAGGTTCTTCGTGAAGATCACATTCCATGAAGAATGGTTCTTCATGGAGGGCTGCAAACAACACACTAACTTGCAGACAATTATGCAGAAACAGTTAAACAAGAGACAAACATTTGCAGACTTGCATATATGCACTGCAATACAAAACAAAACATATCAAAACTATGAACATGTCGTACCACGTCAAGATAGGAGGATATCTTGACTTGGTCGATACGACCAAAACAAATACAGACTCGATAACCAAAAGACCGTACATTACATTACATCATAAACGTAATAAGAACAAGCGACAGACACAAAATACTGCACCAACAATATTGATACTCGAATTGAAGATATAACAGATCGAGAGGATGATGAGAATTTCGGAGTTAAACAGGTTAGTGGATAAGCATAATTTGTAGTTTATACATGACACAAATGAGTTGTTAGTTTTGATTATGATGAAGATAACCATCAACAAAAAAAACAAGTTAAACAGACAATTTTTACGGATCCGATATAGCCGGAATCTGGCGACTTTACCAGAGAAGACCTCTTGAAAGGCGGGCTTTCTGTTTGGTTATTTAACACATATAGTCCCTACGGTCTCTAACTTTTACAAAATTACTAAAAACTTTAATTATTAAAGGGCAATTTGGTCATTTTAGAAAGACTTAACAAAGAAAGTTAACAAGGTTTGGCCTTAGTACTCAACATTGTGACAAGATTTGGCCTTAGTACTCAACATTGTGACAAATTAGAACGTTAATACCTGATTTTGCAACAAACAACTATTAGTACCCGACATTGAAATTTAACAGAAACCACAAGTACCAACGGTGTAATTTTTTCTTATTTTAACGGTGACATATATGAAGTTGTTCAAAAAAATAAGCTAATTGTTTTCTTGGTGATCCAATTGAGAGCTCTCTATACTTTATCTCATTTGAGAAGAAAAAAAAAACATAACATTGACTATATGGTTTTGTTATCAAGTACTTATCACTAACTTATTTTATTAAAAAACAAACAAACAAACAAACATATAAAAAGACCAATGTTAATTATTCGTAAAATCGTTAAGCATCTACATCAATACATCATTACACATAAATGAAAATGAATAACATCCAACTATGCCGCCACACACACATATGAATTGACTGTATGGTTTTGTTATCAAGTACTTATCACTAACTTATTTTATTCAAAAAAAAAAAAAAAAAAAAAAAAAAAAAACAAACATATAAAAAGACCAATGTTAATTATTCATAAAATCGTTAAGCATCTACATCAATACATCATTACACATAAATGAATAACATCCAGCTATGCCGACACACACAAATATGATATTGAGAGCTCTCCATACTTTATCTCATTTCAGAAAGAAAAAAGAATTTGACCGTATGGTTTTGTTATCAAATACTCATCTTGTATTTTTTTTTTAAGTTAACTTTGTTTTTTAAGTTTAGGTTTTATTTTTTTAATGTAATGTAAGCTATATTTATTAATTTTAGTATTTAACATAATTTTACTTTTATATATCTTTAATACTAATTAACAAAAAACAAATAACTTATACCCTAAGGAGGAACCAGATCAGATCATCCAGACAGCTATGTCGAACTCTCTGATTGGATTCTCTGTTTGCCTGTCTGCTGTTACAGGTATTTCTATATGTTTTCCATTATGGTTATATAAAAATTGATCAACATAGATTCGTTGCTAATCAGCTTGTGTTATGATGTAACCTAGATTCAATGGTGGTGTTTAAGATATTATAATATTAACTTTAAATTATAACATATTTGACTTTAATTTGAGATAAATGTTGGTACTCGTTTTTTATTAAAATCATCATCCAACTTAATTGTTTTTACATCATTTTAGTTGTAATTAAAAACCATTTTAAGAATACTTAACGAGGAGTCTGCTAGGGTTTAGCTATATAAGGGTGTAGGGAGTGGTTAAACACTTTGGAGTGGCAAACCAAAAAACCGACCAATCAGAACGCGCCATGTCAATCAGTCAAAAGTGTTTAGACTTTGGTGAAAAGTGTTGGCAATGGTTTAAACACTTGGTGAAGTGATAAACTATTTTTTTAAAAAAAGGAAAAAGGTGTGATTGGTTGAGATAGGAATGGACCCCACCCCACCACACACACCCTCTACTTCACCGCATCGACATCACACCACCGATTTGGTAAACTTGGAAGCGGCAAACTTTGTTGGCGGTGGTGTTTACCGAGTGGTAAACTAGTTTGCTGCATGTTGCCGATCACCACACCGTACACCCTAAAAGTTAGTTTATTTTAATGATGTGATATATATGAAGTTGGCTAGAACATATGTAGTGGGACATTATCATAATAATCTTCTCTTGAGCATGAAATGAGATGCGACACTCAAGGCATTATGGAATGTGAAGTTAAAAAGTGGTGTAGTGGTATAATGTCTCATTCAATCATTCCCCATCATTTATTTTTAATTTATTTTTTAAAATACTTTAAATAATATTACATTAAATATAAAATGGATTTTCTAATGACACACCCCCCGTCTATCCGCACACTTTTTCAATTCAATACGCATCGTATAGACCTATACGATGCGTATTGAAATAAAGTAAAAGACATGGCAGACTGACAGGTGCAGGTCATGTCTGGCGGCGGGCTTGATACGCATCGTATAGGCCTATACGACGCGTATCAAAGCATTGATTATTTGAAGTTTATTTTTTGATGTGTTGTGTCGAATGCGAACCCGAGAAACGAAAGGGATTTCGAGCAGTTGGTCGATAACATGATAGATAAAGATCTTGACACGATCATATCCATTTTCAAGTATTAGACTAGATAGTCCAAGATGAAATATATTAAAATCATTCAAGCCTACTAGTCTACAATGTATTATGGTGAGATTTTTCAAGTTTGCACAGTGGGAGAAAAGACCAGCACCCCTGTCAGTATTGTCCTTTAAATTCGCATAAACATATATTCGTTTCATAATCTTCTCCTATAAATCAACCACGACTCACCCGAGACCGACCTCTGGATCACACATGTGGTAAACAAATACCAAGGATTTTATTCAGATCTCTATTCGGTCATCTTTCCGAGCTTTTACACACGAATATGTAGTTCCCAATTTGCGGAACATAATCCCAGATTGTCTAAAGAAGCGCTTTTATCATGTGTCATATTAGGTGCGTATCAAGGCACTGACTTTTTGAAGTTTATTTTTTGTTGTGTTGTGTCGAATGCGAACCCGAGAAACGTATTCTCTGGATCACACGTGGGAGAAACTAGGTAGGATTAGACCCCTGAAGTTGTCATTTGATAATCACACGTGCCAATCACACGTGACAATTCATTTGATAAAATATGTGGGAGAAAAGACCAGCACCCTTGTCGTTTCGTAGTTTTTCCTTTTCTAATTCTCGAAGAATCTCGTAACGTATTCTCTGTTTCTCTAAATTATCTGTAAAATTATGTTTCTCTAATATGACACATGATAAAAGCGCTTCTTTAGACAATCTGGGATTATGTTCCGTTTTATGACACATGATACGACACGCTTACCTTAATCACATCTTCCATGGAGTCACAGATCCGACAATAGGGCCCATGGATCTTATGCCCACCCGAGACCGACCTCTGGATCACAAGTGGGAGAAAAGACCAGCTCCCTTGTCGTTTCGTATTTTCTCCTTTTCTAATTCTCGAAGAATCTCGTAACGTATTCTCTGTTTCTCTAAATCGTCTGTAAAATTATAAAAAAAACAAACTAGTGGTTTATGTAACCAATTGGGAACCACATATTTGCTTCAAGATTTACGCCTGATGTCCAAGTTTGATCACATTTGACTTCATCTGCGGCAGTCCAATGACTTTCTTCCCACGTGTCTGCACCGTAATCATCATATTCTTGGTTCAATACCAACTCATCTTTATTGATCTTCATATTCTTGGTTCAATAATCAATTCAATTTCGAGAAACGAAAGGGACTTCGAGTAGTTGGTTCAATAATCCGTTCAATATCAGCGTTGGTTCAATAATTCATTCAATAATCCTTTCAATAATCCGAAAGGGATTATGTTCCATTTTATTAGAGTCGTGAGGTGGTCAAACCTTTCTAAAAGTAGAAAAAATAAAACAGAAGAAAGTGTTCCTCTTTGTTACCAAGCATGTCATCTGAAACAATTAACAGGACATTGTTAAAAGGGAGAATCTATTCGAACACCTAACATTAACAGTTTGTCTTTGTTACAAAGCATATTGTCACACCCCAACCGATGGCGGAAACATCGGGGCGCGACACTGAGCGAAACAGATTGTCCAGGAGAAATCCATAATAACTAAATTACTAGATAATTAACATTATGTCCCATACCATAACTTATCAAAATAAAACAGTTATTACAGACATAGATATCTCAAGACAAATCATTGTTCCGACAACTCAAAATATTAATTGTTTGTTTCTAGACTCTTCCTAACTTGATTCCACATAGCAAGCATCCTAGCGTCTCAAACACCTGTCACATACGTTAAAGTAGAGGCCAATACACATAGTGTAAAGGTGAGCATACAAGTTTAGTAGTATAATTGTAGCGAAGCGAGTTATGCATAACCAGCATGTAACATGTATAATGTGAAGCGTGTAGGTTACCGACAATGAAATATGCACAGACGTGACTGCGAGTTGTAGAATGCGCAACACATATCACCACTGTGACATGTGAAGAAAATCCCTGAACAACCCCTGTCCACGACAGGTGCTGAGTCCAAACTATAGTACTATCATTGCAAAGGTGTCAGGCAACAATCACTGTGTAAACATAACATACAAGCATTCATCGAGTAACACGTATAACATGCAGTAACGGTTAGCGTTTAAAAAGTGTTTGCGTTGTGTGATCGATGTGATTTAGTATAAGTAACGTATGTAACACCCAAAAGTGCTTAAAGAAAAAATGGATCGAGTATACCCACAGATTGTGTTTAGTAAATAAACAATCTCTTGGATTGAAGGGAGCGCTGAGAGATTAGCCTGATTACAGAAACGATAGCATAAGCGATAAGCAGTGCGTAAAACGGAGCGAGTGAGACAAGTGACAGATAGTAATCCGATCGAAGGGTGATCCGTTTGGGATGGATGTGTTCGTGTATGATGTGACTTTGAAGTTTTCGTTGTAGCATTTTATAAAACAAGAAGAAGTCCTACCATTCAGGTCGTCCGGTCGGGCGGTCATCCGGGTGGATGGCCGTCCGCTCGGATGGTGATCCGAGTGGAGGGATATGTTTGAATTTGGTTTTAAATTGTGCTAAGTGTTGAACACTATAGGTCATCCGACCGGATTGCCGTTTGATCGTATGGATATCCGATCGGAAGGTGATCCGTTCAGTAACCTTGTTCGTTTGAAAACTTGTAAAATTTTGTCAAGTTTGGAAAGTTTTGCGATTGTATCGAGACGGTATGACAACGTGTCAAACAACGGAAACCCATCGAGTCCAAGTCACCCGGTCGGATGGGAATCACCCCGTCCAATCACTTAACTGTTCTCGACGGTCATTCATGTTCAACCCGTGAATCGGTTGTCTCTTTGACAGAAATCTGTTCTTGGACCGTCATTTCACATGGGAAAAGAGTGGAAGGCCTGAACAAGCTCAGATTCTACCGGTTTTAGATGCAAGAGTGTAAAAGTGTTGAAAGAAGTTTAATTCAGTTTGAAAATGTTTAGATCATGACGAAATCAGTGTTTAAACATGTTGAAATCTCTTGGATCTGAGTTATTCTTGGTGCAATGAGGTCACTCTTTGAAGTTCATAAGAACTCATGATGACATCACCCTAGAACACACCAAATCCCCCGATTTCATGGTGAAAAGTTAAGACTTGATGGTGAAAATGAAGAAGAAGTGTGTGTAGATGATAGAAGTACAAGATTTGAGTTGAAAACTTACAGAAATCGCGGGAAATCAAGAGAGGAGAAGAGTTGGTGTGATGACGCGAACGGAGGGTGGTTCGATCGGATGGCCATCCAATCAGATGGTCATCCGGACGGATGACCATTCGATCGAATGGTCATTCGATCGGATGGGTTTTGTGAGTTGGTTTTCGATGTTTCGTTTCGTGTGTTGAGCGTTGTGATTCGTTGCGAGTAAGCGAGGCGATAGTATTACCCATTAATTACACAAATAACCAAACTAGTAAACACAAAAATATAATCCTTGAATCTCGAGTTTGCGATGAGATTGCGGTGTGATAGAGTTCCGATTGCGTTTGCGATTAATCACCTCAACATAAACATAGCATGCCCAAGTAACACATAATAGCACACACACGTAAAACAATATCCATAACCTGTAATTCGAGTTGTGATGCGATAGCGATGCGATTAGCGATAAGTCAATTAACGATTAAACTACGATTTATTAACATGTACTCCACATAATACAACTAAAGCAACTTAAATTAGAGTATCGATTATAGGTCGAAAAGTACAATCAATAATTAAGTAAGGAGCGACAGATTGCAATTAGCAATCTTTTCTTCCGTTGACTTTAACTTTGACTTCAAAAACGCTGGTTGTTACAGCCTCCCCTACTTTAGGAACTTTTGTCCCGAAATTTAAGGTGCAGGCGTAACGAATAGTTGTGGATACTTAGCCTTCATGTCACTTTCGAGTTCCCAGGTGAACTTGGCACCGCGTTTGCCTTCCCAGCGAACCTTCACAATGGGAATGCGTGAGCGTCGGAGTTGCTTGGTTGCTCGGTCCATGATCTCGACAGGCTTTTCCACGAAGTGTAATATTTCGTCCACTTGTAGATCCTCAAGAGGCACTTGTAAATCCTGCTCGGCTAGACATTTTCTGAGGTTCGAGACGTGGAAAGTCGGGTGGACATTGCTAAGTTCCTCCGGTACTTCGAGTCTGTAGGCCACTATGCCAATCCTTTCCAGGATCTTAAAGGGTCCAACATATCGAGGCGCGAGCTTTCCTTTCTTGCCAAATCTAATCACACCCTTCCAAGGTGAAACCTTTAGGAGTACGTGGTCGCCAATGTCAAATTCAAGGGGCTTGCGGCGTCTATCGGCGTAACTTTTCTAACGACTCCGAGCTTTCAACTGATTGTCTCAGATCTGGAGGATTTTTTCAGTCGTTTCTTGCAACAGCTCAGGACCGGTAATTTGCGTGTCTCCGATCTCGTGCCATACAATAGGCGATCAACATTTTCTTTCGTATAATGCCTCAAATGGTGCCATTTGAATGCTAGAATGATAACTGTTATAGTACGAGAATTCGACTAAAGGTAAGTGCGCGTCCCAATTACCACCAAAATCTATGACACACGAGCGAAGCATGTCTTCAAGGGTACGAATCGTTCTCTAAGTTTGACCGTCGGGTTGGGGATGGAAAGCGGTACTTAGATTAAGAGTAGTACCGGGAACAGATTGAAACATTTCCCAAAGGCGTGAGGTAAACCGACCGTCGCGGTCAGAGATGATGTCACGAGGCGTCCCGTGTCGACATATAATTTTGTCGGTGTAGATCCGTGTTAATCGTTCTACCTTAAAGTCTTCTCATATCGGTAGAAAAGGAGCAGATTTAGTAAGACGATCAACAATAACCCAGATGCTATCGTGACCTGATGGCGTGCACGGGAGTTTCATTATGAAGTCCATAGCTATGCTCTCCCATTTCCACATAGGGATTTCGGGTTGAACGAGTAAGCCAGAGGGGCGTTGATGCTCAGCCTTGACCTTCGAACAAGTCAGGCACTTCGAAACATAGACAGCGATATCCTTTTTCATGTCCAGTCACCAATACTTGTAGCGCAGGTCCTGGTACATCTTATCTGCACCGGGATGAACAGAATATCGGGACTTGTGGGCTTCGTCTAGCAGAATCTGTCGTAGGTTGGTGCGTTTGGGAATCCAAATTCGGTCTAGATAATGAAATATACCGTTCGATTTATTCACTAGTTGTTTGCCGTTATTGATAATCCTTTCCTTCTTCAAAGTGTGTTTGGTAAAACAAGCATGTTGAGTGTCACGGATAAGAGCTTCGAGATTGTACTGGGCTTGAGTGTTATGAACGCTATGCAAATAGCTTCATCAACTGAGGGCATCGGCAACGACGTTTGCTTTGCCAGGATAGTAACGAATCTCACAATCGTAATCGTTGAGGAGTTCAACCCATCGGCGTTAGCGCATATTCAGCTCTTTCTGGCTAAAGATGTGTTGCAGGCTCTTATGGTAGGTGAAAACCGTACACTTGGTACCGTAAAGGTAGTGTCGCCAAATCTTCAACGCAAAAACAACTGCACCAAGCTCGAGATCGTGGGTTGTATAGTTCTTCTCGTGGATCTTGAGCTAACGAGAGGCGTACGCGATAACCTTGTCTCGTTGCATGAGAACACAACCAAGACCGAGGTTAGAGGCATCGCAGTAGACTACAAAGTCGTCGTTCCCGTCGGGTAATGAGAGTACAGGAGCGTTGCAGAGCATAAGCTTCAGGGTTTGAAAGGCTTCCTCTTGTTCGGTTCCCCAAACAAAAGATTTGTCCTTGTGAGTAAGAGAGGTGAGTGGTACAGCGATCTTTGAGAAATCAGCGATGAATCGGCAATAGTAACCCGCTAGTCCGAGAAAAGAACGGACTTCAGACGGGTTCTTTGGTGTAACCCAACTCTTAACTGCTTCTATCTTCGCAGGATCGACATGAATACCTCGACTATTGACAATGTGACCCAGGAATTAAACTTCCTCAAGTCAGAATTCACACTTGGAGAATTTGGCATAGAGACGGTTTCCCTGGAGTAACTCAAGAACCAAACGGAGATGTTGCGCGTGTTCGGTTTTTGACTTGGAATAGATCAGGATATCATCGATAAACACGATGACGAAGCGGTCGAGAAAGGGTTTACACATGCGATTCATTAGATCCATAAAGAATGCGGGAGCGTTGGTCAAACCAAAGGGCATAACAACAAACTCGTAGTGACCATATCGGGTTCGAAAAGCGGTTTTGGGTATATCTTCCTCCTGAATTCGTAATTGGTGATAGCTTGAGCGTAAATCAATCTTCGAGAAACACGTAGCACCTTGTAACTGATCAAACAAATCATCGATTCTAGGCAAGGGATAACGATTTTTGATGGCATGCTTATTCAATTCCCTGTAGTCGATGCACATCCGAAACGATCCGTCCTTCTTTTTTACGAAAAGGACAGGTGCGCCCCAAGGAGAGATGCTAGGGAGAATGAAGCCTTTGTCAAGCAATTCCTGGAGTTGACTCGAGAGTTCGCGCATTTTAGACGGAGCGAGACGATAAGGGGCTCTAGCAACAAGATTTGCTTCAGGAATGAGGTCTATTCGAAAATCGATATCACGAGTGGTTGGTAAACCAGGTAAATCATCAAGAAAGACGTTAGGAAACTCATGAACCACATGCACTTTGTCTATTGCCTTAACTTCCTTTTCCTCTGCTACTACGATGTGCGCCAAGAAAGCATGATATTCCTTGCGGAGATACTTGCTAGCTTGGATACACGACATGAGTTGTAACTTCTTCGAAGCGACTTCGCCATAAACACACAATTGATCACCGTTTGCGAGAGAGAAACGAATCATTTTATCGAAACAAAAAATTTCAGCATGATTCTCCCGAAGGAAATCCATACCTACTATGACATCAAAGCTACCGAGTTGCATCGAGATGAGATTGATCGGGAAAACGTGACTGTTGAGCTCAAGAGTACAATCACGCAGAACGGAGCTGACAGTGACGGTTCTTCCAGTGGCAACTTTTACCTCGAATGTTGATAGGAGATTAACGCGTTTACGGTTTAGGAGCCTTTCGAATTCGAACAATACAAAACAGTTATAGGCTCCAGTATCAAACAAACACGAAGCATATATACCATTTATGAGAAACGTACCAGCAACCACGTTGTTGTCTGCCTGAGCCTGGTGGGCGTTGATGTTGAAGACTCGCCCGTGGGCTGCTTGTTGCGTTGGCTGCTGCTGCTGCTACTGTTGGTGTTGTTGCTCCGCTGGCTACTGCTGCTGATGTGGCTCTTGCTTCACCACTCTGTTTGGGTAGACATTTGTGAAGTGGTTGGGATCACCACACGCAAAGCAGGCTCTTGCTTGAGCAGCAGGAGTAGGAGCTGCTTGTTGGCCCTGAGACGCTAGGATGTGCCAAAGCAGGAGTAGGAGCTGCTTGTTGGCCATTTGTCTGGGTCAAGTTTCGGCACCACACGCAAAACATATCACTACTCAGCTGCTTAAGCTGGTAGGCTTGATGTGCCAAAACTCATCCTCCAACTTCTGAAGCTCATGGGGATGGCAGAATTCCTTCAGCCCCTCCCAAGTAAGCCCATAGGCTGAATCATTTCCATGCTTGTTTCTTTTGGTAGTTCACCAGTCCAGAGCCCTGGACAGGAAAACGCCAGTAGCATTAATAGTGCGAAGATTATCAGGACAGCCGCTTTGGCGCAGAGTAGTTCAACTGAATCGAACCATTGAAACATGGCAGTTGGCCCGTCTTCTCTGGTGAATTCTATAGGGTCGCAGGCTTTAAACTGCTTGAAGCTAAAATTAGCTTTTGGCGAGTCAGTCCTTGATTCCTTAGAGGACTTGCTAGCGTTCTCATTAAGCTCATTGACAATTTGCAGAATGACCTTAGCCATTTGTTTAGCGACGAGCGATGCGATGCGTTTGTCAGCGTGATTGCGTCTAGCAGCGCGGGAGTGGTGTATACCGAATGACGACATTGTCTGCAACATACATCGCCGTAGGATTCAAATACTATGAAATCGACTCTTACCTTACACTCCCTACTACTAAAGCTCAGGAACACATAAGTCCACATAGTCACAAAGGCACGTAATCCACATAAGCACGTATACACATAAGCACGTAGTCCACGTAAACACAGAACACACCGAAATCACGCCTTAAACTATATTTTGCACGTATTCACCTACGTATTTTACACATATTCACCTAGCTTTCGTAACTGCGTAGAGCGATCGAGAGTTGTGAGTGCGATTAGCGAGTAGCAATTTGTTAGCGTGTTGAGATAGATGTGTAGTGCGAGTTGTGTGTGTTGATCAAGCGAATAGTGAAAAGCGTGTAAATCACCGAAAATCAAAACACATAAACACGTAAAAGCGCATAAAATTCACATAAAATCGATAAATCACAGAGTCGGCGGCGGCGAATTACAGAATTGAAACACATAAAAGCGAATAGAATGCCTTGGTTGTGCTAGACCTTGACTACCCAAAGTGATTCGACTGTTCACAAAGACTTCGAGTGCACACTTTGGACTTTTGGACTGTGCTCTCGCCTCGATCTGGCGAACGGCACACATCCTTCCAGTCACAGCGCGACTCAAGTCGTTAGAGTCCGTCGAGACTTTGTTGAGAGTTTTGTAAAACCAAAATAGGGGACGGAAGCAAGTCATCAAGTTTCGGGTTTCACCCCTGACTTAAAGACCGTATTCCTGTTTGTGTGATAGAATCACAAGATAGATAGGGGGAATTGCGTTGAAGTATGGATTTCACTCCTGATTCAACGTAAATTCTCGTGTTTATAGTGAGAAAGTCGCGTCGAGCGAGCGATCTAATCGAGAGTTTGCGGTTTTCACACCTAATCTCGGCCAAATCACTCTGCTTACACAAGAGTTTGAAAATTGTGCGAGTTGCCAGCCTTAGGAAAGGCTGACCTTGCGCGAAGCGGTAGTAAGCGATGTTCGCGCAAGAGTGTAGTATACAGCGAGTTCGAGCGAGAGTATTAAGTAAGCTTGAGCAAAACCCCTACCGGGTATGCACAAGTCAGTCTGTTGGTACTTAGACTATAGACTAGGGCAATTCAAGGATATCGACCCGAACTAAGTCGAGTCTTGTCTAATTCCCTATAGTTATGGCTCTGATACCAATCTGTTGTACTCCAACCGATGGCGGAAATATCGGGGCGCGGCACTGAGCGAAACAGATTGTCCAGGAGAAATCCATAACAACTAAATTACCAGATAATTAACATTATGTCCCATACCATAACTTATCAAAATAAAACAGTTATTACAGACATAGATATCTCAAGACAAATCATTGTTCTGACAACTCAAAATATTAATTGTTTGTTTCTAGACTCTTCCTAACTTGATTCCACATAGCAAGCATCCTAGCGTCTCAAACACCTGTCATATACGTTAAAGTAAAGGTCAATACTCATAGTGTAAAGGTGAGCATACAAGTTTAGTAGTATAATAGTAGCGAAGCAGGTTACGCATAACCACCATGTAACATGTATAATGTGAAGCGTGTAGGTTATCGACAATGAAATATGCACAGACGTGACTGCGAGTTGTAGAATGCGCAACACATATCACCACTGTGACATGCGAAGAAAAACCCTTTACAACCCCTGTCCACGACAGGTGCTGAGTCCTATAGTACTATCGTTGCTAAGGTGTCAGGCAACAATCACTATGTAAATATAACATACAAGCATTCATCGAGTAACACGTATAACATGCAGTAACGGTTAGCGTTTAAAAAGTGTTTGCGTTGTGTGATCGATGTGATTTAGTATAAGTAACGAATGTAACACCCAAAAATGCTTAAAGCAAAAAGGGATCGAGTATACTCACAGATTGTGTTTAATAAATAAACACTCTCTTGGATTGAAGGGAGCGCTGAGAGATTAGCCTGATTACAGAAACGATAGCATAAGCGATGAGCAGTGCATAAAACGGAGCGAGTGAGACAAGTGACGGATAGTCATCCGAGCGGATGACCTTCCGGACGGATGGTCATCCGGACAGATGGCCATTCGGTCGGAGGGTGATCCATTTGGGATGGATGTGTTCGTGTATGATGTGACTTTGAAGTTTTCGTTGTAGCATTTTATAAAACAAGAAGTAATCCTACCATTCAGGTCGTCCGGTCGGACGGTCATCCGGACGGATGGCTGTCCGCTCGGATGGTGATCCGAGTGGAGGGATATGTTTGAATTTGGATTTAAAATTTGCTAAGTGTTGAACACTATAGGTCATCCGACCGGATTGCCGTTCGATCGGATGGCTATCCAATCGGACGGTGATCTGTTCAGTAACCTTGTTTGTTTGAAAACTTGTAAAATTTTGTCAGGTTTGGAAGGTTTTGCGATTGTATCGAGACGGTATGACAACGTGTCAAACAACGAAAACCCATCGAGTCCAAGTCACCTGATCGGATGGGAATCACCCCGTCCGATCAGTTAACTATTCTCGACGGTCATTCATGTTCAACCCGTGAATCGGTTGTCTCTTTGACAGAAATATGTTCTTGGACCGACATTTCACATGGGAAAAGAGTGGAAGGCCTGAACAAGCTCAGATTCTACCGGTTTTAGATGGAAGAGTGTAAAAGTGTTGAAAGAAGTTTAATTCAGTTTGAAAATGTTTAGATCATGACGAAATCAGTGTTTAAACATGATGAAATCTCTTAGATCTGAGTTATTCTTGGTGGAATGAGGTCACTCTTTGAAGTTCATAAGAACTCATGATGACATCACCGTAGAACACCCCAAATCCACCGATTTCATGGTGAAAAGTTAAGACTTGATGGTGAAAATGATGAAGAAGTGTGTGTAGATTATAGAAGTACAAGACTTGAGTTGAAAACTTACAGAAATCGCGAGAAATCAAGAGAAAATAGGGCTGGAACTTGCTGGTCGGAGGAGGAGCTGTCACATCACATGAACAGTGTTGTGACAGGTGCTATTTATAGGCAAGAGAGGAGAAGAGGTGGTGTGATGACGCGAACGGAGGGTGGTTCGATCGGATGCTCAGCCTGACGGATGACCATTCGATCGAATGGTCATTCGAATGGGTTTGGTGAGTTTGTTTTCGATGTTTCGTTTCGTGTGTTGAGCGCTGCGAGTAAGCGATGCGATAGTATTACCCATTAATTACGCAAATAACCTAACTAGTAAACACATAAATATAATCCTTGAATCTCGAGTTTGCGATGAGATTGCGTTGTGATAGAGTTGCGATTGCGTTTGAGATTAATCACCGCAACATAAACATAGCATGCACAAGTAACACATAATAGCACACACATGTAAAACAATATCCATAACCTGTAATTCGAGTTATGATAGGATAGCGATGCGATTAGCGATAAGTCGATTAACGATTAAACTGCGATTTATTAACATGTACTCCACATAATACAACTAAAGCAACTTAAATTAGAGTATCGATTACAAGTCGAGAAGTACAATCAATAATTAAGCAAGGAGCGACAGATTGCAATTAGCAATCTTTTCTTCCTTTGACTTTGACTTCAAAAATGCGGGTTGTTACACATGTCATCTGAAACAATTAACAGGACATTCTTACCAGGGGGAATCTAATGGAACACCTGATCGAGAGAAACTTCTTTGAGCTAATTACAGATATCTCATCCTTCTTATCTTGTTTGTGCAATTTACAAAAATAAGGATGCATTCCACGGTAAACGATGCGGCTGATGAAACCGAAGCTGTTATTTCGGTTGTTCGGTACTTCTGAGACGATTCAAGTGAGTCCTATGAAGTAAGTGTCTTTCTATTCAATTGAGAGGAATCATTATATGCTTCTTTCCTGATGCATGTCTGTGTCGAACAGTTTCTCCATCGCTAATTTCTCCACTCACCGTGAAATCGAACAGTTTCTTAATAGATTCCATCCGATTTCAAAGACGGTTGAGGATTACGAGTGTTCTAGACTCGTTCAAGGCATGCTTGTTTGTGCAATTTACAAAAATAAGGATGCATTCCATGGTAAACGATGCAGCTGATGAAACCGAAGCTGTTATTTCTGTTGTTCAGTACTTCCGAGACGATTCAAGTGAGTCCTATGAAGCAAGTGTCTGTCTATTCAATTGAGAGGAATCATTGCATTACATCCCCGTTGAAAACAAGTGGTTATAATGATGGAACCCTTGATTTGAAACACATTTTTGAGAAATTTGTAGTTTAATACGCATCGTATAGGCCTATACGATGCGTATTAATCGATGAATTTACTGAAATACCCCTGTTTTTCTGATAAATTCAGGGGTATTTTTGAGAAAATTCGAAGTTTAATACGCATCGTATAGGCCTATACGATGCGTATTAAGCCGATATACGATACGACATAGGCCTATACGATCGTATATGGCATTATTTCAAATTTAGTTTTATCGTGTTTCCCTCGGTTCGAAGCGTATACGTGTCGTTTTATGCCGAACTTTCGCATATTTTGTCGTTTTAAGACGTATACCTTCAACATAAGTCGTTTCGGTGCCGTTCGGTTGCGTGCGAATATCGTATTCTACGTTTACGTACAATTTTGTTTGTAATCCGCTTGTACTCCATAGTGTCGTGTTATATGTACACGTGTGTGGAAATATCGTTAGTTGCGTATTTTGATGTATTTTTGCGTATTTTGACGTATTCTAACATATTGTTGGGTATTTATTAGTATTTTTGACGTATTTGAGCGTATTCTAACGTATTTTAGCTTATTTTAACCTATTTTATGATATTATTACATATTTCGGCGTATTTTAACGTATTTTCATATATTATTTCATAATATGACTTATATTAACATATTGCAGCGTATTTTAGCATATTTTCATGTATTTTATCGTATTTTAACATATTTTATCGTATTTTAGCATCTTTTAACATATTTTAGCGTATTTTAGCGTATTTTAGAGTATTTTAGCTTATGTTGAAGGATAACGCAAACAATTTCTCCATAGTTTGTTATTCAGATCTTTATTCGGTCATCTTTCCAAACTACAATACACAATAAGTTTAAACTTTATAGTGTGTGATTTGACCAGGAAATGATTGGAGGTGATTTATACTTTTAATAAGCTGTCACAGTTGTCAAATTCATTGCGTGCATTCATATTGTTTAGACAACAACAGATAATGAACGGATTGTTGGACTTCTTGTTCCAAATGCAGCTGTAGGATCCGTACTTAAAGGTCTCTCTAACATACTAACTGATTCAGATTTAAACAATGCACACCTTAATTCATCTTTTTTACTCTTTTCTTAATAATCAGTACGCAACAAATCTTTGTGTAGTTATTCGGAATGTTTCGGATCATCATAGAAGACGAAACTTCTGCAACCATTTGTCCTTTTCCTTCAATTTCAACATTCTCCGTAACATGAAGACGTGTCGGGTTCTTCTGCTAGTGGTATCTGTATTGAACCAACAATATGAAGTTCACGGTGAAAAGAAATCGCCTTGCTAATTTAATGAAGCAATGAAGATTGAATCTACAAACCGCAATCGTTTTTTACTACGGAAATGGTGGCTATGCGAAATACAAACTGCAATCGTTTATGTCTATGGGAAACACAAGTTTTCTTTTTGAGCTTGATGGATGTCCGTTATCTCTATGCTTCTCCGTACATTACTGACCATGAATTGGAGAACCGTTGTGTATTTGCTTGCTGATTTGGAATTGGAGAACCGTTGTGTATCTGAATCAGGTTCTCAAACAAACACTACTAAAGATGAGTTGGTACTAAACCAAGAATATGAAGATCACGGTGCAGACACGTGGGAAGAAAGTCATTGGACTGCCGCAGATGAAGTCAATTGAGAGGAATCATTGTATTACATCCCTGTTGAAAAACAGAATCGATAAATTTAGGGAAAATGGGGTTGAAAGATGATAACCCAACAGTGAAGGATCTCATTCTACAGCTTCGATAAATTCAGTGGTATTCTCAAATAATGTATCCTAGATGTTTGAAGATCGACAAATGTCCAAAGTGCTGCTTCTTTGTCAGACATAGAGGGGAAGCTACCTTGCAAAAATGAAAAAATTAAATCGACACCTTTAATACGCATCGTATATGCATATACGATGTGTATTACTTTTTGGTAAGGGGACATTATCATCCTTTGGCAGACATAGAGGTTTGAACCCAACTCAATATGCATCGTATAGGCCTATACGATGCGTATTGATGGTGTCGATTTAATCCCCCAAGGTGTGACAATAATATGACCCATATAAAATTACATTAATATAAAAAAAAACACAAACAATACTATTCATCTTAATTTTCATATATCTAGCTGTGAGCTGACACGCACTTGTAACCACCTCTTGCTTGACCTCCTCGTCAGTAGTGTCACTGTCATCGGCTAAAAATTCTTTGTAAAAATGTTTTGCAACGGATGGGAATGATGTGGGGAATCCATTTTTGTAGAATTTTTGTGAGTTGTGAGTGTATATTTTTGTAGAGTTTTTGTGAGTTTTTGTGAGTTATGAGTATGTATATATATTGTAACACCTTGAAAATTCACGTCCTATAATGTGTTGACACGTGTCATAAGTTTTGAACGTGTGAAAGAATGTTCTAGAAGGACTAAAGTTGACAAACAGGGAAAGTATGTGAATGTAAGGGTTCAAAATGTCAACAATGGACATATATACTTTACAATAACCCTACATGATGCTTATACCCTTAAACGAATGAATCATGGATCATACGAAGCTAATTGTGAAAGAAAGTGAGAGATTACAAACTACAGGGGCTAAATGTGTCAACATGTTTAAGGTATACCTCTGAGTGACCTTTTAGCAAACCCGAAGCTTTGTAACGATTAATTATGCTCACTAGAATGCACGATAAAAATTTCACCAAGTTTCATTATCGTATGAGAAAGTTATGATAAGATTCGCACACGAGGGGTTAAAAGCGTCAACGATGAAGTTTATGACTTTTCGGGTGATAACAAAGTTAAACAAGGGCTTCACAAGGATTGGTTATAACTTGGAGTCCTTGGAAATCATTTAGAGGGCTCATAATGCAAGAAATAATTGTCAAAACAACTTTTTATGGGCCAAGGACCAAAACATAAAAATCTGAAATTAGATTTGAATCAGAAGGGGCGTCGCGCGACGCGAGGGTCCCCTAGGGGGTCTACGCGTGACGCGAGGGGCCCTCTGATTCCGAAAACCTTGGCTAATGTCTCCTAGGTGCATTGTAACCGACTTAGAAAGATATTTTCCACTCCATGGGCGACCCCTACATGCTTTTAGACCTTAGGGACACTTGTGGACGATCCATGATCAGTTGTAGCATGATTTGTCATGATCACAAGCCCTCAAATTCACTATAAAAAGGCCCTCATGTTGCAACATTTTGATCACACCTTCCATCTGCATTTGTGGAGCTTCCTGGAGCATAAGATCAGTCCCCAAGCACCTGTAATCGTGCATTAGACCTTGGTAAGTAACCTTGATCTTCCTTAGTTAAGTTTTGCTTAGTTATTAGCTTAAAAGTCAAACCGCCGTAATTAACATTTGACTTATCGATTAATCACTAATGGTTCAGTGATTGACCAAATTGAAAGTTGTTATAAGTTGGTAATTATGTGGGCAATAAACCCTTAAAAGGGCACCCTCTGATTCCCAGTCTAACTAGGACTTTTGTCGGGTCAAAGTTGTTTTTAAAAAGTCAACAAAAGCTTAATTTTTGAATTAACGCATAATTAGCAATGTAGAAGGCATGTAACCTATTTTATCACTCATATAACTTGGTAATAAGTATAAGAACTGGTCTAAGCTTGTTTGATCCGACAATTTTCTATTTAGACCCGGTTCGGAACCGAAAGTCGCAAAACTTTGACTTTTGCTTTGACTTCAGTTCTGACCCGATTTAGTATGATTTGGAAATGCCTTAGAGCTTCCTTAGGACCAGGTTACATGATGGGATAACCCTCTGTGGTTGATTGGTTGTTTGACCGATTCGTTTACATGTTTCCGTTAATTGCTTAATGTTGACCATAATGCCCTTTTGACCATAAAACGAGAATTTTGGAAATGTGGGAGGACAATAATCTTTGCTACTGATTTATAAACATGTCCCTAAAATCTCATATCAGTTAGAGGTCTAGATTAGGAATTATGCTCATTAGCGCACTTAAAAAGCGTTTTGTTAATTAAACGGCGCAATTAGCATAAAGCCTATCTAAACCCAATTTTTGACACCAAACCTTTTACCCACTGATGTAATATAATATTTTGGGATTTTTGAATATTTTTAATTATTTTTAACCTGCTCATAACCTAAGGTTATGGCGTTGATTCGGTAAATACTGATTATACCCTTTTGTTTATAAAATGAGTTCTACATAGTATTTTGACACCAATCCAATTGCTACTGATTTCATATAATAAATAAAGTATTTTGAACTTTATAACCTGATCAGAAAACTCAGATTTCCTGTATAACCCGGAAATCGCTTAAAACGGCTTTTTACGCGTATTAAACACCTAGTATGGGTTTAAAACCATTTTGTCATATAAGACTTATCACCAACTGATATAACCTGATAAATTAAGTTATTTTACTGATTTATTCAGACCCGGATCTCAGAATTAAAATTTATCTCTTTTATAATCTTTAAAATGACCAAAATACCCCTACGGGGCTTATATTTGGATTAAACTCGTTTTGGGCATAATGGGAGGTATCCTACTGATATCCCAACATATTTAAGACATATTAACTTTGGAAACCTGTATATGACCCTTATGGATACCCGTTACGCCTCTTGCGCGTTCGGTTCGGTTTATGTAACTAGTTTGCATAAATTAGCCGAAACGGGTCAAACCTTATCGTTTTTATCTCAAAATCCAGAATGTGTTTAGTTTACCCATATTATACAAGTCTTCAAATTTGTCGGGTCTAAACCACATTCTATTCCGGTCTTCGCTTAATCACGCGTTCGAACCGTATCTTTCATTAAAACTAACCGGTCTAAGTTTAGGCTTAATTAAAGACCCGTTAGGATTCTAATAGGTTATTATAAACCTTCGTTCCAGAATAGGAGACCCGGTAAAAGCTACACGCACTTGCTAATTGTGATTGATACTTGCAAAGATAAATATTTTTAACTTATTTTCCCTTATACGGGCTTGGGGTACGGTATATAAAATACCGCTTGGTCCGGCATTGAATCTTTAATCGAATAGAGGTTAAATCATTGATATGCTCCGTTTTGAAATGTTTTGCTGCGTAAAGCCTTTGGGGGGTTAATGACCATGTCCCGGATATCCTTGGCATCATCTTACGAGATGGCCACGACCTGAGTACGGGGTGTAGGCGTACACCCGTCAGTACATAAACAAATAATGTGGTGTGTCTATTGATCTTTAACCCGGTCTACGGATCGGGCTACTGAACGCATAAGGAACATGTAATTCTTTTACAAGTATTATATTCAAATAATTATCCCAAGTTATAAAAAGTTTGTGCCACGTGCATTCAAATCAATTTTATTAAACT
This sequence comes from Helianthus tuberosus, assembly GCA_030545235.1. NCBI lineage: Eukaryota > Viridiplantae > Streptophyta > Magnoliopsida > Asterales > Asteraceae > Helianthus > Helianthus tuberosus. Next base: position 171,035,100 of record CM060448.1, on the reverse strand, counting down.
TTTCAAAATGAGTCGGTTGAATGTATTTACCAGTGTAAACTGACGTATTTTCCCAAAAAGGTTAAGTGCAGGTACTACGCGAACTATGCTGGCTTTCTCCTAGCGTCCACAATAAGTCTCGCAAGCTGGGATGTCAAAACTGTTGAACAATGTTTCCTATTTATTTTTGATCCACCTGTGGATTATTTTCAACTATTTGTGATACTTGATATTACAATTATATTCGGTTGAAATATATCTATCTTTGCTTCCGCTGTGCATTAAAATATTGTGTTGTTTGACTGTAATGTTACCAACCACGTCACGATACTCCCCACCGGGCCCACCGGTCAAACGTGGAAATATCGGGGTGTGACAGGTTGGTATCAGAGCCAACATTGAGTGAATTAAACACTAGCCTTTTGTGTTTAATCTCAATGACACAATTGCACATTCCTAAATTTTCGAGTCTAGACAAAGAACATAGGAACAATCCAAATTTGTTTTTTTAATTTTAACTTTGTCCTTTATATTTCTTGTTGTATCTTTTATTTTGACAGGAAATATGCCACCAAGATTTAGAAGAGGAGGAAGAGGCAAGGGGCCAATCACTGCCCCCAACAATCACGAGGCCGGGCCTTCACACCGGCGAACTCCTTCTACCACTATGAGTGCCAATCCTCAGGGAAACCGGTGGAACCATCTAGAGCCCGCTAGACGGTCTGTCTCGCACAGCTCAACACCTCCCTACCACCACTCTTTTGGGCCGCACTCGGAAAACGAGCCCGAAGACTCCCGTCATTCCTTCTTACCATTGCAGCGATCTGCTTCACACCGTTCCTTTAGCGACCCTACTCCTGTCTTTCAGGGTCGGTTCAACCCGGCAAACTATATTCAAGCACCAGTGGGTTTTAAACCATTGGGACCAGAGGACCAATTCTCAGGAGACAATGCAATGGACATGGACGAGGACACGGATCCCGTCGAACCTGCAAGCGGTACCCCCAACCATCCCATCGAGATCTCTGACGGATCTTCCTTCCACGGATCACCCCACGGTGGTCCAGACAGTTACCAAGCGAGGTTTAACCAACATAAATGGTACTTCACACCTTCTCACCATTCATCACCTCACCAACAGCAGCAGCAGCAGGATCCCTCTGGGGATTCGCATTTCGTGGCAGTCACGCCACCGCCTCCACCGCCGCCAGTTTATCAAGCACCTCCAGAACCACCAAGACGTAGGAGAACAGGCGCAAGAATATCCGCGTGAGGAGGGGATTTCCACTTTAGCACCCCTCGACACTCCAGTGGTAGTTACTACCCGCCACTGCATGAGGACCCACAAATGGTTGGGCCTTCAAACCCAGTTCCAGAGGTGAGTTCTGCACCAGTTGCACCACAGCCGCCACCATTTGGTTTTGATAACCCGATTCCTGCATACGCCGGTTTAATGGCGTACAATCCGTTTGAGCAGCCGGCTCACACTCATTATAACTATGCTGAAGCCGACCCGTACCTAGTCGCGGCAAACTACAACGCCCTACATCCGAAAGGACCGTATGGAGCTCCTTAGGGAGTGGGATATCCAACTCATGGATATCAAGTACCTGCTCGACCACCGATTCGACAGCAGTCGCAGCCACCACGATTTTCCCCACCGGAACAGGAGGAAATCCTCCAAAGACTAAGTCGGGTGGAACACGAGTTTCAAGAAGAACGCAGGAACAACAGGGGATTCCTCAAAGGCCTGGCAAGCTTGCTAAAGGGGAAGAAGAAGAGGGATCATTAAATCCCCACATGTACTGTTGTATTTTCTAATTCAATCAAGTCCATGCGTGGCCATTTATCTGTGTATTTAGTCCCTGCGTGGACTTATCTTTTAGTCCCTGTGTGGACATCTGTTTAAGTAATTGGTCCCTGCATGGACTTGTATTTTAGTTTGGCCCCTGCGTGGGTGAATTGTTCTGTTAAAAGTCCCGTTTAGGGCGATGTGTACCCTTTTAAATGTTAATGGAATGTTAAGATTATAAATTTCATTTTGTCACTATATGCATAAATATATTATACATGAAATAAATAAATCAAAATCATTCCTTTTAAAATAATCTGCCTATTAAATATTAAATAAGAATCTCAAAGGTATAGCCTAGCCTGCATATCATTATAAGACTTGGCCAAGATGGTAAGACCTGCTTAAAAGATTCGGATCCCTGTTAACATCTGAAAACATGTTAACGCCCCTGGCAGACGTGATTCGTTAAAATCACACACGTCATTCTTATATAAGGATTCTTCAAAAGATTCCTAACCTAACTTAATGATCTATAAATCATGGGTTTAAATCATCAATTAAGATGATCATATTTTGACCATACATTGGTAATATAGTGCGTACGGGCCATACTCATTGTCATATAAGACAAAAGACAGTAGTAGTCTACGACTCCCTGTCAGAGAAAGGTAATGAACTATGTTCAAACCTTAATGACTTGATTCTCCGAAATCATGGCTTATGATTTAAAAATGTCCCTGTGACTAGGCCTTTTGTGCTAATAATACTGTTATTGTTTTATAATTAGGATAGGTTATAATAAAAATCCTAAATAAATGTGAGTAACAAATTAACCAAATATGGTCTATGTTTACCATGGTTAATGAATTGCCCTAAAAGGCAATTCCATAATAAACTCCCAAATAAATTATTGTCGATATCTTATGTAACAGTTCAAGATACATGGTGGACTCTGATGAAATCAATAGTCGGCCAAAGGAGAATCCTGACGCCACCAGGTTCAATGTGACTGGCGCTGAGCTCCAAGCATTAATTGACAATGCGGTTACAAAAGCCTTGGATAGGCAGTATAATGAGTCAAGCGGTACTCGTAGCAGAGCCCAATCAGTACCCCATTCAAAGCCTAAGACTCATTCTGAGGCTCACAGCAAGCCGCCCTCCAAGAAGGAAGAACCAAAGAAAGATGATGACGATCATCACTCTACTAATCAGCAAAGTGTCCCGTCTCAAAGGGTAATACTGAATCAAGGACCCCGTGATAAGGGTTGCTCCTACAAATACTTTGTTTCATGCAAACCCAGGGATTTCACTAGGGAAAAAGGGGCTATAGACTGCATGACATGGTTGGATAAGATGGACACAGTGGTTGATATCAGCGGGTGCGCTGATAGAGATGTGGTAAAGTTTGTGTCTCAATCGTTCAAAGGTGAGGCCTTAACCTGGTGGAGATCGTTGATTCAAGCTACTGGAAAGATTCCACTGTACAATATGACATGGGAACAATTTGTTACCCTCATCAGGGAAAACTACTGTCCTCAGCATGAGGTTGAAAAGTTTGAGTCGGATTTTCTGTCATTGGTAATGAAAAATCTGGATTGCCAAGCTTACCTTACAAGCTTTAATACAATGTCAAGGTTGGTTCCTTACCTGGTGACCCGGAACCCAAAAGAATAGCTCGTTTCATTGGGGGTTTAGACCCAGAGATAAAGGCAAGTGTAAAAGCCTCTCGGCCAGCTACTTTCAGATCTGTAGCTGATATATCTTTGTCCCTCACACTGGACGTGGTCAGGCAGAGATCGCTGATGAACACGGATGCCGAGAAAAGGAAGCGTGAATATGATAATTCACGACGGTCAGACAAGAAGCAACGGGGAAACAATGACCACAAGAAGGGGTATGGTTCTAAGAAGGATGGACATCAATCTGGAGATAAGCCCAAGTGTAAGATTTGTCAGAAGCACCACTTTGGGAGGTGCAGACTTGAGTCAAAATCCCAGTCTCAGCCGAGGCCATGTGAGATTTGCAAATCTTCGGAACATAAGACCCTAGAGTGCAAGAAACTGAAGGACGCAACGTGCTACAGTTGCAACGAAAAAGGGCACATTAAGACAAATTGCCCAAAATATGCAAAGAAAGAAGACCAATGCTAGGGTCTTCAGGATGGATGCGAAGGAAGCTGTGCAGGACGACAATGTGATCACAGGTACCTTCCTTATAAATGATGTTTATGCAAGAGTGTTATTTGATTCAGGAGCTGATAAATCATTTGTAGATAATAAGTTTTGCAAATTGCTGAATTTACCTGTTAAAACCTTAAGTGTGAGGTATGAGGTGGAGTTAGCAGATGGCACCTTAGAAACCGCCTCAACCGTATTAGAGGGATGTTTCATATCCATTAAGAACCACTCTTTTCCTTTGTCCCTACTTCCTTTGAAATTAGCCGGTTTCGACATAGTTTTAGGCATGGACTGGTTATCTCATAACCAGGCCCAAATTGTCTGCAATAAGAAGCAAGTGGTGATCAAGACTTCGTCTGGTGAATCACTTACCATTCAGGGAGATACCCAGTATGGACTGCCTGAGCAAGTGACTATGCTCAAGGCCTCTAAGTGTTTAAAGAAGGGTTGTGTCATCTACATGGCACAAGTTACTATCGATGAGCTGAAGCCTAATATTGAGGATATCCCCGTCATTTCTGAATACCCTGAAGTTTTTCCTGAAGAGCTACCTGGTTTACCACCAAATAGGCAAGTAGAATTCAGAATTGACATCATCCTTGGAGCAGCACCAGTAGCAAGGGCGCTTATAGGTTGGCACCAACAGAGATGAAGGAATTGAGAACGCAACTAGATGAATTGCTAGCCAAGGGTTTCATTAGACCTAGTTCGTTTCCTTGGGGAGCACCAATCTTATTTGTCAAGAAGAAGGATGGATCGATGCGTCTATGCATCGATTACCGTGAGCTTAATAAGGTCACTATCAAGAATAGGTACCCATTGCCCAGAATTGACGACCTGTTCGATCAGCTTCAAGGGGCAAGTTACTTCTCCAAGATCGATATGAGGTCAGGCTATCATCAATTGAAGGTTAAAGATGAAGATGTACACAAGACTGCATTTAGGACTCGTTATGGTCATTACGAGTTCCTAGTGATGCCTTTTGGGCTCACTAATGCACCTGCCGCATTCATGGATCTCATGAATCGCGTCTGCAAGCCCTACTTGGACAAATTTGTCATCGTCTTCATTGACGACATCCTCATCTACTCGAAGAACCAAGCTGATCATGAGAAGCATCTTCGATGTATTCTTTCACTACTTCAACAGGAGAAGCTTTACGCCAAATTTTCGAAGTGTGAATTCTGGCTTCGAGAAGTCCAATTCCTTGGACATGTGGTTAGTGAGCGGGGTATCCAAGTGGATCCCGCTAAGGTTGAAGCTGTCATGAATTGGCAAGAGCCGAGGACGCCCACAGAAATTCGCAGTTTCTTGGGATTGGCAGGATATTATAGGCGTTTCATTGAGAATTTTTCAAGGATTGCTGCACCCCTAACCTCTTTGACTAGGAAGAAAATAAAGTTCGATTGGGGCCCTAAGCAGCAAGAATCCTTTGATATCCTAAAACAGAAGCTAAGCAATGCACCTGTGTTAACATTGCCTGATGGGATAGAAGAGTTTGTGGTATATTGTGATGCATCACACACCGGGATGGGATGTGTGCTTATGCAGAAAGGCAAAGTTATTGCCAATGCTTCACGTCAGTTAAAGGTGCATGAAAAGAATTACACCACCCATGACTTGGAGTTGGGTGCCGTTGTATTTGCACTGAAGCTATGGAGGCACTATTTATATGGCATCAAGTGTGTGATCTATTCTGATCACAAAAGCCTTCAGCACTTGTTTAACGAAAAGGATTTGAACATGAGGCAACGAAGTTAGATGGAAACTTTGAATGATTATGATTGTGAGATAAGATACCATCCTTGCAAGGCGAATGTAGTCGCCGATGCCTTGATTCGAAAGGAAAGGGTGAAACCCATCCGAATCAATGCCAAGAGCATTGAGATAAAGAATGGTTTGAACGAAAGGTTGTTAGCTGCACAGAAGGAAGCTGTGTTAGAAGCTAACAATCCTAATGAAAAGCTAGGAGTAACTGAAGAACAGTTATCCTATGGAAAGGATGGAATTTTGAGGTTAAATGGACGAATATGGGTTCCAATTTATGGGGGACTTCGAGATGTTATCCTTCAGGAAGCCCACAGTTCTAAATACTCCGTTCATCCTGGAGCTGATAAGATGTACCAGGATCTAAAGGCAAACTATTGGTGGATAGGCTTAAAGAAGTCTGTAGCTGCCTATGTAGCTAAATGCTTGACGTGTGCGCAAGTCAAAGCAGAACATCAAAAGCCGTCAGGTTTGCTACAACAGCCTGAACTTCCCACGTGGAAGTGGGAAATGGTGACGATGAATTTCATCACCAAGTTGCCAAACACAAGGAAAGGAAATGATACGATATGGGTGATAGTAGATAGACTGACTAAGTCAGCACATTTCCTACCCATTAAGGAGACCCATAGCTCCGACATGTTAGCCCAATTGTACGTGGATAAGATTGTATCTCTACATGGCGTACCAGTGTCTATTATCTCCGACAGGGATACTAGATACACATCTCATTTTTGGAAAAGTTTCCAACAATCTTTGGGCACGCACTTAAATTTCAGTACGGCTTACCATCCTCAGACGGACGGACAGAGTGAGCGTACAATCCAAACGTTGGAAGACATGCTTCGTGCATGTGTGATCGACTTAGGTGGTAGTTGGGATAACCACCTGCCATTAATCGAGTTCTCATATAACAATAGCTACCATACTGTAACACCCCGAAAACGGGTTTGGTAATCAAACTCCATTAATACTAAAAGACGGGTAAACTACCGTTAGTAGTAAAAATAACCAGGTGAATATTTGGATTTAAATAAGAAATCCTAATAATAAATACAAGCGAATCAAAGTTTTAAGGAATTGAGTTTATAAGAGCCCGAGTTAACGGGACTTAAAATAAAACGGGTTATAACTCCCGGGACCCACTAAGTAACTAGGGATAAATTGTAACATCCCGAAAATGCGAATTCTTAAATTTGCAATATGGTTGCGAATAAAATAGTGAAATAAACTGACTAAGAGTGGCACTAACCAAGTTAGTTGGTCACTTATAAGTATTTAGGAGTTAAAACAAATAAAGTATCAAAAGTGAGGACTAAAAGTGTCTAAATGAGAACTATTTTTAATAAAATAGCTAAAATAAAACACAAACACATATTGTCTGTGTTGTGGAGATCGACCAGGAGTCAGGGGCGACCCCAAGCTCCATCCAAGCCCTAGTTCATCATAAATTGAGGGTCTAAATCTGATCAAAAACAAAAATCGAGCATAGATTATTGATCCTCATCACAAGAGGATTACAAGGTATGTAAAATTTGATAAAAACTCTCAACTTGAAATTCTCATGAAATTGGGAAATCTTAAAATTGATGTTGCATGTTTGCTATTTGGGTAGAATAGGGTTGATATAGTGTCTAGGAGTAAAACCTAGACAATAATATGCGAAATCTTGGCAAATTCCTGAAAATCTTATGAACACATGGAAGGTGATTCATAGGTTTGTGGGAAACTAGTAAACACTAGGGTTTAGAATGATTATTCTAGTGTAATACGGGTCATAGAAAGGGATTTCTGATATGATGATGTTAAAATATGTGTATATAGTCTAATTGAAGTTAATTAGGGTGATAAACTCAAGTCATGAGCTTGGTTTTGATCATGTAGAAATCTGACCCGCTAGGTGTTTGATGAAACGCCTAAATGAGGGTTAAAATGTTAAAAGTTGAGTAAAAACGCAGATTTGATCATTTTAGAGAATTATGCGTTAAAGCTTGTGAAAGAGTTCTAAACTTATCGTGAATTGAACTCTTTAGGCAAAGAGTCCGGAACGTCAAGTGGATAAGCCGGAGGTGATACTCGCTTGAAACGTGTGCTTTAAAGGTACGTAACTACGGTTTCGTTATGATACGCTCGATTACGTATTTTCGCTAGTAGACTTTAAATTATCATAATAGATGAAATTGGTATTTAGTTAAAGTGACGAAGATCACTAAGTAGATAAACGGGTCAAAAGGTGAAATTATCACCCTTTGACAATATCGACTAATGGTTCGTTGAGTTATATGATTATAGGAATGAATATCATATGGATGTTTACAGCGCTATCACTTAACAGCCACTAAGGCAAGGTATTGAAACGGGTCAATATATTGATCCGAGCCAGGTATGTATAATAACACAACTCATCACGTAGAATTTGGAGTTCTATAAGAGTTAGACAAGGTTAAGGTATAGATATTCGGTTATCTATAGGTAAACCGAATAAGTTGAATTATGTTTATGGTGTTTTAGAAGCACATGAGTTTACAAACAAGAATTATAGTTAAAAAGGTTGGATTTTTAGTCAAACAAGTATTTAAAGGTCCTTGTAGTAAAAGAAGGATGAAAATTGACCAAATTGCCCTTGTAAGCGAATTTGAATGAACGACCCATAAAGGTGGTTCGGAAATAAGTTTTATGATTAAATATATGCTTAGAATGAGTATAGGTAGTGAAGGATGTAAATCCTTGGGTCGAAAGACTTTATATGAGTCTTTGCCGTAAAATGATAATCCGAGAGGTAGAAACTCGGAACATATAGATATCCATATTAAATCCAACACACATATAGATGTGGTGGAAGATAACTTGATAAGAAATGTAGGAATAAGATGCTAGAAATGAATGAAAGCGATTTCAAGCTTTAAAGTGCTTAAATACCCTTAACGGGTCAAAATAAGCATACGAGCGAAAACGGGTTTAATTTGTGTAATAAACCTATGATTAGAACCTAATATAGTAGGTAACATTAATTTGAAGAAGTGTATGAGATATAGGAATCAAAGAAATACGTTTGTTTGATAAAATGTATAAACGGGTTAAAATTCGGTAAAAAGGTAACGAGTCGAAGGCTTAGAAGTCTTAAAATTTCTTATCCATGGATGTAGGATTTTAACTCCATAAGATGGAGGATTAAATTACGGACGCGTAGGAAAAAGAATCGGGTAAAACGGATTAATAACGAAGAAGTTATGGCCGTTTCCGTGAAATCAGATCGTGCTGGGTATGTACAGCATCAGCTAAGGCAACAGGTTGTGAAAAACAGGGCTAGGCGTGACACCTAGGCCCTTGGCGTCACGTCTAGCCCCCTAACTCCGAAAATTGTTAATTTTTGTCATTTTTAACCCCTGTACTTGTTTGAACTTAATATTTGACTATCAAAACTAACTTTTAAGTTGGTTTTGATCATAGGTGAATGCCAAGAGTGCACGGATGAAGATCAAGCGACGAGCAAGAACCGAACACGATCACGAAATAAGCTTCCGCACTATGTATCGTTATTATGTTAAACGACGAACGTACACATGATATGTTGTATACTTTTTAAATTGTAAAAAGTTTTAATAAACCCGTAATTTCCAATGCATATGTATTCTTAGTTACATGACTGTTTTTCGTAAATGATACGTTAAACCTTAATTTATAAGAACGGGTGTTACAAGTTGGTATCAGAGCCTTGGTTTAAGAGATTCAAGTATGGTGGGAAAACTATGCTTGGACTTAAACCTTATGCTCTTAATAAAGATTGGTGTTCGGTTCGAGGCTTGATCGCAAATCCGGTAAGTACAAGTATATCAATGGTTTAATATGATTAAAGTGTTGAGAACAACACATATGGTTATCGTGTAATACACGTTACACCAATAAAATCGATATAGAATAGATATAGTCAATTAAATTACACGCGTTGATACGTATAGTAGAAAAGCCTTGTATTATAATACGGGCATCCTTTAATGTTGAAATTATTAACTGTTGTATATGTTTTAGTTGAAGGACACTCGCATATGAGGATAGCGAGAGCTTAATAAATTACGGATATGATAGAAGAACGGTCCGAAGTATGACAAGAGGAGCATGCTCACCAAGGACTAAATCGCGTAACGACCGCGAACAAAGTTAAAGGCAAGAAACGCCCGTCGGGGCAAGCATTACCAGGTGCACATTTTAAATATAATTGTACAAATTGTAATATGCAACAAATAAGTAGAAATTGAAAGTTGCATATGTAGATTAAAAACTTGGAAAAACCCGAATAGAAAATGTATTCGGGATATTGTTTCCAAGAGAAACAAATTGAGGCATTACTTACATAGGGCGTGATGTGAAAACTATAAAAAGGTCATGCGTGTCATGTGTTAATCGCTTACTCTGGCCAAGTAAGTAGTTGCATATGATACCATGAACTTCTTATAGCGGACACATTTATGTCCGATGTAGTAAGGGTGGGGTGAATGGGACTAACTTAAATGGTACCCAAATGAATCAAATAAGTAAGATGTTTGATAGTAAACGTAAACGTAAGTCGGATGACGGAAGCGTATTACGTAAGAATAACGAGCCCGAGAGAAGGGATAAGGATCAAGTAAAAAATAAAATACAGACCGACCAATAGGAATGCTAAGGCATAGGGATAAAAGTTTGACTGTCACAAGTGATGAAATTCACATGGACAAGTCAAACGAATCGAATAAAGAATAAAGGACTTGATTGAATAAAAGCGATGGATCTCGCTAAGACGACCAAATAAATTAAAATAACGTCTAAAACCATATAAGAATGGTTACTTGAAAATGATTACGGTAAAGATACCCGATGAATGGGTAGGATTTGGAAAGAATGCGTAAACCAAGAGACGGGAACGCGAGATAGGAAGTCAAAAGACTCGGAATATGAGTCATGAATAAAAGACAATGAGAATTTGCAAACAGAAATGTTAATAACTACGCTCAGCTATTTCAAAGCTGAACGGGTCAAACAAAGACTGAAGTTTGGCATTCATAAGTGATGAATGTTCACACGAACAAGTCAAACAAATTTAATAAAGCATGACACTTGCTAAAGTAAGTAAGCGCGAATCGGATAAATAAAAGTGCGAAATATTAATAAACCTATGAAAAGGAGTTATAGGCGTTAAAAACATTGAAATAAAAGAACCCGGGTAATGGGACGTAAAGAAGTACAGGTAAGAACCGGGTAACGGTAAGTGTAGGGCAAACCGACGTGTAATTGACGTTAGAAGTCAAGAAGTCGGAAAGATATTTCGAAAGAAAATGAATGTAGCCTTAGACTACGGTCAAGGTCACAGAAAATACCAAAGTGAAAATAAATGATTTTTAAACAAAAACAGGATGCCTTGACGCCAAACATGTATTTTAAGAATGACATGAGTAAGGAATGATCTACGGGAACAACCTAACCATTGGGGTCATAAACAATGGAAAGATCTACGAGACTAAAATGACCCACGGGTCACGACTAGAAAGAAATAGATTATAAGGACCTCGCCTTAAAGAGGGGAAAGTTTAATAAAATAGCCTATAAGGCAAAGTGATAAAACCTACGGGTTAATTAGACAAAGCGAGGGAATAAATTGAGAATCCCCGCATAAAACAAAGACTGTAAAAGAATAAATTTTGGACTGTCAATATCCCGGTATGGATAATTGACAAAAGTTAAGGAGAAGATGCTATACTAAAACTTCAGTTTTGATAAGAAATCCCGTTTTTACAAATATAAATTCTAATAGGAATTTAAATAGTAAGCATAAAAGATACAAGTCTTGACACTGATAGGCGCAAGACGATATATTTGAAAAGATATATTTTCGAGAAATGAAAGGTTGATATAAATTAAACATGATGTGACACGATCACGGTCAAGAAATGCAATGTGAAGTAGAATCACATTATAACCAAGCGAGTGGTAAAAAGTAACTGGACTAATAAGTCTAGTTAGTGAGACCGGTTAAGGTCATTTAAATAAATTTGGTCGCTTGTAAGCGATGGATTCGGTATGACTGAATCGAATAAATGAAATTGAAAACAAAAGAAATGGTTGCTAAAAGTGAAAGATTTCACTAAAAGACCTTTAAACGGGTCAAAGTAACGGATTCATAAAGAGTTCGATAATATATAAAAGCGATGGATATCGCTAAGTTAACTAAACTAGTAGAAATAACGAAATTACGTTATTTCAAGTTGCATTATGCCATATGAGATACGTAGATGAATAGTAACCAAAAAGGATATTATCATACTTTTCTGGTAATACTAACAATTGATTAAAGTATGAGTAATGCTTAAAAGATTACTCAGGTCAAATGCATTCAGTTTAGAACTCGATGAACTATGTAAGAAAGGTTTCGAGGACGAAACCTCTTTAAGGGGGGTAGACTTGTAACACCCCGAAAACGGGTTTGGTAATCAAACTCCATTAATACTAAAAGACGGGTAAAGTACCGTTAGTAGTAAAAATAACCAGGTGAATATTTGGATTTAAATAAGAAATCCTAATAATAAATACAAGCGAATCAAAGTTTTAAGGAATTGAGTTTATAAGAGCCCGAGTTAACGGGACTTAAAATAAAACGGGTTATAACTCCCGGGACCCACTAAGTAACTAGGGATAAATTGTAACATCCCGAAAATGCGAATTCTTAAATTTGCAATATGGTTGCGAATAAAATAGTGAAATAAACTGACTAAGAGTGGCACTAACCAAGTTAGTTGGTCACTTATAAGTATTTAGGAGTTAAAACAAATAAAGTATCAAAAGTGAGGGACTAAAAGTGTCTAAATGAGAACTATTTTTAATAAAATAGCTAAAATAAAACACAAACATATTTTGTCTGTGTTGTGGAGATCGACCAGGAGTCAGGGGCGACCCCAAGCTCCATCCAAGCCCTAGTTCATCACAAATTGAGGGTCTAAATCTGATCAAAAACAAAAATCGAGCATAGATTATTGATCCTCATCACAAGAGGATTACAAGGTATATAAAATTTGATAAAAACTCTCAACTTGAAATTCTCATGAAATTGGGAAATCTGAAAATTGATGTTGCATGTTTGCTATTTGGGTAGAATAGGGTTGATATAGTGTCTAGGAGTAAAACCTAGACAATAATATGCGAAATCTTGGCAAATTCCTGAAAATCTTATGAACACATGGAAGGTGATTCATGGGTTTGTGGGAAACTAGTAAACACTAGGGTTTAGAATGATTATTCTAGTGTAATACGGGTCATAGAAAGGGATTTCTGATATGATGATGTTAAAATATGTGTATATAGTCTAATTGAAGTTAATTAGGGTGATAAACTCAATTCATGAGCTTGGTTTTGATCATGTAGAAATCTGACCCGCTAGGTGTTTGATGAAACGCCTAAATGAGGGTTAAAATGTTAAAAGTTGAGTAAAAACGCAGATTTGATCATTTTAGAGAATTATGCGTTAAAGCTTGTGAAAGAGTTCTAAACTTATCGTGAATTGAACTCTTTAGGCAAAGAGTCCGGAACGTCAAGTGGATAAGCCGGAGGTGATACTCGCTTGAAACGTGTGCTTTAAAGGTACGTAACTACGGTTTCGTTATGATACGCTCGATTACGTATTTTCGCTAGTAGACTTTAAATTATCATAATAGATGAAATTGGTATTTAGTTAAAGTGACGAAGATCACTAAGTAGATAAACGGGTCAAAAGGTGAAACTATCACCCTTTGACAATATCGACTAATGGTTCGTTGAGTTATATGATTATAGGAGTTAGACGAGGTTAAGGTATAGATATTCGGTTATCTATAGGTAAACCGAATAAGTTGAATTATGTTTATGGTGTTTTAGAAGCACATGAGTTTACAAACAAGAATTATAGTTAAAAAGGTTGGATTTTTAGTCAAACAAGTATTTAAAGGTCCTTGTAGTAAAAGAAGGATGAAAATTGACCAAATTGCCCTTGTAAGCTAATTTGAACGAACGACCCATAAAGGTGGTTCGGAAATAAGTTTTATGATTAAATATATGCTTAGAATGAGTATAGGTAGTGAAGGATGTAAATCCTTGGGTCGAAAGACTTTATATGAGTCTTTGCCGTAAAATGATAATCCGAGAGGTAGAAACTCGAAACATATAGATATCCATATTAAATCCAACACACATATAGATGTGGTGGAAGATAACTTGATAAGAAATGTAGGAATAAGATGCTAGAAATGAATGAAAGCGATTTCAAGCTTTAAAGTGCTTAAATACCCTTAACGGGTCAAAATAAGCATACGAGCGAAAACGGGTTTAATTTGTGTAATAAACCTATGATTAGAACCTAATATAGTAGGTAACATTAATTTGAAGAAGTGTATGAGATATAGGAATCAAAGAAATACGTTTGTTTGATAAAATGTATAAACGGGTTACAATTCGGTAAAAAGGTAACGAGTCGAAGGCTTAGAAGTCTCAAAATTTCTTATCCATGGATGTAGGATTTTAACTCCATAAGATGGAGGATTAAATTACGGACGCGTAGGAAAAAGAATCGGGTAAAACGGATCAATAACGAAGAAGTTATGGCCGTTTCCGTGAAATCAGATCGTGCTGGGTATGTACAGCATCAGCTAAGGCAACAGGCTGTGAAAAACAGGGCTAGGCGTGACACCTAGGCCCTTGGCGTCACGTCTAGCCCCCTAACTCCGAAAATTGTTAATTTTTGTCATTTTTAACCCCTGTACTTGTTTGAACTTAATATTTGACTATCAAAACTAACTTTTAAGTTGGTTTTGATCATAGGTGAATGCCAAGAGTGCACGGATTAAGATCAAGCGACGAGCAAGAACCGAACACGATCACGAAATAAGCTTCCGCACTATGTATCGTTATTATGTTAAACGACGAACGTACACATGATATGTTGTATACTTTTTAAATTGTAAAAATTTTTAATAAACCCGTAATTTCCAATGCATATGTATTCTTAATTACATGACTGTTTTTCGTAAATGATACGTTAAACCTTAAATTGTAAAAAAGTTTTAATAAACCAGCATCAATGCTGCGCTTTTCGAGGCCTTGTACGGTAGAAAGTGCAGAACGCCCGTTTGTTGGGCGGAAGTTGGAGATGTCCAACTGACAGGACCGGAAATAGTCTTTGAAACGACGGACAAGATTGTCCAGATTCGTGACCGCCTAAAAGCTGCCAGGGATAGGCAGAAAAGCTACGCAGATCTAAAGCGTAAACCTCTGAAATTCTAGGTAGGTGATAAAGTGTTGCTTAAAGTATCACCCTGGAAGGGAGTGATGCGATTTGGTAAGAAAGGTAAGTTAAGCCCGAGATACATAGGACCATTCGAGGTCATCGAATGTGTCGGATCAGTTGCTTATAAGTTAAAATTACCTGAAAATCTCAGTGGTATTCACAATGTATTCCACATCTGCAATCTGAAGAAGTGTTTCGCTGATGAATCACTAGTCATACCACATACAGATGTGCACATAGAAGAGAGCTTGAAGTTTGTTGAAAAACCTGTGTCGATCGAGGATCGACAGGTTAAGAAGCTTCAAAGGAAGCATGTACCGATTGTAAAGGTTAAATGGGATGCCCGTAGAGGTCCCGAATACACATGGGAGGTTGAGTCCACAATGAAAGAAAAGTACCCTCATTTATTTCATTAAATCTCAAGGTCGAGATTTCTTTTAACACCTCGAAAATTCACGTCCTATAATGTGTTGACACGTGTCATAAGTTTTGAACGTGTGAAAGAATGTTCTAGAAGGACTAAAGTTGACAAACAGGGAAAGTATGTGAATGTAAGGGTTCAAAATGTCAACAATGGAAATATATACTTTACAATAACCCTACATGATGCTTATACCCTTAAACGAATGAATCATGGATCATACGAAGCTAATTGTTAAAGAAAGTGAGAGATTACAAACTACAGGGGCTAAATGTGTCAACATGTTTAAGGTATACCTCTGAGTGACCTTTTAGCAAACCCGAAGCTTTGTAACGATTAATTATGCTCACTAGAATGCACGATAAAAATTTCACCAAGTTTCATTATCGTATGAGAAAGTTATGATAAGATTCACACACGAGGGGTTAAAAGCATCAACGATGAAGTTTATAACTTTTCGGGTGATAACAAAGTTAAACAAGGGCTTCACAAGGATTGGTCATAACTTGGAGTCCTTTGAAATCATTTAGAGGGCTCATAATGCAAGAAATAATTGTCAAAACAACTTTTTATGGGCCAAGGACCAAAACATAAAAATCTGAAATTAGATTTGAATCAGAAGGGGCGTCGCGCGACGCGAGGGTCCCCTAGGGGGTCTACGTGTGACGCGAGGGGCCCTCTGATTCCGAAAACCTTGGCTAATGTCTGCTAGGTGCATTGTAACCGACTTAGAAAGATATTTTCCACTCCATGGGCGACCCCTACATGCTTTTAGACCTTGGGGACACTTGTGGACGATCCATGATCAGTTGTAGCATGATTTGTCATGATCACAAGCCCTCAAATTCACTATAAAAAGGCCCTCATGTTGCAACATTTTGATCACACCTTCCATCTGCATTTGTGGATCTTCCTGGAGCATAAGATCAGTCCCCAAGCACCTGTAATCGTGCATTAGACCTTGGTAAGTAACCTTGATCTTCCTTAGTTAAGTTTTGCTTAGTTATTAGCTTAAAAGTCAAACCGCCGTAATTAACATTTGACTTATCGATTAATCACTAATGGTTCAGTGATTGACCAAATTGAAAGTTGTTATAAGTTGGTAATTATGTGGGCAATAAACCCTTAAAAGGGCACCCTCTGATTCCCACTCTAACTAGGACTTTTGTCGGGTCAAAGTTGTTTATAAAAAGTCAACAGAAGCTTAATTTTTGAATTAACGCATAATTAGCAATGTAGAAGGCATGTAACCTATTTTATCACTCATATAACTTGGTAATAAGTATAAGAACTGGTCTAAGCTTGTTTAATCCGACAATTTTCTGTTTAGACCCGGTTCGAAACCGAAAGTCGCAAAACTTTGACTTTTGCTTTGACTTCAGTTCTGACCCGATTTAGTATGATTTGGAAATTCCTTAGAGCTTCCTTAGGACCAGGTTACATGATGGGATAACCCTCTGTGGTTGATTGGTTGTTTGACCGATTCGTTTACATGTTTCCGTTAATTGCTTAATGTTGACCATAATGCCCTTTTGACCATAAAACGAGAATTTTGGAAATGTGAGAGGACAATAATCTTTGCTACTGATATATAAACATGTCCCTAAAATCTCATATCATTTAGAGGTCTAGATTAGGAGTTATGCTCATTAGCGCACTTAAAAAGCGTTTTGTTAATTAAACGGCGCAATTAGCATAAAGCCTATCTAAACCCAATTTTTGACACCAAACCTTTTACCCACTGATGTAATATAATATTTTGGGATTTTTGAAGATTTTTAATTATTTTTAACCTGCTCATAACCTAAGGTTATGGCGTTGATTCGGTAAATACCGATTATACCCTTTTGTTTATAAAATGAGTTCTACATAGTATTTTGACACCAATCCAATTGCTACTGATTTCATATAATAAATAAAGTATTTTGAACTTTATAACCTGATCAGAAAACTCAGATTTCCTGTATAACCCGGAAATCGCTTAAAACGGCTTTTTACGCGTATTAAACACCTAGTATGGTTTAAAACCATTTTGTCATATAAGACTTATCACCAACTGATATAACCTGATAAATTAAGTTATTTTACTGATTTATTCAGACCCGGATCTCAGAATTAAAATTTATCTCTTTTATAATCTTTAAAATGACCAAAATACCCCTACGAGGCTTATATTTGGATTAAACTCGTTTTGGGCATAATGGGAGGTATCCTACTGATATCCCAACATATTTAAGACATATTAACTTTGGAAACCTGTATATGACCCTTATGGATACCCGTTACGCCTCTTGCGCGTTCGGTTCGGTTTATGTAACTAGTTTGCATAAATTAGTCGAAACGGGTCAAACCTTATCGTTTTTATCTCAAAATCCAGAATGTGTTTAGTTTACCCATATTATACAAGTCTTCAAACTTGTCGGGTCTAAACCACATTCTATTCCGGTCTTCGCTTAATCACGCGTTCGAACCGTATCTTTCATTAAAACTAACCGGTCTAAGTTTAGGCTTAATTAAAGACCCGTTAGGATTCTAATAGGTTATTATAAACCTTCGTTCTAGAATAGGAGACCCGGTAAAAGCTACACGCACTTGCTAATTGTGATTGATACTTGCAAATGTAAATACTTTTAACTTATTTTCCCTTATACGGGCTTGGGGTACGGTATATAAAATACCGCTTGGTCCGGCATTGAATCTTTAATCGAATAGAGGTTAAATCATTGATATGCTCCGTTTTGAAATGTTTTGTTGCTTAAAGCCTTTGGGGGGTTAATGACCATGTCCCGGATATCCTTGACATCATCTTACGAGATGGCTACGACCTGAGTACGGGGTGTAGGCGTACACCCGTCAGTACATAAACAAATAATGTGGTGTGTCTATTGATCTTTAACCCGGTCTACGGATCGGGCTTCTGAACGCATAAGGAACATGTAATTCTTTTACAAGTATTATATTCAAATAATTATCCCAAGTTATAAAAAGTTTGTGCCACGTGCATTCAAATCAATTTTATTAAACCTTTCAAAATGAGTCGGTTGAATGTATTTACCAGTGTAAACTGATGTATTTTCCCAAAAAGGTTAAGTGCAGGTACTACGCGAACTAGGCTGGCTTTCTCCTAGCGTCCACAATAAGTCTTGCAAGCTGGGATATCAAAACTATTGAACAATGTTTCCTATTTATTTTTGATCCACCTGTGGATTATTTTCAACTGTTTGTGATACTTGATATTACAATTATATTCGGTTGAAATATATCTATCTTTGCTTCCGCTGTGCATTTAAATATTGTGTTGTTTTACTGTAATGTTACCAACCACGTCACGATACTCCCCACCGGGCCCACCGGTCAAACGTGGAAATATCGGGGTGTGACATATATAGATAAAAAAAGTGTTTAATGAAATTGATTTTTTAAAAGGACCGTTGCCAACATTCATCTCTTTTGATTGGCCAAATTTATTTCGATGCAGCGTGTTTAACAAAACGCCTCAACATTTTTTTTAAGAAAACGCCCAAGGGGGCGATGGTTCCGGTGTTTAAGAGCGTTTTGGGCTTAAAAAACGTCCAATTCTCTTTAGAACGGGTGATCAAAGAAAAATAAGTTAATTGTTTTCATGACATTCCAATTAAGAGCTCTCCATGCTTGATAAAGTTTATCAAGTTATAGAAAAAAAACACTGATTGTATGGTTTTTTAAAAAAAAAAAACATTTATTGTATGGTTTTGTTATCAAGTACTTATCACTAGCTTATTTTATTCCAAAAAAAAAAACCATTTATTGTATGATTTTATTATCAAGTACTTATCACTAGCTTATTTTATTCCACATAAAACCAAACATATAAAAAGACCGATGTATATTATTTGTAGAATTGTTGAGCATCTACATCTACATAAATGAATAACATTCAATTATGCCCTCCCCACACACATACACATATAGCTGAGATCTTAAGAAGACTTTTACTTAAAGAAGACTTTTAAATATGAGAACAAATAAAATTGGTCTCCACTAAGACCAAAAGTTATAGATGATTTTTTGTACTCCACTAAGGGGCTGTTTGGCTAAGCTTATTTTAGTGACTTATTTACTTATTTACTTTTTCAAAAGTTAAAAGGTGTTTGGGTTAGCTTATTATGTGTCATTCCATTATGACTTATTTGCTTTTCAAATAAGCAAATAAGTAAATAAGTCAAAAAATAAGCTTAGACAAACAGCCCGATCAAAAATTACAAATGTTTTTTTTTTTTTTTTTTTTGTAAATTTTGTAACAATTTTAACTTCATTTTTATACTAAAATGGCATTTGGGAGATATGGTTATAAGATTTTTAATTCTAACATTAATTATTTTATCTCTAATTATTTAGTCAAAAAGATTTATGCTACCCATGTTTAAATTTATCTTACACATATCCAAATATATTCAACGCAAGTTTAAATTTATCTAACACAATTCAAAATATTTTTATTTTTTAATGAAAATATGTAGTATTTTTTTTTAAATTTATGGTTACAACAAAAAAAAACCTATTTGAAATTTAATTTTGGAAAAAAATGAAATTATTATATAAGTTAGATACTTGAAAAGTGGTATTGACGCAATTAAGTACTCATGTTTGTTACTAATATACCTTTGGGATATAAATAAATAAGAACTAAAACGAAAAAAGTGTTAATTGTCATTTTCGTCCCTGTAGTTTGTCCAATAATGCTAGTTCAGGCCAAATTTTAAATTTGTACCATTTTCGTCTCTGATATTCTTGAAACATGTCAATTCCATCCGAAAAGCTAAGGTTGAATAGAATAATTGGACAAACCACATGGATGAAAATGACCATTAACTCATGTTTTTTTGGACGGAACTGACATGTTTCAAAAATGTCAGAGACGAAAATGATACAAATTTAAAATTTGGCCTAAACTGGCATAAATGGATGAACTACAGGGATGAAAATAATAGTTAACTCAAGAAAAAAATTGATTGATGAGGTATTGTTCTTACTTTTCTTACCTATTTTTATTCTTCTTATTTGAACCTCACTATAGTGTGGGGTTCAAGAGTGAACACTAATGTATTTGCGAACTGGGTGAACAAATCTTGGCCATTGATTTACACACGTGGATGGCTAGGATTTCATTATCAAATCGTAAAATATACTAGTGTATTTCATCATCAAATCCTGGTCATTGATCTACACACATGTAAGGCCAGGATTAGTTTGCTTAGTTCGCAAACTATACTAGTGTTCACTCTTGAAACTAATCCTATATATATATATATATATATATATATATAAACACGCAATATATCTTACCCTTATGTGTGTGTGTGGGGGGGATCATGTGAGAAACACATAAAAAATAGTGTTATATGTAGCCTGCGAACCACAGAGCTCTTCAAACTTATTAATCCAAACCCTCCAATCGGGTTCTCAATAGAATTATATAACATAAGATACAAAATATATATATTTTGGCCGAAGTCATGATGTTAACTGGCTTATGGTTAAGTGTTATGAACTTAGGTTATTTTTTTCTTTGTTCTAAATTCCTCGTTTTGACTTTAATGGGCAAGTTAGGACCCATGATGTCACACCCTGACTTTTGCGGAAGCATGATTATGTGTGACTTGCTTAATATCATTGCATTCAACCATAACAACAAGTATATGATAAAACTAAAGATGATCATCCATTAAATAAGTTTAAAATATCCCAAACAACATGGTTTTAGAAATCCAACATAGACTTTGAATCCATGTTACAAACCATGCAAATAGTTTTAGAGTTGCATAAGGACTCGACAAAAGACTTTAAATAAAACCGGGCTTTGAAAGATGTGCCTTATCTAGGATAAGACACATTATCCAAATCCTTAGACTACGGATGACATCTTTTATTCCCAACCTCACTTGAAACATCCAAGCGCTTGCCAGATCCACATTTAATTCCCTGAAATACATGTAGTTTGAAAACATCAACAAAAGTTGAGCAAGTTCATGTGTTTGTGAGTGTGCACGAATAAACCTTTGAAATCATTGTAAGTATGTATGTATGTTTGTAAACCCCGGTATGAAAGCAACAAGGAAAACATATCGATTAATGGTTTGCAAGGCCATTAATATGTGTGACGTGATGCAGGAAGGCTCAAACCTAGCAGATTTTGCACCGGGCTTCCGGCTGTAAGACATAGTCACCTCATGGGCCAAACCCTGGTCCACATGGGCGGGGCTCGCTACACCCAAATAGATCTATCACTCATGTCCCTCGGTCCTACAACGAGGATTAATGGTCTTAAGCGTTGTACCCACCACTCACATGATCTAGCAGTACATTTCCTTAGCTAACCATACCACATATAAATGTTTGTAAACAGTTTGTAACATGTACTTCAACCCCGAAGTTATAAAAACTGAAAACAGGTAAAAGAAAAGGGGGACATGAACTCACAGTCTTGCGTTCTTCGTAATCATAGTAACTCAAAGCTCCTTCAGTTGTACATGACTACCTACAACGTACTAAGGTCTATTAGACGAGTGGGTCGTGCCTTGACTTAGTATAAGTTAGTGTCTCTGAGTTACGTTCTTTGTGTCTTCAATATTATTCCAAGTTATATGATTATTTGTTAAAATAATAAATATTTTAACTTAAATTATATTTATTAAATTTTGGAATAATAGTTAAAACAGTATATTTTAACTTGTTACTTTTCAAGTCTTCAAACATGTATATCCTTCCCAAGGATGGGTGTATTTGTATTTGTATTCTTATACTTGTATATTTTTGCCATGTATCGGTGTCGTATTACGGAGTGTATTTATACGTATGAGAATACTTATTTTCTATTGTGTTTATTAAGTATCTTATACTTAACTTTTCTGGAATAATATTTCTAATAAAAATACATCAATATATATTTCAAAAAATATATATTTGAGAAATATAACTTAGAAAAATTACTTATAATTTTTCCTTGGCAAAAATATTTCTAACTTTTGTATAAGTCTCAAAAATAATATATTTCCAAGTTTAGCTTGGAAAATATATATAAACTTATTTTTCATCTAAAGATAATGTATCTCATGCTTATTCAAGAAAATATATATTTTCCCCTTGTCAAAAATATGATATAATCTTGTAATAATTGTAAAAATCATATTTTTGTTTCCTTGGTGTCCAAAATATTATTTACCAAAAATATACTTGTGAATAAGTTTTCCGGAATATTTTTGTGAGTTATATTCCTTAGTTCGGTTTCACCAATATTTTAGGTATTCTTTGTATATTTATTCCTTGGAATTTTGGTAATATTTTGGATTGTAATTTTTTTGGTATTTTGATGAGTTATATTATTTCAAGTCCTAAAATAATATAACTAATACACAAAATATACAAATAATCACACACATGGTGACATCTAAATATATACTTTCCTAAATACATATTTAGTCACTTTTATTTATAAAAACCAACCTCCAATATTTATAATTTTGTAACAAAAATTTATGGCAAACTTTATATGAAAATTCATGGTTTAAAAACACACTTGTAAATATTTGTTCAAAAATATTTTCTAAGTGTTAGATTTTTAGAAAAAAATTGCCATAGTTTCCTCTAAAAATGGAGGTTTCCATGCCTTGAAGGCATATCATTTTCTTTTGTAAATTAACACAATTAATCAACAATCAATCTATACTTACCAATCTTGTCAAAAACAAGCCTAAACTACTAACTCATGAACTTGAAAATTTATAAAAATGTGTAGTTACTTACTAGTGTGTTTAGTAAGCTTAGTTACCCTTTAAAGTGTGGTTGATTCTTTAAAAACATCATTTTTAAAGAAGTTAGTTCTTTACAACTTATAATCACATTTCTAAAAATGTTTCTTCTTGGATTTTTCTTGTTACATAAGTGTTTCTACACTTGTTTAACCTCTAAAACTATGGTTGATTTCTTTAAGAACCAAGATTAAGTAAACTTTGTATTTTTAACTTGGTTTCTTGAAAAATCATTCTTGAAATCTTAGATTTACAAGACTTACAACTCACTTTAATCATCATTTTATAAGAAAACAATATATCCTTTCAAGTTCATGATTTATGTAAGGATGATCTATGGATCTTTAACACTTTCATCCTCTCATCTTGCTAGATTATGTTTTTAATCATGATCTAGCAAGATCATATGATGATCTACATCATTTTCATAAGTAAACAACAATCAACAAGTATAACAACACATAAACATCAAGATTTCTTATGATTTTAAGCTTATGTTTATGCTTCATGTTCTTGATTCTTAGTGTTCTTCAAGATTTACATCATGTATCATCTTTTAACCACTTAAATAAGATGTAAAATGAATAGTTTAATGTTCTTACCACTAGCTCAAGGCTAGGGATGATCAAGAGAAGAAAATAAGTGGATAAAAGCAAATGGAGAAGGTCTTTCAACTTCTACAAGCTCCTAGCTTCTTTGTGCACCTTCTAATACCCTTGAGTATATGTAGAATTGTATGAAGATGATTGATGATGGTGGGGGTGCTTGTTGTTGCTCTCGGCCGAACACAAGAAGAGGAGAAGGAGAAGAGCTCAAAAGTTGTGAAGTTGTGCAATGAAAGTTATGGTCTAGTAGGTTATACTTATATCCATCAACAACACATTTTCTTTTGTATAATATGTATTTAAAAGAACAACATGATCCAATATTTAATGAAGATAAAATCCAATGTGGGGCCACATGGTTGGGCCGTAAACTAGGTGGGGGGGGGGGGTATAAACTAGGTTTAAACTAAGTTAGTTAGTTTATGGTTAAGATCCAAATATTAGTTAGGTATTTAGCTAGTAGATATTTATATAGTGTGTTATGATGTTCGGGGACCATAACTAGCTTGGAAATATTAAAACAGTGCTTCTAGTGAAAATTTGGTGTTTCGGGTAGTGTCCGGTTGTTCGGTTGGTTACCGGTTCGTTAAGGTGCTAAACTATGCAGTTTAGTGTGCTTTATGTACCCTTTTATGACAATTTTGATTCTCGACACTTAGGAAAGCATTCAGGACCATTTAACCATATTTCTGCATAACATTAGAGTGTTTAAATGCTGATTTTCTGCAGAATTCTGCAGTTTATGTGAGTTTTAGGCACTTTCCGGCACTTAAACTATCTCTGGGAAGGTAGTTTTATGATCCTTACTTTCCTACACACTATACTAGTGTAATACTTGGTTTCTGGCTCGTTCTGTGTCTCACACATTGTCTGTCTATGTACTGAACTCCGAAAACATTTTCCCGATTTGTTTAATAACTGTGCTAACTGTGTTTCGTGCATCATTTGAGTCAATAAAGTTCTCATGCAATAATGATATATCATTTGCAATATGTGATGCACATGTATGTATAAAGCAATAATTAGCAAGCAGTTCAAGTCATTAGTTGTAATTCGGCACAGTCATTAAGCACTAATCATGGTTTAATAGTTGTACGGATACCTGGAATTTTGACAGTTGTCACACATGAAATCACATGAATACTTAGTGTCAAAACAAGTACTTAAACGAGATATATTTTTGTAAATACATACTTTTTGTACTAAAATTCCAAATCTGAACCTTTCGTGAAAATCCGAATACTGTGACACCTTCGTTTTCCCAATTTAGGGTAACATCGGTGTTCCAACCCTCACGTTAGTAAACTCACGAATTAAACGGAAAAGCTTTGCAAGACCATGAGTATACTTGATGCCCTTTTACTTTTTACACTTTTGGGTGCAATACGTTTATGCTATTAAACTCACACAAATCACATACATTATGCTTAATTTAAAATTTCATTAACTTCGTACGAGCCTCCATGAACATGTATAGCACTATAGGAGTAACGCATCGCCCATATTCTTGAGGTCATGTTAAGTAAACAAAACGGTCTTTTCATTGCTATGATTAGATTCGCTAGCGGGAATCTTTGGTTTGATTTGAATAGTTGCATGCTAGTATTATGTGTTAGTTTAAGTTAACGATTATGCAATGTGGATTTGTTTAAACTTTTATAATTATGCTAGTAATCAAACTTGTATACACGCCAATACTTTTGTATTGAACTATACTTTAATACGTATTGCAGGAATTTGATGACGATGATGATGAACAGAGATCTAGTAGGATTGGCTAGAAACTCATTTTAAAATTTCAGTATTGTTGTTGTATTTTCTTCATGTTCCTTGTCATATTTTGTTTCAAATGATGTACTTGAATATTAGTAACGAAATGAAATTTGAATTTTAAATACATGTCGCCTAAATAGTATTATGAAGTCCCTTGCAATCTCGTTTTCGTCTCATTCCAATGTTTCCGCCATCGGTTGGGGTGTGTCATAGGTTGTGTTCATAAGTAAAACGTGTTGGCATTCATCATATCTCCAAGGTGGATGAGGTGTTCCCTTGGTCGTTTGTTGAAGGAGAGGTGGCTAGTTTGAGTCCCACTCCCCGCGTCTTTGTTTTCCTTTTATTCAGTTTACTTCATATGTTTCATCATATAGATCATATATGGGTCGGGTTTTATTCACATAAGACCACGTGGTCATGCGTGTTTACTGAATCGGTGTGTACCCGGGTTCGAATCCAAGTAAACACATCTGAACTACCTTTTTTTTGTTTTACTTCAATTAAATAACTTTCAGTTTATGGCCAAACAGACCCCTGTACTTTACAACCTCATTAAACTTGAATTATCTCTACACCTAATTTAGTTGATAGATCTGGTTATGTCAACTAAATCTAGCTTATGAAACTAACCAAATTACTATCCTTACCTAATAACTAACTACAATTATTTACTAAAACACCCATTTACTTCTAACTTTATATAACAAACAAGTTTAACTCTGTTAGTGTTCCTCTTATATAAATCTAACTGAACCAACGGGGTTGCTTTATAAAATCAACGTTTTCAGTCTAAAAAATATTTGTATTAGTTATCATAAAATTGTTATTAGAAACAATATTTAACGAAAACTCCAATTCTTTTATATTGTCTAACGATCTAACGGAAATTTATTTAGAAATTAAATGAACTTAACCATATAAATTAATTTTTATACACGACATTGATACAACAATAAATATAACAAAAATTCCAATTTCCATTTATTACACATAGGATCCGGATTTCCAAAACAGGTCGGCTTTTTCGAGGTCTGTTTCTGGCGGATGTTAAATAATATCTGGGTAAATTACACTTTTCGTCCTTAATGTTTGTATCGAATTGCAATGGATAGTCTTTAACTTCAATAATTACAGTCACAATCCTTTATTTGCAAAAACCCATTACACCTTATGTCCTTTGGGCTTGCAAAGTTCTTGCAAGATGGTGGTGCATCGGAGTGTATTGTAACACCCCAAAAACGGGTTTGGTAAATTAGAACCCGGTTAATATAAAGAAGTGAGTTTTAGTCTCTTATATAATTAAAATGAAACTTGAGGGACCAAAACCGTTAAGTAGGAAACATGATTTTTATAAAATAAACTTAAAACACCACACACACACATAGTGTGTATGTGTCGACATCCAGGAAGAAGAAACAAGGTTCAAACCCTAGTTTCACTAAAATCCTCAAATTGGAAGGGTAAATGAAGTCTAAATCCATAACCGAGTACGGATTAACGATCACCTTCTCAATGGGATCATAAGGTATGTCTTAAAAGTTAGATTGGTGATCTTTCACGAAGTGGGTTATGATGTAAATTGCGAATTTGCATGAAATTGAGAATGGGTATGTGTTAGAATCATCATATAGAACATGGATTATGCATGGTTTAGGTTAATTTGATGTTTAAGGGTGAAACCCGTTTGTTATGGTGAAGATGATGACATGGGTAAATCATCCATGTCCAAATTCTTGCCTATTATTGATGTATTTTGACATATATGATGAATTGTTGTTAGATGAATTGAATAAAATGTGATACTAGCATGTTTGATGTTTATGCATGAATGATTTATGTTGATTAGAAGGAGGAATTTGATGAATTATGAATAAGATTAGAAGGATATGCATGAACTAGTTGTACACTATGCTTAGGAGGTAGTACACACATCAAAAGTATGATGAAATTATGAAGAATTTAAGATTAGATCACTTGTAAGTGATTAACAAAGTAGTTATGAAGTGGGTTTTTGATGATATGATAGAAGTAATTATATGCTTATGTTAATAATGTTGAAAATCATATATGTGTAAGTATGTTTAAAGAAATTGGATAAGAAATGATGGATTATCATGTTTTAAGGTCAAATGATAAACTTAATATAAGATCCGTGTGATGAAAATGTTGTGATGAATAATAAATAAGCTAACTATCTTGAGAATGATATATGATAGTTGATGCTTGATAAGCGACATGGAAGCTTGGGATAGGAGCGGGTCAAACGGGACTAATGCGCACGGGAAACATATTTGGATGAGAGGTAAGTAAGCTTACACCCCTTCTTGTAGAATATCTATTCGGTGTATTGATTACGAACATGGTAAGTAGATATGTGAAGTATGACGTTCCGACAAGTATTTGATACGGGTCGGAATATGAGGGTATGATAAGAAATTAAAGTTGATGTTTAAAAAGGGTAAAATGGACATCTAGAACTAACGGGTCAAATGGTGAAGATGCTACCATTTGGCATTATCGACTGATGAATAGTTTTGTCAAGTATTATGAATTCACAGATTGAATAGCGAAAGATTCTCGTTGTTATCGTCTAACAATTTGGTGGATGAAGTATTAAACAGATCTTAGCTTTGATCCGCGCAAGGTATGTGTGTTTAGAGTTGTAGTTAAGTGATAGGGTTGGTTGAATGTGCAATGAAGTCCTTTGTTGTAAAGGATGGAGCGGAGTTGACAAAAATGCCCTTGATAGGTACATCGGGCAAACGACTTTAAAAGGTTGTTTAGAAACAAGACATTAGATTAAATGATTACTTTGGACATGTATGAAAGCGAAAAGTATGATCGTTACGAGTCAAAGTCCATAAAAATGTGTAAATACCCTTAACGGGTCAAAATAACATTTAAGCGGAAATGGGTTGGGATGTTGTAAGAAACCCGTGATTGGAACCTTATATGATAGACGAAGTTGAAATTATAAGGCTCATGAGAAATTGAGGTCAAATAAATAAGTATGTTGATAAATGCATGAACGGGTCAAAATTTGGTAAAAGGGTAATATGCCGAAGGCTTAAAAGTCATAAATTTCGGTAGTCCAAATATTGGATTTTTACTCCATGTTATGGAGAATTTAATTACGATCACGTAGGAAAAAGAATCGGGTAAAACGGATCAAAAACGAGAAAGTTATGCTCGTTTCCGTGAAATCGGGTTGTGCTGAGAATATGCAGCACCAGCAAGTAACAGTCTGATGAAATCAACCCGTGGCGTAGCGCGACGGGGAAGGCCCCAGGCCGTGGCGCTACGCGACGGAGTGTCAGTTCGTGAAAAATTCATATTTTATTTATTTATGCAATATGAACCCGTCTGAACCGTTTTTAAACGCGTATAAACTAAGAACGACTAATTTATTCCTTGTTTTAGGAAGTGTAGATACGCATGAAGGTATGTATGTATGCATGTATGAATATAAGTTGTATGTATGAATGAAAGTATGTTTGGATGTATGCAAGTAGGTATATATATGAGTGTATACACTTATGTAGGCATACGTGAAGATATGAATGTATGTATGAATGTATGTATGTGTGTAGGTGTGTATGTAGGTAGTATGTATATGTACGCAAGTGAGTATGTACGAATGTATGCCCGTATGTAGGTTTGTGTGAAGGCATATAATAGGTATGTAGGCATGTAATTATGTATGTAGGTATGCACGTATGTAGGCACGTACGTATGTATGCATGTACGTATGTATGTAATTGGTTATGTGTGAACGTATGAATATGTATAAGTATGTATGAAAGTAGGTACGCATGTATCAAATGAAATTGAGGACTAACGATATTAATAGTGTGCCTAGTAAATGAAGTGTAACGCAGGAATAGCAAAGAAGTCTCACCGCGGATTGTATGATCAGATGGAAAGCTGGGATGTAAAGAGTTAACGGAACAAAAAGTAAACGTGAATAAATCTTGTACGTTTATAATGCGTACTAATGTTATGAATTTTATGTGGTGAGCGCAGGTAGTACGAGTCACAAGGATCATCAAGGAATAGAGATTGAGGACCGAGTCACAAGACAGATTGTACGGGAAAGTTGGTGTATGTAATATAGAAAACCCATGTTATGTTTTTAATTGTAAATGAGTCGATTTATGACTTCATGTGAAAAAGTTGTGTTAAAATGAAGTTTTAAGTAAGTCAAGGTACTTATAATGAAAAGAAATTTTATGACACGAATTTCCGCTGCGACTTTTGTCTAGTACGTATTAGGGTCTTACAAGTTGGTATCAGAGCCCTGGTTTGAGCGAATCAAGTACGAGAAGATAAATACATGAACTCAAACCTGTGTGCTCTTGTGATAAGGAACCCATACAATCCATGACTCGATCAAGATCTAATGGTAGAAATGGAATGAAAGCATGTATGTATACATTCATATGAAGAAGCTAACGGTTTGCTATGTGCAATGTAAGCTTAAAAGTTTGGAGAGGATGATCTGTGAATGCAGTCTAAGATGGATGCTAAGGCAGGCAAGGATGCGAATGGACAGACGGACCCCAGGTACACAATGTTAATATGTATGGTACCGGTGTTAAAAGAAAAAGGTAGAAATTCCCTTGGGAAAGAAATTATTAAACGAAAGACAATGATATGATTTTGGTGAAGGTTTAGAGATGTGCACGAAACTGAAACCCATCTCTCGGACATAAGGCGATGGTTACACGAAGGCACGAAACTAGTATGTGGATTGCGCACCTGGCCAGTACGCAAGAAGCATATGACGTTCGTGAGACCGTGATAATTGTTACAGGTATGTCCGTTGGAATTAGGTAGTAGGTGGACGTGAGGGTAAAGAGAAACGTAAGACTTTCAGGAATGAAAGTATGAACGATATATTAGAATCCGCGAGACGGATTCGAAGCATGAAAGTAATGAAGTATGAATGACTTGTTTGAATCCGCGAGACGGATTCAAGGAAAGAAAGGCATGAATGGAATGTTTGAATCCGTAAAACGGATTCAAGGAAATGATATGTATGAATCTGCGAAACGGATTCAACACATGTAAAGAATGAAAGATGTGAATGATATGTTTGAATCCAGGAGATGGATTCAAAGCATAGAAGGAAGAAAATGTATGAATGGTATGTTTGGAACCGCTAGACGGATTCAAAACATGGAAGCAATGAAAGGTTTGAATGTGACGTTTGAATCCGTGGGACGGATTTAAAATATAAAAAGGAGGAGATTAGTCCACATTAGAATGTGTCGATAGTTTGATCGTGGTTGTGTCAAACGAGTTATAGGAGATGGTGTAAAGCAAATGAATGAAAGACTGGTCTTAATTGGCACCCAAACCCAAATTTTAAAACGAAAGAAAGAAGTTCGAACAAGTTATGTGTTAAATGTGTTAGTAATAGACTCTTAGGAGTCATAATGAATGACGGGCTATGACCCGGACCATGGTTTAAGTATGAACGAGAAGGGTAAGTTTTAACGAAAATGCTGAAATGATGTAATGAATGTCTTTGCAAGTAAGCATGAATGGAAGGAAGTACGAATGTGTACCTCAATGCATCTACGATAAATAAGAGATGCCGTTTTGACGTTGCAAAGTCAAACTGTAACAAGTGGTGAAATGACCAATAGAATGAAGGAAATGCATGTGAGGAATGAAATGTGTGACACGATATAGCGTGTACGTAAGAAATTGTAGGAGAATTATAGGTGAGTAAACACCTATTAGGATGAATGTTAGAATGAAGTGTGCTAACTGCTATACTTGTTGATGATAATGTTAGAACCCTTGATGTGATGAAACCAATCGAATTGGTGGAAGGATGTGTACGAGTGGAGGCACATTACATAGATGAATGAAATCTAGCCTGGTACGGCTAGTACTCGCGAAGAATGTGGACAGATCTGATTTACGGATCGCTGAAGTATGGAATGAAATCGAGGTAAGTAAAATGTCTTAATTTATGATGGATAAGTATGAATTAGTAAATTGAAAATGACCTACGAAATGAATGTTAGGATAGGAATGGTATGGTATGTGATGTTTGACTATTAGTAGTCAACATAAGAAGAAAATTATGTCATTAAAAAATGAATCTCAAAAGTTTTGAGTGGAAGTTTTGCATATTGATTAAACTCTCGTACGATGAACTAGTACGCCACATTTACTTATGTAAATTAAGTGATGCATGAAGTGAAAGCAATAGTAATGTGAAATGAATGAAATGATTCAAAGGTAACGTAAAGGTACGCATAGTACAAATAACTATAGAGAACGTATAACGATGTTAACTTTGGAGTTAAGTACGAATGCACGACTATGAAATAGTAACTTCGTTGCGATAACGAAGCAAAATTAAATATTATGTAATATATGTATAGAATGTGATCTTAAAGGATGAGATGAAGGTATTAGACCGGATATAAACGGATCATATGAAAGTAAGCATTATTATAGGTTTGAATGTATATGTACGTTGAACTGTTACTAACCGGTCAAGGAAATGAGTAGGTTACGTGGAAGTATGGCATGAAAAGTATGGACTTGTTAGAAAGAAGTCAATTATATGAATGGTTATGAATCGAGAATGGATAATTACTTAGCATTATGACGTACCTCTCGAAATTAAACATAGATGTGTATGTATAAATTACGAATTTAGATCGTATAGTCGACGAAGATGATATGAAATTTGAAATAAACAAAAATGAATGTTATTAATAGGATGTCGGAATTGTTTCAAGTAAACAAAATGGTATATTGCATAGGATATACAAGTATTAGAATGATGAATGAACCATTAGCTATGAAAGGCGTTAGAAGCTAACGCTATTAGTGAAAGCGACACTAATAAGAACTCCGGGAAGGGTCCTTGAAAATAGAAGATTGTCACTGAGATGGGCTAGTGGTTGTGTCGATGGGGCAAAGGGAAAGGATAATTAGTGTTTAATGGAAATGAGAAAGGTTTCGGGGACGAAACCTAATTTAAGGGGGGTAGACTTGTAACACCCCAAAAACGGGTTTGGTAAATTAGAACCCGGTTAATATAAAGAAGTGAGTTTTAGTCTCTTATATAATTAAAATGAAACTTGAGGGACCAAAACCGTTAAGTGGGAAACATGATTTTTATAAAATAAACTTAAAACACCACACACACATAGTGTGTGTGTGTGTGTGTGTCGACATCCAGGAAGAAGAAACAAGGTTCAAACGCTAGTTTCACTAAAATCCTCAAATTGGAAGGGTAAATGAAGTCTAAATCCATAACCGAGTACGGATTAACGATCACCTTCTCAATGGGATTATAAGGTATGTCTTAAAAGTTAGATTGGTGATCTTTCACGAAGTGGGTTATGATGTAAATTGCGAATTTGTATGAAATTGAGAATGGGTATGTGTTAGAATCATCATATAGAACATGGATTATGCATGGTTTAGGTTAATTTGATGTTTAAGGGTGAAACCCGTTTGTTATGGTGAAGATGATGACATGGGTAAATCATCCATGTCCAAATTCTTGCCTATTATTGATGTATTTTGACATATATGATGAATTGTTGTTAGATGAATTGAATAAAATGTGATACTAGCATGTTTGATGTTTATGCATGAATGATTTATGTTGATTAGAAGGAGGAATTTGATGAATTATGAATAAGATTAGAAGGATATGCATGAACTAGTTGTACACTATGCTTAGGAGGTAGTACACACATCAAAAGTATGATGAAATTATGAAGAACTTAAGATTAGATCACTTGTAAGTGATTAACAAAGTAGTTATGAAGTGGGTTTTTGATGATATGATAGAAGTAATGATATGCTTATGTTAATGATACGTGGTCAAAAACTGGTGTTCGTTTATGGCTAAACGGGTCACCGGAGTGAAAACGGAACCACCGGGAAGCTAAACGGGTCAACCGGGAGCAAGGAACGCGAAAAAACGAAGAAACAAAGTTCTGGACACCGTCGCCGACGCCCAAAGGGGCCGTCGCCGACGGTCTATGCATCTCTCCGTCACAAGAATTCTCCGTAGACAGCAATCTAGGCCGTCGGCCATATCTGAAGATACACGCACCGTCGCCGACGGGGCTTCAGGCCGTCGGCGACGGCTCACCAATTCTGCCGACGCGTTTTTCCTTGGTTTTGGGTCATGAATGATAAAAATAACATGATGGTCATCAATGACGGGAGTTACACTTGTTTTTGAAGTTTGAATATCATTTTGAAGCCTCTAATCATCACCTATCACCTACCATTCCATCTACCCATCATCGAAGAACCCGAATCAAGAACGAAATCAACATTATCTTCTTGATTCAAAACCCTAGTTCATCACCATTACAATCATCCTCCATCATCCATCCATTCAATCTCTCCACCACAAACCTTAACCATCATTCCATCATTCTCCAAACTTCAAGATGATCAAGATCAAGCTTTCATCATCCGTTGATCGTGCCATTTTCACCATGAGCAGCTAATTTCTTGGAGGTTTCACCCCGGTGTAGGTTTTTGTAAGTCTAGGGTTTCAACATTGTTCTTGGATTGATTTTGTGAAAAATTGCTATTTGATTTGAAGCTTATAACAATTGTCTTGCATTTGTATTGAATTCATAAATTGTCGAGTGAAGATTAAATTTGACTTTATGAAATGTTTATGTGCAATTATGCCTTGTCTAGGTTAGAGTTTACATGTTCTTGGTAACGAAGTGCATTGTGGTCCGTTCTTTATAACGTTGATAGCTCTTGGCACCTAAGCCGTGTAACACTAAATTCGTTAGTCACTTTTGCAATTGAATCAATTCTAAAACGTGTAGAAATCCTAGGAATGCAACTACCGAACCGGGTGTGAACCTTGTTTTCTCTATCTTGTCTAAATCGTTATTTACATTTTGCAATTGTTAATTTTTAGTAGTCTTCAACCACATCGCTTAGTATTTTTATTCAAACCTTTTCATTCAACAAAAACACATAAAAACAAAATAGCAAGCTTCATAATAGTGACACCTTTTTACAATTCATTCAAAGTCCATTCGCAAACCACAGACTCTTCGTGGTTCGACCCCTTGCTACCACTAGCTATCTGTTAAGGGTAATTAGGGCTTATAAAATTTATCTTTGACCAGAGCGCGACACTCCGATCAAATTTTGGCGCCGCTGCCGGGGAGTGCGTGCGCTTTGTGTTTGGATTATTGTTTGAATTTCGTGATTATCTGTTTAAATTGTTTAGTTTCTTTTTGCACTTTGTCTTTTTCCTTGTTACGCGGGTGTGTTACTTGTGCAGGTTACAGGTAGTGTATGCATACGCGAAACTCCGGGAGGACTTCACCTTTAGTCTACGAACCGGAAATCGAACGAGTTGCAAGGAGAAATCTAGCAAGCCGGTTAGAAGCAACACTTGCTTCTAATCAAACCAACCAAAAACCACAACTCACACCGACCATTGAAACCGATTCAATGGCGAACCAAAATTCCAACCAAAACTTCAACCAAAACCAAAACCCGAACCAATTTCAATACCGAAGCAACTTCAATCCCGATCCAAATGTTCAACCTATGCCTCAAGGGCGACCGGGTGGAAATAACAATACCGGACCACCCACACCACCTTTCCAAAACCAAAATCCTTCATCGACACAATTCCCTACCCATCAATCTTGATGACCGGAATGTCAATTCCGATCGTCGAGGTAATCGAGATCGTGGCAATCCCGTGAACGAAGACCCTTTCTTCAACATAGACGATTTGAGGAATGCCATCCCCGATGACGAACCATTTAGTGTTCCCGGTTATCAATCACCGGAACATGTGAGCATACATACGGAAAATTCGGATGATGGGGGATATGTGAATAGGGGAAATGTTTACAATGCAAGAGGCTTTGAAGATGACGAGTTCGGCTATCAAAATTCCAACTTTGTGGGGGATGATGACTATGGGAACGGGAACGTGAGAAATGATGGTTACGGAAACAACCGTCAACCACGAAATAACAACCAACGGAACCGAGATGATGGGTTTTACAACAACAACAATAACAACAATGGTAACCCTAATCGGATTCCTCGTTTCGTGGGAGGTGGTAACCAAAGAGGCAACCAAGGTAGAAATCAAGGTGGGGATAGAAGAGGTGACCGAAGAGACAATCGAAGACCGGTCGATCAAGAGGTTAACGGTCCACAACGTCGTCAACAACCTCCACGGGGAGTGAATGATCGTTTCCGACCGGTGGTCACCGAGAATGACTCACCGATTGTGTGCGAAAGAAGAATGTTCGATTGTAAACCGCATTACATCAATATACTTCCCCACTTCAATGGGAGGTCTAATGATGAACCGTATACACACTTGGCGGAATTTTCATCGATATGCAACACGATTGGGGGCACAACTTTGCACTAGAGGAGGTCAAACTTCGCTTGTTCCAATTTTCGTTGAAAGACAAGGCAAAGCAATGGTTTCTCACACTTCCGGCGAATAGCATCCGGACATGGGGTGAGATGCAACAAGTCTTTTTAGACGAATACTATTCGATGGCGAAGACTAACGACGCTAGGGATGAAATAAGGTCGTTTCGGCAACTATCGAGTGAACCGTTACATGAAGCATTCACTCGATTCAAAGAATTGATGCGGAGATGCCCACATCACCAAATCGAAAAGTGGGAATTGGTGAAGTGCTTTGTACGTGGATTGGATGACGCGACATGGAACCGCCTTGAATCAACGAGCAACGGGACTCTCTTGAGCAATCACGAAGATGATGATTGGGAGTTTTTGGAGCGGATGAGCAAACGGTCAAAAGAGAAGGAATCGGCCGATAGAGCTAAGAAACATCCTGTTTCCCGGTCTCTTCCTGATCTCGATTCTAAGGATCGAATTTCTACCTTAGAACGGGAAATGGCTCGTATGAAGAAGAAGGAAGTGAACGCGGTACAATTCGCAGTTGTGAAAAATGTGGAGATATTGGGCATAGAACCGAGCAATGTCCAACGGGATCGAGTGACTACACCGAGGAGGTAAACCAAGTGTATGGGGATCGAAAGCAATATGACATGAACTCCAACACTTACCATTCGGGTTTGAGAAATCACCCTAATTTCGGATATGGTAATGCCTCAAATCAAATGAACCCGAATTTTCAATCGGGAAATCAAGGTGGTCAAGGAGGATCTTCGTATAACAATCGACAAGGTGGTAACCAAGGGGGTTACCAAAGGAATTACAACCAAGGTGGTAACCAAGGCTATCAAAATCGTGAAGGTAATTACCAACGTGGTTACAACCAAAGTGGAAATGGGGGTAATTCTTCTAACTCTCAAGGTGACGACCCGTTCAATTCTAAAATGGACGCTCTCATGAATGCTATGACCACCCTTACAACCGAAGTAAGGAAAGAATTTGAAGTGCGGGATAAATCTCATAAAGCGTTGGAGAAGCAAGTGGGGCAACTTGCTCAAGAGATGGATCAAATTCGTGGAAGTGGAGGAGGACTTCCAAGTGACACCACTGTGAACCCTAAGCATCAAGGGTCGAACTCGAAAAATACACGTGAGGTACCAATAAATAAAATTTCTTTACATAGTGGTCGAGTCATAGATAACGGTGTTGAGCCACCACCACCCGAGTTTGTTGAAGGGGTGGTGGAAGATGCGAGTGATGATGAAGGTAAAAACGGTCAAACGGGTCAAAAGAAAAATGATACTACACCCGTTGTGACCGTTCCCGTCCCAAAGGCTAAGGAAAAAGGTGTGGAGGTTAATACCGCTCCTTATCCCGAAGCTTTGTTGGGACCATCTAAGAAAGTGGTAAACAAACGAGGCCCACAACAAGAAGAAATGTGGGAAATTTTTAAACAAGTCAAAATTTGTAACAACCCTCAAATTTGCATGTAATCCGTACAATTTATTAATAACAATTAAAGTGCTTGATGACTGTGCTGAACCATTTAACTGCTCTCTGATTACTGTGTTATACTTACATGTATTTGTTAACATACTAGTAGTATACAGAAAAGTTACTAATATAGTCCGGTATGCCTTCCTGAGTGTCAAAATTAAAAACGTTGCAAAAATATACATGTAGGACACTTTACGGATTAATTAAACACTTTAACGGAACAGTGTCAAACCGAACAACCGGACTTTACCCGGAACATAAAAATATTATTAAACACATTGTTCTTATTTTTCTTGAGCTAGAAAGGTTCCCCGAACAACTTAACACACCTTATAAACAAAAATGCATCATAACGATTAACTAGACACTTGCTTCTCTAACTAGATTGTAACCTTCCATTTGAAACTCAACCAAGTACCCCCCCCCCCCTTGGGCCGGTTACATGGGGACTTCCACCCCATGATTTTCTTGAATAAAATATTAGATATGTATTGTATAATTGAAGACACAATGTCCATTAGACAAAGGAGTGTTGGGGGGATTATAAGGAGGACCAAAGGCACTTGACTACACACACCACCAACATCACAAATCACTTGCAACTCTCTTTCCCTCTTCCTCTAGTCTCGGTTGAGATCAAGGCCACCACCACCACCATTACTTGATCACTTTCAAGCATTCTACAAGCACACAAAGGTGTTAGAAGGTCGACAATGAAGCTCGGTGTGTTCGGAAGTTGAAGGACCTCTCGCGTTTTCTTTTAACCACCACTTTTCCACACTTGAACTCACCTAGCCTTGTGCTAGTAGTAAATTTCTTAAATCTTCATCTTGTTCATGTATTTTGTGGTTAATAGATGATTAATGGTTAAAAACTTATGAAACTCTAAAAGAACTTACATTAACCTTGAACATAAAGAATGAAGGATAAAGAGAAGTTATGTGTGTAAATCATGTAGATCTTGTGTTGTTATGATTCTTGGTTGATTATCTGATGTTTTTCTAGTTAATATTGATGTTTGATGTTGTTGAGGTCACTAAACATGTTAACGGAATCAATCGAACACAAGTTAGTAAGTTAAAGAATGAAAACAGAATTTGTCCAAGTTTTACAGCCAACTTCAGTTGGCTGTAAACAGGTCATAAACTCAACAAAAAACTGATATTTTGAGTCTAAAACGTGTTATTATGAAATTACGGTTCTAATGGCACTGGAATCATAATTTTTGGACTTCGTTTACTATTTTTAAAGCGTCATTTTGTAACAGCAGCTAGAGCTGCATTTTTGCTGCTGAAAATATACATTCTGTTTTCTGCCATAACTTGCATCCTGTGTAGAGTTAGATCATGAAACTTGTACTGTAAATGACCACTGATGCATTTGTAATCCTCCCACTAGAATTTCGTAAATCGGACTTACGATGAATTTTTAATAAATTGTTTCGTGGACTGTGGTCAGAAAAAGATAAATCTGAGTTCAGTCCGGAAAATGAATTTTTATAAAATATTAGTAATAAAATGGACCCCGATATTTTTACATAATAAAATTTGGAACGTTTAAGACATTCTGTAAAAATTTGGGAATTTTTGGAATAAGTTAACTATTTTATTAAAATGTCCAAAAACAGCCGGTTTTGAATATTAATGCTGAAATGACATAAGTTGTAATTTGCATGTTTAAATGTCGGGTAAGTTATCTGTGAATGATATAATGTGTTATATGTGTTATGTGCATTATCGCATGTTTGTTTATGAGTGGGGAATGGATGGGAAACTTATATGGGCATAAACCGTTAAAGTGATGCATGTTATGTGATAGATACGTGTAGGAACTTTGTGCTCTATTTGAAAACCACTAAATGACTAACTGGTAAATCATACTAGGACGTGATTGACCGACCTTGACTGTTAGCTATATTTGAGAATCTAACCGAGCAAACCGAGGTGAGTTCACACTTTCTACAAGGCATGGGATTCCCGGTGGTTTGGGAATGGGTTAAAGAATTTAGAAATGAAATCTACATATCCTCCTTGGGTATGGTATGTACGGCCATCCTCCATAGGTAGGATGCCATTATTAATCCTAT
The DNA here is from genome assembly GCA_030545235.1 of Helianthus tuberosus. Classification (NCBI taxonomy): domain Eukaryota; kingdom Viridiplantae; phylum Streptophyta; class Magnoliopsida; order Asterales; family Asteraceae; genus Helianthus; species Helianthus tuberosus. Next base: position 170,995,502 of record CM060448.1, on the reverse strand, counting down.
GAATTCTTCTGGTGCAGAATACGTACGTTCGTCCTCCTGGTGTAGGACAACAACCTTAAAAACTAGCTAGACAAAACTCTATCAATAAGTCCCTCTTCATTATATCGACTTAATCGCCGAGGCCAATGGCGAGCGGGTCATTAGTTAATAGCGCTATTAGGTTTAACAAACCTCACACCGTGCCGGTCGGACGGGCGTGTACTATTGGACTATGGCAGATTGTCAGTGATGATAGACGCTGATATAGGGCACAACTTATTTGCGTAGTAGTCGATATCATACCGTCTAGTAGTTCAAACGGGGAAAGCCCCCACTGATTATGGTTATGGTTTGGGTAATGAAAAAGGAACTGGTTAAACATACTTTCAACTACGGGGTAACCCCCACGACAATTAAGCCAACGAAAGTCAAACCACGTTTTTCAGAAACAACTTAAAACTAAACAACCAAACGTGAACTCACTCAACTTTGTTGTTGACTCGTTGTTACATGCCTTACAGGTCGTTAAACGCTTGGAGCTTGCACGAGGAAGGAGTCGTTGTGGTGTACGGACTGTTATGTTCCGTGTTTATTATTTAAATCCTTATGAACTTATTAAACTTGCGTTTTGAACTTTAACTTATAAACTATGGACTTGTGCTCTTGGATTTACTTTTATTCTTCCGCTGTTTAAACTAAACATGGTTAACTAGCTTTGGTCACCAATCGTATTGTGGTTGGTCTTATTTACTTAATTACGATGTTCAATATGATTGGTGGCTCGATCCTGGTCACGTCACGCCTCCAAGCGGTGGTACTCCGCATGGTGGATTTTGGGGGTGTGACAAAATTAATTTACCACTCTTAGATGCAATCAAGCAAGTGCCTTCATATGCTAAATACTTGAAAGATTTATGATTTTGGTCCACTTCAAGTGTCGAACACCACCGTGGTGTTAGCCGACTTGACCCCTAAACTCCCCCGTGGGATAGTCACGGATGTAATAGTCAAGGTCGAGGACTTTTACTATCCGGTGGACTTTCTTGTATTAGATTATGTCTCCTTGGACCGAACCAAGCAACCAACGGTGATCCTCGGTCGACCATTTTTGGAAACATCGAATGCTCAAATTAATTGCAAATCGGGCACGGTCGACATGACTTTTGGTAACCGTCGGCTGCGGTTAAATGTCTTTTCAGGATTGACGGATCCTCTAGTCGGCAATGAATGCTATATGGCGGACACTGTTGACGAGTGTATACCTCTGTGCGACATTAGTGTCGAAGAAGAGAACACAATAGAGGAATGTTTCATGTTTGACAGGTTACAAGGAGAAACGAATCGAAGCATGGATGAAGAAGTGAGAGAGTTGGAGGTTATGGCGGCTAAAGAAGGAAGGCCCACTTGGACACATCAAGTGGAAAGTCTTCCGGAGAGCATCGATACAAAGTTGAAGCCATCATTAGAAGAGCCTCATGTGCTAGAGTTGAAGGTGCTACCCAAGCATCTTAAGTATGCTTATGTGGGTGAAGGTAGCACGCTCCCGGTAATTATTGCATCTAACTTGACCGAGGAGCAAGAAGAGAAGTTGATGAGAATTTTGGTCACTCATAGAGCCGCTATCGGGTGGACCATTGCGGATTTGAAGGGAATTAGTCCCTCGGTAGTGGTGCACAAGATCATCACTGAAGATGGCATGAGTCCTTCTCGTGACACGCAACGGAGATTAAATCCAAACATGCGAGAAGTTGTTAAGAAGGAGGTATTGAAGTGGCTAGATGCGGGTATTATATACCCTATCTCGGATAGCCAATGGGTGAGCCCGACACAAACAGTTCCGAAGAAGGCGGGTACTAATGGACTATGGCAGATTGTCAGTGATGATAGATGCTGATATAGGGCACAACTTTTTTGCGTAGTAGTCGATATCATACCGTCTAGTAGTTCAAACGGGGAAAGCCCCCACTGATTATGGTTATGGTTTGGGTAATGAAAAAGGAACTGGTTAAACATACTTTCAACTACGGGGTAACCCCCACGGCAATTAAGCCAACGAAAGTCAAACCACGTTTTTCAGAAACAACTTAAAACTAAACAACCAAACGTGAACTCACTCAACTTTGTTGTTGACTCATTGTTACATGCCTTACAGGTCGTTAAACGTTTGGAGCTTGCACGAGGAAGGAGTCGTTGTGGTGTACGGATTGTTATGTTCCGTGTTTATTATTTAAATCCTTATGAACTTATTAAACTTGCGTTTTGAACTTTAACTTATAAACTATGGACTTATGCTCTTGGATTTACTTTTATGCTTCCGCTGTTTAAACTAAACATGGTTAACTAGCTTTGGTCACCAATTGTATTGTGGTTGGTCTTATTTACTTAATTACGATGTTCAATATGATTGGTGGCTCGATCCTGGTCACGTCACGCCTCCAAGAGGTGGTACTCCGCATGGTGGATTTTGGGGGTGTGACAGATTGGTATCAGAGCCATTGGTTATAGTGAACTTGGTTTTAAAAAGGGAAAAGCTTTTTGATAAAACCAGACTATAACCTGTACAGTGTTCAACGATCCACAACGACGCTTCACTCCACGTGCAAGACTCGACACCATAAGTGGTATGATTTATGTTATATTGTCGGTTAGATAGTTCTCACTGTGCATTAGATAATGTGATAATTGCTATTTGAACCCTGTGTGCTTACTCTCTATTGTCGTCCCACACTTACGCACTTTCGCGACACCTTTCTCACTTACGTTGCTTCAATATGAAGATCATGAGAGGACGCGGAGGACGTATCAACCTCACTCAAGCCTAGTTGACGGCTTTGATCAACGAACTAGTCGCTGAGGCACTCGCAGCTAACCCTGCAGGAGGTATAACCTGCCATACCAACTCGCCTTAGGACGTTTAGATCCTACCTTCGCAAACCAACCCTCATGCTTAACCTTATCTTTTATTCTCGCGCAACAGGTCAACATGATCAGCCTCCTGTGTGCACGTTCAAAACGTTCATGGACTGCCGACCTACTATTTTCAGTGGCACTGAAGGAGCTGTAGGCCTCCTCCACTGGTTTGAGAAGCTCGAGTCTATCTTTGAGATGTGCGAATGCCCCGAGGCTCGTAGAGTGAAGTATGCTCCTGGTACTCTTGAAGGAATAGCGCTCACGTGGTGGAACGCTCAGGTTCAGATGCTGGGGTTGGTTGCTGCTAATGCCACCCCATGGAACGATTTCAAGGAAATGATCAAGGAAAAGTATTGTAGCCGTGATGACATCCACAAACTAGAGGTGGAGTTTTTCAACCTGAAAATGACGGGGTCTGAGATTGAGGCGTATACGAAAAGGTCGAATGAGCTGGCCATCTTGTGCCCTACCATGATGGACCCTCCCATCAAACGAATTGAGCTGTATCTCAAGGGCCTTGTACCAGAGATTCAAAGTCACGTGACTTCAGCCAACCTGGGTACCATACAGCAAATCATCAAGTTGGCCCATCGACTCACTGACCACGCGGTGGAGCAAAACTGGCTGCCCAAACGAATCAGTGCCACAGCTACTTCTGATGCACCTACCGACAACAAGCGAAAATGGGATGGGAACTCCAGTAAGGGTTCTGCTTCGGTTCAGTCTCAGCAGCGAAAGACTGATGACTACCAGAGTCCCGGTCAGCAATCTTCCGGTAATCAAGGACAGGGTGGATACCGAGGAAACCACCCCAAGTGCAACTGGTGCAACAAGCATCACAGCGGGCAGTGCAACAAAGGTCGATGTCAGAGATGTCAAAAGCTGGGTCATGAAGCTAAGGATTGCAGGAGCCCGCGTCCTGCGAATCAGAATCGCCACCAGCAACAAGCTCCACAGAACCACCAGCAGCAACAACAACAGGGCAATAAAGGATGCTTTCAGTGTGGCGCGCTGAAGGCCACTTTAAGAGAAACTGTCCCCAACTGAACCGGAATCAAAACAACAACAACCAAGGAAACGGGAACCACAATGGGAACAACAATGGAGGCAATAACGGGGGTAACAATAATGGCAACGGTGCCAGGGGACGTGTGTTCGTGCTGGGTCAGGGTGATGCAAGGAACGACCCCAACGTTATGATGGGTAAGTTTCTTCTGGACGACTTCTTTGTTACTGTTTTATTCGATTCGGGTGCCGATACTAGTTATGTATCCTTAAAAGTTAGTCAAATACTTAAGCGTACTCCAACACTTTTGAACACCAAACACACGGTAGAACTAGCCAACAGTAAAAGTCTTGAAGCCACACACGTAGTTAAAGGTTGTAACCTCGTCTTAGCTGGTCAGACTTTCTCTATCGATCTCATCCCTATCACACTTGGTAGTTTCGACGTCGTTATTGGGATGGATTGGCTATCTCATCATCAAGCGGAGATTGTTTTCAAGGAGAAAATCGTCCGCATCCCTCGTTCTGGTGAAGAACCTCTCATGATTTATGGCGACAAGAGTGGTGCTGTCGAAGGCATCATCTCTTTCCATAAGGCCCAGAAATGTTTGCAAAAGGGCCACACTGCCATTCTGGCACTCGTTACTGACACATCAACGGAAGAGAAGAGAATTGAAGACATTCCTATTGTGCGCGACTTTCCTGAGGTATTTCCTGAGGAATTACCTGGTCTTCCGCCTCATCGCCAAGTTGAGTTTCAAATCGAGCTAGCTCCTGGAGCAGCGCCAGTAGCTCGAGCACCATATCGTCTAGCTCCATCAGAACTTGAAGAACTATCCACACAATTACAAGAACTCTTGGAAAAGGGTTTCATACGTCCTAGCTCTTCACCCTGGGGAGCTCCAGTCTTGTTTGTGAAGAAGAAAGATGGTACTTTCAGAATGTGTATCGACTACCGCGAACTTAACAAGGTGACCGTGAAGAATCGTTATCCTCTCCCACGTATTGACGACTTGTTCGACCAGTTGCAAGGGTCGAGCTATTACTCCAAAATTGATTTGAGATCGGGGTACCATCAGCTGAGAGTCCGAGATGAGGACGTCTCCAAAACAGCATTCAGAACTCGTTACGGCCATTACGAGTTTCTGGTCATGCCTTTCAGGTTGACGAATGCACCAGCGGTCTTCATGGATCTCATGAACCGAGTATGCAAACCTTACCTGGATAAGTTCGTTATTGTGTTCATCGACGATATCCTGATCTATTCTAAGAGTCAGGAGAAACACGAGCAGCATCTACGACTTATGCTGGAACTTCTTCGAAAAGAGCAGTTGTATGCCAAGTTTTCGAAATGTGACTTCTGGCTTCGCGAAGTCCACTTTCTAGGCCATGTGGTAAACAAGGATGGAATTAATGTGGATCCATCTAAGGTTGAATCGATCAAGAACTGGCCTGCACCCCGCACACCAACAGAAATCCGCCAATTCTTGGGTTTGGCAGGATATTACAGAAGGTTTATCAAGGATTTCTCAAAGATTGCGCAACCTCTCACTTCACTGACTCGGAAGGGTGTCACCTATCGTTGGGGTGATGCACAGGAGTCCGCATTTCAGCACTTGCAGGATAGCCTTTGTAGCGCGCCTATCCTCTCATTGCCTGAAGGCACAGATGATTTTGAGGTTTATTGCGACGCTTCCATCCAAGGACTTGGTTGCGTGTTAATGCAACATGATAAGGTCATTGCCTACGCATCACGCCAACTTAAGGTTCACGAAAGGAACTACACTACGCACGACTTGGAATTGGGAGCAGTTGTTTTCACGCTTAAGATATGGAGACACTACCTATACGGTACCAAATGCACCATCTACACCGATCACAGGAGTCTCGAGCATATCTTCAAGCAAAAGGAATTAAATATGCGACAACGCCGATGGGTTGAGCTCTTGAACGATTATGAATGCGCTATCAAATACCATCCGGGCAAGGCCAATGTTGTGGTCGACGCCCTCAGTCGAAAGGATACTCTACCTAAGCGTGTACGTGCGTTACAGCTTACCATCCAATCTAACCTTCCCGTTCAGATCCGAGATGCTCAGGTTAAAGCATTGAAAGCAGAGAACATCAGGGCCGAGTCCTTGCGAGGATCGAGGCAGCGGCTAGAGCAAAAGGAAGACGGCGCTTACTATGTAACAGGGCGCATCTGGATTCCACTTTATGGAGACCTACGCGAGCTTGTGATGGATGAAGCACACAAGTCTCGTTATTCGGTACATCCTGGTTCGGATAAAATGTACCACGACCTCAAGACTACGTATTGGTGGCCTGGCATGAAAGCCCACATAGCAACCTACGTCAGTAAGTGCTTGACTTGTGTGAGAGTCAAGACTGAATATCAGAAACCATCAGGCCTACTACAACAACCAGAAATCCCGAAATGGAAATGGGAGCAAATTTCCATGGATTTCGTTACTGGTCTGCCCAGATCTCAACGCGGAAATGATACCATTTGGGTGATCGTGGATCGACTGACCAAGTCTGCATATTTTCTGGCAATCAAGGAAACGGATAAGTTTTCTACTTTAGCAGACATCTACCTAAAGGAAGTAGTATCAAGGCACGGAGTGCCAACCTCCATCATTTCTGATCGTGACACGCGTTTTACTTCTGAACTGTGGCAAGCTATGCACAAGTCTTTTGGCTCACGTTTAGATATGAGCACCGCTTATTGATGCGTGTGAAGTGTTATATTTATTAGGTGTATATTTTAAGCCCCTTTAACACTTTTTTAGTCAAGTTTTAAATTTATAAAACACGATATTTACTAACACTAGACACACATATGGGCAAGTGCACCCATCGTGAGAGTAGTATAGTGTTGGCAATATACCGAGGTCGTCCAAGAACACAAGAGCTTTTAGTACCGGTTTATCCTCAACGTCTAATCAAATCAAAAAGTTTAGAAAAATGTTTTAAGCTAAGAAAAATAAAAACTAACTAAAAATGCTGAAAATAAAAAAAAAATAAAAACAGATAGACAAGATGAATCACTTGGATCCGACTCGTGTATAGTGTAACCTTTGATTATTTCCGCACTTTTGCACTATTTTAAGAGATTATCTTAGTTATTGTAGTAGGCCCCTCTTTTGAAGGTGACGTTACCCTCACCCCAGTAGTTTGAGTCAGCAAGGATACAATCCTAAAAGGGTGGATTATTGAAAGATAATTAATTAAGTTATTAATGCAAATTATGGTAGGCCCCTCTTTTGGAGGTGACGTTACCCTCGACTAAGTAGTCTGAGTCAGCAGGGATACAGTCCTAAATAGCCGGGTTATAGTATTAATAGTAGTTAACTTATAAAGGGATCAAAGAGTTTGGACCCCCGCCATCCAATACCGTTAAGTATTGAAGGAGGTCCTACTAAATTTGACCCAGGTCCATTGCAGGACCTCTATACGCTGAACAATGGCAAGACCTTTACCAAACCGTTCCCTTAACCCCTGACCAGGTAGCCAACATACCTCCATATAGACCGTGGAGATATGAATGGTGAAAATCTTTTATTTTATATAGACAGTAAAATAATGCCAAGACACCACGGACAAACGATAAGGAAAGATCACCTTCAACATAAGAAACTAGTTATTAAATTCATTAATACAAAACCAAATAAAAAGTGCGAAAAGATTAGAAATAAAAAGTGTTACACTAGACACTTGTCTTCACCAAGTGATGTAAGAGACTTAGGCAAACATGGCCTTAATTGTCAAGAACTCTTACGATCAATCTTGGATCCCGAGACGACTCACACACTCTATGATGGACAATGGATGATGGTTGTGGATGATGGCGTTATGGTGGTGGTGGGTGAAGTGTGAGAGAGGTGGTGTGCCAAGGGATGGTTTGAGCTTGAGCCAAGCACTCCTATTTATAGCCTGTACAGAAGCCTGGACACGGCCCCGTGTCCGGTGGGCACGGCCCCGTGTCCACATCCTTCTCTTTCTTCATTTAATGCAGCTTTGTCTTATTAGTTGACCACGCCCCCGTGTCCGCTGAGCACGACCCCGTGTGTAGAAGAATCTTTGTACTATGAAGATTTGCCTGGATTGTGCGAATCTTATAGTTGACCACGGCCCCGTGTCCGCTGAGCACGGCCCCGTGGTGGGCAATAGAAGCTTCTACAACATTGTCTTTTCTGCTGACACTTGGGCACGCCCCCGTGCTGGCTGAGCACGGGGCGTGTTCAGTCTTCTGTTATCTTGTTTTGCTTGGGAAGATGCTGTCGTGGGGTCGGGCATGTCACGTCTTGTTCCTTTTCTTGTATTTATGTTAGATTTTGATGTCTTTTTGCTTCTTTTGTTAATTTGAGCTCATTTAATCCTGAAAATACAAAAGGAAGACAAAAGCACACTTTTTCCAACATTAGTACTAAAAAAGGGTTAGTTTTATGCCACAATTGATGAAATTTATATGTTGCATTTTGCACACATCAAATACCCCCACACTTGAATCTTTGCTTGTCCTCAAGCAAAACTCTTTAATATATGGCTATTACACTCCCAAATGGAATGGGTAGAGAAGAAGGTTTTTGGGCTTGTCATAGAGTGTCGGGATTTCCAAGATTCTTTATTAAGTTTTATTTTTATTTATTTACAATCCTATTCGTCATGATTTATTTAAAACTTTTCATAAGATAAATTACTTATTAGGGCATAACATGCCTCTTTAAAATTCTATTTATATACAAGTTCACATACCTCACGGGGATCACTCAACACTCGGCCGAAGATGTATTTTTGTGAATCACTCGAGAGCAGCATGGAACTTACTCCTACCATAGGCTTGCCAAGCAATCAATCCTCCTCCTTTTTAACTTATATACCTTTGTAAATATCAAGAGGACTTTGTGGGTGAAGGGTTAGGCTTGGGTTAAAGGTAGGTGGTTGGGTTAGTGGTTAGTAGAAAAAGGGCGAAAAGCGTAACAAGCGTCGGTTTTCGTAAGACTTTTTATTTTTTTACTTTTATTTTGATGAAGCTATTATGCAAACAAAGTTATTTTTTATGAACTTGTTTGTTTATTTTCTTTTGCTTCATCATCAACACACATATATATATATACATATTTTTTTTTTGAAGAAAAGTCATATGAAAAACAGAACTTGTTACTAAAACAAAGGGTTAAAAATGAAAAAGGTTTTGGTGGGAAAAAAGGGTGTTTGGTTTGGGTTATGAAATGAAAAGGTTTAGGCTCAAAGGGGCTAACTAGGGGGATTTTGGGTAGGTGGTAAAAAAAATAATGGTGTAGAAATAAAAAGGGTTAGTCCTAATGCCTCCATCATTTACTTACTCGGGTTCAAGTTGGTAAGGACCGGGAATGTATCGTCATGGCAAGTTCTAGAGTCGTAAGAACCAAGCGGCTATTCACACAAGAAACGAAAAATGAGCATTTAGTCTAATGATATGTAATTGTATGCTCAATAAAGGCTCAAAACTCACTTTTGTGGGAATGGGTTTTTATGTGATCAAGTATATATAATCAAATTTTAACTAAGTTTGCCATGCCTTTTCATAATTTTCTTATGTTGGTTCTTTTTATCACGACGCTATCGGTTGTAAATTCGTAAAAATATAACCTTTTTAGAACTTGAAATTCCCGAGTTAAACCTAGACAAGTAAAAAAAATTGAATTTTTTTTTAATGATTAGCGGTTCCTATAGAGTTTTGTGTAAGGCTTGTATTTAGGACTTGCAAGATTCAAGGTTTTAGCATCCCCCCACACTTAAATTACACATTGTCCTCAATGTGTCCCAAAAATAAGTTTTTAAGTTGATTGAATGTGTAAAAGGTGTAATTTAAGCAAAAATTTTGTGTTACTGGGCGCTGAACACGGCCCCATGTTCAAGTGCCAGTAACAAAATTAAATCAAGAGAAACAGAAGCCTGGACACGGGGGCGTGTTGGGTGAACACGGCCCGTGTCCAGTTACCTGAACTGGGTCTTTTCTGCAGACTGTGCAGCACGGGGCCGTGTTCGGCAGACACGGCCCGTGCCGAACTTACTGTAAACGAAGAATTTTGTCGGACGGCTCTGTTTTCCTGCATGGGGTGCTGGTTCAAGTTTCTCTTGTATCCTTTGTCATCTCAAGTGTATTTTATTCATTTCAACACCACCCAAACACCAAATTAACTAAAAATCATCATTCATTAAGTCATAGAGAGTTACATACTAGTCCTAAAAATGAAAAATGAAACAGAAAATAAAAGTTAAAAGTCCTAATATTAAATAGATCAAGTGATCCGTAAAATCTTCCTAAGGAGCCCTACTTCTACAATAAGAACCAAAATTCCGGAAATAGATTTCCGGTCTAAAAGCCGTGTAGAACTCCAAGCCGAACGGTGTCCCTTAGATGCTGCTAGAGCCATTCTTCTATCTCCCTCGGGAGAAGGGAGGCGGCTTCATGTTCCTCGACATCTTGTGGAGGAGGAGCGACACCAATCGGAACCCCTTGTAGTATGTCTCGAGGAGGCTCCGGACGTAGGGCGTACCATTCGGCCGGAATGATGACTTCCGGCACCACATTCCATGCCCTTTGGGTGATAATCGGTACCAAAGGAGGAGAGGCGAGAATGTTCAACCTTTGGTGCAAAAGGTTGACCTCCTGGAGATATCCTTCTAGTCCCACCGTCAAATGATTAATGCGGTCGACCAATGCCTCTTCCAAACTTGTTACTTCATCAAGGGCTTCTCTTAAGGCGTAAACATAGTTTACAAGAGAATCCTCAACCGTTGATGATCTTCTCCCCTGCCAGTTGTTTCTGGAATGCGACGAAGAGTTTCCGCTTGTTCTGCTTGCCATTCTGAGAAAACATACCGAAAAGAGTTCAATTTTATGGATCCAGTACTTCGGACACGGCCCCGTGTTCAGCGAACACGGCCCCGTGTTCAGATATCTGCAGGATTTATGAACAAGGAATCTTGGGGTTTCAAATTGTTTTTATGATTTTTGAAGCATTTTTTAACTTAAACAACTTAAAACATTGTTATAGAACTTATTTTTAACAAGATTCCATGAACAAAAATCTAACAAACATCTCAATAAGGCTTGAAATTATGGAAGGTTCAAGCTTTAATGGAAGTATGAGGAAAATTGAAGAAGATGATAGTGGATAAAAGAGGAAAGGACAAGAAGATAGTTGAGAAACTTCTTTTAGAAAATACCTAGGATGGTATGTGAGAATATTCCTCAAATCTCTGTCCCTGGAATGGTTCAAATGTGAAGGATTCTTGGCTGCATTTATAGAAAACGACAGTACGTTGCGCACGACCCCGTGTCGGCTGGACACGGCCCGAAGGGAATCTTTGGGTGGACACGGGAGCGTGCTGACCTGGACACGGCCCCGTGTCTAGAAGCTGTCTTAAGGAATTCGTCTATTTTCAAGGAACTTTCCCGGATCGGGCGGTTCCTTACTGGATGGAACAACCCCAAAGTGCCTAAGATACCTTAATTGCTCTAGATTGAGACGAGAACGCAAGAGGTTGTCGGTGAGGGTGATTCCTATGCTATATGTAGGTGGATAAGTCCAACCCTTTTCCGGGCTCTCGTTAAAGAAGGTGTATGTCGAATCGCTCAGGTCTATGTATGCATCAAACAAAGTTGATGGGGAGTCCTTCACGGCACAATCGACACAGGGACGACTATCGCTCAAGTCCTCACTAGAGTTAGGAGTATCGTCGGAAACAATGAAGTTGTTTGAATGCGGTTCCAACCCTTCTTCTTGGCTATTGTCTTGGAAAAGATTATTGAAATCTTTCCTAAGTTCTTTTAACCAATCAATAATTAGATCTTCTAGTTGAAATAATTCATCGAGAAGCATTTCTCCTAGAATATCTGGTTGGGAGCATTCGAGGGAGAGATAGGGATTATTTTTACTTTCGCCCCTCTTAAGGATACTAGGAAATGATGGGTCTATATAGTGGGGTTTATAATTTAGAAAATAACATTCTAATTCTTTATGGTTACCACCACATAATTGACACCACATAGTACCATAAGAGTGCCGAAAGTAAAAAGTATCAGTATCACTCATGTTTGTGTCAGAAATTACCAACCGTCGGGATCTTACGGTTCTGTTTTCAGTAACTGAAACTTGGGCACGGGGGCGTGTTAAGTGGGCACGGCCCCGTGTTCAGCTTACTGTCTGACTTAAAACAGGATTGCCAGTTCCAATGATTGGGCACGGGGCGTGTTCAGCGGGCACGGCCCGTGCTGAGTTCTGCAGAAGCTGAAAAATTAAGAAAAATCCTAAAAAAAATGAAAAATAAGAAAAACGATTAGGCCGTTGATTCCTAACTTTCTTAAAATCCTTGTGTCCCCGGCAACGGCGCCAAAAACTTGATGGGTGTCGAGTGTTATATTTATTAGGTGTATATTTTAAGCCCCTTTAACACTTTTTTAGTCAAGTTTTAAATTTATAAAACACGATATTTACTAACACTAGACACACATATGGGCAAGTGCACCCATCGTGAGCGTAGTATAGTGTTGGTAAGATACCGAGGTCGTCCAAGGACACAAGAGCTTTTAGTACCGGTTTATCCTCAACGTCTAATCAAATCAAAAAGTTTAGAAAAATGTTTTAAGCTAAGAAAAATAAAAACTAACTAAAAATGCTGAAAATAAAAATAAAAATAAAAACAGATAGACAAGATGAATCACTTGGTTCCGACTCGTGTATAGTGTAACCTTTGATTATTTCCGCACTTATGCACTATTTTAAGAGATTATCTTAGTTATTGTAGTAGGCCCCTCTTTTGAAGGTGACGTTACCCTCACCCCAGTAGTTTGAGTCAGCAAGGATACAATCCTAAAAGGGTGGATTATTGAAAGATAATTAATTAAGTTATTAATGCAAATTATGGTAGGCCCCTCTTTTGGAGGTGACGTTACCCTCGACTAAGTAGTCTAAGTCAGCAGGGATACAGTCCTAAATAGCCGGGTTATAGTATTAATAGTAGTTAACTTATGAGGGGATCAAAGAGTTTGGACCCCCGCCATCCAATACCGTTAAGTATTGAAGGAGGTCCTACTAAATTTGACCCAGGTCCATTGCAGGACCTCTAAACGTTGAACAATGGCAAGACCTTTACCAAACCGTTCCCTTAACCCCCGACCAGGTAGCCAACATACCTCCATATAGACCGTGGAGATATGGATGGTGAAAATCTTTTATTTTATATAGACAGTAAAATAATGCCAAGACACCACGGACAAATGATAAGGAAAGATCACCTTCAACATAAGAAACTAGTTATTAAAGTCATTAATACAAAACCAAATAAAAAGTGCGAAAAGATTAGAAATAAAAAGTGTTACACTAGACACTTGTCTTCACCAAGTGATGTAAGAGACTTAGGCAAACATGGCCTTGATTGTCAAGAACTCTTACGATCAATCTTGGATCCCGAGACGACTCACACACTCTATGATGGACAATGGATGATGGTGGTGGATGATGGTGTTATGGTGGTGGTGGGTGGTGGGTGAAGTGTGAGAGAGGTGGTGTGCCAAGAGATGGTTTGAGCTTGAGCCAAGCACTCCTATTTATAGCCTGTACAGAAGCTTGGACACGGCCCCGTGTCCGGTGGGCACGGCCCCGTGTCCACATCCTTCTCTTTCTTCATTTAATGCAGCTTTGTCTTATTAGTTGACCACGCCCCCGTGTCCGCTGAGCACGACCCCGTGTGCAGAAGAATCTTTGTACTATGAAGATTTGCCTGGATTGTGCGAATCTTATAGTTGACCACGGCCCCGTGTCCGCTGAGCACGGCCCCGTGGTGGGCAATAGAAGCTTCTACAACTTTGTCTTTTCTGCTGACACTTGGGCACGCCCCCGTGCTGGCTGAGCCCGGGGCGTGCTCAGTCTTCTGCTATCTTGTTTTGCTTGGGAAGTTGTCGTGGGGTCGGGCATGTCACGTCTTGTTCCTTTTCTTGTATTTATGTTAGATTTTGATGTCTTTTTGCTTCTTTTGTTAATTTGAGCTCATTTAATCCTGAAAATACAAAAGGAAGACAAAAGCACACTTTTTCCAACATTAGTACTAAAAAAGGGTTAGTTTTATGCCACAATTGATGAAATTTATATGTTGCATTTTGCACACATCAAATACCCCCACACTTGAATCTTTGCTTGTCCTCAAGCAAAACTCTTTAATATATGGCTATTACACTCCCAATGGAATGGGTAGTGAAGAAGGTTTTTGGGCTTGTCATAGAGTGTCGGGATTTCCAAGATTCTTTATTAAGTTTTATTTTTATTTATTTACAATCCTATTCGTCATGATTTATTTAAAACTTTTCATAAGATAAATTACTTATTAGGGCATAACATGCCTCTTTAAAATTCTATTTATATACAAGTTCACATACCTCACGGGGATCACTCAACACTCGGCCGAAGATGTATTTTTGTGGATCACTCGAGAGCGGCAAGGAACTTACTCCTACCATAGGCTTGCCAAGCAATCAATCCTCCTCCTTTTTAACTTATATACCTTTGTAAATATCAAGAGGACTTTGTGGGTGAAGGGTTATGCTTGGGTTAAAGGTAGGTGGTTGGGTTAGTGGTTAGTAGAAAAAGGGCGAAAAGCGTAACAAGCATCGGTTTTCGTAAGACTTTTTATTTTTTACTTTTATTTTGATGAAGCTATTATGCAAACAAAGTTATTTTTGATGAACTTGTTTGTTTATTTTCTTTTGCTTCATCATCAACACATATATTTTTTTTTTTTTTTTGAAGAAATGTCATATGAAAAACCGAACTTGTTACTAAAACAAAGGGTTAAAAATGAAAAAGGTTTTGGTGGGAAATAAGGGTGTTTGGTTTGGGTTATGAAATGAAAAGGTTTAGGCTAAAAGGGGCTAACTAGGGGGATTTTGGGTAGGTGGTAAAAAAAAATAATGGTGTAGAAATAAAAAGGGTTCACTAGTACAGAAGTGAGCATTAGACGCGGTTAAAATAGTTTTTAGTCGCGGTTTCAAACCCCGACTTAAAATGCCGTGGCTAAAAATGGGTTTTTTATAAGACGCGGTTTGCTGAACCCTGTCTTAAAATAAACCACCGCGACTAAAAAGATGTTCATACTTTTACAGAAATATTTTTAGTCAGCATTATGAACCGCGACTTAAAATCATTTTACAATTTTAGGAAAACTTTTTAGTTAGTGTTGGATGAACCGCGACTTAAGAAAGTTATAATAATTTGAAGATTACGTAACTTTCATTCAAATCTCATATCAAAACATCACTACAAGTTGAATTCGCATGATATTTTGTTATTAACCAAGTTGAAGTCAATAATCCAACAAAACGTGAATAATTTTCATTAAAATCTGTTTACATGATTTCTACAAATTCAACAAAACACGATTAACTCGCCGGAGCTTGACGGTGGTGGTGGTGGTCCGGTGGAGCTTGACGGTGGTGGTGGTACGGTGCAGTGCCGGAGGTCGATGGTGGCGGTTGGCGGCTGAAGCTTCAGCGATGATGACGGTGACGAAGATGCTCGCTGATGACGGTGACGAAGATGCCTCAAACCTTGGAGCACTGATAAACAAAGATCATAAACAAAGATTATACTCACTACAAGAAAAAAAAAACAGTTCTTTTATTTATGTAATTCAAGGGTTTTATTTTAAGTGAAAAAAAAACTACAAGAAACTACCGATCATACTCACACCTGTTGGAGTTTGATGAAGGAAGGTGAAGGTTGAAATGGGTTTGTGTTTTAGGAAGGAAAAGGTATAAGGGGATGTGTGTTTGTTTGAGCAGGAGGTTGATGGTGGCCATTGGATCTATTTTTAATCAATGATCAGTAACAAATCTGGAAGAAGCACACGGATTGAGCCCTTTAGTTATATTTTAAGTCAGGGGTTTGTAAACACCGTCTAAAGCTATGTAAGCATATTTTAAGTCGGGGTTCATATCAAAATACGTGAATTTTATTAGTGTTAAATTATATTTTAAGTCAGGGTTTGTAAAACACCGTCTAAAGCTATGTAAGCATATTTTAAGTCAGGGTTCGTAAGGATATTTCGTTAAGATCCTGATGTCATGAGATTGTGTGTGTATATTTAGACGGGGTTATGTGCATTACCGCGTCTAAAAACAAAATTGAACCTCGTCTAATGGTTACTTGTGTACTAGTGGTTAGTCCTAATGCCTCCATCATTTATTTACTCGGGTTCGAGTTGGTAAGGACCGGGAATGTATCGTCATGGCAAGTTCTAGAGTCGTAAGAACCAAGCGGCTATTCACACAAGAAACGAAAAATGAGCATTTAGTCTAATGATATGTAATTGTATGCTCAATAAAGGCTCAAAACTCACTTTTGTGGGAATGGGTTTTTATGTGATCAAGTATATATAATCAAATTTTAACTAAGTTTGCCATGCCTTTTCATAATTTTCTTATGTTGGTTCTTTTTATCACGACGCTATCGGTTGTAAATTCGTAAAAATATAACCTTTTTAGAACTTGAAATTCCCGAGTTAAACCTAGACAAGTAAAAAAAATTGAAATTTTTTTTAAAAAATTTGGGGTGATTAGCGGTTCCACGTGTCAAATCTGAAGAAGTGTCTGTCAGATGAGACCCTCATAGTTCCTCTCAAGGAACTCACTATCGACGACCAGCTGCGATTCGTCGAGGAACCTGTAGAGATTACGGATCGAGATGTTAAGATTCTCAAGCGCACAAGAATACCTCTCGTTCGAGTTCGTTGGGATTCCCGTCGTGGCCCAGAGTATACCTGGGAACGAGAAGACCAAATGAAACTCAAGTACCCCCAGCTGTTTAAGAAAAACGCAACCACTACTGAGGCTGAAGCTACTGCAGAATTTCGGGACGAAATTCCAAATCAACGGGGGGATGATGTGACACCCCAGGAAAACCAGCAAACCAACGCAACTTAACTAGCTTCCTCAGTAACCACGCGCTAAATTTCGGGACGAAATTCTCTTAACAGGGGGAGAATGTGACAACCCTCAAATTTGCATGTATTCCGTACAATTTATTAATAACAATTAAAGTGCTTGATGACTGTGCTGAACCATTTAACTGCTCTCTGATTACTGTGTTATACTTACATGTATTTGTTAACATACTAGTAGTATACAGAAAAGTTACTACTATAGTCCAGTATGCCTTCCTGAGTGTAAAAATTAAAAACGTTGCAAAAATATACATGTAGGACACTTTATGGATTAATTAAACACTTTAACGGAACAGTGTCAAACCGAACAACCGGACTTCACCCGGAACATAAAAATATTATTAAACACATTGTTCTTATTTTTCTTGAGCTAGAAAGGTTCCCCGAACAACTTAACACACCTTATAAACAAAAATGCATCATAACGATTAACTAGACACTTGCTTCTCTAACTAGATTGTAACCTTCCATTTGAAACTCAACCAAGTACCCCCCCCCCCCCTTGGGCCGGTTACATGGGACTTCCACCCCATGATTTTCTTGAATAAAATATTAGATATGTATTGTACAATTGAAGACACAATGTCCATTAGACAAAGGAGTGTTGGGGGGATTATAAGGAGGACCAAAGGCACTTGACTACACACACCACCAACATCACAAATCACTTGCAACTCTCTTTCCCTCTTCCTCTAGTCTCGGCTGAGATCAAGGCCACCACCACCACCATTACTTGATCACTTTCAAGCATTCTACAAGCACACAATGGTGTTAGAAGGTCGACAACGATGCTCGGTGTGTTCGGAAGTTGAAGGACCTCTCTCGTTTTCTTTTAACCACCACTTTTCCACACTTGAACTCCCCTAGCCTTGTGCTAGTAGTAAGTTTCTTAAATCTTCATCTTGTTCATGTATTTTGTGGTTAATAGATGATTAATGGTTAAAAACTTATGAAACTCTAAAAGAACTTACATTAACCTTGAACATAAAGAATGAAAAATGGATAAAGAGAAGTTATGTGTGTAAATCATGTAGATCTTGTGTTGTTATGATTCTTGGTTGATTATCTGATGTTTTTCTGGTTAATATTGATGTTTGATGTTGTTGAGGTCACTAAACATGTTAACGGAATCAATCGAACACAAGTTAGTAAGTTAAAGAATGAAAACAGAATCTGTCCAAGTTTTACAGCCAACTTCAGTTGGCTCTAAACAGGTCATAAACTCAACAAAAAACTGATATTTTGAGTCTAAAACATGTTATTATGAAATACGGTTCTAATGGCACCGGAATCATAATTTTTGGACTTCGTTTACTATTTTTAAAGCGTCATTTTGTAACAGCAGCTAGAGCTGCATTTTTGCTTCTGAAAATATACATTCTGTTTTCTGCCATAACTTGCATCCTGTGTAGAGTTAGATCATGAAACTTGTACTGTAAATGACCACTAATGTATTTGTAATCCTCCCACTGGAATTTCGTAAATCGGACTTACGATGAATTTTTAATAAATTGTTTCGTGGACTGTGGTCAGAAAAAGATAAATCTGAGTTCAGTCCGGAAAATGAATTTTTATAAAATATTAGTAATAAACTGGACCCCGGTATTTTTACACAATAAAATTTTGAACGTTTAAGACATTCTGTAAAAATTTGGGAATTTTTGGAATAAGTTAACTATTTTATTAAAATGTCCGAAAACAACCGGTTTTGAATATTAATACTGAAATGACATAAGTTGTAATTTGCATGTTTAAATGTCGGGTAAGTTATCTGTGAATGATATAATGTGTTATATGTGTTATGTGCATTATCGTATGTTTGTTTATGAGTGGGGAATGGATGGGAAACTTATATGGGCATAAACCGTTAAAGTGATGCATGTTATGTGATAGATACGTGTAGGAACTTTGTGCTCTATTTGAAAACCACTAAATGACTAACTGGTAAATCATACTAGGACGTGATTGACCAACCTTGACTATTAGCTATATTTGAGAATCTAACCGAGCAAACCGAGGTGAGTTCACACTTTCTACAAGGCATGGGATTCCCGGTGGTTTGGGAATGGGTTAAAGAATTTAGAAATGAAATCTACATATCCTCCTTGGGTAGGGTATGTACGGCCATCCTCCATAGGTAGGATGCCATTATTAATCCTATGAATTCTTCTGGTGCAGAATACGTACGTTCATCCTCCTGGTGTAGGACAACAACCTTAAAAACTAGCTAGACAAAACTCTATCAATAAGTCCCTCTTCATTATATCGACTTAATCGCCGAGGCCAATGGCGAGCGGGTCATTAGTTAATAGCACTATTAGGTTTAACAAACCTCACACCGTGCCGGTCGGACGGGCGTGTACTAATGGACTATGGCAGATTG
Source organism: Helianthus tuberosus (assembly GCA_030545235.1). Lineage (NCBI taxonomy): Eukaryota > Viridiplantae > Streptophyta > Magnoliopsida > Asterales > Asteraceae > Helianthus > Helianthus tuberosus. The sequence continues at coordinate 170,976,238 of CM060448.1, read as the reverse complement.
TCAGTGATGATAGACGCTGATATAGGGCACAACTTATTTGCGTAGTAGTCGATATCATACCGTCTAGTAGTTCAAACGGGGAAAGCCCCCACTGATTATGGTTATGGTTTGGGTAATGAAAAAGGAACTGGTTAAACATACTTTCAACTACGGGGTAACCCCCACGGCAATTAAGCCAACGAAAGTCAAACCACGTTTTTCAGAAACAACTTAAAACTAAACAACCAAACGTGAACTCACTCAACTTTGTTGTTGACTCGTTGTTACATGCCTTACAGGTCGTTAAACGCTTGGAGCTTGCACGAGGAAGGAGTCGTTGTGGTGTACGGACTGTTATGTTCCGTGTTTATTATTTAAATCCTTATGAACTTATTAAACTTGCGTTTTGAACTTTAACTTATAAACTATGGACTTATGCTCTTGGATTTACTTTTATTCTTCCGCTGTTTAAACTAAACATGGTTAACTAGCTTTGGTCACCAATCGTATTGTGGTTGGTCTTATTTACTTAATTACGATGTTCAATATGATTGGTGACTCGATCCTGGTCACGTCACGCCTCCAAGCGGTGGTACTCCGCATGGTGGATTTTGGGGGTGTGACAAAATTAATTTACCACTCTTAGATGCAATCAAGCAAGTGCCTTCATATGCTAAATACTTGAAAGATTTATGCACCCAAAAGCGGACTCACAAGTTTCCTAATAAACTTGATTTAACCGAAAATGTGAGCTCGATTCTTTCGGGTGCACTTCCACCAAAACTTCAAGATCCGGGGGCGCCCATTATTTCAATACAAGTTGGGGAATTCAAAATGACATGGGCACTTTTGGATCTTGGGGCAAGTGTGAGTATCTTGCCGGGTAGTTTATATGACCAATATGATTTTGGTCCACTTCAAGTGTCGAACACCACCGTGGTGTTAGCCGACTTGACCCCTAAACTACCCCGTGGGATAGTCACGGATGTAATAGTCAAGGTCGAGGACTTTTACTATCCGGTGGACTTTCTTGTATTAGATTATGTCTCCTTTGACCGAACCAAGCAACCAACGGTGATCCTCGGTCGACCATTTTTGGCAACATCGAATGCTCAAATTAATTGCAAATCGGGCACGGTCGACATGACTTTTGGTAACCGTCGGCTGCGGTTAAATGTCTTTTCAGGATTGACGGATCCTCTAGTCGGCAATGAATGCTATATGGCGGACATTGTTGACGAGTGTATACCTCTGTGCGACATTAGTGTCGAAGAAGAGAACACAATAGAGGAATGTTTCATGTTTGACAGGTTACAAGGAGAAACGAATCGAAGCATGGATGAAGAAGTGAGAGAGTTGGAGGTTATGGCGTCTAAAGAAGGAAGGCCCACTTGGACACATCAAGTGGAAAGTCTTCCGGAGAGCATCGATACAAAGTTGAAGCCATCATTAGAAGAGCCTCCGGTGCTAGAGTTGAAGGTGCTACCCAAGCATCTTAAGTATGCTTATGTGGGGGAAGGTAGCACGCTCCCGGTAATTATTGCATCTAACTTGACCGAGGAGCAAGAAGAGAAGTTGATGAGAATTTTGGTCACTCATAGAGCCGCTATCGGGTGGACCATTGCGGATTTGAAGGGAATTAGTCCCTCGGTAGTGATGCACAAGATCATCACTGAAGATGGCATGAGTCCTTCTCGTGACACACAATGGAGATTAAATCCAAACATGCGAGAAGTTGTCAAGAAGGAGGTATTGAAGTGGCTAGATGCGGGTATTATATACCCTATCTCGGATAGCCAATGGGTGAGCCCGACACAAACAGTTCCGAAGAAGGCGGGTATTCAAGTCGTCACGAATGACGCAGGTGAAGAGGTCGCCACTCGGCCGGTAACCGGGTGGCGTATTTGTATTGATTATAGGAAGTTAAATGCTGCAACTTTCAAAGATCATTTCCCTTTGCCATTTATTGACCAAATCGTTGAGAAATTGGCCGGACAAAAATTTTATTGTTTTCTAGATGGTTATTCCGGATACAATCAAATTGCTATACATCCGGAAGACCAAGCAAAGACTACTTTTACTTGTCCATACGGTACCTTCGCATTTAGGCGAATGCCCTTTGGACTTTGTAATGCCCCCGCCACCTTCCAAAGGTGTATGACGAGTATCTTAATCAGATATGGTGGGGGAGTCTTTGGAAATCTTCATGGATGATTTCTCAATATTTGGGTCATCATTTGATGCATGCCTTGACCAACTCAAAAAAGTTTTGCAAAGATGTGTTGAGAAAAATCTGGTTTTGAGTTGGGAAAAGAGCCATTTTATGGTTCAAGAAGGGATTGTGTTGGGGCATGTCGTCTCGAGTCGTTGGATTGAGGTGGATAGAGCAAAGGTGCAAGTCATATCCACTTTGCCTTATCCTACAAGTGTTAAGGGTGTTCGGTCGTTTTTGGGACACGCGGGGTTTTATAGGAGGTTCATAAAAAGCTTTAGAGCATTCACATTCTAACCATCAAATTATGTGAGGAGTGGTTTTTATATTATAAAGGGTATAAAAAGTGGTTGTGAGTAGAGGAGAGGGAAAATGTTACTGTTCATCTGTATATTTGGGGGGACACTGTTCACCCGTTATAATTTTTTAATATATTTTGAAAGTGGTTGTGAGTGGAAGTGAGAGAAAAATGTAATGATAATATTATTTAATTGAAAGGAGAGAGAAAAATTATTTGTTTTTAGTAGAAATATATTTATATAGGAGTTGTTTTTTAGTGGAATGTATGTATAATTTGATGGTTTGGTTGTGAATGCTCTTAGTGATATAACAAAACCCCTATGTAATTTGTTGTTAAAAGACAAAACATTTGATTTTGATAAAAATTGCCAAAACGCCTTTAACATTTTGAAGAAAAAGTTGGTTGAGGCCCCAATCTTGCAATCACCGAATTGGTCTTTACCATTCGAAATTATGTGTGATGCAAGTGATTATGCGGTGGGGGCCGTATTGGGTCAAAGGGTAGACAAGAAACCGGTTGCCATTTACTACGCAAGTAAGACTCTTTCGGATGCACAATTAAATTATACAACTACCGAGAAAGAGCTACTTGCGGTGGTATATGCATTGGACAAGTTTCGTGCTTATATATGGGGTACTAAGGTCATTGTTTATTCTGACTATTCTGCAGTTAGGTATCTCATGGACAAGAAGGATGCAAAGCCGAGATTAATCCGATGGGTTCTTTTGCTACAAGAGTTTGACTTGGAAATTAGAGACAAGAAAGGAAGTGAGAATGTGGTTGCGGACCACTTATCTCGATTGGTTGTAGAGGAGGATTCTTCACGTGAAGAGATTAATGAGAATTTCCCAGATGAGCACATTTTAAAAGTTGGAATATTACCATGGTATGCTAATATTGTGAATTATTTGGTTACAGGTGATTTGCCGGCTCATTGGGATAGAAGGAAGAGGTTGCACTTACTATCTCAAATCAAGTACTACATGTTGGAAGAACCAGACTTATTCAAGTTTTGTCCGGATCAAGTCGTTCGAAGATGCATACCCGACGAGGAGATTCCTAGTGTCTTGATGCACTTGCATTCATTTGCTTGTGGGGGCCATTTCAGTGGTCACAAAACCGGGCACAAAGTGCTCAATAGCGGTCTTTATTGGCCAACTATTTTTAAGGATGCTTTTAACTTTGCTAAAAATTGTGTTGAATGTCAAAAGTTAGGGGGTATTTCAAAAAGGGATGAAATGCCCATGCAACCGATCCTCATTGTAGATATTTTTGATGTGTGGGGGATCGATTTCATGGGCCCATTCCCTAATTCGCATGGCAACTTATACATCTTGGTGGCGGTCGATTATGTATCCAAGTGGGTCGAAGCGATTGCCACCAAGACAAATGACCATATCGTTGTTTGCAATTTTGTACAAACAAATATAATTTCTAGATTTGGGATTCCTCGAGTGATCATTAGTGATGGGGGATCTCACTTCAAGAATTTTAATTTTGGCAAACTCTTGAAACGGTATGGTGTTGACCATCGAATTGCTACCCCCTACCACCCACAAACAAGCGGTCAAGTGGAGGTTTCCAATAGCCAAATAAAAGAAATTTTGCATAAGACCATTCGACCCGACCGAAAGGATTGGTCGACGAAGTTGAATGATGCTTTATGGGTTTATAGAACGGCTCATAAAACACCTATTGGAACTACACCTTATCGCTTAGTTTATGGGCGAAATTGCCATCTACCGGTTGAACTTGTGCATCGTGCTTGGTGGGCTATAAAAGAGGTTAACATGAAATATGACGATGCAGGAAAAGAGCGAAAGTTAAAGCTTTGCGAGTTGGAGGAGCTTAGGGAAGAAGCATATGAGTGCGCCTCGAAATACAAGGATGATATGAAGAGAGCACACGATGCGAAGTTGAAGCCGAAGGAGTTTGAAGTGGGTCAAAAGGTTTGGCTCTACAATTCACGGCTTAAATACTTTCCCGGAAAGCTTAAGAGTAAATGGATGGGCCCGTACGTGATTAAACGGGTCGGAAAGCTTGGAGATGTTACAATCAAGGACCCGAAGGATGGGTCGAAACAAACGGTTAATGGGCATCGCCTCAAACCGTTTCTTGATGGTAACAATAAGAAAAAGGATGAAAATGTGGAGTTGGTGAACTTCGTGGTAAGTGTGCCAACCTATGAGGTCAACTGAAAGGACAAGTAACCAATTTTGTAAAGTTATGTACATTCTATTTAATTGTTTGAGTATTGTTGTGATTAATCGTTCTCGGTTTATACTAACCCTTGTAATTGTGTGAAGTCCGGACATCATAAACGGGTCTTGAAGACAAAAGGTATGATTATAGACTTATTTGTGTGTATTAGGGACAATACACGACTTTTCGGGGGGTGGTAAGGCCGTTAACGGTTTCCGCGGTTTTAAAATTTAACTTATAAAAATTCACAAAAAGATAACGGTTTCCGCGGTTTTAAAATTTACTTATAAAAATTCACAAAAAGATTTTTAATAATTTTTAGGAATTTTTAATGTACATAGTCTCTTTATTAAAAGTTCATAAAAATCCTCCTATTTTTTGAAAAAAAATATATAAAAATTGCATTTAGGTCAACCGTCGCCGACGGTATGCCTTTGCGTCACCCACGGTCCCTCCAATCATCCGTAGCCCACAATTGTCCGTAGACAGCTACTTAAGCCGTCGGCTCTAGGCACAATTCTACACACCGTCGCCGACGGCATCCTTGACCGTCGCCGACGACGCGTGGTTTCTCAGCCGACGCTGACTTGTGTTGTTGGCTTATAATTCGAACCAAACTCAATTTATGGTACCCAAGCTCAACCAAAACCCTTGTACACCACACATCTGACCCGAAATCTCATTCATATTACCCACACTCACTTTAAACCTCATAAGATCAGTAACATCATTAAACGACCTCTCTCCTTCCATCTACATCTTCTTCAAACTCACACCAAGAACCCTAATCTTGCACTTCTCATAACTCCTTCGATTCTCACCCAAATCAGTTGATTCTTAAGCCTATTTTGAGTGATTTTTCGAGAGGAACAAAACCCCCTTAACGGTTTCCATCAAATCTTGCTCATTTGCACGATTTCTGGGCGTGAGTTTTTAGGGTTTTGAAGAGTGTTCATCCAAGTCTCTTGCGTTGCACTTTTTCTTAGTTCTTCTTGTTTATCTACACTAAAGGTATGAAATTTCAGTAAATTTATGCATGATTTTCATATGTATTGTTGATTTCTTCCGAAATTTTAAGCTTATTGTTTAAGAGTAGGTTGTTTATCATAATGTATGGTGTTTTAGCATAATCTTAAGAATGTTTACTTGATTTGGGTGGGATTTGAGCATGCTTTAGTCTTGGTGATGTGATTACACTAGATTTTTGCATGATTGAACATAGTTGTGATGTTGAATATTGTTGAAACCATGAAATTTTGAGAAATCTTGTGAATAAACATGTTTAATTGATATAGATGATAAGATGTGCGACTTTGGAAGTTTAAAAAGGCGATTTTACATCTATTTATTGATTGGAATTCAACATTGCATATTATGTTCAAAGTTTGAGATTGTTTGAAGATTCGGGTATACTAATTGTTGTTTAATTGTCTTTTGATTATAGCCATGTTTCGAGGAAGCAAGAAAGCAAAAACCTCCGGGCAAGGTTCATCTTCGGGAGCCGGTTCAGGCTCGGGGGAATATCAAAAGCGTTGGGAACAATTAAGTAATGTTGTGGAAGGTGATGGGCAACTTATCCGACAAGATTGGGATTGGGAGGAAGCAAAGAATAGTTAGTCGGCTTCGGTATGGAAAGACGATAAGTTGAAAGCTCTTTCTCGATATCGAAACAAGAAACTGGAGGTGAAGATGTGGAAAATGAAGATGGTCACGGGTGTTTCAAAGCCCGTACCCGAGAGGGCAGTGTGTGAGCGTACGGTAGATGTCGAGGAGTTCCAAAAGATCGGCATAGTTCAAAAGTTCAAAAAGATTGGTTGGGAGCGAGTGATTGACTGGTGCGAGGATATCACCACCCGGGTATATTTGGGTGCGGTGTGTGAATGGCTATCGACGCTACGGTTTGAGCATTCTGATGGGCCGGCTCCTACATGGCGGTTAGTCGGTAATATTGGCAAAAACCAAATGATCATGGCATTCGAGCACATGAATGCTATAGTGAGATATGATTCGCATGGGATGGAAGCATATGATTACTATGGTTATGATCAATTTTTGGATAATAAAAGAAACGAAGCTGATCCGCTACAAATGCTAGCATCTGTATTGACAGGTTCTGGGGGTGCGGGGGAGTCGAGAAGCGATTTGTCTTTGATGGGAAAAATATTACAAGGCATTTCGTTAGAAAATGTTATGGTGCGGTATGGGGACCGTGGTAAAGTGAAGGCACCCGACTGCAGGGTTCTACATTCGCTGTTGTATGGGACGCCCGAGCTATCATGGCATCAAATTGTGATGATCAATACATGGGATACACGAGAATCATTCAAGCGAAAGATGATCCCTTATGCAAGGTTGATCAGCGCAATGATTCTGCAGCAGAATCCATTGCCTCAGGAGTCACTGTGGGTGTCTAAGCCCATCGATCAGTTCAACTTCGTCTCCATAAGGCGACATTGGAAGATAACGGTGAAATATTTTGGTCATCTTCACACGGTTGAAGATGAACAAGGAGATAGTTACCGATTTAATGAATAGAGAGGGGGTGATGAAGAGGGTGATGAAGAAGAAGGCGATGAGGAGATGCCTGATGTTGAGGAGGAGACGGATCCTTCTAGTCCGCGAGGACCGAGGCGGAGGTATAGGAAGCAGCATAGGGAAATCTCTGCCAATGTGGCAGACTTTGTGAACCAAAGGCAGATACCGTCATACCGGTTGTGGACCCGTGGGCAACAAGCAGTTTACAATAATGTATCGGCCGGCATTGGTGAAACGAGAGAATACCATGCGAGCAGAAGAGAATGGGAAGAGGCGCAAGGGGCGTACTCGCAAGAGCAATGGGGTTTTCAAGCATCCTTTCACGAAAGGGTGGAGAAACAGATGGAAGAACAACAACTGCAACAAGCGTTACAACAGTCTCAAATGGAACGCTTGTTACAGTTGCAAGAAGAAGAAAGGGGCCACAGACGGGCATGGGAGGAAGAAGAGGCTAGGCGTCACAATGCACAAATGGAATTGGAACAACGCTGATGGAGAGCTTTGGCTGTCTCTAACCAAATGGCGCTTAATAACACCAAGGTACTCCACGATCAGGAGCGCCATCAAAGAGACCTTCAAGCCGGTCTCCCGTACGCCGAACACTCGGGGTGGACCGATTACCCCAATCTTCCTCATCCACAAGGCCCATTCGATCCCACCCCTCATTGGCCTGAGGCAGTCGGCTCTAGTTTCATTCCGATTCCTTACCAACCACCGCCTCAAGGGGAGCAAAGTCCACTCGATAACTATAGGGAGATGTTTGAGGCCCTCACTGGTTATCAATACCAGCCAAACCCGCCAGTGAACCATAATGAGAGATATCAGCGGTAGAGGCAAGGTATGTTTTTGTTGTTGTTGTATATTATTTTGTTTCCGTTATTTTTATTTCATGTTATTTATTTTCGCCTAGTTAAATGAACGTTGTGGGTGTGTTCCCTATATAACCCTCACGAGACCTCTCGTCCTCCCAAGCTATTGGGGGGTTTAAAAGGGCTTGTTGCATAAGCTAAATGCAACCGTGATTCCTACGAAAGTGAGTTAGGTTTATTGTTGTTGTAAATTATTTTCCACATAAATCAAAGTGAAATAACGTATAGCTTGGTAATGTTTTCATAAAAGTGGTAGAACTAGGTAACTAAAAATTTTGATGGTTGTGAGAAGCATGCTTCTACACAAGGGTTAAGATTTGTAGGTACATTGGGTTCGTGGGACAACCGCTTTCATGAAGAGGAGAGGAGCATACAAAGAATGAGCTCAAAAACCAGGTGCATACGTTTCTTTTTACTTTTGATCTTTAGATTAGCAAATAAGTGGAATGTATTTTGTATATTATTTTTCCGGGGTAACATTTTAGGGGAATTAGCCGTGTCACATCCCTTGTGCGTTTAATACTCTAATTCTTACACATTGAGAACAATATGTACCTCAAGTGTGGGGATGGGGGAGTAGTAAAAATTTTAGATTTTGACCCGTTCATTTAAATACTACACATTGAGGACAATGTTCACCTCAAGTGTGGGGATGGGGGAAAATTTCAAAAATTTTTCAAAAATGTCTTGTTTCAAAAGCGGTCTTAAAGCACAAGTAACTAAGTCAACGAGGGATGTCACAACCCATTTGGTCTTTTGTCATGGTCAAGTTCAAATTAATAGCATGACGGGTATTTAGCGGGTGGTTATTTGGGAATAATCCGCCTAAGAAACCAGTCTTTTGTGCATGTCACATACCATACCCTTTTAGATATGTGAGGTTTTGAGCCACTTTTATATCATAGATTACATACCTATGTTTCTTTGTTTGAGTGGACCATTAGTCATATATTGTAGAACTTGCAACTTTTGATACGTTTGAGACTATAGACCGAATACAAGCACGAGAATGATTAAGGCATTAGGTAAACCTTTTCTCTTAAAACCATTTATCTATCCTTACCCAAATAAATCCCCTAGTCGCCCATTTTGAGCCTAAACCTTTCGTTTGACCACCCTATAGCCCATAACCGTTAAACCTTTTCTTTTAAGCCCGTGTGATGGAAATTCGATTATAGGAGTGTCTTTGTATAGTTGTTCTTGATTACGGAAAAAAAATCAGAAAATGTTATGAAAAAGAATTGAAAAAGCAGTGAGAAAAATACAAAAAGAAGTGTTAGTAGTTGTTGAATAAAAGGGCGAAAGATTATTGCCCGTAGTTGATGTTTATATTTAGTTTTGTTTAAGTTAGTGGTTTTTAATAAAAATCGAATTTTCATCGCCTTAGCCACTTTAAAATATCCTAGTTCCTACCCTTAGCCTAGCCCCGTTACAACCGTCATAAAGACCTTATGACTTGTGCTTAGTGTTCGTGATCAATGGTGGAGAATGATTGAGTTGCAAGCTTATGCGGGTATGTGTTCTAATCGGTTTTGAGTGAATATTCTTCGAAGTGCTAATACATTATAAACATTAGCCAATTTACAAGCCGAGTGGAGAGAACATTGTGAGGGATGTGCATGAATTGATTGGTTTCACGGGCGGGTTAATCTTGGGTAACCATTTTTGTATGTGAAATCATTTTACCGTTAAATATATTGAAAATTGTAAAGAATTTGAACTTTAGCATGACATTGGACCTTAACCTTTGTCTCGGGAATGGGGAGTGTATTCGTTGTTCGACCCAAGTGAAAGTGAAAAAACAGATTTGCTTGAGGGCAAGCAAAAGACAAGTGTGGGAATGTGATACGTGGTCGAAAACCGGTGTTCGTTTATGTCTAAGTTCATGTTTTTACTTAACTTTTTATCCCGAATAGCCTACTTGTAAAAGGATTTGTGTTTTGCAGGTCTTGTGAAGTTTAAGGAGCTAATTGGGAGCTAAACGGGTCACCGGAGTGAAAACGGAACCACCGGGAAGCTAAACGGGTCAACCGGGAGCAAGGAACGCGAAAAAACGAAGAAACAGAGTTCTGGACACCGTCGCCGATGCCGACAATCTATGCATCTCTCCGTCGCAAGAATTCTCCGTAGACAGCAATCTAGGCCGTCGGCCATATCTGAAGATACACGCACCGTCGCCGACGGGGCTTCAGGCCGTCGGCGACGGCTCACCAATTCTGCCGACGCGTTTTTCCTTGGTTTTGGGTCATGAATGATAAAAATAACATGATGGTCATCAATGACGGGAGTTACACTTGTTTTTGAAGTTTGAATATCATTTTGAAGCCTCTAATCATCACCTATCACCTACCATTCCATCTACCCATCATCGAAGAACCCGAATCAAGAACGAAATCAACATTATCTTCTTGATTCAAAACCCTAGTTCATCACCATTACAATCATCCTCCATCATCCATCCATTCAATCTCTCCACCACAAACCTTAACCATCATTCCATCATTCTCCAAACTTCAAGATGATCAAGATCAAGCTTTCATCATCCGTTGATCGTGCCATTTTCACCATGAGCAGCTAATTTCTTGGAGGTTTCACCCCGGTGTAGGTTTTTGTAAGTCTAGGGTTTCAACATTGTTCTTGGATTGATTTTGTGAAAAATTGCTATTTGATTTGAAGCTTATGACAATTGTCTTGCATTTGTATTGAATTCATAAATTGTCGAGTGAAGATTAAATTTGACTTTATGAAATGTTTATGTGCAATTATGCCTTGTCTAGGTTAGAGTTTACATGTTCTTGGTAACGAAGTGCATTGTGGTCCGTTCTTTATAACGTTGATAGCTCTTGGCACCTAAGCCGTGTAACACTAAATTCGTTAGTCACTTTTGCAATTGAATCAATTCTAAAACGTGTAGAAATCCTAGGAATGCAACTACCGAACCGGGTGTGAACCTTGTTTTCTCTATCTTGTCTAAATCGTTATTTACATTTTGCAATTGTTAATTTTTAGTAGTCTTCAACCACATCGCTTAGTATTTTTATTCAAACCTTTTCATTCAACAAAAACACATAAAAACAAAATAGCAAGCTTCATAATAGTAACACCTTTTTACAATTCATTCAAAGTCCATTCGCAAACCACAGACTCTTCGTGGTTCGACCCCTTGCTACCACTAGCTATCTGTTAAGGGTAATTAGGGCTTATAAATTTTATCTTTGACCGGAGCGCGACACTCCGATCATCATCATTCAAACCCTAAGTTCCACCATTCCTCAAGACTCAAGGTCATGGCTCCGTGCTCGTGTTCATTTCCCGGTGATCGCGTCCATCCAACCATGAGCGGCTAGTCTCTTCGGTTTCACCCCGGTGTAGATGTTGTAAGATTTCTAGGGTTTATACATTTGTATTTTAATTTTGTTTTGTGACAAATTGTAACATCATCATCATTCAAACCCTAACTTCCACCATTCCTCAAGACTCAAGGTCATGGCTCCGTGCTCGTGTTCATTGCCCGGTGATCGCGTCCATCCAACCATGAGCGGCTAGTCTCTTCGGTTTCACCCCGGTGTAGATGTTGTAAGATTTCTAGGGTTTATACATTTGTATTTTAATTTGGTTTTGTGACAAATTGTTTGGTATTTGAAACTTATGATAATTGTCGTGCATTTGAATTGAATTTGTGAATTGTCGAACGATGATAAAGTTATGACTTTGCGAAATGAATTTGTGCACTTATGCCTTATCGTAAGTTAGGATTTACATGTCCGAGGCAACAAAGTGCATTACGGTCCGTTGTCTATGACGTTGATAGCAATTGGCACCTAAGCTTCGTGATAGTAATCCGTTAATCACTATATGCAATTGAATCAAGTTAAAATATGTAGGAACCCTAGGTCTTGCAATTATCGAACCGGGTGTGATCCGTATTCTCATTTCTTGTTTCAACTTTTTGGTTTAGTTTACAATTTTAGTTAATCATACATTGATTTAGATAGTATCCAATTGTCGGTTCACTCCGATTTATTTTCAAACTAAATAAACAAATAAAAATTAGCAAGCTTTATAATCACGTTGTACATTGTTTGTAAATAGTCCAACTAGTCGAACAGGTAGTATGATACTGACCACATGCTCTTCGTGGATTCGATACCTGACTTACCCTAGCTATCTAGGTTTAATTGGGTTTTTGACTGGTCGGGACGACACGGTCACGTCAGTTAATAATGTTGAAAATCATATATGTGTAAGTATGTTTAAAGAAATTGGATAAGAAATGATGGATTATCATGTTTTAAGGTCAAATGATAAACTTAATATAAGATCCGTGTGATGAAAAGGTTGTGATGAATGATGAATAAGCTAACTATCTTGAGAATGATATATGATAGTTGATGCTTGATAAGCGACATGGAAGCTTGGGATAGGAGCGGGTCAAACGGGACTAATGCGCACGGGAAACATATTTGGATGAGAGGTAAGTAAGCTTACACCCCTTCTTGTAGAATATCTATTCGGTGTATTGATTACGAACATGGTAAGTAGATATGTGAAGTATGACGTTCCGACAAGTATTTGATACGGGTCGGAATATGAGGGTATGATAAGAAATTAAAGTTGATGTTTAAAAAGGGTAAAATGGACATTTGGAACTAACGGGTCAAATGGCGGAGATGCTACCATTTGGCATTATCGACTGATGAATAGTTTTGTCAAGTATTATGAATTCATAGATTGAATAGCGAAAGGATCTCGTTGTTATCGTCTAACAATTTGGTGGATGAAGTATTAAACGGATCTTAGCTTTGATCCGAGCAAGGTATGTGTGTTTAGAGTTGTAGTTAAGTGATAGGGTTGGTTGAATGTGCAATGAAGTCCTTTATTGTAAAGGATGGAGCGAAGTTGACAAAAATGCCCTTGATAGGTACATCGGGCAAACGACTTTAAAAGGTTGTTTAGAAACAAGACATTAGATTAAATGATTACTTTGGACATGTATGAAGGCGAAAAGTATGATCGTTGCGAGTCAAAGTCCTTAAAAATGCGTAAATACCCTTAACGGGTCAAAATAACATTTAAGCGGAAATGGGTTGGGATGTTGTAAGAAACCCGTGATTGGAACCTTATATGATAGACGAAGTTGAAATTATAAGGCTCATGAGAAATTGAGGTCAAATAAACAAGTATGTTGATAAATACATGAACGGGTCAAAATTTGGTAAAAGGGTAATATGCCGAAGGCTTAAAAGTCATAAATTTCGGTAGTCCAAATCTTGGATTTTTACTCCATGTGATGGAGAATTTAATTACGATCACGTAGGAAAAAGAATCGGGTAAAACGGATCAAAAACGAGAAAGTTATGCTCGTTTCCGTGAAATCGGGTTGTGCTGAGAATATGCAGCACCAGCAAGTAACAGTCAGATGAAATCAACCCGTGGCGTAGCGCGACGGGGAAGGCCCCAGGACGTGGCGCTACGCGACGGAGTGTCAGTTCGTAAAAAATTCATATTTTATTTATTTATGCAATATGAACCCGTCTGAACCGTTTTTAAACGCGTATAAACTAAGAACGACTAATTTATTCCTTGTTTTAGGAAGTGTAGATACGTATGAAGGTATGTATGTATGCATGTATGAATATAAGTTGTATGTATGAATGAAAGTATGTTTGGATGTATGCAAGTAGGTATATATATGAGTGTATGCACGTATGTAGGCATACGTGAAGATATGAATGTATGTGTGTAGGTGTGTATGTAGGTAGTATGTATATGTACGCAAGTGAGTATATACGAATGTATGCACGTATGTAGGTTTGTGTGAAGGCATATAATAGGTATGTATGTATGTAGGTATGCACGTATGTAGGCACGTATGTAGGCACGTACGTATGTATGCATGTATGCATGTACGTATGTATGTAATTGGTTATGTGTGAACGTATGAACATGTATAAGTATGTATGAAAGTAGGTACGCATGTATCCAATGAAATTGAGGACTAACGATATTAATAGTGTGCCTAGTAAATTAAGTGTAACGCAGGAATAGCAAAGAAGTCTCACCGCGGATTGTATGATCAGATGGAAAGCTGGGATGTAAAGAGTTAACGGAACGAAAAGTAAACGTGAATAAATCTTGTATGTTTATAATGCGTACTAATGTTATGAATTTTATGTGGTGAGCGCAGGTAGTACGAGTCACAAGGATCATCAAGGAATAGAGATCGAGGACCGAGTCACAAGACAGATTGTACGGGAAAGTCGGTGTATGTAATATAGAAAACCCATGTTATGTTTATAATTGTAAATGAGTCGATTTATGACTTCATGTGAAAAAGTTGTGTTAAAATGAAGTTTTAAGTAAGTCAAGGTACTTATAATGAAAAGAAATTTTATGACACGAATTTCCGCTGCGACTTTTGTCTAGTTCGTATTAGGGTCTTATATGTATGTCTGCTATCGCATGCAGGATCATATGGCTACATTGCCCCAGGTACGTCCTTGTTTATTAGATTTAGAGTAAACTGTTGCAAGAAATGTTTTTTTTCTGCACGGGGTAAGGTTTGCAAGAAATATTTAACACTGGGGGGTAATATTGAAGAGTACAACAAACCATAGGGGGTAATAAGAAAGGGTAATATAGTCATTTAACACCGGGGGTAATATTGTAGAGTAGAACAAAGCATAAGGGGGTAATAAGAAAGGGTAACATAGTCATTTAACATAATTGTTAAGTTCTTTGACGGCAGGGGGTAATATTGCATGGTTTCTCATTAGTTGGGGGGTCAGACAACAATATTTTCCAGGTAGGGGGTCAGAGTGCCAATTTGATAAAACCCCAGGTGGTAAAATTGCAGTTTACTCTAGATTGTAATAAATACTTGGGAATTATAATATAATATTTTTAGATAAGATATGATTGAAATTAAGTTAAATATTTTAATTTAAGAAATAGAATATGTAAAGGTGAAATACCAGGGGAGGAAAACAACATATGTTCACATAACTAAATTGCGACAAGTTGTACAATCAGTTACATATTTATTGGTTACAAATACGGAAATCACAATAAACAACGAAACGATAACATTGCCATATTCACGAGTTGCAAGCTCATGATTGTTTATATCATTACGTAATTTTACAAAGGAGTCCATTTTAAGATTTCATTAGGCTAAGGGCGACTTTCAAGCAGTGCTTGCAAGATTTGCAATTGTTCTTTCATCTTAGGTACTTCTTGCAGCTCTTCTTTCATCTTAGTCATTTGGTCACGAAGTGCTTCAATTTCTAACTTAGGTTCATTGATGCTTGGTTGTTCGATAGGAGTCCCAATCTCGTCCGAAGTACTTTGTGTGCCTTCACCTTTGTGCCTTTTCTGTACCGGTGGTATTGTGTCATCATCTGAATTTCCTTTTCGTTTTCTATTTTTACCCTACGAAACAAAGAACTTAAGTTTTGGATAAAGAAAAAGAGAAGTGGTACTGGTAATTGCCTATATGCATCGGGCCAACTTGAGCTCCAACTCGGGCTTTAAGTTAAACTATTATTTTCGACAAGAAACCATATTGCAAGCAATGATTGGAGCTCCATCTCAGCTTGGATAAAAGCTCAATCTCAGCTCGAATATAGCACGAGCTAACTAGTATATTTGTGACATTTGTTGAAATTTTTACTTCTTCACATATGGAGAGACATGACAACTTAAGATTATTTTTGCATATATGGGTAGGCACACACGAAAAAAAAAAAAGACAGGTGAGTTCACACAGCGCAACTCATTTATTTGTAAGTTTGTTTCATGCCGCAAGATATTTAAGCACTACATTTTAGTACACATACACATTAATCAGCCTATATGTATAACGTCTTTACATGTAAACTCCTCAAAATACCCTTACTTTTATTCCCAAAATACCCTTTCAATTAGTAGACATTTTGTATGGATTTAGTGTTAGAGAGCTGATTGGAAAAAATAACCAACCATAAGAAGAAAAATGATAATTTTTAAACTATTGAGAACAAAAGCTTTAAAAATAACGAATCTCAAGGAGCAAAAAGAATTTCTTATGTTACTTCTTATGTGTAATGTATACGCACATATGTAATGGGTGGTTTTTCAATCCAAGAATGTTGACGTGGAGGACACACGGAGAAGAGTGACTAAGAATTTATAGGTTTCCAAAGCATAAGTCTTTCGCCCCCTCTGGTTTAGTGGGAAGGTGATTAAGACTAAAATGTGATGTGGGTCCATGATATGTATAACATGTGGCGCTCATAGACATACCAAGGATCACCAACTTTGGCATGGGTGTCTGTGTCAGTGTCGTCTTTTACTGTTTTTTTAACCGTTAAAATCGTATTAAATCCGTGTATAGCAAGGCTTAAACCCTTCAATGGCTTTGTCAATTCATTTTTTTTAAAGGCAAACCATGTATGTATAAATATATAGAGCCAGTTAAAAACTGGGAATAAAAAAATACAAACGAGACCGTGAAGAAGAAGTGGGCCCTATTCACTATATTTGTTTTTCTTTTCTTTGTTTTTATATATATTGTATTTATAAAAGTTATTTTCACATATAAACTTGTAAAAGGTTTATAAAACTTATAAGTATATAAACCGATTAGAACATAAGAAATATATATATTAAGTTACAATAGCTTTTTTTTTGTTTTTGAAAAATCAGAAACGAACGTTCTCACTTAATAGATATTGTTTAGTTTAAAATGGTATAAGTAATAAAACTACAAATTAGCTTCCTTGGTTAAGAGAAAAAAGCTAAAAAATTTCATCAAGTGTAGAAGTTGTATATTGACATTTTAGAATCTGAATCTCTAATTTCAAACCCGTGTTCTTGAGGATATCGTATGATTTGAACAAGTAAAAAACTAAAAACAATAAAAGTACATATGAGTTATATATACTAGATGGATGCTCGCGAGATGTGACGGAGAACAGACACTTGTAACTACGTAACGTGTTAGATTTTTTTTAATTAATAAAAAACAAAGCAACATCATATTATAAAGAGATAAAATGGTCGTTTTAATGTAATTTGTTTTATAAAATATTAACGTATAAAAAAATATGGCCATTTTGATTTAAAAGTCAATAATACGTTATCTAAAATTACAGTCTTTTATGTATTAAAAGTTATGCTATAAAAGTTATGTTATATGTTATAGTATAAATTACAATATTACTTTATTGTTTAAAATTGTAATCTTCCAGTTATTCTATAACAACAAGTTACATGCATTAAGACGCAATTATTCCACAATATCCAATCCCAGTTCCATCTTAAGATCCCCATGATGGCCGTCTTTCTTTTGTGAATTAAAATAAAATTGAATTGGTGAAACAATTCTTTTTAAATAATACAGATATCGAACGGGACTTGCAACCACGACTTACTTGGAGCCAGAGTTGTTCATAAACTATAAAGTCAGTAATTGTTTAGAATGTGTTCAAACACTTACTTGAATGCTGGCAGAATCGTTAGGCAGAGGCTGGGTAACTTTTTTGGGTCCGCCGCCTGGGAAAAGATGAGAGAGACTCAAGTGATAAGTCAGAGCGGAAATAAACACAAAATTCTCGACATCTTATAGTTGAAATCAAATATGACAATAAATAATACTCACTCATATAACCTCTGGCCGATGCTTCCTTAACAGGGGTTTTAGGTGCATCAACTCGCTGCTTCTTACCAACGGGGCCAACATCTACTGAACCTGGTCTCTCTTTACCAAGGGGGCCAAAATCTCCCTCATCAGGGGGGCTACCTGGTGGTTGGTTTCTTTTACGTTTGGCCTCCTTTCGAGGCTTAGTTCTAGCCATTGCCGGAATATATCGAAAAGGTTGGGAGTGATTAGTGGGAGGTTGTTGTACATAGGTAATGGAGAAACAAATACATGCACAATATATAGGTAATGTGATGATGGATGACCTATATGATGACATACCTTGTGTACGTTTCTTCAACCTTTATTAAATCTAGAGTAAACTGCCATTTTGGTCCCTGAGGTTTGTTTACTTTTGCCACTTTAGTCCAAAACTCAAACTTTTTGCATTTGGGTCCCTGTGCTTTCAGTTTTATTGTTATTTTGGTCCAAAAATGAAATCAGGTCATATTTGTCTTATAAAATCATGGAATTTTGTCTTTTTCCTCAGGGGCAAATCAGGTCATATTTGTCTTATAAAATATGGTATTTATTTACAAAAAAGAAATGATCATTTTGCCCCTACGGAAAAGGACAAAATAGCAGGATTTTATAAGACAAATATGACCTGATTTCATTTTTGGAACAAAATGACAATAAAACTGAAACCACAGGTACCCAGATGCAAAAAGTTTGAGTTTTGGACTAAAGTGGCAAAAGTGTCCAAACCACAGGGACCAAAATGGCAGTTTACTCTTAAATCTATCTATATCTATAAGTGTATGTGTAGTGGCAGCTGATATAACGCCTGCCAGCCACTTAACGCCTTATAGTGTCGGGGAACACCGCCTGGCCGGTGCTATGTGGCGGAGATTCCCCCTCCACACGAAAATTAAAACGGCAACTTTTTCTTGATTTTCGTTTTGACCGTTTTCAAACGGTAATTTTATTTATTTATTTTTTAATCAAAATAAACAATATAAATATCTTACCATCTTTACACTTTTTAAAACCTACACCTTCTACAACCACCTCTCTTACTCTATATTTTATAAAGAGTTAAATGTCATTTTAGTTCCTATGGTTTGGACCATTTTGACAGTTTAGTTCAAATGTTTCATTTTCCGTCTGTGGGTCCAAAAAGGTTTCACTATTGCCATTTTAGTCCACTGAGTTAACATCATCAATTTTTTATGTTTCATCTATTTTTTTTGTTAACCAGAAGGACAATTCGGTCATTATATATGGTTGAATTGCCCTTCTATTTAACAAAATTACATATAAAATTACCGAATTGCATTTCTCGTTAACAGAAAAAAAAATGGTTGAAGTTAACCCAGTAGACTAAAATGGCAATGGTGAAACCTTTTTAGACCATAGACGACAAATGAAACTTTTGGACTAAACTAGCAAAATGGCCCAAACTACAGGGACTAACATGACATTTAACTCTTTTATAAAAAAAACCATACATTTTTATACGACTCTTTTACTTCTACCATGTATCCATACAACCGTGGTTTTGTTCCTACTCGTTTTAGAGGCAACCCAAATCAACTGAAATCTCCTAACCAGCCCGTTGCTCCGGTTCCCACTCAACCAACCGTCTATGAAACCGAGTTTGTCGAGTACAATCAAAACCAAACCAGCTTCATCAACCTATTGAACCAACCCCTCTCATGAGACCCAAACATATACGGTTGGAACTCGAACCAAAACGTCGGAGGTTTCGCAAATGCTTCACAACCATTCGGCTCGACACAAAGCGAGCCCGACTTCGTCTCGGAGACACAAACGGAAATAGAGGAGTCCGACACCAAACGCAACAAATGGACCTCACACAAAAAGAAATAATTTATGAATTCAGAGATAACTGAAAAATAATAAAAAAATAAATAATTGAGTAATGATTATGTTTGGTGTTATGTGGTGTTACCACTACACCACCAAGTGATATAAGCCCCCCCCCCCCCCCCCCCTAACTCCCCTCTTCTCATTTGTCACATAACCCCCACCAAGGGGTTTATGTGGTGTTACCACGATGAATGGCCTAATCTGGATATCTCCCCACCCCCCCCCCCCCCATTCTCTCTCTCTCTCTCTCTCTCTCTCTCTCTCTCTCTCTCTATATATATATATAGGGAGAGGATCATCAGAAAACTACATCTAAATGAGAAAACTAACTAAAAAAGCTAAAAACCATATCAAAAAAAAAATTTATAATTTTTGATGAAAAAAGTGCTATTTTTTATATATAAAAAAAATTTCAAAAAAAAAATTTTGTTGTACTGCACATGTGCATTATATGTGTACTACACATGTGCACTGTATCCGTAATAGTGCACATGTAAAATACAACAATTTTTTTTTTTTTTTTGAACATTTTTTTCCATGCAAAAAAACTAGCGATTTTTTATAAAAATTTGTAAAAAAAAAAAATTGGTATGTTTTTAGGCTTTTTTAGTTAGTTTTTTTGTTTTCTCATTTAAATTAGTTTTCTCATGATCCATCCCCTATATATATATATAGGGGATGGTCTAATCTGGATATCTCCCCCCCCCCCCCCCAACCATATATATACACACAAACACACACACCAACGGGGGTTATGTGGTGTTACCACTACGAATGGCCTAATCTGGATATATCCCCACCCTCTCCCTCTCTCTCTCTCTCTCTCTATATATATATATATATATATATATATAGGGTAGGGTTCATGGGAGAACAACCTTTATTGCGAGAACCAATGTGAACACAAAAAAATACCAAAATAAATCTAAAAAACACACAATTTTTTTTATATTTTTTAAATAAAATTGCGATATTTCGTTACCAAAAAAAAAACTTTTTTCTTCGAGTAACAATTATCGATGCACATGTGCATATGTATCATTTTTTGGACAAATTCTGTAATGTATTACCCGTAGTAAACAAATGCACTTTCATTTACACTACAATCCTTAATACACTAATTTTTACATTACCAATATTAAAAATGCACATGTGCATCATTATGTATAACCATGATATAACATGTTTTTGTACAAAAATTTTGTGATTTTAAATGATAAAGTAGGCCCATATACATGTTTTTTGGTTAGTTATATCTAGTGGTTGATGGTTTGATTATATTTGTCACTTTATGATGTAATATGTTGTTTGGATGATATAAAGGGTGTTGATGTACATGTAATAAAGTGAAATATTGGTAATGGTATTGTATTATGGATGGTAGGAGGTAATGGTATTGTATTACGGATGGTTGGAGGTAATGGTAGTAAAATATGGATGGTATGATAGATGAAAGAGAAAATGTATTCAAAGTAGTGTACCAAAACACGTTATAACATGTTCATACATATAATACGTATAGATGCACATGCGCATTTCTAATATTGTTAATGTAAAAAGTCGTGTATTATGAATGGTAGTGTAAATAAAAGTGCAATTGTCTAATATTAGTAATGTATTACGGAATTTGTCAAAAAAAATGATGCATATGCACATGTGCATGGATAATTGTTACTCGATTTTTTTTTATTTTTTTTTTAGTGATGAAATATAACTCAATTTTTTTTTGTTATATCTAGTGGTTGATGGTTTGATTATATTTGTCACTTTATGATTTACTATGTTGTTTGAATGGTATAAAGGGTGTTGATGTACATGTAATAAAGTGAAATATTGGTAATGGTATTGTATTATGGATGGTAGGATGTAATGGTATTATATTACGGATGGTAGGAGGTAATGGTAGTGTATTATGGATGGTATGATAGATGAAAGGGAAAGTGTATTCAAAGTAGTGTACCAAAACACGTTATAACATGTTCATACATATAGATGCACATGTGCATTTCTAATGTTGTTAATGTAAAAAGTAGTGTATTATGAATGGTAGTGTAAATGAAAGTGCAATTGTTTAATATTAGTATTGTATTACGAAATTTGTCAAATAAATGATACATATGCACATGTGCATGGATAATTGTTACTCGAATTTTCTTTTCTTTTTTCTTTTGCTTTTTTTTAGTGATGAAATATAGCGATTTTAAAAAATATATTATAAAAAAAAAAATTTGAGTGTTTTTTATATTTTTAAGGTATTTTTGGTTGTGTTCATACTGGTTCTCGCGGTTTTCGCAATAAAGGGTGGTTTCTAACGGATCCTTCTCCTATATATATATATATGGGAAGGATAAAATGAAAACACACTTGAGTTGAAAAAAACTCAAGAAACCCTTGTAAAAACCCTATTTAACATTTTTACTTTTTTTTTCTAAAAAAACAGGGAATGTAACATACATATATTTGAATATTTTTGTAAAAAAAAAAACACAAAAAAAGGCGAGTAGATTTAAAAAAAAAATGTTAAAATTACATGTTACACAATATATATGTCCAAAAAAAATGTAACATATAGATTGTGAACTTAAAAAAAAAAAAAAAACTAGTCGGCGTTTTTCACATTTTTTTATAAAATTGTTCAAATACATGTAAGTTACATTCCCTTTTTTTAGAAAAAATAAAAAATGTTATATAGCGTTTTCTTGAGTTTTTCAACTCAAGTGAGTTTTCTTCCTATACTTCACCTATATACATATATATATACATATATATATATATATATATATATATATATATAAGGGACCGCTAAAATGAGAACCACTCGAGTTGTAAGAACCGTGAGAACTACACCGTACGGGGCGAGGTGGGCCAAATTTTTTTTTTCATAAACATAGATGCGTGTATTATAAACACATTTGTAAAAAAAAATTCAAAAAAAAAATGTCGTGTGTGTAGTTTTGAGCACCACAAGTTTGTGTTTACGGGTACCGTAAATCTTACCGGAAAATTTACGGTCTCCGTAAACACAAACTTGTGGTGCTCAAAACTACACACACGACATTTTTTTTTGAATTTTTTTTATAAATGTGTTTATAATACACGCATCTACGTTTATGAAAAAAAATTTTGGTCCACCTCGCCCCAGATCAAAAAGTTCTCACGGTTCTTACAACTCGAGGTGGTTCTTATTTTAGCGCAATTCTATATATATATATATATATATCAAATGAGTGGTTGTAATTAGTTGTGTAAGTTTTTTAAAAATTTTGGGTTCTGAAATGTTCCTCACCATAGGGTTTATTTCTTAAGGTTTAAGGTTTAGTAATGGTTAGATAAAGTTTTTTCAAGTTTTCTTACAAGTGGAGTTTTCTCATGATCCATCCCCTATATCTAAACCATAATCCCTAAAAACTTAAGAAATAAACCCTAAACCCAAAAAAACAAAACCCTAAAAGCTAAACCCTAAAGACTAACGCCTAAAAGCTAAATCTAAATGCTAAATCTAACCCGTAAAAACCAAACCCCCAAAAAAATCAACACAAATCTCCACTGTTTTGTCGAGTTTTCTTATGAAAAAAAGTGTTTTCTCATGATCATCTCCCTATATATATATATATATATATATATATATATATATATATATATATATATATGGGAAGTTTTAAATGAGAACGCTAAATATTGTGAGAACAATGAGAACAAATAAAAAAAACGCGAGAACTTGGTCAAAACAATTCAAATTCAAAAAAAAATTCTACACTTATCATTATTATTCGAATACAATGTTAGAAATTTAATTTACACTTTTAAATTTACGTGAATTCGTAAATAAAGAAAATTTACGTGATTTTGAAAGGTGAAATAAATTATTTGATGTTGTAAATTCTTTTTTTGATGTTGTATCTTTATTACAATGATGTTTGCATTAAAAAACTTGGTTTTGATTGGTTTTTTCATTCGTTTTCACGGTTCTCGCAATATTTAGCGTTCTCAAGATAACCCTCCCCTATATATATATATATATGGGAGCGCTAAAATAAAAACCACCTCCAGTTGTAAGAACCGTGAGAACCACTCTCAACCAATCAGAAAAGGGGGTAGTTTGGTCATTTACCCCAAATGCCAAATCTCACCCTCTCTCTTCATAAATGTACCTTACATTGTCTCTCTCTCCCTTTAAATGTACCAGATCTTTTCAAAAAACATATCACTATCTTCACAAAACTAAACTTCAAAAAGCAGATCTACATCTTCAGCCACCATATTCATCTTCGATCGTCTCCCCTACCATATTCACAAAACCAGAGCTTCATCCTCAACGTCATCCTCACGTGCAACCTGCAACTCCGGCGACAATCATCCTCAACTCCGGCGACAATCATCCTCAACCTGCAACTTCGGCGACAATCATCCTCACGTGCAACCTGCAACTCCGGCGACAATCATCCTCAACGTCATAATGGAACGTCATAACATTGGCAGAGAAGGAGAGAGAGAGATCGGAGCCGACCCATATTCCCAAGCCCTACCCTAGCCGATCTGCAAACATTCACATTTGAAACCACTTTGCACTCCTCCACCAACTCACAGCTATCTCTTGATTTGTTCCCCTTTTTGTCTGTAATTAATGGAACAACAACAGAGCACCAACAATGGAGTTGAACAACAACAACAACAAGAACAGGATTCCAGTCTTCTCAATCCAACAATACCGTCCGGTGAACAGACTGTGTGGGCCGACGTTTCCAATCTTCTCGAATCTGCTCGTAACGGTATCAATTTGTTCGTTAATTTGATTCACTCGGTTTTAGGTCTTTGATATGATGAATTGGTGAAAACGTAGGGTGCACAGTTACCGATGGTGATTTATTTTGATTGGTGATAGGTGTTATGTGTTTTGTTAGGTTACATTTGTTCAGTTCATTAATTTGATGCATTGTTGATGAATTATATCCGTTTTCACTTTTCATTAAGTTTAGTAATTGTGTAATTTTAAGCATTGATTGATTTCCTTTCTATCATATTTGCAAGAATAAGAACTTGCTGGATTGTGTAACTTATTTGTTTATTTTCAGTTCAGTTGAATACTGCTTATAAGACCGTGCGTAGTGGCTCCATTTTGGGGCGTTCTTGTGCTCGAAAACGCCCAAACACGCCCAGGATCGCCCCCCGGGGAGTTTTTTTTTTTTTTTGGTGTTTTTTTTTAAACGTAAAAAGTTTAACGTAAAAACGTAAAACGTAAAGTTTTTAACGTAAAACGTAAAAAGTTTAACGTAAAGCGTAAAAACATAAAACGTAAAAAGTTTAACCTAAAAAGTTTAATGTAAAACGTAAAACGTAAAGTTTTTAACGTAAAACGTAAAAAGTTTAACGTAAAGCGTAAAAACGTAAAACGTAAAAAGTTTAACCTAAAACGTAAAAATTTTAACGTAAAACGTAAAACCTAAACTTTTTAACTTAAAACGTAAAAAGTTTAACGTAAAACGTAAACTTTTTCACATAAAACGTAAAACGTAAACTTTTTCACGTAAAACGTAAAACGTAAACTTTTTAACGTAAAACGTTTTAACGTAAAACGTAAACTTTTATGTAAAAACTTTTTAACGTAACATGTAAAATTTTTTCTACGTAAATTGTAAAACGTAAAAAAACGTGTGATAAAACGGCGCCTAAACACGGGGTGTGAATACGCGGCATAGAAACGCCGCGAAAAAAAAACGGGACGTAAAAAACAGCGCGTAAAAAAACGGCGCGTTAAAAAACGACGCGTGAAAAAGCCGGGCGTAAAAACGGCGCCTTAAAAAACGACGCGTGAAAAAGCCGGGCGTAAAAACTGCGTGTAAAAAACGGCGCTAAAAAAAAATTGTTAGAAAATCTGAATTTAAAATGGTTTTTTAATAAAAAAATTCTATTTAAAAAATAACAATTAATATAATAATACAAAAATAGTAATAAAAAACAATAAAGACAAAATTTACTAAATTTACTAAACTAACCTTTTGGATTAAAATATTAAAGACATAATAAGACAAAAAATATTTAATAATACTTTTTAATTACTTTTAATCTTATTCATTGATCTTGAAGATCTAATGGTTGAAAAGTGGTTCTCTCGGTTCTTACAACTGGAGATGGTTTTTATTTTAGCGCTCCCCTATATATATACACACATATATATATATGCGTGTGTGTGCGCGCACGTGCATGAGTGCTCACGAGATAAATTTTCTTCGTCAGAAAGCTAGAGATTACTCTATTAATATTTGTGTTGAATTTTTTCTGGAGCTTCGTTTTTAGGGTTTATGGTATAATTTTTAGAGGTTATCATTTAGCTTTACATTACAAGAAAATACCACTATAGAGACGACCCTTATAGAGACAACATGTGGTTTTTATAGTGTTTTGGTGCTTTTTAGATAGTTACTTTATAGGGACGACATGTCGTCTCTATAGAGTGAAAATACTTTTTTTTTGTTTTGTCGTCCCTATAGAGTGAAAATACTTTTTTTTTGTTTTTTTTAATCTCCACTTTTATGTGGAAACCCAAGAAAAACGTTACAACTTATAGAGACGACATGTCCTCTCTACAACTTTAAATATTTTTCTTTTGATTTTCATATATTAATATCAATATATATATAGATTTAAAAATAAATAAAAAATAAAAAGACGACATGTTGTCTCTAAAAAGTTTGACAAGTCAATTTTTTTTTCATTTAAGCGGCAGATTTTCCCACCATCTGAAATGTTTTAAAAAAACATAACCTATAGAGACGACATGTTGTCTCTATAGAGAAAAATAATTTTGTTTTGTTTTTTATTCTTTATTAACAAATAATTAAAAATAAAATAAAAATATTTACTTGTAGGGAAAATATGTCTTCTCTATTAACCGAATTAATATTTGCTTCTATTTTTATCATTTTTTTAGCTAAAAATAAAAAATATATATCTTTAAACCTTTAGAGATGAAATGTTGTCTCTAAAAAGTTCGAGTGGTAAAAAAATTATTTAGAAGGCAAAATTTAACACCATTCCTGAAAAAAATTAAAAGAAACAACCTAACCTATAGAAATGACATGACGTCTCTATAGAGAAAAATGTTTTAAAAACTAACTTAATAAAGTTTATAGCTGTCATGTCAACGTTCAATTTTTAAATACATATCTTGACGACTGTATATGTTAACAAATTACATTATATTATATTAGTATAATACACAGGTTTATTTAACTGTGCAACGCATATGTTATTTTGAAACACAACATTTGCCAACTAATTATATAACATTACATTATATTTATCAACTCGCGTGATACACGGAATTGTAACCTAGGTTTATATATGTAGAAAATTGGAGAAAGTCGCCTCTATATCATCTAGCATAATTAAAGATACAGTTTGCATACGTCTTCCGCTCTGTAAACCTTACCAACAATTTTGCTACTTATTTGTTTAATTATTTTTTACTTTTAAGAACTAATAAACATGGACGAGAAAGCAGTGACATGGATGTAGGAGCGACGACACTATCTGTGACATCGTTAACACAAACCGCATCGGAGCCACCGATATTACAATTAATTTGGACATTTTTAACACATGGAACAATCACATTGGACTTAAACACCGACCATCGACCTTAATAGATGACACTGCAACCCATAATTTTGAATGACACATGTTAGAGCATTCACACTCGTTCCATCTTTTTTACTCTATAATTTCACTAAAAACAAATACATTTTCTCTCCCCTTTCAATTAAATACTATTTTTTTATACTTTTATCATTACCTTTTCTCTCTCCTCCACTCACAATCATTTTCAAAATATATTAAAAAATTATAGAGGGTGAACAATGTATTCTCAAATTTACAGATGAACAGTAACATTTTCTCTCTCCTCTACTCACAACCACCTACAATCGTTTTTCATAATATAAAAACCCCCCTCACAGAATTTGGGGGAAGGATTGTGAACGCTCTTAGATGGAAAGTCAAAGAAATATTTTGATATAAAATATTCTGAATTTCCCCCATTATTTTATTTTACGATACTTAGTTTAAGAAGAAGAAGAAATAAGATTAGTTCAAACGTCTATTGTGAATGTAGGAAAAAGAAAAAGTAAAGAACTTATAACATGCATATCATTTTTAACATTATGGAAGACTTTATTATTTAATTCGCCATTATTTATCGATATTGCTTTATAAAATTAGCCAACATGCAATGTGGTATTATTATTCAATATTGTTCAACCCAAGTGATAAATAGTAGACTTTATTATTTAATTCGCCATTATTTATCGATATTGCTTTATGAAATTAGCCTACATGCAATGTGGTATTATTATTCAATATTGTTCAACCTAAGTGATAATCTTCTATTTCAGTCCTTTGGTTAATTGTTACGAGCAGGAAATTAGAAACAAACTAATTTTATTTCTATGTGATGTGCGGGATACCCGTGTTATAAAATAAGAAGGTTTATTTGCAACAATATAATTGTTAACTAGACATAAGGTGCCCCCTGTAACTAAATCATAAACTATAAAATAAGAAGGTTTATTTGCAACAATATAATTGTTAATTAGACACAAAGTGCCCCCTTAACTAAATCATAAACTTGTAACATAACTAGACATAGCGAGGAAAGTGAATATGAGACTGTTACGCATATAACTTAGATGTGAAATCCATAAATATAATTGTTAATTAGACACAAGGTGCCCCCTTAACTAAAGCATAACCTCGTAACGTAACTAGACCTAGCGAGGAAAGTGAATATGAGACTGTTACGCATATAACTTAGATGTGAAATCCATCAAACGACGTAGTTTTGATTAAAACCTGTAGAAACCCGTTTTCTAAATAAACCTAACTAAAAGATCGCCTAAATTCTTTTGATTGGAAAACGATCCTAATCTCCAAATTCTTCTAGAAAATTCATCAAAAAGTGTTCGTCATCTCTAAAGTGCAAAACGAGTTGTATCTATATGGAATCAATTTTGTTAATTTGGTTCTTCATGCCCATGCCCAATCGGTTTACATGAGTCCAACATTAATTTTGAATACTAGATTGATTCCATTGGTGGTTTTTGGTGGTCTAACGCTACGACAATGAGCTTTTTAGGGGTTAGGGCTTTCAATTACTTTTTCCCTACGAAGTCGATTGGAGGTTTGATCTTTGAAATTGACAATTTGGTTTGTCATTTGAGTGTAATCGATTATTATCTCAGTGTTATTGAGGTATTTAAGTGTTTATAGAAACGGGATCCGGAGAAAACGCCTAGAAAACGCCTGAAAGTGTGTAAATAGTGAGAACGGATCTAGGAGCGACACGTGGCGTAGGCGCTAAATAACACGTGGGGATATGATCGTCATTTTAACCTTTTTTATGAAACATTCTTTTTTTGTCAGCGTGTTTTATTCTTTTTGAAACAAACTCCAATATTTTGTAATAATTGTTACCTCTTCTCCAAGTTTCCCTTGATTCATGGCCTTTGATATGGATTGCAAGCTACAAAGTAAATTTGTTTATTTGTAAATTTCTTTTTATCTGTGTTTGATATACATTCGAGCAATTCGTATTAATGTGTTGCCATTTGTTTTACTTAGGTTAGAATGACGTTTATTTTGGTGTTTTATCATATTATTATCATCAGTGTTAATCGTATAAAAGGCCTTTTGAATAATCATAACAAAATTGGTTTCCTAATATCTTTGGCGTTTGTTTATTATTGATGTTGTCTACGTTTAATAGTGTTTCTATGTATACCGGTCGATGCTATTAATGCGATTTCAATTAATATATTATAATTGTTTTAAAGGCATTTTAAATTAATATAATATAAGAATGTTCTTTCATTCGGAACTAGGTTTTGTCCGCCCGCGTTGCTGGGCATTAAGCCGAATATTTCTTTCTCATATCATGTACGTTTGTGTTTTAGTTACTTGTACATACTACTCATAACACGATCTCAAAAAAAATTACATTGAGTAAACAATGTAAAACAAAATACTACCATACTTTTGCTAAAAAAAAAAACTAAAACGATGGGAAAACTACCGCTGGGCATGACGAACAAAAAGTAAATCGAGCCAACCAATTAAAACAAAACACTACCATAGTTTTCTAAAAAAATATTAAAACGAATTTTATACTGGGGGCAAAATCGTAAATAAACACAAAAAAATCATGTTGAAATGTAAATCAACTTAAGTTTATATCGACACGTAAATAAAAATAAAGACCTAAAACTCGATTAAAAAGTATTTAGAAAGTTAAGAGATTGTAAGAGTCAATGCTGAAAATTAAAGGGTAAAAGTAAAAAAGAAAAAAATCACAAAAATAAAAGAAAGAAAGAGAAAAAAAAAAGGAAAAAAAATGACAACAACCACTGTAGCAAAGTGGTGTTGTCATTGCCAACCAATTAAAACAAAACACTACCATAGTCTTCTAAAAAAATATTAAAACGAATTTTATACTGGGGGCAAAATCGTAAATAAACACAAAAAAATCATGTCGAAATGTAAATCAACTTAAGTTTATATCGACACGTAAATAAAAATAAAGACCTAAAACTCGATTAAAAAGTATTTAGAAAGTTAAGAGATTGTAAGAGTCAATGCTGAAAATTAAAGGGTAAAAGTAAAAACAGAAAAAAAAGCACAAAAATAAAAGAAAGAGAAAAAAAAAGGAAAAAAAATGACAACAACCACTGTAGTAAAGTGGTGTTGTTATTGCCAACCAATTAAAACAAAACACTACCATAGTCTTCTAAAAAAATATTAAAACGAATTTTATACTGGGGGCAAAATCGTAAATAAACACAAAAAAATCATGTCGAAATGTAAATCAACTTAAGTTTATATCGACACCTAAATAAAAATAAAGACCTAAAACTCGATTAAAAAATATTTAGAAAGTTAAGAGATTGTAAGAGTCAATGCTGAAAATTAAAGGGTAAAAGTAAAAAGGAAAAAAAACTACAAAAATAAAAGAAAGAAAGAAAAAAAAAAAGGAAAAAAAAATGACAACAACCACTGTAGCAAAGTGGTGTTGTCATTTGATATATATAATAATTTGGTTTTTTAATAAATGAAGAGTAAAATGTCATTTTGGTCCCTGTGGTTTGGGCAGTTTTGCCATTTTAGTCCAAATCTCAAACGTTTTAAATCTGAGTACCTATGGTTTGCATTTTGTTGCCATTTTAGTTCAAATCTCAAAAACTCTCATTTTTTACTGTTCCAGCATCCTTTTTTTCTTGTCTTTTTGTGCAGAGGTAGTTTTGTCCATTTAATTTTCATTAAAACAATTTCTTAATTAAAAAACCCCCGATAATAAATACCCCCGTTCCCAATTAAGTTATCTTCAACCTCCCAAGCGGAAACCCTTAACCAGAGATCACCCAAAAAAAAAACCCCTAACCCACAGTAAATCGACACATCATCTTCCCAACTAAAACCCTAACCCATAGGAGATCGAAGCAACAACAATGGTGGTTTGCACATGTTGAGGCGTCAGTGAGAGCGAGGAGAAAACATGATTGAAGTGATAAAAAGCGACTTGATCATATGAAGAAGCGTCAGTGAGAGCGAGGAGATGTGTGAGAAGGAGCGTAGATCTTATTGTAGGCGATTTCACCGGCGACGTAGATGCCAAACGCAACGACGACGATTCCGAGGCCAGGAGTGGCGTGACAGAACTGATTGGTTAGCATCGGATGTTTTCTCTACTCGTCTCTTCGCCGGAAAAACTCGCCGGTCGGTCCTAGTGCTTTCCCCATTTCTCTCTCTTGCTGTATGAAATCGGAACTTCGTTGGGGGTTTCTTTTGATTTTATTGGACCACCATTGCGTTGCTTCGATCTCCTGTGGGTTAGGGTTTTAGTTGGGGAAGATGATGTGCCGATCTACTGTGGGTTAGGGTTTTTTTTTTTTGGGGGGGGGGGGGTTGATCTCTAGTTAGGGTTTCTGCTTGGGAAGCTGAAGATGACTTAATTGGGAATGGGGGTATTTATTATGGGGGTTTTTTTAGTTAAGAAATTGTTTTAATGAAAATTAAATGGACAAAACAACCCCTGCACAAAAAGACAAAAAAGGGATGTTGGAACAGTAAAAAATGAGAGTTTTTGAGATTTGGACTAAAATGGCAATAAAATGCAAACCACAGGGACCCAGATTTAAAAAGTTCGAGATTTGGACTAAAATGACAAAACTGCCCAAACCACAGGGACCAAAATGGCAGTTTACTCACAAATGAATAATATAATACAGGCATGGCGTTAATACACAAGAGCCTTGAATTTTTGTATTTTGGCGTTTAGTGAATGATAAAATACAACCATGGTGTAACAATCCTCAATAAACCGACACCCCCGAATATTTTCCGACACCCTAATATATTTTAAATTATCTCAATATGTCCCTAAAAACACCCCATACGTAAAAAGGGGCCCCAAATACATTAAATAGTATTAAAAATAATTAAAAACAAAAAAAATTAAGTTGAGGCGGGCCGCGTAACTCCACCCCAACCTCACCCGGGCCGCGTGAACTTAAAAAGTGGCGCAGCCCGGTGCGGCCACGTGGCCCAACACTATGCGAGCCTACCTGATGACCCAGCTAAGCTACACGTTGACCTGAGGTCAACGCGGGCCGCGTAGGCCCGATCCTTGTGTTACGCGGGCCGCGAGAGGACCAAATTCAGCACCTATATAAGAAGGCCTCGGGATTTCATTTTCCGTCGCTCAAATCTTTTCATTCTCAACGAATTTCAGATAATAGGCATACTACTCGGGTATTATACCCCCCTAAATAGCAAAATTCTGCTCCGTTGTAAGTATTATAACCCCTGGATACGTATTAGATACGCTGCCCGATTGATCTAGAGTTCCGTAACGGCTGTCGTGGTTCTGCCTGACGTAGTCGTTGGAATGCCGTCTCGGGGAGGGTATTACTAATGTTAAAATGGGTTATTATACTAACGCGTGTACATTTGTGTAAATTATAGATAATTCTCAGGAAACCCTTACGGAAAATCTAAGACAGCAATGTGAGTTGATCCACTTTTTGTTAACTATTTTTACAAAACCTCATTTAATTAATTATATATTAACCAGTGATTGAGTATTTGTAAAAATACAATTATCATGAGTATGTTGGGGTTTTGTATACAAAATTTGTTACCACCTGGTCAAGGAGTAACATTTCCACAAGTCGGGTTCGACAGTACCATGGATGTTAATTGTGATGTCTTGGAAACAAATATAATTGCGGGATCACCCTCAATACTGTACAATGGGATTTTATTTAAACTTGATTAAACTGGGATTCACTCACCAACATTTCCCACTGACAAATGTTTTTAAAACGCGTTTCAGGTAACAAATTGTGAAAGCTAAATAGAAGCCAGCTGGACAGCACTGAAGGCTTAGAAAAGTGTCAATAAAGTTACATAAAATAAAATAGATGTTTTTATTAATAAAATATGATTTATTCCTATGAAAACATGTGTACTACGAACTTGGGTTTAACCCATTTGTTTAATGTTATGAAAATGTGGTATTTTACTCTGATCAATGTTTCCTAACTACGGTCCTGATGAAAATTTCTGCTGCCAAATTAGACAATACGCGATACCACCGAAACTGGCTCGCGGCCGCCCGTTCCCAGGGATTAGGGATCGGGGGTTGCGACAGAAGGTGGTATCAGAGCTAAGCCACTGATTCAACCACAGAGGTGTTCTGCTGACATCAAAATGTAAAGTGTTAGGAAATAAATTACGAAAATACATGCATAACGGTATTTATTGTTATGTGTTATTTGACTATCTGTTAGTTTACAGTATGAGCGACCAAGGACCATCTGACGCGTACCGTCAATTGTCTGGTTCGCCTAGAAGCGAAGGCACCTCCTCTTCTCAGCCTGCCCTCTCAGGGTACTCTGCTGATACGGAAGAAGGAATCTTTGTGTTTAAGGCTCAGTCAGAAGAGCCATTTCCTCAGAAAAAGAGGGGATGGTTCAGTAGATGGACACACGAGCGTAGAAAACGTATGAAAAAGTTACAAGACCAAAGGGTACTAGCAGCAGCCAAGAGAGAGACAGATGCCTATGCCCAGGACATGATAAATAGGGGTATAACCGATATTCACATCTTAGCAACCACTGCAGCTGACCCTAATCTGGAGCAAATAATAGCACCCCAACCACAACCACCAATCCCTGATCCGCCCATAGAGATAGAAAACCCTGAAAACCAAGTAGAAATGCATGACTTCAATCCAGAAGAAATCCCTAGGGTACCAGCACCAAACCCCCTAGACCCAAATTACGACCCCTAGTGGGACGACGTTAGGGACTATGTGCAACGTTACCTGATACATGAAGACACACCCATGCAGAACGTAGGAGCCTACTTAGGTTTGGATCCTTTAGATCCCTATTTCCACGATGAATACATTAGGGAGATTTTAGAAGATCCTTACGAATTCCAGGCACCTACACCCCCATACCAAGAACCTGCACCCCAGATTCTGAACCCAGTCCTAGAACCTGCACCCCCAACGAGTGCAGAAAACGTACAAGAACTTAGGACATTTGGTGAGGAAATTCTAGAATGTAGTGAGAGAATGCGACAGGTGGGAGAGCGACTCGTATGGAAATACGACGAGCGCAATATGGATTTTTGGATGAATCTATATCCATGAATGTGATGGTGAAACGGTAGTAGTAATAATAATAATAAAATAATAAAATAAAATATGTGTGTATGGATGCCTACTACTATTAGTGTAATTTTCTTTCTGTTGGTATTGTAATTTTTATTTCAGTACTGGTGTGTAATAGATGCCTAGTATATAGATGAATAGAGTAAAGTCGCAATGATCGACGCATTTGGCAAAAATGCGTGTCATATGATTGACTATATTAAATATTATTTTGTGATATTAATACGGGGTAAATGCTTAAAATTCAGATGTCCGACGAAGGAAATCAAGGAAATCTGAATAATGATAACCAGAGTAACATTAACGTGGTTAATGAGAATCCGAGCATCAATAACAATGGAAACCAAATGGATAATAGTGCCGTTCAACACATAGTGGCACAAGGAATCATAGATGCAATGCCATTTATTATTCAAACGGTTCAAGAAGCGAATAATAAAAGTAAATATAGCAGTAAGCGACCAATTGAACCAGAAAACAGCGTAAACAATGGACCCGTACTTCAGGTGCCCATTCCCAAAAGAAGAAGAACCATGCCTTATGGTTGTTCTTATAAAGAATTCTGGTCTTGCAAACCAATAGAATTCTCGGGCAATGAAGGACCCATTGCAGCCCTACGCTGGATAGAAAAGACTGAGGCTGTTTTAAAAATAAGCAAGTGTGCTGAAGAAGATAAGATAATGTTTGCTTCTAACTTGTTTAAGAATTCAGCCTTAGAATGGTGGAACACTATCCTCCAGTCAAGAGGAAGTGATAAGGTATACAACATGGAATGGGAGGAATTTAAAAATATGGTAGAAAGGAAATTCTGCCCTCCCAATGAAAAAGAACAGATAGCTAATAAGTTTCTGAACTTAAGAATGACTGGGGTAGATAGTAAGGGTTATACTACCACATTCTTTGAATATGCTAGAATAGTACCAACCCTTGCATCACCTGAACCAGTATTAATCTTCCGTTACATCTGGGGATTAAACGGAGAGATTAGACATGTAGTCAAGGCAGCTAGACCTCAAACTATAGAAGAAGCTGTAGAACTAGCGAATACCTTGACAGAAGAATTAATCCGTACTAGAGAAGAAGAACAGAGGAGAAACCTAACCCAAAGGCTTACTCAAGAATTCCGTTCTAGGAATTACAGTCGTAGGAATATGGGTTCTACCTCTGCACCTTTCTGCAAGGTCTGTAAGAAAAAGCATTCGGGAAAATGCTCCACTCTTTGCAATTTCTGCAAGATGCCGGGACACAAGGAAGAAGATTGCAGGAGAAAATCCAGTAATGGACTGTGCTTCAACTGTGGAGAGAAAGGTCATATCAGGCCAAACTGCCCAAAATTGGCTCCAGCTGTGAACAACAGGAACACTAAAAATGCTAGAGCATTTGTTCTGACTGCAGAGGAAGCCAAGATGATTCCAGACGTGATAGCTGGTACGTTTTTAGTTAATAATGTTTTTGCTAAGGTATTATTTGACTCTGGTGCAAACCAAAGTTTCATTAATACTTCGTTTTGCAAACTTCTAAATCAGTCATTAACTAAACTACCACAAGAATGTCTAGTAGAGACAGCTAATGGAGAAACAGTTAGAATCTCTGAAATCTTGCAGGGAGCAAGAATAGAAATTTTAAATCAAAGGTTTATTGCAAACCTTTACCCAATGAATCTGGTAGGATTTGATATTATTTTAGGAATGGATTGGTTGATAGCCAATAAAGCCAGTATTATATGTGATCAAAAGTCAATCCAAGTAAATTCACCAAAAGGTAAAACGATCACAATTAAAGGAGATAAACCATCTAGATCCACTAAATTCATCTCTGTGATGAAAACTGCAAGTTATATAAGAAAATGTTCTATAGTGTATTTGATTTCCATAATCACTAACACTAAAGAAAAAGAACTATAAGACATTCCAGTAGTGTCTCAGTTTTCAGATGTATTTCCAGAAGAATTACCAGGACTACCACCAGACAGAGAAGTTGAATTCAGAATTCACCTACTGCCTGGAACAGCCCCAATTGCCAAAGCACCTTACCGTTTGGCACCCGCCGAAATGCAGGAATTGAAGAAACAATTAGATGAATTGTTAGAAAAAGGATTCATACAACCAAGCTCATCACCATGGGGAGCGCCAATATTATTCGTTAAAAAGAAGGACAGATCAATGCGTATATGCATTGATTACCGTGAATTGAACAAAGTCACGATTAAGAATCGGTACCCATTACCGAGAATCGATGATCTGTTCGACCAAGTGCAAGGAGCTCGATTTTTCTCTAAAATCAATTTAAGGTCAGGATATCATCAATTAAAGGTACAGGAAGAGGACATTCCTAAGACCGCCTTCAGAACAAGGTATGGTCATTATGAATTTACTGTCATGCCATTTGGTTTAACCAATGCCCCAGCTGCATTTATGGACATGATGAACCGAATATGTAAGCTATATTTGGATAAATTCATAATTGTTTTCATAGATGATATTCTAATTTACTTTAAGAATAAAAAACAACATGCAGAACATTTGCACGCACTTTTAAGTCTATTAAGGAAGGAAAAGCTTTATGCTAAATTTTCAAAGTGCGAGTTTTGGCTAGAACAGGTACAGTTTCTTGGACATTTAGTGAATCATGAAGGAATACATGTGGATCCAACTAAGATCGAGGCGATTACTAAATGGAAAACCCCTGAGTCACCAACCGAGGTTAGAAGTTTCTTAGGATTGACCGGTTATTATAGAAGATTTATTCGTGATTTTTCTAGAATAGCCATTCCTTTAACTAAGTTAACCTGTAAATCCATTAAGTTTAAATGGGGACCAAAACAAGAAGAAGCTTTTAGAATTCTTAAGCAAAGATTAACTAATACACCCATACTAGCGTTACCAGAAGGAACTGAAGACTTTGTAGTCTATTGTGACGCTTCTAAATTAGGTTATGGATGTGTGTTAATGCAACACCAAAAGGTTATAGCTTACGTATCTAGACAACGTAAGAATCATGAAGAGAATTATTCAACCCATGATCAAGAACTAGGAGCTATAATGTTTGCCCTTAAGATTTGGAGACATTACCTTTATGGTAGTAAGTTTACCATATTCACCGATCATAAGAGTTTAAGGTATGTTTTCGGGCAAAAGGAATTGAATATGAGACAAAGACGCTGGATGGAGATGCTTAGTGACTATGATTGTGATATCCAATATC
The DNA here is from genome assembly GCA_030545235.1 of Helianthus tuberosus. Taxonomy (NCBI): domain Eukaryota; kingdom Viridiplantae; phylum Streptophyta; class Magnoliopsida; order Asterales; family Asteraceae; genus Helianthus; species Helianthus tuberosus. The sequence continues at coordinate 170,938,696 of CM060448.1, read as the reverse complement.
ATGAAGGAAAGGCAAATGTAGTGGCAGATGCTTTAAGTCGAAAGTATCATGAAAAGCCAAAAGGGTACGTTCTCTTAAATTAAATCTACAAGTAGATTTAAATGATCAAATCAGAAAAGCACAAGAATCAGTAATCAAGGATGATGCTGAAAAACTAAAAGTTATGATTAAGGAATTAGAACAAGGAACAGATGGAATTTGGAGATTCTATAAAATGAGAATGTGGATACCTAAATTAGGAAACCTACGTCATCGTATATTAGAAGAAGCCCATAAGTCTAAGTATACGATGCATCCAGGAAGTGATAAAATGTACCAGGATTTAAGGAAAAATTTCTAGTGGATAGGAATGAAGAAGGACATAGCAGCCTATGTTTCTAAATGTTTAACCTGTTCACAAGTTAAAGCTGAACATTAGAAACCCTCCGGTTTGTTACAACAACTAGAAATGCCAGTGTGGAAATGGGAATTAATAACAATGGATTTTGTTACTAAATTACCCAAAACAAAGAAAGGAAATGATACAATCTGGGTGATTGTAGATAGGCTAACCAAGTCAGCTCATTTCCTACCAATGAAGGAAACTTTCAGTATGGAACAGCTAGCTAAATTATATGTAAATGAAATTGTTTCATCACATGGAATACCTTTATCAATTGTTTCTGATAGAGATAGCCGCTTTACCTCTCATTTTTGCTCAAGTTTCCAAAAAGCAATGGGAACCAAGTTAAATCTAAGCACAACTTATCATCCTCAAACGGATGGACAAAGCGAAAGGACAATTCAGACGATGGAAGACATGCTTAGAGCTTGTGTAATTGATTTCGGAGGTAATTGGGATGATCACTTACCTTTAATAGAATTTTCTTATAATAATAGTTATCACACAAGTATCAATGCTGCACCATTCGAAGCACTTTATGGACGAAAGTGCCGAACCCCAGTCTGTTGGGCAGAAATTGGGGAAAAGCAACTATCTGGACCTGAGATAGTACAAGAAACAACCGACAAGATTATTCAAGTCAAGGAACGACTGAAAGCAGCACGTGATCGGCAAAAGAGCTATGCTGATAACAGACGAAAACCATTGGAATTTCAAGTAGGAGATAAAGTATTGTTAAAGGTCTCTCCTTGGAAAGGAGTAGTAAGATTCATCAAAAGAGGAAAGCTAAGTCCCAGGTATATTGGACCTTTTGAGATTATTAGAAGAATAGGACCTGTAGCCTATCAGCTACAACTGCCAGAGGAAATGGCAGGAATACATGATGTATTTCATGTATCTAATCTCAAAAAGTGCTTAGCTGATGAATCACTCGTAGTACCTCTTAAGGACATAGAGGTAAATGAACAACTCAAATTTGTTAAGAGGCCTCTACAAATTGAAGACAGGAAAGTCAAGAATCTCAAGCATAAGAGATTAGTTCTGGTCAAAGTGAAATGGGACTCCAAAAGAGGACCTCAGTATACATGGGAGCGTGAATCTGAAATGCAAAGGAAATATCCGCACTTGTTCCAGTAGATCTCAAGGACGAGCTCTAAAACACGGTGGGGAGGATGTAACAATCCTCAATAAACCGACACCCCCGAATATTTTCTGACACCCTAATATATTTTAAATTATCTCATTATGTCCCTAAAAACACCCCATATGTGAAAACGGGCCCCAAATACATTAAATAGTATTAAAAATAATTAAAAACAAGAAAATTTAAGTTGAGGCGGGCCGCGTAACTCCACCACAACCTTCACGCGGGCCACGTGAACTTAAAAAGTGGTGTAGCCCGGTGCGGCCACGTGGCCTAACACTCGGCGAGCCTACCTGATGACCCACCTAAGCTACACGTAGACCTGAGGTCAACGCGGGCCGCGTAGGCCCTATCCTTGTGTTATGCGGGCCGCGAGAGGACCAAATTCAGCACCTATATAAGAAGGCCTCGGGATTTCATTTTCCGTTGCTCAAATCTTTTCATTCTCAACGAATTTCTGATAATAGGCATAATACTTGGGTATTATACCCCCCTAAATAGCAAAGTTCTGCTCCGTTGTAAGTATTATAACCCCTGGATACGTATTAGATACGCTGCCCGATTGATCTAGGGTTCCGTAACGGCTGTCGTGGTTCTGCCCGATGTACTCGTTGGAATGCCGTCTCGGGGAGGGTATTACTAATGTTAAAATGGGTTATTATACTAACGCGTGTACATTTGTGTAAATTATAGAAAATTCTCAGGAAACCCTTACGGAAAATCTAAGACAGCAATGTGAGTTGATCCACTTTTTGTTAACTATTTTTACAAAACCTCATTTAATTAATTATATATTAAACAGTGATTGAGTATTTGTAAGAATACAATTATCATGAGTATGTTGGGGTTTTATATACAAAATTTGTTACCACCTGGTCAAGGAGTAACATTTCCACAAGTCGGGTTCGACAGTACCATGGATGTTAATTGTGATGTCTTGGAAACAAATATAATTGCGAGATCGCCCTCAATACTGTACATTGGGATTTTATTTAAACTTGATTAAACTGGGATTCACTCACCAGTATTTCCCACTGACAAATGTTTGTAAAACGCGTTTCAGGTAACAAATTGTGAAAGCCAAATAGAAGCCAGCTGGACAGCACTGAAGGCTTGGAAAAGTGGCAATAAAGTTACCTAAAATAAAATAGATGTTTTTATTAATATAATAGGATTTATTCCTATGAAAACATATGTACTACGAACTTGGGTTTAACCCAATGTTTAATGTTATGAAAATGTGGTATTTTACTCTGATCAATGTTTCCTAACTACGGTCCTGATGAAAATTTCCGCTGCCAAATTAGACAATACGCGATACCACCGAAACTGGCTCGCGGCCGCCCGTTCCCAGGGATTAGGGATCGGGGGTTGCGACACATGGCATCTAGTATCTCATGCTGAGTTTTGTTTAAACCATGGTGTGTATTTATCTAATGGTGTTTATTTTTTCATTCACGTTTTCCATTTTACATTTTACATTCTATGTATCACTATACTTATAGTGTTAGGTCCTAAAAGTGTGAGACTGACGCATCAAATATACACAACGGGCTATGTTTGCGATCTAGGCTTTATTGGGATAGTTTATATTAGGAATTGGACCTTGTATAGGTCATTTGGGCCATGCCTAAGGCCATGTTGGCCAGGCAGGCCCATGGAGAGCCCATGTGCGGCATGGGCCACCTAGAGTATATAAACAAGTTTTATATTATTTCTAGGGTTTAAGCCTCTTAAATATAGATTTTCTAGAGAAACAAAGAGGGGGGTGATTTTGGTGTAGGATACTTGTACCAGACGTTTTGCTTTGATAGTAATAGAATGTGTGCAAGTATTGAAAGTGATTCGGTGTTCTTGTTTTTCGTTTTTCTTGAATCACACCAAGTTTGGATTCCACCCATCATTGGTTTTTTTTTTTGATATCATTGTTTGATCCGTTTATTGGGACTTACAAGTGGTATCAGACTTGTCTTGGGCTTTACTCTCCTATAAATACAGGTGTTAGCTTATTGGTTGATTTGTGTTTTGCTACAAACTTGTATTAGACCTTTTGGTATGAAAGTTGAAGTTTATTAATAATAATTATCTTGTTCATCTAAAAAAAGAGAGTTATATTTGTACATTTGAAAAACAGAAAAATCCAAAAAGATTTTATTGCATCATATGTGAAGTGAAATAAATGTTCGTGTTAAAGGGTTTGACCAATACATGTACGTTGTTATAGCAAAAAAGAATAGGATATAATGTGATATGTTGATAGGCTTGACACACAAAGTGATAAAAGATACTAAGTAATATTAACATAAAGAACTATATATCATGTGGGTAACATGTCATGGCGTATGATTTTATGGTCTTAAATCTTGCATTGATAGATAGCCAATGTCTGAAGTTTTGGTCTTTATATTGTTGAGTCATACGGGGATATCATGGATGTCCTTCTATTGCATCCAGACTATATGTAGACCTAGGCATAGTTAGGATATCTTAAAAGAGCCAAAGGGCCAAAAACCTTAGTGGAAGATAAACTCATATGAGGGAATTCCATGTGCTTATAAAAGCAATAATCGTACCAAAAAGGTATTTGCCTAACTCTCGTTGGATATAAATATTGGTCACTTTGTTGTATGAAAGTACTGACCTGTTAACCAATAGTCTGACGTTGTAAATCAAATGGATAAACTCAGTATACTCATATGCTATGATGAATCGTTGTACTTACCTTGATCGCGGGGGTATGTCATGGTAAGGGACACACAAGTATTATGGTATAATATTACCTTATGCATATCACGAAGTTGAAAAATGAAACTTGAACGTTAAAGTTTTAATTGGACAAACATATTGGCAATCACTTAGACCATTCTGAATAAGTTTGCACTGAAAAATGTTCCTTGGTATGCCTGAGAACGATTTTGATCCCATTGCAATTGTAATTGTATAATTATAGCTGTTGAGTTAATTTCTTTGTTTGTTTGCATTTCAGTTTTATTCTCCTATATATAAAAAATAAAAAATTGAAAATTAAAAATACAAAAAATAGTGTCTTGTTTTTCATAAAACGAAAAATCCAAAAATAGAGTGTTTATTTGTTTTATTAAAAAATTAACCGTTATTGAAGATTTGACTGATTATCAAAAGTTGAAAGAAATTTAAATTGTTAAATTCAAGTACAAGTACTTGGGTGTACTAAGTGTTCATATGGTACTTTTCTCTGTTGCATAGAAATGTTTGCTTATAATTTTCTGAGCATTTTGAAGAACTTGATTTAAATCAAGAAACAGGGGTTGATGAAGAATTAGATGCTATTAGCTGCTGACAAAGCATGAAGCATCACAACAACATGGTGTACTTGAGTCAGAAGAACCAGATACGAGTCATTGTATGATAATGATAGTACTTTTGAAAAAGTACATGTGAACCTGCTTGAAAGAGAAAGTTTGAAGAAGAAAAGAGCTGTTGAGAATCCTCCTCTCGCATTCTTTTTAACAGGATGTTCAAAGCAGATGTTGATCGTTATCCTAATATGAAGCTAACCACAAGAGAAGAAGAAAGAGACCCAATGCTGAGAGTTTAGAAGTCAAGAACTTCCACAACACCTACAGCATAGCGACAACCATAGACTCCGTTGAAGACGTTGCTGAATTCATGATATGAAGACAATTTGATGGCATCAGTCTAGGGGGAGATTGTTAGGTCTAAAAAGTGTGAAACAGACGCATCAAATATACACAATGGGCTATGGTTACGAACTAGACTATATTGGGATCATTTATATTAGGAATTCAACCTTGTATAGGTCATTAGGGCCATGCCTAAGGCCATGTGGGCCAGGCAGGCCCATGGGGAGCCCATGTAGGGCATGGGCCACCTAGAGTATATAAACATGTTTTATATTATTTCTAGGGTTTAAGCCTCTTGAATATAGATTTTCTTTAGAAACAGAGAGGGGGGCGATTTTGGTGTAGGATACTTGTACCAGAAGTTTTGCTTTGATAGTAATAGAACGTGTGCAAGTATTGAAATCTGCTCTTGTTTTTCGCTTTTTTTCTTGAATCACACCAAGTTTTGATTCCGCCCATCCTTGGTGTTTGTTTGATATGATTGTTTGATCCATTTATTAAGACTTACAAGTGGTATCAGTGCCTTTAGAACCTATTTCTAGGCTCGTTTTGATATCAAATATTCAAGATTTTTTAATTTTTGTTGAAAATCATCAAGAACATTCATCTTGTTCTTCGCGTTCTTTATCGTGTTCATCGGTTTTTCTTTAGAAAATAATCATATTCTGCTTTTTCGATCCATTTGAAAAATGTTAAAGGATTAAGGGATAATCTTTTGTTTTTCTAAATGATTTGGAAATATTTCCAACTTTAAAAAGATTTCTCAAAATCCCAATACTTACAGATTGGATGTTGGCATACATACAATCAAAGTATTGAGTTGTTTGAAATGAAAATTTAAATAAATATATATATATATAGAGAGAGAGAGCGGTTAACATACATTACAGCTTAACGTACGACCAGTACGTCACGAAATCACGCACGTTCATCGAAAAATCACGCACGTTAAAATCTCAAACAAACCAACATGCGTTATTATTTAAATACACATGCGTGATTATCTCATTGTCTTCTTCAACCTCCAAACCTGGGTTCAGCATCATCATTCCAGCTCCTTCTTCGATTCCGTTTCCAACGATAAACACTTCCTCATGTTTCAGACGACCGGAATCAAAGTTTCGTCATATCCCTTCATCCTCTGTTCTACGATTAGATTTCGATGGTCGACAATTTGATGAAACTTTTCAAAATCAAAGATAAGTTTGAACCCAAATCGATAAAATTGACAGAACAATTGCGAATTTGAAGTGAAAGAAAAAGAAAATTGAAAAAAATCGGACGAAATTGATCAAACCCAGTTTAATTGAAAAAGAACAAAATCACGCACGTTAGATTGTAAAATTACGCATGTTGTCGTACGTAATGTACGTTAAGCCGTAATGTACATTACACTTTCTCTCTCTCTCTCTATATATATATATATATATATATATATATATGAGATTTCGAGAACAAGGATACGCATGATTTGAGATCTCCACTTTTACAAAAGTTTTCGAGAAATAAGTCTATCAACTTTTCAAAACAAGTCATTTTTCGAAAAACTTTTCGAAATAATCAACGTTTTCAAAAAATCCTTTTATCGCCGACAAAGCCTTTCAAAGTTTTCGAAAACACTGACAACCACCGTTAAGGTTGTCATTCATCATCACAAATGACCATCTTTTCAACACTTCATAACCTGCAACATCATCATAGAAACCATCATCATCATCATCCTCAGTTAACTGTTCACCGGCGCTCACCCATCTCAGACATATCACCGGAGCATCACCATCGCACCTCCGATTGTTTTCGAGTTACGATTTCGAGTTGAACATCGTTCTCTAGTCGCCGATTGTTTTCGCTTGATCTATCATCATTGGCTACCTTCATCATTAAAACTCGCATCTCTACTGAAATCGAAATTTCGAGGTTTTGGCCTCCTTTTGGCTCTTTTAAGATATCCTGACTGTACCTAGGTCTACATATAATCTGGATGCAACATAAGGACAACCATGATATCCCTGGATGACTCAACAACATAAAGACTCAAAACCTCAGACATTAGCTATCTATCAATGCAAGATTTAAGACCATAAAATCATACGCCGATGGTATGTTACCAACATAGTTCATAGTTCGTTATATTTATATCACTTGGTATCTTTTATCTTTTTGAGCGTTAGGCCTATCAACACATCGCATTAGATCCTAGTCCTTTCAGCCTTTACACCTTACATGTGTTAATCAAGCCCTTTAGCTCGAACATTTATTTCATTTCCCAACAAATATTTCTCCCCCTAAATTTGTGCAAAAGTAGAATACTTTATGCTCAAATTTATTTACTTTATTATTAAAGCCCCTTTTTTAGATTGCTCAGTCGGTGAAACGCATCTTTTTTCAATAGATCCACAAGCACTTTGAATCTAGAGTTACTGACATGTTTTTTAAAAAGATCTGTTGTATTTGCATCAGTATGGATCTATTCAAGTTTAACGAGTCCTCTGTCATAGCAGTTTCGAATGAAATGAACCTTGATACCAATGTGCTTGGCTTTAGAGTGAAAAACAGGGTTTTTAACAATTTGGATAGAGACATCATTATCCCAATAGATAGTAGTGTTAAGATAAGTCAAACCGTAATCCTGAAGCTGGTGTTGCATCCAAAGAACCTGGGAACAGCAAGCTGAAGCTGCAACATATTCTGCTTCTGCAGTTGAGAGTAATACAGTCTGTTGCTTCTTGCATTGCCACGAAGTAAGTCTGTCCCTGTCTATACCTCCAAGGTTACTGTTAGAAAAGGCAAACAGATCAAAGTTTGAATTTCTAGGATACCAGAGTCCAAGTTTTGGAGCTCCTATAAGATATCTAAAAATTCTTTTAACAGCAGTAAGATGAGAACGTTTAGCGTTAGCCTGATAACGAGCACACTGACTGATGGCAAACATAATGTCTGGCCGACTAGCAGGAAAGTACATCAATGAACCAATCATAGACTGGTACAATGTCTGGTTAACCGAGCTTCCATCAGCATCCTCATTTAACAATGGCCGTTCTGCTACGAGTGATTCCCTAGGTTTCGAATCTGTCTGGTTGCATTTTGCAAGAACGTCATGAACATATTTTCCTTGATGAATTAAGATCCCTTGAGTGCTTTGACGAACTTTCAAGCCCAAAAACATCGTCATCTCTCCCAACGAACTCATCTTAAACTTTCTCTTCATCAATTCTTCAAATTCTTTACACAAACCTTCATCAGTTGAACCAAATATGATGTCGTCCACATAGATCTAAACAAGAATAAGATCCTTGTCAACGCGTTTGATGAACAACGTTTGATCTATAGTCCCTCGAGTATATCCATGAGTAAGCAGAGGCCGCATACCATGCACAAGGTGCTTGGTGCAACCCATACAAAGCCTTATCCAACTTGTAGGCATAGCCTTGTTTCTCTGAATTGACAAATCCAGGTGGTTGAGCGACATATATTTCTTCTTTATCCTTTCTGTACAGAAACGCTATTTTGACACCCATTTGATAAACAATGAATCTCATGTAGGATGCATATGCCAAGAAAATGCAAACAGTTTCTAGTCTTGCCACTGGCACATACACCTCATCATAATATAGACCTTCAATCTGCCTGAAACCTTGTACCACTAATCGTGCTTTGTTTCTCATAATCACACTAGTGTTATCTTGTTTTCTTCAATATACCCAGCGCGTTTCGAGAGCACGTTTTCCTTGAGGCAGCTTCACCTAATTCCAGACTCCCAATTTTTCAAACTGATTAAGTTCTTCATGCATTGCATCGACCTATCTAGGTTCCTGCAAGGCAATATCAATACTTTTATGTTCAATCTGAGATATGAAGAAAGAATATAAACATGTATTAATATCCACTGATTTGTTGCGGGTTTGAACACCGGCATTCACCAGACCGATAATGTTCTCAATTGGATGATCTCTCTGAAGACGTTGTGGTATCGCCATAACAGGTGCCTGCCAGTTTGGTTACAAATTGAAAAAACTTCCTGATGCTATTCCAGTTTGCTCCCCCTCATTTGATGCAGTTGCAGTGCTGTCCACGGGCGGATCAACAGTGCAATCAAATGGAATCGGCTTCGGAAACACTGAAGTTCCTTGGACACTGGGATTTGAGATTCCCGTATTTGTGCGTTGTGAAGCACTTCAGCAGTTTGAACTACATCATTAGGGGAACTTGATTGGATGTTGGATTCAGAAACCAGCTCCTGAATTTGTGAAGTATGAGGCGATGCGTCTGTAGCTTCATGGAATCCCGGTGGATCCATAGTAAGTTTCTTGAATAAGTCTTGTGATGGCACTGCTTCATCTTCCTCTTTAACGGGAATATGTATCACTGGATTGCAGACACCTGCATTTGTAACCACATCAGGTGAAATATTAAAAGACTTAAATAGAGAGGAGTAATCATATAACCAATCAGGTCCAATTCGTGCATCTTTGGGATTCTCTTCTAGCTAATCCACGTTATACACCTCCATAATCTACGTCTGGAGCTTATTATAATCGCGATAGGTGGTATTTTTTGAAAAATCAATGAAATAGCACGGATCCCTTCTTTCTTTGAATTTGCCCTTGGCATCCATAAGTAGAAGAACACACGGACAACCAAAGGTTCTGAAATGTTGTACATAGGGCTTTTGTCATTTAACTATCTCATAGGGCGTTTTCATGTGACGTTTATTAATCAATGCATGATTTTGAACATAGCAGGCGGTGTTCACTGCTTCTGCCCAAAATATCAATGGAAGGCTAGAATCTATCAGCAACATTTGAGTAGCTTCAATGAGAGTTCTATTTCATCTTTCAGCAACACCATTTTGTTGAGGAGTTCGAGCTGCACTATATTGACGATCATGGTTGTAAAACAAGGTCTCCAAGGCCGAGTACACCCCGAGTAGTCGCTACAAGGTAAGCTGCCGAGGCGCCTTTCTTTACTCCGCCTAATTACTCGGAATCGATCAAACGTGGTCAACATCGGCCAAAATCGGATCTAGTAGGTCAATTCGAGCCGAGTTTGACTTAAAATAAAATAAAATATAATTTCTATGCATATCATATTAAAGAATAAATATCATATTCACGTATTTTGTTATAAATATTAGTAAATTTATGTTATTTGACGTATATTTAATTTCCGAAAACTAATTTCTTTGTAATTTAACATGTCCGAGTACTCCCCGTGTACTCTCCGCCTAGGCCGAATACTCTCAACTCCCCAGTCGACCGACTAGGGAGCGCCTAGCGACTTTTACAACCATGTTGACGATCAATTCCCTTTGAGGAACAGAAATCATTCAGCTCAGCATTCTTGAACTCTGTCCCATTGTCGTATCGAATAATTTTCACCCTCTCATTCGCCGGATTTTCCATGAGAATGATAAACTGCTTGATCAACCCTGCTGTTTCACTCTTATGTTCCAAGAAAAACACCCAGGTGAAACGTGAGAAATCAACAGTTATGACCAAACAGTAAGCCTTTCCTCCAATGCTCATCACATTAACAAGACCAAAGAGATCCATAAGAAGCAGTTCAAGAACTTTTAAGGTCGAGTGCATGAGCTTAGACTTATGAGGCTTGCGATGCTGTTTCCCTCGAGCACATGATTCACATTTTTTATTCTGCATCAAATCCTTGATTGGTAGATTTTTACTAAGCCTCCTTTTGCCAGTCGATTAAGATTCTTCATGTTGAGATGACCTAGTCGACGATGCCATAACATAGCGTCATGTTCAGCAATTTCTGAGAAAAGACATATGACTTGATGAGTATGGGCTTTAATCATGTCAATGACGTAAGCATTACCCCTTCGTTCTGCTTCAATAAGAAGCCAATCATCCGGCATCACAATCCCCAGTTTCAACACTACATAACCTTTTTTGGTGAACAGAACCTCCAAACCTTTATCGCACATCTGAGATACACTCAAAAGGCTATGTTTCAGTTCTGGAACATAATTCACATCTGAGAAGCTGAGAACCCTGTTTCGAACTGTACCCTTCATAGTAACTCTTCTAGTTTCCCTTCCCGCAAAGTTGAAAAATCCACCATCAAATATTTTTATGTCATTCAACTGGGAAATGTCTCATGTCATTTGCCTAGAACAGCCACTATCGACGAACCAAAGTTTAACGACAGTCGTCCATAGTTGTTCCTGCACATACAATGGGATTAATTAGAAACTGAAACCAGGCCATGGTTGATTTGGGTTGACCATCACTGTCAGTATAAGAAACCTCACGAAAGATCATATGATTTTTAATAGAATTAGAAGTTTGTGAAGAAGACAATGATTGTGACGACTGTGAACGCTGAGACTGAGATCTAGCAAGAATTTTGGGTTTCCAAATTTTAGAACAGTGTTGTTTGAAGCAATTTTTGATGTGGATGTTACACTTGATTTCATTAACTGATTTTGGAAAATTTGTGTGCTTGAGAACCTTTGATTATATTTCTTTGCTAGATTCCAGTCTCTGTCAAAGGGCTTAGCTTGAGTGAATCGATTTCCATAGGGTCGATAAGGCTTAGCCGTCTGATGATGTGCGCTCTTTGAGTAGTAAGGCACGGAAGGACGATGAACACAGTTTCTAGCTATGTGCGCTGGAATTGCACAATTAAAATAAGTTTGTCTCTTTGAGAAAAAGACATTTAGTTCAGCTTTTGTTATTCTAGGGAACTGATTGGATCTCTTCTTTCCACAAGAGTTAGTTTCGATAACTTTACCCTTTAACTGAGTTTCAGCTTGCTTCTGAGTTGGTTTTTCCCTTTTTTTCATTTACTTCATCAGTGGATTTTTCAACTTGTGTTGTCTTTTTGTTTCGTTTCTTATTTTTGCGTGATCTCTTTTTCTTTAGAGGAGTAGATTTTGTGGAATTATTTTCTTTAGAAACCTCCTCTTCAGTCTGAGGTTTTAGGAACAGCTGATTCTGGTTCATCAGATATGAAGGATTTCGTTTAATACATTTGACCTTTCATTTTTTGTAAGACACTGGATTCGGATTCAACAGGAAAAGCAGAATTCTTAGAAACACTTTGCTCATCATCTGACATACTAGAATCTGCAGTCTGATCCTCAGGCTTATTAGATGATCCCTGCTTGTCGACTATTTCATTATCATTCACACATTCAGACAAAATAATACTCTCAACTTCATCAGTTTCAGAGGATTCTGAGACATTAGTTGATGCTTCAGACATACTGGTACAGTTGTCTGAGTCATTCGAAACAGATGTTTTGAATTCATCAGTAGATGTATCAGCCCCCTCTGACAAAACATTTTCATCACAAGAAAAATTTGAAACCACGGAATCTAAATTTTCAGTTTCAGCAACATCATTAGAAAAACTGTTAGAAAAACCCTTAGTCTCTGCAAGCATAGACTGAACAAAGTTCCAAACGTAAAAATTATGTTCAACGCATAAAGAATCATTCGAATCAACAGTAGCATTCGAATGTGGTTCATCATCCACTTCAGTTTGCTCTTCAACTATCACTGACTCTGCATAATAACTGAAATAGTTAGTAGTGTCTACAGAATCACAATTTGACAAATTTCTTGATGCACCCGTGTTGGCGTTTCTACTGACTCCTTTTCTGGTTCTGATTTACCAACTAATTCATTTGAACAATTTTTAGCAGAATCCATGGTTTAACAAATTCTATGGGCTTTTGAAAATTAGTTGGTCTGGCATGCTTTGGTTTGAAATGTTCCCATGGAACATAGTCACTTGGTTTGCCATAAATCATATTTTTCACATTTTCTAGATCCTGCTCAGTAGTGGGCATTCTAGAATAATTATGATTATATGGAGGTGGAACCTGTTTATAACCCAAACCTTTTCCTTTGTTCTCTTTATATGCCAATTGCACATCACACAGATTTCGAACAGTGTCACTGGAAGTATTAAACTTTTTTATATTTAACTCATTCTGTTGATACTTACCAGTTAAGTTCTAGCTCAGCTCTCACAAAATCAAGTTCCATGGTTTTTACATTAAGTTTATTTTTATAGTCATGGACCCAACATTCCTGTTGATTAAGATCCTTGTGGAGTTGAGCTATGTCCTTCTTTTGTGCTTCACCTTTTCATAGAGTAACTTATTATTCTCTCGAAGGCTGATGCACTTAGATATAGCACTGTTGTAATCATTAAGTTAATTAAAATTATGTGCCCTCATTTGTGCAATTTTATTTCTACAATTATCAGAACATAAAAGAGAGTTTACCGTTTCAGAGAGTGACTTGGGTTCATCTGTCTGTGCCATCAAGCAGTGGTTTACTGGTGTAGTTTTAGAGATCTTGAGTGATTCTACGTGTGCCGCTGCATCTGACCAATTGAAACTTTGTTGCTCTTGAGCCATCAATGCCTTTCCAGCTGTAGTGTCTCCTTGGCTTGTTGAAGTTTGTGCAGGTGTAACAGGCACCATTGCTCTTTCAGCGTTCTGAGCTGCAACAGTCTGACTCGAAACGTACCCCACCAGTGCCTTCTTGCAGTCTCTTGCAAAGTGTCCTGGCTCATGACACCTATAACATCTTAGTTTGTCTCTCATGGGTCCAGTACGAAGATTTGACATTGGACGACGACCAAACTTTTTATGAAATTTTTCGGCTCTAAACGCTGCCATGGCCAAGTTCCAGAACACATCCAGCTTCTCTATGTCTTCTTCAACAACCTGATCAAATTCAGTTGCTAAAACAGATGGAGGCAAAAGATCGCCTGCTAAAAAGGCATGTAAACTGTTAAGCACAGATGCAGCAAGAGCCAGTCTTTCTTCATTTTGCTTGGTTAGAAACGCTGTACTTTGAGCTGCGGTAGAGGAGGAAGTGCCTTGAGTTGATGAAGGGGTTACAGGACTGTAGACAACATTGGTGTACTGAGGGTGTGGCTGGGCTGATGAAGGTTGCTCAGGACTGTTGACAGCGACTTGTGGTGTTGGAAGTGACATACCATACACAAAGTTAGTCTTTGGAGTTTGGGTCAATGGACTGAAAACAATGTTTGGGTTAGCATTGGACACTTGATGCATGTGTAGCGTTATATGTTTTTGTTAATATTTTAAGCCCTTTTTAACACATTAGTCAAGTTTCAAATTTATAAAACACGATATTTTACTAACACTAAACACACATATGGGCAAGTGCACCCATCGTGAGCGTAGTATAACGTTGGTAAGATACCGAGGTCGTCCAAGGACACAAGAGCTTTTAGTACCGGTTTATCCTCAACGTCTAATCAAATCAAAGTTTTTTAGAAAAGGGTTTTAAACATGAAAAATAAGAACTAAAAATGCTGAAAAATAAAAATAAAATAAAAACAGATAGACAAGATGAATCACTTGGATCTGACTCGCCTTTAATGTAACCTTTGATGATTTCCGCACTTTTGCACTTTTTAAGAGATTATCTTAGTTATAGTAGTAGGCCCCTCTTTTGAAGGTGACGTTACCCTCAACCTAGTGGTTTGAGTCAGCAAGGATACAATCCCAAAGGGTCGGAATATTGAAAGATAATTAATTAAGTTATTAACGCGTAAAATGGTAGGGCCCCTCTTTTGAAGGCGACGTTACCCTCGGCTAAGTGGTTTGAGTCAGTAGGGATACAATCTCAAGTAGTCGGGTTAATGTGTTAATAGTAGTTTACATATGAGGGGATCAAGCCATTCGCACCCCCGCCATCCAATACTAGTGGGTATTGAAGGATGTGGGTGTTGTAGTGGTGGTGGAGTGGTGGTGAAGTGGGAGAGAGGTGGTTTGCCAAGGGATGCCTTTAAAGTGAACCAAGCACCCCTATTTATAGCCTGTACAGAAGCCCGGACACGGCCCCGTGGCCATCCACATTCTCTTTCTTCATTAATTACAATTGTCTGCATTAGGCTCCACATGCCCCCGTGTTCGCTGGGCACGGCCCCGTGTGTAGAAGCGTATCTGTACTATCAAGATTTGCAAGATTCTGAGAATCTTAGCGTTGACGTCGGCCCGTGTTGAGCTGGGCACTCCCCTGTGCTGGGAATAGAAGCTTCTATAACTTTGTCACTTTCTGCAGACACCTGGCCACACCCCCGTGTCCGCTGGGCACGGGGCCGTGGTCAGCCTTCTGTTTCTTGTTTTTGCTTGGGAAGATGCTGTCGAGGGGTCGGGCATACCACATTTATTCCTTTTCTTTATATTTATGTCAGATTTTGCTGCATATTTGTTCCTTTTTGTTCATTTAAGCTCATTTGATCCTAAAAATACAAAAGGAAGACGAAAGCACACTTTTTCCAACATTAGTACTAAAGAGGGTTAGTTTTATGCCTCATTTGATGTAATTTATATGTTGCATTTTACACACATCAACACTCCATGAACAGGACTAAAAACGATGGTGGGATGATTCTGAGAGATTAACGCATTGTTAGAACTAGTCAAACCGGCTGCCATCAAAGAGCTTTTATGGTTCAAGTCTCTTTGCTGATTGTAGATTTCACATGACTTGATTGTAGCGATCAACTCAGTAAGTGTGACATCGTTCAAGTTCTTAATCCACTTGATCATAGCAACATCAGCATCCCAATTCTTTGGTAAGGAGTTCAGAAGTTGACGATTCATACCACTATTTGTAATGATGATACCAGCACTTATAATCTGCGAGACCAGTTTAACAAACCTGCTGAGCTAATTTTCAATGGTTTCATGGTAGTGGTTGAAGGAGCTAAATTGCTGATTCAATATGTTCACTCTACTAGCCTTCATGTTAGCATTTCCTTCGTATAAATTCTGAAGCTCATTCCACACTTCCTGGGCATTCGTACAATTCCTAACAACAATGGAGATGTCTGGACCAAGTGCCATAGTAAGAATTTCCATGGCTTTATCATCGTCTTCTTAAATTTTTTTATCCTCTTTCGTAAACAAATTCTTAGGTTTTGGAACTTGAGTTACCAGATCAGCTTCAGTAGCACACATTATGATTCAAGGTCCGTCTCTAACACACCTCCAAACACCTAGTTCCTTCACTTTGTAGTACTATTCGAACCCAAACTTCCATTCATAATAATCATCCCCATATAGCAGCCTGGGAACCTTGGTAGAAGTACCAATGATCTAATCCAGTTCTTGGTGAAGAGCCAAAGTTTGAGCCTGAATGGAAGCCAAGGTAGCATTCGTAAGGTCCATAGCAGTCAGCAGTTCGTTTGTGTTCATCATTTTTAAAATTTACCAATAATATAATTTAGAAATATTTAAAAATAATGTTGATAGTCCTGAAATCCGAAATTAGTCCAATTCGAAACCCAGTAATTTAGAACAGTAGTTTTCTCGAAACAGTAGCCCTTTTTGAAAACTTTAGCAGCAATTCGAAACAGTGTATCTGAAATCCCTTTTCGAAACCGTGATCTTGTCTGGAAAATGGCTATTCAAAATGATGATGTTGTTCGAATTAGTAGTTATCCGAAATCCCTTTTAAAACAGCGTATCCGAAATGATGAATATTCGTTTGAAACAACAGTCGTTTGAAACAACAGTTATCCGAAATGCCTTTCGAAACAGTATATCCGAAATGATGAATTTGAAACATGCAAAACTGAAATTGTCAGTAACAAACTTTTGGGTAATCAGGGATTCTGATATATCCGAAAACATTTTAAGGATATTCTCAAATTTGATAAACTTGGTAACCGAAATCCCGAAAAATCTAGTAACAAACTTTCCAAGATCTTCCAAGCAATCCTTTTTGAATTCTTTGAAAAACCAGTAGCAGATCTTGAAAGATTATCCGAAATACAAGCAACTTCAAGGCAATCTTCAAGTAATCTTCAAATAGTTTATCCGAAAACCCTTGCAGTTATCCGAAAAGCCCCATAATTCTTTCGAGAACAGTAGTAGTTTATCCAAAACAATAGCAAAGTATCTGAATTCTCATGTTCATCAAAGCATTCTTCAAAGAAAACTGCAACCCAGCACTTCCGAAATCAACCAGAATCAGTGTGATATCAATCTGAGCCTAGAAACAGGTTCAACAGGCTCTGATACCAATTGTAAGTCCCGAAATCAGATCAAACAAAGATATCACAACTAGTTTGATTGGTGGAGGAATCACACAAAAAAACTTGATTCAATAATAAACACAAGAAAGTAGATGAAATAGAATGATAGTAACCAAAAGCTTAACTTGCATACATTATGATTGTCTGATACAAGTTGCTACAGAAACACTTAGAGTCAACAACCTAAACAAGAACAACTAAACATGTATTTATAAGGGAGTTTAAGCCCACAACTTCCCCTAAACCTAAGCCCAAAACATAAGCCCAAAACAATCAACTAACATCTAGCCCACAATAGTAACTAATTACTAATGTATAAACCTTCAAGGGCCCAACAATGGAAATTAAAAACGCGTAACTAGATTACCTTTTGTTGTATAAAGTTATTAGGTAGTCAATCAGGTTCTCAGTATGTATTGAGTATAAAGTTTCAAACATAAATGGTCAGTAACCATGATGCCACGGCGCAACATGCGTGTCACACCTCAACCGATGGCAGAAACATCGGACTGAGACGAACGAGATTGCTTGAGACTTCAAAACTCTAAATTTGGTAAGTATTTAATAAAAAAATTTCATTTCATTGCTAACATCAAGTACATTGATTGAAATAGAATTACAACAAGTTTGAAACAAAAAAAATACAAGTATTTAAAGTTTAAAGTGCGTTTCTAGGCATCCTACTAGATTTCGTGCGTCATCATCATCATCATAAAAATCCTGCATCACGTTTTAAAGTATATAACAATACACAAGTATTGGCGAGCATACAAGTTTGAGTACTAGCATATATATAAAAGTTTGAACCATCCACATGACAAAAATAGTTAACTAGATTAATGTACTCATGGCATGCAATTATACAAGTCAATCCTCTGATTATCGCTAGAGTAATCTTATCGTAGCAACGAAAAGACCTTTTTGTATGACTTAACTTAACATGATCTCAAGAATATGGGTGGTGCGTTACTCCTATAACGCTATACATGTTAAGGGGAGGTTCGTACGAAGTTAATGACAAGTAAATCACATAAGAATGTTCCAAGAATACAAATCAAGTATCACGTATTTAAGCATGTATGATTGGATTGTTTGTGTTTGCATAAAGTAAGTGATTGCGTGTGTTTATTAGTAGTAAACGTATTGCACCCAAAAATGTAAAAGTAAAAAGGGGTCATGTATACTCACAATTTTGCAAAAAGTTCTCTGATTATGCATGAGTGACGAGTTGTTTGAGAATAGTGAATCGAAGGTGTAAGGTCATTCGGGGTTTATGGAGCGGTTGGATTCAGGATTTAGAATTCAAGTACAAAATTTTGTATGCAAGAAAGTATATCTCGTCTAAGTACTCGTTTTGACACAAAGTTTTTATGTGATTTCATGGGTCCTAACTTGCCCATTAGAATCATAAACGAGAAACTTAGAACAACGATTAAAATAACCTAAGTTCATGACATATAATCATAAACCGATTATCGTCATGAGTTTGGTTATGTGTGTGTGTGTATATATATATATAGTTATATAGTAATCCTAATCTAAGTCCATCAAGAGTATCATAGATTGTCATGTAAGTCAAGCATGGAGGTTAACCTCATTGTATGATTCACCAATGCACAAATCATCACAAGGATTATTCGGATGGTCATGAATGAAAGGAAATGTACATCTAACTAATATATCATCAAGTAGCCAAGTAAGATTTAACTTGGGTGAGCCGTCCCAACATGGAAAGAATTAACTAATTGTTGGAGGCTAGATGGGGTTATGTTACTTTAAGATTAGCAAGCTACTTGGATTAACAAAATAAAAACATCAAGTGAGGTGTGGAACAAGTTAGGATAGCCAAAGCTTCCAAGGTTCATACTTGTATCAAACACAAGTCTTGCCATATGAACTATGGTAGACTTATGTGACTTCAACACTTGTGGGTTGTCTTAAAACCTATTAAAACAGAAAGTTTAGAGGGTATTTGCACCTCTAAACTTGTAAGAATCAAGCTCTAACAAGTCCCATAACCATTGAAGGGTTTAGGAAGATTCTAGACATACGATTCAAATAGTAAAGTTGAGTTTTACAAAATTTATCACACATTCATCCAAAACTGAAAGTTTGGATCTCAAAATGGTGTTGTTCCACCTTGGTTTACCATGGTAAACCTGTGGACACATTCCTAAAGGTGTTCCAAGCTTTGTAAAGGAAGAAATGATGAAGAAAAGTTGAAGAAAAGTGAGTTTGAACTCACTTTTTGCACTAGAAAGTTTCTGCCTTGAAGTTGAAATTCCAGGGATTTTGAGAGTGTTTTGATGATTTAGAAGTGTTTGGAAAGTGCAAACAAGGGTTAGGGAGGTTGTTTATATAGTGGGTGAGTAGGTTTGGGTGTTAATTGAGCTTTAAAGACAATTCGGTGGGAGAATTAGGTGAGAAAATGGGCCAATCCGCACACAAAAGGAAGCTGGCTGCGGATCGGGTTGCTTGGTGACACGCGGAGGGTGAAGGGATGTCTGTCACATGCCACGGTGCGTGTAGCCCGGGTCAACTTTCATTTTTTTTTACATATTAACCCCCTAAACTTTGAAATAAATATAATTTTAAGCTATAATTTGTGTAATTAGCATATAATTAAGGATAAAACATGTTCCAAACCATAAATCAAGTACCGTGAATGTATGATTGAGTATTTACACGTATAATAAGTATCAAAACACGTATTTTCGATTTTTTGTATGTAAAATAAGTACGAGTTTGTAGGAAAGATGAATATGTATCAAGCATGTATATAAATTGAATGTAAAACAAGTACGAATAATCAAAGTATAATTCATATAAAATGATCAAGTTTTATTACGATCAAAGCCCCGGATTACAATGACTGGAAACGAAATGCGATTACAAGAGAATAAAGGTTTCCATAAATAGAATACAAGACTAACTTTCTAAATAAGGAAACTTAAAAAAAGTGAGGCGTTACAGTGTGGGGCATCACACTAGTTAGATACAAATACAAAAATCACAATAACTAAGGAAACCACAATATTCACTTATTTGCGACATGCAAGCTCTTGAAGATTATATCATTTCATAATTTTACCAAGTAGTCCATTTTCTGCTTTCATTAGGTTCTATTCTTTCATCTTAATCATCAAATATTTAGATAAACTTTATTGATGATTAGTTGTTCGATAAATTTAAAGCTTTGTTAATCGAGTCCTCACTTTGTTCGCCTACACCTCTTTTCTCTAACTGAACGCACTGATATCATGTCATTTGAATTTGCTTAAGTTTTATTATTTATATTTTTACCCTACAAAACATATGTCTACGCATTTCATTTAATAAATGGTTAAAGATAAAGAGAAGTAGTATGGGCCATTGCTATATACGGCGAGCCAAGTTGAGTCAGACTCAGCTCGAGCTTAGGCATGATTAAGCTCGGTTCGAAAACCCATAGCAAGTTGAGATATGAGCTTAAGCTCAGCTCGGATAAAGCTTGATCTCAGCTCGGATAAAGCTCGAACTAACTAGTATATCTTTGACATTTTAATTTGGAACTTTTGAATTTTTGCACATATGGAGAGACATAAAACCAACGTTGATTTTTGAACATATAGATAGACAAAAAAAGAAAAAGATATGTGAAGGGTTATGGTCCTAAATCATGCATAAAGGCCTTACAAGCCATGCACACAGAAGACCATACCCAAATTTAGCAAGACAACACTTGGCTATTTCCAAAGCTTATGCGCAATCCCTCATCCGCGCATACAACTCATTAACAGCTAACATAAGTACAAATAGTACAGATGGAAAGGGCTACAGCTAATCAGTGTGTACCAGGCTTTGTCCAGACAAGTCCCATGATGCTCAATCATGTAGGCAACAAAAAGTACAAAAGGACAGAGACGTGTAACCAATCGGTGTGCATCATTCACTGCTCCATGGTCTCCACTCACAGCTGGTGCTAGACTCGACAACTGACAAGCCACGTGGCACCAATCACCATGCACCAAAGTCTCAATCCTCTGCAAGCACTAACAGTCGTGTTAGAGGAGATAAACCAGATATTCCTTGTTGGTGACGTCCAGCCCGAGGCCCACCAACCCATCTCCTTCTCCAAACTTTTCGGTTATAAATACCAACCTTCAACCCCAGGTTTAATGATAGGCTCTCTTACTCTCTCACTCTTAAAACACACTCATTTATTTTTCTTAAACGATACTTACTCTCACGCTAGAGAGTGGTTACAAGGATAACCCCTACCTCTCCTCCTTGTAGCGAGCTTCACGGTGTTATTGTTTTGCAGATTATACTCCTAGCCATTGATCAAGGAAAGATTAAGGTTAACCTTCTTAACGAGACCATTCCCTCAAGGATAAACTCCATGGTTTATACTCGGTGTTTCTTCATTGGGGCCCACCAATTTTTCTACCACTTACCATCCTTTTCTTTTCTGAGTTAATCATATGGCTGATCAGAGTATCATGTTTCCAACCTTCGGTTCACACTCAGGCGGACAACGCACACGTCTAAACCCCCCCATGTTGACGAGTACAATGAAGGCAATTTCACTGAAGGTGGAATCACACATGCCCATGGTAGTGTTATGTTCACCAATAAGCACACTACCCCACCTACCCAAAATGCGGGTCCCACCACTCAACTGGCTTCGTTACTACTAGAGGGAGAAACTCCTGTTTCCTGGTACACTGAACGGGATTTACGCGCAACTATGTTTACAAGCACAGACTACCACGCAGTAACACCAATTCGGGCAACTAGCTCCAACAATCCTGGTTTACAACTCTCTGCCACGCGACCCTGCACCATCCCAGGTGACAACCGATAGCGCAGGCTGAAATCAACATCATCATAATGACTATTTCTACAATGTTAGAACTACGTGCGATACACGAACCGACACAAGTAGACATGATGACACACAATATGAACACATATGCAAGATAACTCTCGACCATGACCGCCTAGGTCCCCGCTATACCATCCTCAATGACTAGGATACACAGACAGGGGAGTCTGGTCCTAAATACCAGGAGCGAGATAGCTCAAGTGTATTCAACCGAATAAAAGAGAACCACGTGGCGTGCACACCATGCGCTCGTGCGGTGTATAACCCAACTGCTGAACACGACTACAACCTAGTCTACAAGCCAGCTGCAGCCATAGAGGAATCTAAGTTCATTTCAGATATCGCCTTAGCCCATTAGAGAAGGCAAAACTCCTGCCTAATGTTGGAAAGTTTAGCGGTTCATCTGATCCACACGACCATATTTGGTTGTTTACCAACGCTGGGGTCGTCGGTTGTTGGACACATCCTATGTGGTGTCACCTTTTCGTCCAAACTCTCACAGGCACAACATGCGCATGGTTCGACAGCTTGCCTACCAGCAAGATAAAGTCATTCACATACCTACAGGAGAAAGTTTTGCAACATTTCATCCAGCAAAAGCGCCATATAAGGGACTCTACCGATGTCATGAACATATGGCACAGAGAGAATGAAGGAATTGAAGACTTCATCACAAGATATAACAAAGAGTGCCTCGAGATCGGCAACGTTAGTGAAGATTTGATACGTGCACACTTAAACAAAGTAGTACGCTGCGATGACCTCATTAGAACCATATCGGGCATAGACGGTATGCGCAAAGATTGGGATAAAGTTATGTCAGCAGCAAAGGCTTTCGTGTAAATAGAGTGAAACCTAACTGGCGGAAAAAGTCATCAATACAGCAGCAACAGCAACCAAGACCAAGGCTAGCGTAGCAAGAAAGGCAAGAACTCTTCTTGGAAGCACACCCAACCTAGTACTTACGATGCCCACTTACAAGATGACATATGCGTAACGATCTCCAGGCTCAGATATCAAAACGCAACTTGGCCGGAAAACAGGGAAAAGAATTAGACTCCTCTCATGAAAACTCCAATGGAGATTCTAAGCACAGAGAACCACCGATTCAAGCTTGCGTAACAAGAAAGGTCAAGACCCTAAACTATATTGTGATTATCACAAGGAAATTGGTCATTTGACAAACAACTACATCAGTTTGCGGACAGAAATCGAGAAAGTCCTAAAAAGTGGAAAGGTTACAAACTTGTTGTAGAATGTGCGAAAAGAACCACGCCAGATAGAGTGCAAAGATGAAGGTCGAAGTAACAAGAAAATTCATCAGCTCGACACGCACATGGCCTAAAGTGGACCTAATGGAAGTAAACAGAACAGAAACAAGTGATGACACCAATAGGGCAAAAGTTGGCGCAAGCAACAAGTGTCCCGTCATCATCTCCGGCGTAGTTGGCCACTATCAAACCGACTATGTCTTCATCAATCTAGGGAGCATGGTAGTTATAATCCACGAACATTGCTTCAATCAATTTGACCCCGAGGACAAGGCGCACCTAGAGCCGGTAGATTACTCACTCACAGGTTTTTGCAATGAAGTTGTCTTTTCTTTAGGGAAAATTTCTATCCGGTCACCCTAACAGATGGAAGACATTCAAGAACATAAGAGGTGAATTTTATGGTTTTACCCACAACCTCCCGCCACAACATCTTGTTGGGTAGGGAGTCGGAAGTAGACTTCAGCATGATCACGACCACACCTCATTTCGCGATCGGGTTTGATATGAGCCAAAATGCACATGTTTTTATATCAAATTATTACCCATTTCTAATATGTGTTGTTAGTAAAATGTTCAAAATAGACTCAAATTGGTTTATATTGGATTTTCAGGATAAAAGTAACAAAAAATGACAAAAGAAGCAAAAAAACGAAGAAAAATCAAGAGAAAAGTCAAGTTGCAGCTCAAGTGGATGATCCACAAGTCGTGAAAAAGTAGAGATATCCTCAAGACAAGACGAAAAGATGGTCCCCTTAGCTAACTAAATGTCAATGGTACAACCGGAAAAATCCAAAACTTCGTGGAAGCCTATGCCAGGCTAGGAAATGAGTTACGGGGACTATAATATATGAGTCTTGGGTAGCTCGATGAGACGAAGCCAAAAAATGGTTTCATGGTCAAATACTTAAAGCACGCCCTGTGTCTGGGTGAGGCACTGGCCGTGTCCCGACACAAAACGACAAGAGTTAACTTTTAAAGATCCTCGAATATTTTTTAAAGATTTTTGAAGTTTTTCCTCGAGACAAGCCCCATGTCTTGGCGACTGGCAAGTGCCAATCCTTGCTGATGTGTCATCCAGACATGCCCCATGTCTTGGCCAAACACGCCCCATGCCTCGGAAAACCGGCAGTATCCAGTCACTGCTGACGTGTCATCTAGGTACGCCCCATGTCTCCCAGACACGCCCCATGCCTCGGCATCCGGTAGTTACCAGTCACTGCTAACGTATCATCCAGGCACGGGACGTGCCTCGCCTACAACTGCCTATAAATAGAGGCCATTTTCCACCATTTTTACTTGCTCATTCTCTCCCCTCTTCTCCTCTACAAGCTTCTCTTCTACCAACACTCTCTAATCATTGTAATCATTGAAACTCAAGAATCATTAGTGTAATCAAGATTTTTAATGATTTATATAATCTTTTTAAGTTTGATCTTATTTTCTTCCATGGCTATTCTTGGCTAGATTCTTGAGGTGTTTGGGGGAAACATACCCCCTTGATGTCAAGCTATCTAAGGAAGATCATGGGTAAGCAAGGAGTGTGTGTCTATGTGTGTTAATGACTTTAATTAATTAAACATATTTTTTTGAAAGTGAGTGAAATAATAGTGTCGCCATTAACTTGGGTCATTAGAGTTTCCTCTTAATCCTTAAAATCTACCAACAATCTTGCGATGCCATTAACATAGGTCATTCATGTTTTCTATGTCTATGTAGGGTCAAAACATATTGATGCTCTTACCGGAGGTTAAAGGTTTTGGATGGGACTTCAGGTTGGGTAATGATGAAACAATGGTTAACCGGATAGGGTTAACTCACTGGTCTCGTTAAGTAGGGTTAATCCCTTCTTTTCGAGGATCGCTAGCTGGATCGTCCGCTGGTTGATCTCCTGCACAAGGAAACAAACCGTGACTCGTAACAAGGAGAATGGGGTGGGGGTGCTCTTATTACCACTCTCCAGCGTGAGAATCAGTAATTTGTTTGGGAAGCAAAGTGTGATAGTAGTAGTAGTGAGAGAGTTGTGAACAGATACCTCAAACCTGGTTTGGGATGGGTATTTATAGCCGAGGAGTGAAGGAGGGTAGTTGAGTAGCTAGCCTGACATCGCACAGCCTCCTGTAGGTGTGCCAGGCCTGTCGATTATGGTGGTGATGCCACGTCCTGCTGTGGTGTCAGGCTGTTGCATACATGTGGGCTGACAAGTGACTGTTCTCAGTGCCACTTGCACTGTGGTGTCAGACCCACTTGCCTTGTGGGCAGGATGCGGTGCCGGGCTGCCTCGCTGCTTACGGTAACTGATGTTGTTCCCGCGTTCTTGTTCTGGACAAGATGGATGCGGGATGCGGTGCCGTGCCGCATCGCCGCCTGGTGACTGTTACTGTTGTCCAGATCCCTTGTCATGACGAAAATGTTCATAGGATGCGGTGCCAGGCCGCATCGCTATGCGTAACATTCGTTCTCGTACTTAAGGTAAGTCTTCTCATCAATGGACAGATTGGTTTCAACCGCTGTGTTCGCGCGTGCCCGCACGGACACAGATAAGTTCTTGCTGGTGGGGGTTTTTTATAAGGGTAATGGTCACTCGCGGTCATGCTGACGCGAGATCTAGGACCATACCCCTTCAAGTCCCCCCAGTCTAGTGTTCCTTCCTTATGCAAGTTGCATGTGGGAGGGATACTGGACTATCGTGTCTAGAAGGTAGAATATGGGCCATGCAGATGGCTCCTACTTTCAGTAAATCAAGTTGTGGGTCCGGTGACGTCTCTTCCGTACTGGTGAGCAAGTTCCGTCTGATGCGGAATTCTCAGCCAAGGATTTGATCCGGTAATATGGTCTACCTTTTTCTGATGTCATCAGCCACCTGTTGGTGTTTCGAACCAACCTTTGAAACGGTGACTGAAGATGTTAGCAGGGTTCGAACCAACCTTTGAGAT
The DNA here is from genome assembly GCA_030545235.1 of Helianthus tuberosus. NCBI lineage: Eukaryota > Viridiplantae > Streptophyta > Magnoliopsida > Asterales > Asteraceae > Helianthus > Helianthus tuberosus. Next base: position 170,912,419 of record CM060448.1, on the reverse strand, counting down.
GGTGACGGAAGGTGTCCGTTACCGCAACTCTAGTTGTAACCTCTCCATCAGCTTAGGTAATGCTGTAAGTGCTTTGCTCAAGCTCTATGTTCATCAACTGGACATTCAACGATGATCCCTGCTTTGTGGGGTGTTCGTGTTCTTCCAGTTTAACTCTCAAGTAACCGCACGTCTTTTGCGGCTTAGCTCTCTAGTAACCGCATGTCCTTGCGGTTTAGCTCTCAAGTAACCGCACGTCCTTTGCGGTTACCTTATTGCTGCACATTGTTGGCCATGTGTGGTCGAGCTCCGTGGGGTACTTGCGTCATTGTTGGCCGTGTTTGGTCGAACAATGTGAATCTGGACTATGGGCAAATAAACATGGTCATAGGAATGGTAGTGCCCACCATTGTTTATTCTATGCAGTCCATAGGTGGGCAAACAGTCATAAGCAGACTTGTTACCACTGTTCCTTAGCTACTTTCTTTCACGCTTTGGTGGAAAGTAGTTTTCCGTTATGTAGTGTTGCCAAAGGAGATCACCTTAGATACTTGGGAATTTGGGTGAAACTCGTCCGCATTCATTCTGTAACCACTTTCCTTCACGCTTAGTTGGAAAGCAGTTTTCCTCGAAGTAGCTTTGATCAACCGCGTGACAGTTTAGTCATGGCTCTTCCGTAGCTACCGTTTGCATACTTGTATTTCACCGCAGCTACTCGTGATTGTCCGCGGTTTGCAGCAAAGAACTCGCTTCTAAAGAGCTTGAAGCTTGTATGTGGTTCTTGAAGGATCAGGAGTCAGGGTTGCTGATGTGCGGTTGCTCAGCATACTTGTCCTTTATCCTAAGGAGAAGCTGTTTGCGTCCCCTCTGTGGTTGTGAACCAGACACGAGGGATTTGAAACTTGAAGAAGCTTGCATGGAATGCGGTTTGCCGCATCCTAAGAAGCGGTTTTCGAAGTCCAAAGAACCACGCCGGTTCTGAGTATCTGACACACCTGTACGGGCTCGTGTGTGTCATCTCTGCATATTCCACGTGTGCTCGTAGTTATATGCGGATATTAGTTATACCCCTTTACATAATGTAGAGATATTTATTTTTGCCTTTTTTGAGGGGTATGTAAAAAACGACATGCGGTATGGGTTATGGTGTGGTAAACCAAAGAAACCGCGTGCCGCTTATGTTTGGATAATGTTGTCGCTTTTGTGCAGCTTACGTGGCTGGACGCACGTGTAAGTTGGTGAAAGTTGGTAGGATTCTGTCATGTGCTGAAATGAAAGGACGTTTGCACTGCCCGAGGTCATAAATGCACTGTAGCAAGGAGTGTAAAAGTCTCATGTTGTCAGGCGCGTGGGTGGCCACTCGCGCGTGGTAACCATCAGCGGAACCACCGCTGAACACGTGGCGTCGCATAATTCGCCCTTTTTTGTACGTGATGGGTCGGTTACTGCATCTCATTTATTGCGATGGGTATATAAGGGGAACCCGTTCATGGTTTCCCCTCACTTGTTCAAAATTTCAAAAATTTCCGGCTAGAGAGAGAGTACTTTCTTCATCTTCTCCGATAAACTTGTCTGAAATTCCGGTGAGGTGTCTGAGTTTCTTGTGATCTCATTCTGCTGTCTTCCTCATTACATTCCTGATGGCTGAACCATCCAATCCAGGCCATGCTGAGGGTGAAAACCCTGATCCCTCTTCGCCGGTGGTGGCAAAAGAGGAAGAAGAAGGTGGTAGTGCCCCCGGCGGGGGCCTACCAGTGCTGAAGTGGTCGAAGGTTCTGTTTAACAACCTGATGACCAGCATCCAGATGCCCCAGGAGTATGGGGCTGTCCTCCCACAGGAAGGTGAAACCGGTGCCGACGCTCCGGCCAGTTACATCACCATGTGGGCTGATTCCTTCGTTGATGCTAACCTACGTTTACCATTGACTATGTTCGTTGCTGAGGTTTTGGAGTATTACAAACTCCATATCTCCCAGATGAGTCCGTTCGGGATGATTCGGATTAGAAATTTTGAGTACACTTGTTGTGCTCTTGGTCTGGAAATTTCTGTTGAAAACTTTCGTCGGTTCAACCAGTTGACGGTGAACACCGGGTTCTTTTCTTTTGGCCAACGGTATGGGAGCCCCAAGCTGATGACCCCTCCGAAGGGTATTACAAAGTGGAAGACCAAGTTCTTCTACATTAAGGCTGCCGCGGTTGTTGCTAACATGACCTTGCAGAATGTTAATGAGACCATCCCTGTGGAGGATATTGCTCTTCCTAGTGCGGAGACGGTGGAGTGGTTCCCAAGGTTGAAGACTATTGAGCATAAGAAGCTGGACAACTCGCAGTTGTGGGTGCTGCGGATGATGTTGACCAGGCCTGATAGGAGGGCAAGGCCCGTTGTGCGGGAAAAGAGTGGTGGTAAGTATTTCTACTCTTTTACGGTTTCCTTGTTTCCCTTTGTAGGCTACTGATTTTGTAAGTGTACTATCAGAGGACGCTGCCCTATGGAGGATATTTGATCCGACTTTCCTGGGCAAGGTTGAGTTACTTCCGTGTGCGGAAGGTGAAGGTTTTAACTTGACCATTGTTGACAACTTTCGCGTTCCTAAACGCGAAGCGCTGAATGCACCCATGCCGCAAGGCAAAGGTATAATCCATAATCTCCTTACTTGCCTTATAAAGAAGTTCACCTTGCTGATTTGCATGTTTGATGATTTAAACGCAGGTACTCTTGGGACCTTGGGAGAATTTGAGGTGAAAGGTGCCCCCAAGAAGCATGCGGAGAAGAAGCATGTAGAGAAAGCTGCGTGGGGTCACAGCAGGAAAAGGCCTGAGGCTGCTATTGTTCCTCCTTTGGTGCCGCAAGCAGGTATCTTTCGTTCTCGTTTCCGCAGATATACCGATTACATGGTAGTATCTGACACCCTTGAGGGTTTAGGTGTTCAAGGTGGTGGTACGGCGGAGGTAGATCCTCTGCGGGTTCCAAACCTGCTGATGAGAAGAAGAAGAGAAAGATAGATGATAAAGTTGTTGGTGCCGATGAGAAGAAGCGTCCGAGGATACAGACCAAACGGACAACTGCTGTTTCTCAGGTGAAGCCTGCGGTTACGTCTGGTAAGTGACTCATAACCTTTACAAGTGTTTTGTTATTGTAGCTTGTATTTGATGGTTATTATTGCTTTGTCTGCAGAACCTCATGATGAAGGGTTCTCTTTGTTTGATGCTCCTCATTCCCCCCACCCCCCCCCCCCCCGCATGACACAGCTGCGGATGCGGGGGTTCATAAAGATTTTACCAGAAGCCCTTCAATGGAAGTGGTGAATGAGCCCTCTGCGCGGGCAGAGGATACTGGGAAAGGACCTGCGGCCCAGATCTTTGATACAGTAGATTCTCATGATAATCTGATCTCCCCGCAGGATACTGATGATCTGAACCTGAAGTTTTCTGATGCTGAAAAGAAAAAATCTCCTGCTGCCGAGAAGGCTTCTGGTTCCGCTTCTGGGGGTGCGGGTTTTAAAGGGCCTCATATTCAGCCTGAAGAGTCTGAATTGGAGTTCTACTACCGCACCTACACTGAAGACCGGGCTGTGAACTATCACCGTCCCCCTTGGAATGTTATGCAAGGGGATGATATTTCCACTGATCCCCCTGAGTGTAGGGAGATTTTGGGTGGTTTGGGCACCCCGTTTGAAGGTAACCGGGCCCGCGGTTTGCCACGTGAGCTCTGGATCAATCAACTCTCCTCCATGCTTGTAGGGAGTTCCATAATGGCGAATGCCATTATGGAAGACTACAAGGTGCTGGGGCGTAAGGAGGAAGAAACTGCTCGTCTGCGGGCTAAGGCTGAAGAGTTGGTTAAGGCTGCTCGTGAGGGTGCGGAGCAGCTTAAAAAGGATAAGGCTGCTTTTGAGCCGTATAAACAGACTGAGGAGTGGGCTGTAACTTCTGGTCTTAAACAGGTTCGTACCCTTGCCAAACTGCTCTCTGATGAGCGCAAGAGTTGGAAAGAAACACTTTCTAATGAGCGCAAGACTTGGAAAGAATCTTGGGCCAAACAGAATGAAACGATGTTTCGTGTTCGTCAGGAGCTTACTAACGTCAAGGCAGCGAATGCTGCTTTGGTTAAGGAGAAAGCCGTAGCTGATGCGGTTGCCAAAGAGGCCAAGGAGGCGGAGGCTCGTACTGCTAAGGCTCTTGAAGAGGCCAAGGAGGCGGAGGCCCGTGCTGCCAAGGCTCTTGATTAGGCAAATGCTGGCCGCACCAACTTAACCAAGACTGTTAAGGGCCTCCAGGTATGAGTTTCTTTTGCCCTTGAATTTGTATATATATTCCACAAGTGTGATTGATCATCTTTGTATACTTGTGTTTTCCTTGTTAAAAGGCTGAAGTACGGAGCCGGGTGGTCATTATTGAGGAGGTCACTGCCCGTGCTGCTGAAGCGCGGGCAAGGGAGGCTGTCGAGGCTAGGGATAGCCTTGTTTCTTCATTCGATCAGCTCAAGGATGATCGCGATTGGATGCGTGATCATGGTATTGGGCATGTAAGTATCCGGTGCCTTTGCCTTATATTTAGGTTTGCCTGTGTTAACCTTATGGCTTGTGCTTTGCAGATTGTTAGGGCTATCCTCGACGCACCTGAGAACGCAGCTGGTGTAGAGCAGATTAGGCTGTGTGCGTGGGATGCTGGTTTTAAAGCTGGCTACAACCGTTGCATCAGTCATATCAACGTTTTAGCCCAAGGAAAATATACCGATTAAAGGTCTGGGTTCCATGGCGTGGATACCGAAGCGCGTCTTGCTGCCGCTCTTGCAGCGTACAACGACATGTCTATTTCCGCCCTTGAGGAACTTGATAAATGTTTGGATGAGGAAGACTATGTGGACCGCTTGCGGTTGCTATATGCTGATGAGGAAGAGGAGGAAGAGACCGCTGGTGGTGGCAAGGGTGGTGCGGAGTCCAGCGGTACAAAGAAAGACTAGGGTGGCCTGCGTGCCCCTTTTTTTTCTTTCTCGATGTAAATGTTAGGAACCTTATGTAAATCTCTTGTGCACCGCGTAGGTGTAGAAATTTTTTGAATATAAAGAACCGTTTTGTTCAAGTTGTACAAGTGTTTTTACTACTTGCATGTTTGAACTTGTATGAGTTAATGTTATTGTGAATAACACTAAGTCTGTATTTGCCTTTTGCATATCTAGGTGATATGCAAGTATGTAGAACTCTACCCGCTGTACAGTGCGGTTAAGTATACTCTAAACCTTTGTTGTATGAGCATTAGTCAATTCCTGTTTTTATTCCGCAAGGGTTTGGGAATTGTGTAGGCTTTGTGAAAACCGTATGTGTGTATCCAGCCGGATAGACATTTAACGTTTTTCCTTTGCTGGCCTATTACAATATTTGTGTGTGATTACCACTTTGTGTAGGCATCGCGAATGAAGATTTTGCCAATCTGTTTTTGCAGATACCGCAAAGTGGAACACGCATTTGTAATAGAAGGAAATAAACAATATTGCATTCAATCGTTCATTTATTTATTTGCAAATGGCCTGCGGCTCTATAGGTTACATGGAAAATGTAAAACATGGCTTACATGTAACAGCGTCGAAGCTGTTATGCATTCCATGTGCGTGCGATAGGTTCGCCCTCTAAAGTTTGCAGTTTATACGCGCCTTTGCCCAGGACCTCTTGGATAAGGTAGGGTCCTTCCCACTTGGGGGCAAGTTTCCGTGGGCGTTCCGTGTTAGATGCTTCATTGTCATGAAGGACATAGTCTCCCGGGTTGAAGGTACAAATGCGGACGCATGCATTGCAGTACTTTTCAAGTTTGGTTTTGTACTTGGCCTCGTTGATTGCTGCATTTTCACGCCTTTCCTCTAGGAGGTCCAAGTCAACCCTGCGTTCCTCACTGTTGTCTATTTTGTCGATAGCCAACATTCGGGGTGAGGGGAGACCTACTTCAGCGGGGATCACCGCTTCAGTGCCATAGACCAGGCTGAAAGGTGTCTCACCGTGACTTGTCTTTGGGCTTGTCCTGTGAGCCCATAGGATACCAGGGAGTTCATCGACCCAGCCTCGTCTGGCTGTTCCCAACCGTGCCTTGATGCCTTCGACTAAACTTTTATTGATACTCTCCACTTGGCCATTCCCTTGCGGATGTGCCACTGAGGAGAATATGTGTTCAATGTGTAGTTCCTTTAGCCATTTTTGAAATTCGTCGGCAGCGAAGTTGGTGCCGTTGTCGGTAACTATGCACATCGGTAGACCGAAACGACAGATGATATGTTCCCAGATGAATTTCCTTGTTATCATAGCGGTGGTTGAGGCTAGCGGTTTTGCCTCTACCCATTTTGAAAAGTAATCAATAGCCACTATGATAAATTTCACCGCACCTGGTGCGTCTGGAAATGCTCCCACCACATCGATTGCCCATTTTTGAAATTGCCATGCAGTGGTGATGGGAATCAGGTTGTTCTTGGGTTACAAGGTTTTGGGAGCATGCCGCTGACAATTGAAACACTTGCGCAAGACTTTGACCGCATCTAGATGCATACCTGGCCAGTAGTATCCGGCGTTCATAATTTTGGCTACTACCATGCGTGGGCCTACATGTATGCCACATATTCCCTCGTGTATGTCTCTGATAAGGTACGTGGCATCTTGGGGGTCGACGCATCGTAGGAGTGGTCCCAGGTATGATTTACGGTATAAAATACCGTCTCCCATTTGATAATGGCACGCTTTGTGTTGCAACTTACGTGCCTCTGTCTTGCTTTCGGGAGTAACACCTGATTGCAAGTATGCAATGATTGGCGTCATCCAGGATGTCGCACCGTACTGGATGATGTTGACTTGGCGCAGGGGTACTGAGGGATTTTGCAGAATCTCGATGCGTACTTCCTTTGCCAGGTGTTGGAAGCTGGTGGATACGAGTTTTGACAGTGCATCCGCGGGTTTGTTTTCACTCCTGTTGATATGGCGGATATTGAAAGAAGTGAACTTTGATTTCAGTTGCAAGGCTTGTTCGAGGTAGAGGATCATGATATCCCCTTTTGCGGCATAGTCGCCGCGAATCTGCCCTGCAACTAACAGTGAGTTGACGTGTGCTTCCAAATGTTGGACGCCGAGTTTGACTGCCAGATGTAGCCCTTCCAGTAGAGCCTCATACTCTGCCTCGTTGTTTGTGCTTTTGAAATCGAGGCGGATTGCATAGGTAAGCTCTTGGCCATCGGGGCTGACGAGTCGCAGACCTGCACCTGCACCATCCTCGTTGGATGCACCATCGGTATATAGTGCCCAGGTTTCTGAGGAGGATGGTGGTGGTGTAGGATTTTGCTCTTCTTCGCATTCTTGAATGCGATTTTCCGGTACCTCGGCAACGAAATCAGCTAGAACTTGGCCTTTGATTGCGGGGCGCGGCTTATAATTCAGCGTGTGCACGCCCAGCTCAATTGCCCATTTTGCTAATCTCCCAGAGATGTCGGGTTTGGATAGGATCGGGCCGATCCTATAGTTGGTTAACACAGTGATGACGTGGTTTGCGAAATAACGCCGTGACCGTCTTGATGCATGCACTAGTGCCAGTACCAACTTCTCCATGATGGAGTATCTTGTCTCAGGGTCGTTGACCATTTTGCTGATATAGTAGATGGGTGTTTGGACTCCCTCTCGCTCCACTATGAGTACCGCGCCCACTGCGTTGTCTGCGGCAGATAGGTACAAAATAAGTGGCTCACCCTTGCGTGGTGCGGTTTGAGTTGGGAGTTGAATCAAACATTCTTTCATCTCCCGGAAAGCGTTTTCGGCCTCTGCGGTCCATTGGAATTGCTCCTTTTTTAAGCAGTTCCGTAGGGTCTTGATGAAAGGATAAGACTTAGCTGCATGGTTAGCTAAGCATCTATTCAGTGCGGCTAGCCTACCGGCTAGTCGTTGCATTTCTTTCATCGTGGAAGGCGATGGCATGCGCTCGATCGCCTGAACTTTTTCCGGGTTCGCCTTGAATCCATCTTTAGTTACGATGAATCCCAGGAACTTGCCTTCTTCCATTCCAAACGAGCATTTCCCTGGATTGAGCTTCATGTTGACGCTTCGCAGAGTTTGGAATGTTCTTTCAATATCGTTGAGCATGGTGTCTTCCCATATGCTCATGACGACCAGGTCGTCCATATATATTTCGACATTTTTGCTGATTTGACCGCGAAAAAGTGTCGTTCATCAACTTTTGATAGGTTGCGCCCGCGTTGCGCAACCCGAACGTCATTTTTGTGTAACAGTAGTTCCCGGTAGGCGTGCGGAATGCCGTTTTATCTTCGTCCTCGATTGCCATCTGTACCTGGTGGTAGCCTTTGTAACAATCGAGGAAACACTTCCATCGAAATGGTGCGAGGTTGTCGACTTTCTCGTCGATCTCCAGAAGTGCGTAACAATCCTTGGGGCAAGCTTTGTTGAGATCTTTATAATCGACGCACATGCGCCAGCCCCCGGTTGGTTTTTCTACCATGACTGGGTTGGATAACCAAGTCTGGTATTTGACTTCCCGCAGGATGCCTACGGAGAGCAGTTCTTGTACCTGCTCTTTCATCGCCTCGTTCTTTGCAGATCCAAGGTGGCGTTGGCCTTGGATCACTGGCTTGATACCTGGCATGGTATTCAAGAAATGCTGCGCAATTTCGCGTGGTACCCCTGTCATGTCTGCGGGTGTCCATGCAAAAATATCCTGGTTCCTGAAGAGGAGCTGCTTCAGGCACGCTCTGATGTTGTGGGATAAGGCGTGGCCCAACGTGACCGTTTGCTCTGGGTGTCTTGCGTTAAGAACCCATTTTTCTGGTTGCGTTTTGGGGGAAGGACTTGCAATCTTGGTCGCACGTAGTTCGTTCGATGACATAACCTCTCTGCGTGCGTAGATTATCGCGACCCCCGTTTCGGTTGGGAAACCGACAGCAGAGTGGGGTACGGACGTAATCATGTTGAAGTCGCCTTGGGACTCCCTCCCGAGAAGTACGTCATATTTGGAGGTGTGAGGTAAAACCATGAAGTTTACCTCCTCCGTTCGTGCGTGCCTTCCGTTGGTGAGGCGCAAAGGAAAAGTGATTTGGCCCAGGGGGAATACGGTTTCCCCCGCAAACCCGGCCAAAGGGTAGTCTACCAGCTGCAACCGATCCTTGTCTTCTTGATCGAACTGGTTTAAGCATTGCCCGTATATGATGTCAGATGTACTGCCCGGGTCGATGAATAGTCGCTCGGTACAGTAGTGAGCCAGGTAGCATGTGATAACGACGGCGCGCCTGTCGTGCGGTCCGCCTCGGACCTTTGGAAAGACCACTTGCTCGTCTTTCCAGTCATTGTCCGGTCTTCTTGCCGCCTTGCGCGGCTTTCCTCGTCCTCCATTGATCATGTGGGTTGAGGCCATATACATGTTCCTCTTACCCGTGGAGGTGCCCTCGTTGTGGGGGGTGATGCGCTTGGTTTGCTTTTGCGCGGTTGGCAACAGATGTTGCAACTTCCCCTCTTTTAGGGCTCGCTCAATCTCCAGTCGGAGACTGATGTAGTTGTTTGTTGTGTGGCCTGAGTCCTTGTGATACTCGCAGTAGAGTGCGAGATCCTGGTTCTTCTTGGACTTCATCGGTTGGGCCGGTCGCAGGAATTGCGCGTCTATAAGGAGGACGTCGCTTGGCGACTGGTTGATCTCGGTCCAGTTACGGTCCCGAGACTCCTTCTTCGACGCCCTGTTTTCACGCTGGGCGTTGATTGTTGCCCTTGCGCCGGGCTGGTTGTTACGCGGGACATATGGTTTGGGATCGCTGCCACGATTCCATGTGTCCTGGTTGCGCTTGTTGTTACGCTTGGGCTCTTGGCGGGAGGACTGGCCTTCTGCTTGGTGTTGTGCCTTTGTGACGTGCGGTTTGAGGGACCGCTGAGTCTGGGCATACGTCTTGACCGCGGCCATGACGTCTTCCCATTCCTTGCGCAAGCCTTCCTTGCCGGAGATGGTCATAACCATTTCTTCGTCTTTGACGGCTCGAATGAAATGGTTGCGTTCCATTTGGTCTGCAACGCCGCCTATCTCCAGGCACTCTTTGTTGTAACGGACAACGAACGCCTCGAGCGATTCGTTGTCTCTGCGCCAGATGTTCATGACGTCTATAGAATCACGTTCGTGATGTCGTTGCTGGCTAAAATGTGTGAGGAACTTTGCTTCCAATTCCTCGAATGAGGCCAGTGACCCCACTGGCAAAGAATCGAACCAAGCCCTCGCCAGACCCGTGAGGGTCTGGGGGAAAAATGACACCAGGTGGGCTCGTCCCACCTGCCGTTGCACCCTGCGCCGGTGAAGATGTTCACGTGATCGTCTGGGTCGGACGAACCATTGTATTTCCCAATGTTTAATGGGAATTTAGTGGTAGTGACATCGGCGTGGGCAATCTCCGGGGCGAACTTGGAGTTTTCGGCCGCAGATTTCGGCCTGTAGGGTTGGTACTGGTGGTGCTTTGCAGCGCGGAGGTATGTGGTGCGGGGTTGAGTAGGAGGAACGTAATTGCGTCCTCCCGGTCTACTGCTAGTAGCATGAGACTCCCCGCCGTATGTATGGTGGTCCGGATCGGTACGACCATGTCCTTCATGGTGGGACTGAGGTCCCAACCGGCTGTGGATCCCGGGGCCACGGTGGGCTGTGGATTGCCCCCTGTTTTCGCCATGAGGGCCCAGGCGGCTATGTATTGGGCCCTTGCTGCGGGACCCGGATGATGAATCATCCTTGTTAATTGTGCGGACCTCATAGTAAGAGGAGCCGCGGTCTTCATGCCTACTTCGGGAGGCTGGATGTGTGGGGGCCCTGCCGTCGTATTGTAAAATACGACCCGCAGGTGTATGCGGTGCCGGGATAGGCCCGACAGGTACTTGCGCTTCCGCGCAAAATCTGTAGTATGCTGCGGCCAGCAGAGCTTGTTGTTGGTCATACCAGGCATGGAGGTTCATGCCTGGAGGTATCACAGAAGCGTACTGTGACAGATCGTGTCCGAACGTAAGGGATGCGCCCCCTTGCGTCGATGTGCCAATGTGGCCAGGATTTAGGGCTGGGGGAGCGGTCCCCGCGGGCCCTGGGTTTGTGAGGTTTGGACTATCCCCGACAGTGTTGTTTAGACGATCAGACATGATCTTTGGAGAGAAAGGGAAGGTGTAAAAAAGTGCTAAGAGTAGCGGTGGGCGCCAATAATGAAACAATGGTTAACCGGATAGGGTTAACTCATTGGTCTCGTCAAGTAGGGTTAATCCCGTCTTTCCGAGGATCGCTGGTTGGATCATCCGCTGGTTGATCTCCTGCACAAGGAAACAAACCGTGACTCGTAACAAGGAGAATGGGGTGGGGGGTGCTCCTTGTTACCACTCTCCGGCGTGAGAATCAGTAATTTGCTTGGGAAGCAAAGTGTGATAGTAGTAGTAGTGAGAGAGTTGTGAAGAGATACCTCAAACCTGGTTTGGGATGGGTATTTATAGCCGAGGAGTGAAGGAGGGTAGTTGAGTAGCTAGCCTGACATCGCACAGCCTCCTGTAGGTGTGTCAGGCCTGTCGATTACGGTGGTGATGCCACGTCCTACTGTGGTGTCAGGCTGTTGCATAGATGTGGGCTGACAAGTGACTGTTCTCAGTGCCACTTGCACTGTGGCGTCAGACCCACTTGCCTTGTGGGCAGGATGCGGTGCCGGGCCGCCTCGCTGCTTGCGGTAACTGATGTTGTTCCCGCGTTCTTGTTCTGGCCAAGATGGATGCGGGATGCGGTGCCGTGCCGCATCGCCGCCTGGTGACTGTTACTGTTGTCCAGATCCCTTGTCGTGAAGAAAATGTTCATAGGATGCGGTGCCAGGCCGCATCGCTATGCGTAACATTCGTTCTCGTACTTAAGGTAAGTCTTCTCATCAATGGACAGATTGGTTTCAACCGCTGTGTTCGCGCGTGCCCGCACAGACACAGATAAGTTCTTGCTGGTGGGGGTTTTTGATAAGGGTAATGGTCACTCGCGATCGTGCTGACGCGAGATCTGGGACCATACCCCTTCAGGTAAGCTCTTGCCTTTGCTTGGAAATACCACCAAAGCGTAAAGGACTTGATATATATATATATATTTGTATATATATGTGTATATATATATGTAGATATATATATATATATGTATATATATAAGTGGCTACCTTAGGGGAATTGACGACTCACCAACAGACTAATAGACACTAATATATATCCCTTTGACTAATTAATTTATTAATACTATATCCCGGCCTCAAGTGGCATTTCCCTACTGAGTCAAAACGGAAGGTTCGAGTGTGTTAGGATTCCGACCTAGATACTGAACAATAATACTCGTTAACACATATAGCTCCTCATCTGACAATCGAGCCCTTGCGACCCCATGCAAATATTGTAATGCACGGTTTAAAAAACTAAGTTACTATTTACTTCGCCCGAAGGACCAAAAAATTTACGCACCATGCGTCAAATAAAGTAGTTTTTCCCATGACCAACAGAGGTCAAGGGAAGGGTGAAACTTGTTCACGCCTATAATGGGCCAAATCCTCGGCTCACAGGTCGGGTGAATGAAATTTTTTTAAAACTCATGCCCCAACAGAGATAGCGGCGGGTGGAACTTGTTTGTTAAAACCTACAACTATTACAGGGCTCATTGCCCACTCACGGCACGCAGGTTGGCTCCTCGGGCATCCGAAGCATCCTCGTCACCCTCATCGTCAATTTCTTCACCCAAAACCTCGTGGGTCGGTGTTTCAAAGATAGCTTTCAAACGGCTTACAAAATCATCGCGCTACAAGGCCTCAATCACCAAGACCATCACCAAGAGGCGAATGTTATTGTATGCATTCTGCGCGACAAACAATTCAACTTACGTTTCCCTGTCATGCATCATAGAGTACTGGGCATTCCATTCAACCCTTAATGCCTCATTCACATGCGCCACACACTCTTGATACCATCTCGATAGCCATCATTGCGCGTAGTGATAGTAAGAGTCGCAATGGTTGTAACACCTCGAAAATTTATATTCAATTATATGGCAACATGTGTCCAATCAACTCTCAAATATGCCAAATTGTTTGGACGAGAGGGACCATATATGTAAATTTGTGGAAGATCGGATTTGGAGGGATCAATTGTGACAAAATGCTAAAATTATGGCTTCTAATGATCCTTACGGACCGCAAGACATATGCCTTACGGATCGTAAGGCAATTATTGATATTGTCCCTAGCAGTCCCTTATGGACCGCAAGACCTTTGTCTTATGGACCGTAAGGAATTTAAAACCATGGGTGCTCTAAGTCCTTACGGACCGTAATTCATCACCCTTACAGTCCATAAGGGGGTGCAGCTGGCAGTTTTGGCAGATTGCCATGGCACGCTACTACTCTTGACACCTAGTTCACGAATTGCCACACTTCTCCTGGTTCAAACACCTCACTTTGCACTTGTAAACATCTGGAAAGCATTGCCAACACTTGGCATGATCCTACACTTCTTGTGCAACTATAAATAGCACCATAGTTGCATCATTTCAACTTGCTCATTTCTCATTTCTTCTCTCTAATCTTCTACTGGAGTTTGCTTCTGCTTAGAGGCCTCCTACTGAAGTACAATATTCTCCTAGAACACTTATAAGTGTTCTTTCCTAGTTCTTTTCATTTCTAGGCTAAGTTATTAGTCGAAAGTCAAGCAAATTGACTTTTGCTTTGACTTTCGGTTATGACCATTATGTTCAAGCCAATGTTCGAATCGAACATGGCTACGTGATCGTAATAAGGTAGGTGATAATCCCCTATGAGGGTACCTACTGAAAATCACATTAAGTTGGTCAAATGACGGGTCAAAGTTGTAATAAAATAAAAGTCAAAACGCAGATTTTTGAAAAATATGTTTAATGAACTTCTAAGTATCTGAACACCAAATTTTGACATTATATCAGTTGGTATAACATATTAGAACATCTTAGATCATGTTCAACTCGTCATTTCCTGCTTATAGCTCGGTTTGCAACCGAAAGTCAAGCAGTTTGACTTATGCTTTGACTTTCGATTCTGACCCATTTAAGCTAAGTTAGCTACTGATTTGAAGTTGTATTATGATCATATTAATGTATGGAATAACCCTCTGAGGTTATACCATTTGATCATAATTAGTTGCCGGGTTTTTATGCAAGTTCTTATATTATGCCATAAAAATGCCAATTATGCCCTTTTACGCATAAAATGATTTTAAACCATAATGAACATGTAATATGGGTTATAAACTTATGTGGTAATATAATACATATGTTTTGGCATAATAAACTTGACATTGACTCATCCGATCACCCGATGCCGCCTATGCGCGTACGGTTGACTTATATAGCTTAGTTTATATAAGTTAACCGAATTGGGTCAAATTCCTTCAAAATCATTTATAATCAGAATGTAATATTGTTTGACCCATATTATACGAGTCATGGTACTCATGAGGGTTCAAACCACATTCTATCCGGTCTCTGCTTAATCTAGCGAACCATACCGCTTTTATTATTAGTTAACCGGTCCAAGTCATATGACTTGAATAAGACCCGTTAACATTCTAATGGATCATAATCCCATTCATTCTAGACTAAGGGCGTCCAGTAAATTGTAACCTTATTAGTTATTTTGACTTAGACGGCTGTGCTTATAAATATCTTTGGATTGTAAAGATTTAAGCTCAGGTAAATACTCTTAACCTATTTTCCCTATACGGGCTTGGGATACGGTAAATTATTACCGCTTGGTCGGGTATGGGATCAATGACCAATGTGTCCAAAATCCAAATAACCTGTTTTATTTTCGTAATGCTTCATAACTTAAACATTGGAGGTTAATACGACCGTGTCCAGGATATCATTGACATAACTTAAAGCAGTCTTTGTCAGTTTATTTTATTCTATACGGGCCGTATAACCTTATACTGCCCGTATACACCATGTGAGATAAGGTTTTAGGGTGGCCGTATATAATGCTCGTATAATGTTATACTGGCCGTATACATTTAGTCGTATAACATTATATTGCTCGTATAATGTTATACGGCTCGTATACATTGGTCGTATAACATTATATTACTCGTATACAATTGTATACGGCTCGTATAATGTTATACTGCCCGTATACATGTAAAACAAAAAAAACATTCCATTGCATTTATTTTTGTGCAACAACATTCTATACGGGCCGTATAATGTTATACGGCCCGTATACACCTAGGGATGTGAAAATAAGAAAATAGGGGGTGTGAAAATAAGGGGACCCTAATGTAAAATTCTCAAGTTCAACTCTTAGCTCCATCACTAAGGTTTATTTTTTAATTCATTTTCCCTTAACCACAATTTTGGGCGCAATTATTTTTACGCCGCATACCTAAATTTTTTCAAAAGTTTATGAGGATAGCTCTAGTTGTGTATGGTCTTTTGGTCTAATGGAATGGTGATTGCCCTATAAACATGGCGTAAGTTCAAATTTTTGCTAGTGGAAATTGATTACATGGTATTTATCGGTCAAAAAAATTCATTAAAGAGGTTGGATGTGATTCCATGTGGTCAGTGGGAGGTTGTTCTACATAATTATTGGAGAAACAAATTCAAGCACAACATATCCGTAATGTGATGACCTATATAATGACATACGTTGTTTATGTTTCTTCAACCTATATAAAATATTATTCATAAAACAAATTGTATTATTTTTTACAAGCACACCATATATGTAATGTGATGACCTATATGATGACATATCTTGTTTATTTATATTCAACCTATAAAAAAATATCATTCATCAAGAAAATTGTATTATTTTTACAAACACAACATATACGTAATATGATGACATACATTGTTTATGTTTCTTCAACCTACATAAAATATTATTCATCAAGAAAATTGTATTATCTTTTAGCTCAGAGTCTCCTTTATAGCAGCCTATTTATCATCTCACATAAAATAGGCTTATTGGCCTGTAATAATCTCACCTACACCTTTTTGGCCAATAATAATCCCACCTCAGAATATTCCCCACACCAGTCCCATTTTTCAGATTTTTGGCCCACACTGGTCCCCAGTTAAAAAATCCTAACTCAGTTAGTAAAATGGCTGATGTGGCAGATGATGTGTTAAAAACTGATTATGTGGCAGATATGTAGCAGATGATGTGTTAAAAACTGATTACCTGTCATAATCCCACCTACACCTTTTTGGCCAATAATAATCCCACCTACACCTTTTTGGCCAATAATAATCCCACATCAGCCATTTTACTAACTGAGTTAGGGATTTTTAACTGGGGACCAGTGTGGGCCAAAAATCTGAAAAATGGGACTGGCGTGAGGAATATTCTGAGGTGGGATTATTATTGGCCAAAAAGGTATAGGTGGGATTATTACAGGCCAATTTGCCCATAAAATATAATTTGCCTATATTATGTTTTATTTATCACATACTATCAATATCTTTATGAGATAACACAGAAACTATGCACAGGGAAACGAGAAAAAGTAAGGAAGATTAAAATAGTCGTTTATTTAATTATACAATAGCTGGTTTTAGACGAAGAAATAGGGGTTAGTTCAAAGGTCTATTGGGAATGCAGGAAAAAGTAAAAGTCAAGGAACACATATGACATGCATACCATTTTTTAAGAATTTCGTAGACTATATTAAAAAATTCGCAATTATTGATCATTAAAAAAATCGCAATTATAGAATTTTTTTTTACAAATTCGCAATTATGATCATTAAAAAAATTCGCAATTATTGATCAGTATATTATAGATTTTTTTTTACATATTTACTAGGTTAGAGCCCGCGTGTACACACGGTTTTAACAAATCAGAATACTTTGAATTTGGTCGGTTCATATGCAAACCGGACAAATAGGAACCATTTTTTATAATAAACCTAATAACAGACACCCTTAGAAGATCCATTACTTTTGGTCATGTTGCTCTCAACACATAAGTGTACCATATGACCAATTTCTCTTCTAGCTGGTGCTCCAATTTGCCCAACTTCCGCGGCACCTTGTAGAGATCACATATTCCATTTAATCGTTCAAAAAGGAAAAAAATAAAAATTACACCTGAAAGGTATATAAATTAAGGGTAAAGATCAAATAGGAAGTTAATTTTCACTAGCAGGATAGGAAGCCATAGGATTATGACATGTGGCAAATTTTAAAATAAAGAGAAAGGGTATTTTAGTCAATCCAACTCCTTCTTCTTCCTTTTTCAAAACCCAGTAAATTCAAAAACCCACCATTTTCAAAACCCACCATCTTCAACCATTTCTTCACTTTCTATCTCAATAATCACTACATTATAGTGCGATTTTCATCACCAATCAATGATTCAAACACCCGATCAACGTGTTCTTCAGTTTTTTTGAAGAAAACACAGTTTAAATTCATACAAAATCTCGTTTTTTTCCGGTGATTTTGAAGATAATTACTCGATTCGTTCGATTTCGAGAGCTGATAAGTGTTTCAATCATTCAAAATTCGTCAATTGTTGAAGAAATCACTTCGATCCAGGTAACAAATTCTTTAATTTCATTTTTACGAATTGGGTTTTTGATTTAGTCATTGCGTTTTACGATCTTGGCGGGGGTCCGGGGGCGCCAGCCCCCGGTAGCGGGGTCCCAGGGGCGGCAGCCCCTGGCGGGGTCCAAGGGGCAGAGCCCCTGGCTGGGGTTGAGCTGTACTAAAAACGCATCAGAAAAATTAAATTTCCATAAATTGGCTCATTTCGAAGACAGTAATTCGTAGACAATTCAGACAGTTCACAGACAATTCACAGACAGTTCTCAGACAGTTCTCAGACAGTTTTATGTGTCCATTGCGTTTTAGAAATAAGAGAGTTTTATATGTTTTCTAGCTATTGTGTTTTAGAAAAAAACACATTTTTAAGTGTTTTTAGTTATTGCGTTTTAGGTAAAACACAATTTTGAAGTGTTTTTAGTCATTGCGTTTTAGGTAGAACATATTTTTAGGTGTTTTCAGTCCATTGCGTTTTAGAATGAGTAATTTTTAAGTGTTTTCTGGCCATTGCGTTTTACAAATAAAACATTTCTTTGTGTTTTTTGTGCATTGCGTTTTAGGTAAAACACATTTTTATGTGTTTTTGGTGCATTGCGTTTTAGGTAAAACACATTTTTATGGGTTTTTAGTCCATTGCGTTTTATAAAGTACATTTTCTTTTGAGTTTTTAGGGTATTGCGTTTTAGAAATAAAACATTTCTTTGTGTTTTCTGGCCATTGCGTTTTACAAATAAGTCATTTCTTTGTGTTTTTGATGCATTGCGTTTTAGAAAAATGTCATTTTTTTGGGTTTTTTTTTTCATTGCGTTTTACAATACTGGGGGTTTTTCTATTGCGTTTTACGCAACTGGGTTTTAAATTTTTTTTTCTTCAAAATATAGCAATAGTATACTCGTTTTAAAGATAAAAAAACGCTCGTTTTTTTGGTGCAATTTTTATAAAAAAATAATGTCGTGTGAAAGAGTTATTAACGTTTAAAAAATGGGGGGGGGGGAATTGGAGGAGAGAGAAACTATTGGCTTACTTGACTAGAATGCCCCTGAAAAAAGTCACGCGCCTCTTTTCTTACTTTCAATTTCCCTAATTTAATCTTAGCCCTTGATTTACTTAATGGATGGTCAAGATCACTTCCTAGCCTTCCTAGCCAAATTAACTTCCTATTATATCTCCACCCATTTATTTTTTTTCTATTAAATTGCTGTACTAAAAACGCATCAGAAAAATTAAATTTCCATAAATTGGCTCATTTCGAAGACAGTAATTCGTAGACAATTCAGACAGTTCACAGTGACAGACAGTTTTATGTGTCCATTGCGTTTTAGAAATAAGACAGTTCACAGTGACAGACAGCTATTGCGTTTTAGAAAAAAACACATTTTTAAGTGTTTTTAGTCATTGTGTTTTAGGTAAAACACATTTTTTAGGTGTTTTCAGTCCATTGCGTTTTAGAATAAGTCATTTTTAAGTGTTTTCTGGCCATTGCGTTTTACATATAAGACATTTCTTTGTGTTTTTGGTGCATTGCGTTTTAGGTAAAACATTTTTTTATGTGTTTTCAGTCCATTGCGTTTTAGAAAACAGACATTTTAAGTGTATTCTGGCCATTGCGTTTTACAAATAAGTCGTTTTTTTGTGTTTTTGGTGCATTGCGTTTTAGGTAAAACACATTTTTATGTGTTTTCTGGCCATTGCGTTTTACAAAAAAGTCATTTCTTTGTGTTTTTTGTGCATTGCGTTTTAGAAAAATGTCATTTTTAGGGTTTTTTTTCATTGCGTTTTACGATACTGGGGTTTTTTCTATTGCGTTTTACGCAACTGGGTTTTAAATTTTTTTTTCAAAATATAGCAATAGTATACTCGTTTTAAAGATAAAAAAACGCTCGTTTTTTTGGTGCAATTTTTATAAAAAAATAATGTCGTATGAAAGAGTTATTAACGTTTAAAAAATGGGGGGGAATTGGAGGAGAGAGAAACTATTGGCTTGGATTGACTAGATTGCCCCTGAAAAAAGTCACGCGCCTCTTTTTTTACTTTCAATTTCCCTGATTTAATCTTAGCCCTTGATTAAGTAAATGGATGGTCAAGATCACTTCCTAGCCTTCCTAGCCAAATAAACTTTCTATTATATCTCCACCCTAGTTATCTAAACGTGTGCACCTTTAGACATTCAGGAATAGAAAGCTTGGAAATAAAAATAGAGAATAATTTGTCAAGATGTGTGCACCTTATCTGACCCTTTCCACCTAGTTTTCAATGATTTAGCTTGAGTAATGTTCTAGTCTTTTTGCTCAAAATCCATCTTACCAGCATCTCTGGATTTGTTATAGATTCACAAAATCTGCATCCTGAAGCTTTTTTGCTTATGACACCACATATTATTCAAGACCATTCACTACTAGAAAACTCGGTTTTTGCCACCGCATTTCCGGTCGCAAAACCGTCGCAACTGCCCTATTGCGACCGTTTCCCGATCAAACATGCGATCGGAAAAACACCCGTCGCAATTGCTCTATTACGACTGAGTTGCGACTGCTGCTATCATTTGCGACCTGTGTTTTGCGACTATAAAAGCGGTCGCAAATTTTGCGACTGTTACTGGTTTTGTGCGACTTTGGTTGCGACAGGCTTGTTGCGACCGTTTTGCGACTGCTTGCCTTTTAAAATTTGCAATCATTTTCCGACCGCTTGCCTTAAGAAAATTTGTGACCATCTTTCGCGGTCGCAAAATGCTTCTTTTTTTCTTTTTAGCCATTTTTTTAACCTGCATATAATGTCATTTTTTTAAATTTACACATCATCAAATTTTCACAATTGTATAAAACATTCCACTTAAAACATCAAATACCAAAGTTATTATAACAAAATACATGTTAAACAAATTATTTATAACCTACGTTATACGTTTTGAAACCTAGCTTTTATCATCACTTCAATGTTTGCCATTCTTTGATTCATAGCCTCTTTCTCCACGTTATCTTTCCCTTTTTCCACCACCAATCCCGCAATAATTTCGTTCAACCTTTCTTTTTCTTCTTCTTATTTTTCTTTCACTATATCTTGGATAATCACGTTCAACCTTTCGATCTAATGAAACCAATGCAAAGTGAAATATTAATGGCCGGCATAATCATAATTTATTAAACTGATTAGCTGCTTATATTGTTGTCAAAGTCACCAGTTATATTCCAGCTAAGATTCAGATGCTATTGCAAACAGAAAGCTAAGTTCCTATAGAACCAAAAAGATTCAGCTGAAACTTATTGTAGCTCGTATTACAGCTAGACGCTTTTGATAAGAAAAACAGACAGAAACCCAGTACTTACCATCAACTTCAACTCCCTTAGGAACAAATGGTACTGATCCAGTAGCTATAATTATGTCTTTTGCTGTAATGACTGTCTCAGTGCCCCCAACCTTTCCATATTTAACCTTTTGTAGACCCTGTAAATATATTTATAATAATTAAACATAAGGTGCGTGTATGATCCGATGCAAGTTAACGAGAAAAAGGTAAATAGTATAAATGAGTCGATTGGCCAGTTACATGACATACCACAACAGTGCCAACACCAGTCAAGATGTCAACACCAAGAGATTTCATAGAATTGGTTAAGTTATTTCGAATTTTGGTGGCGAGATTTTCCGCATGATCGGCTACCCCTTGTCTGTCATATCCAGCAGCTGCAACCTGCCAATATAAATTATTATAGCGAAAACTAGATAATTAAAAGTTTCTACCTCAATGAAATGTGTGTATGCTGTAACATAGAATTCAATCCGTATTTAAGTAACATAAACGTTTGTCTGACATACCTTCTGACTGTTGACACTAGCATATAACTAACCTACAAAAATATTCTGACCTACAATAGCTAATAAAACTAACCTAACAAGCATCTTAATTTGTACAGTTGAGTTTACAGCCGAAATACAAACGTTTCATGATTCTCTCCTATTAGTTATATTACTGAGAGATGTTGAGTGCACACAGCCTGATTTTGCTGAAAGTAGTATAACCTAACAAGTACTTAGAGGCCTATTCCAAACAATAAAGATAGAAGCACTAATTGAAACTAGACTCTAAAAGGTCTAACATTTTTTTTAAGAAAACGAATAAACTAAACTAAATAGTATGTCCACCATAATAATATCAGATATTTAAGTTCATGAATAAGTGATAATAATAAACATACCTTGGGACTTGTCTACCATGTACATACAGATCATTAACATTGCCTGAGAATCTGGACAAGCATCGCAAGTGATTGTGTTTGATCAGGGGATACCTAGTAACATACCACATAAGTAAGACCAAATTCCATAAAAAGAAACCGCAAACAAAACCAAAATACCTGCATTTGACTCCCACGCATTGGTGCAGTCTCCTCTCTAAGTTCTCTTAGAATCTGCAAATCATACAAATCATACAAATCTGTTGATGCATTTAATGTCTATCGCCTTCGTCAATCCGAGCCGTAGCGAGGAACTGAAGAAATCAAGTCGTTAAAGTATTATTTCTAGAAAAAAAGGCAAGGTGGCAATCTTGTAATTAATGAAGTTTCATTAAAATTGCCCTTGACCTATAAATAGAGGAGTTTAAGTCTTAATTAGGTTAGAGATTTTGGTGACATTAGAGATTTGTAAAGAAGACTTTGTGTGTGTGTTTCTAGAGAGAGAAACTAGAGAGAGAAAGTTCTCTCTAAGTGATTTCTTGTACCGTTCACGTAGATCTTTCTAGTAAATCACGTTTGTAGTACGTTATTGTGTGTTTAGATCACGTACGTTTACGGATTCCGCACGTCAAACGTCCGTTACGCAATCGAACGGTGTCAAAACCGATCCTACAAGATCCTTCCTTCTTTCACTCATACACAATTAATCAACTGAATGTTTAACCAGAATTCACTAGAGTTCACATGAGTTTTCGACTTCTTACCAGTGGTTCCCTAACATTAGCGAGCAAGTAGTCGTATATCCACGGAGTAACACTAATCACCTGCTTAGTGCTGTAGTTGTGGACCTTGTGGTCACTGGAAGTAGTGGTCACATCCCTCTCACTCAAGCAAGCGGTGGTCAAATCCTTGTCACTCAAGCAAGCGGTGGTCAATGCCTTGTCACTCAAGCAACTAGTGGTTAAAGGAGCTGACTTTTGCTGACCGAATGGTCAGTTATTAGACCTAGGGAAGATGGTGTAATTAGTGCGCAACCGGTTAGGGAAAACGGTAAATAATGGGAACGTCCACCAGCCCTGAATCACTGAACCAGCCATCAATTAAAACCACCAAGAAAGTGCAATTAGTGATATAAAATACTATATTAGCATTTAATTTTCTCTTTCAAATCTTGAGTTTTAGTCACTTAATATCGGAAACTTGATGCTTAGAGAAATTGCAAGTATAATAGGCTTGCATGGGTTAGTAAAGAAACACATTATCTGCATGAAAATAAGGTTAATAATCTGACTTTTCCATACCCATTTGACCCATTAGACATGAAAAATAACAGAATTGACCCATCAATCACAAGTAAATGGCACATGTAATTTGAATAATCAACAGAGTAGGAATGTACAATGTTTACTGGAGCATCAGTTTGCCTGCACATAACCCATGGTACACCAGCTCCAAGTCCAACAGCCATATTTGCAGCTCATTTTAAGCTCAATGTAGCGAGTCTGCAGTTATGTGAAACAACTCAAAACAGAGGTATTCACATTCTAGTTTTGAGAGTGCAGAACTATTAGAATGGAACGTTTCTCAGTCTTATCCGTTGGAGATATTTTCAATACAAAAGGCACCAAATAGTCGATCATCTTTGATTTACAATAGTCATCATACAAATACATATAACAACCACAAGACTTGCAAATGTCAACTAGGGCAAATCATATGCAACAACTACAAATACGGATAAAATCAACAATATCGAATTATTTTGCGCCTTAATAAAGTAATTTGACATAAACGAGAAGATTAATGAGTTGTTGATAGAAAATTGAGCATACGAAACCAAAACCTAACTTTAAAATGTTTGATCATCTATGATTAAAATAGTCATCATCTAAACGCAGTTAACAACAACATGACTTGCAATTGTCAATTAGGGCAAATTATATGCAACAAAAACACCAAATACTAATAGAAGCAACTATATAGAAAACCTGAGACTAAAAAAAGCTAAATTTATCAGAATATCACTCATTCAAAATCACCGGTCATCTTCAATTTAGAATATACATCATCCAAATACAGTTAAAGAGCAACATGACTTGCAGTTGTCAATTAGGGCAATTCATATGCAGCAAAAACGTTGAATATACAGATAAAAAACTGAATAACGTTGAATATACAGATAAAAACCGTTATTTCGATCTATTTTGGACCTCAGTAGAGAAATTTGGCATAAACAAGAAGATTGATGCGAAATCGAGCGTATGTACAAACCTGTGTACTTATGGAGATCAGAGAGATTGCTGATCAATCGAAGTCAGATCAAAGATGATAGATAGATGGTAGATAGCTAGCCCTAATTCACCACTTAAACATGAAAGCTCAAACCAAATAAAACATGAAAGATCAAAGACAACTAAATCAATTTCAAATCTTAATAAATAATTCAAATCATATATATACTTTTAACACAATCAATCACTATGATCAATCACCAAATCATATAAACAACTAGCAGCAAATAAGCAATAACAGCCACAAACAACTAAAAAAAATCATGAAACGAGACAGAGATTACTCACCGTCGGAAAAATACAGAAACAGACTTCCGGCAGTTATATAAATACTCCTTGATTAACGTAGAGTCATACGAAGATTCCAAGTTATCAACACAACCAACCAGGAATCAACCTTTTCTTAAATAATTTGTTGACTTTTAACATCGTTGAAACTTGATGGTTTAGTTAACGGCCTGGCTCAAATGGTTTAAGAGTTTTTTTTAAGATCATAACTCAAATTAGAGGTGCACAACCAAACAGGATCCGGATCCGAATAAACCGTATACTAAACCAATAAACTGATCTGAAGCTGGTTCGAATCCGGTCCGATCCTCTGGTTTGAAACTAACTTCAAGAGAAAAGACTAGACAGCCCAGACAACATCAGTGACATATCTCTTTTGAGCAATAAAGTGCTAATTACATAGTTTAACCAAGATAACCTCTGTGTTTATAAATTTTCAGCAATTGAAGGTATCTCATGATGAAACTATCTATTGAAATGATGTTTTCAATGAACATCTTCTTTACTAAAACTAGATCATAATAATTTTTTTAACACTACAGTTATCATAATGTAACAAAATATCTCATCCTTTCACGGTTCCCTATCTAATGACCTAATTCTCATACTTATTTTCTAATCACAACAGTAATCATCCACAAAAATGAAGAAAAAATCAAAATATCACTAAACAATCAACCTAATTTAAAACAATCGCATATACTCACAGATTCACACCAAAGTTAAAGAAAAATTAGCGTTTAGAAAGTAACATGAGACAATTCATCACAATACACATGCGAAACCCTTCGTAAACCTCAGATTTCGTTCGTCTAGCATCCGTCAAGCTCTGCGGAAAACAAAGCATGACAGAATGTTCATTGTTCACTTTCAAACAGGTTTCAATCGTCTTCTTCCTCAAAGCCTTCACCGTTCTCGAATAAACTTTTTTTCTAAGTGATTAACAACAGAGGCATCAGCATTCATAAAACGACTTTCATGACACAAATTAAAACTAGAACTAATATTATAGTGTTCACTACTCTTGACTGATTTCGATCTAATTTTACCAGAAATCGAAACCTCTAACTGATCTGGTGAGTCATACTTACCAAATTTGACATCTGCCGGAGCAACCGCACACGGCGTTCATCCACGGAGGACCGCTCCAAACATCGTAACTGTTCAAAACGCCCATCCGAAACCTAGATAAAGGTGATAAACATCCAAAACTATTATAATCACAAACACTACTGCAATTCGGATCGATTAACATGACTTTATCATCTCCGTGATCATTTCCGACGAAGAAGAGGAAGTTGAGGACAGTAATCAATCATTCTCCTCGGAGAATGAAAACGCTCGGCCGGAATCGGATCCTGAGGTGTAATCGGAGCAAAATTGAAGCAATTGGTAGATCCAGTGGTGTGAATTGGATGAGAGAGAGAGATATCAGAAGAAATTGAGAAGATTTGTGGTGGTAAAATTGTGGATCAGATGAAAAAATAAACCCTAGGTGGTGGAAGAGACGTAGTAAAGAAGAGAGCAAAGGACGGAGGAGTTTGGAAACAGGGGGTATGTCTGGCAAAACTAACTTTTTGTTTTTTATATATTTCTTCGCAACTTTTACTTTTTTATTTTTAGATATTCTCGTATTTGCGACCACGTTAGATAGTCGCAACTTTTGTTTTTTATATATTTCTTGTATTTGCGACTGCTTTAGGCGGTCACAACTTTTGCTTTTTTTTATTTTTCTCATATTTGCGACCGTTTTCCGACCACCATTCAACTATTTGCGACCGGAAAATTGCGGTTGCAAAATTTGAGACCGTTTTGCTACCTAATGTGGGTTGGTCTTTCATTTTGCGATTGTTTTGATGTTGGTCGCAAACTGGTCGCTAATTTTGCCACCGCCTTATGTAGGTCACAAATTTTGGTTGCAATTGCCTAGTTTTCTAGTAGTGATTCCCTGAAAACAATAGACATATTCATTTCTTTACTGATAAAATAAATGAACCCTATGGAATTAGTTGGAAATAAGCATGTTACTCGATAATGAACAACTATTCTTCAAAATGAGATTGCAACCCAAGTCAACACAATTACTTCCTTAAGTGTGTATGTCAAACTAAAAAGAGAGAGAGAGATGGCAAAATGGGCGTATTAACTTGACTCGAACACTATATTATGACACAATTTAATATTTTAACTCTCTAAAAGTAATACTTAATAGGTTTTATGTAATCAAAATACAATTTAGTATATTCCGACCCGTTCAACCCGTTTATTCTACAAAGCTACTTGGTAAATAGATCTGCTCGTTTAACCTTTTAGATAAATATAGATTAAACATAACCTAAATTGACCCATTAATTTTTAAAATGATGTCAAAATGATCAAAACACTATGACAGCAACTGAAACACCAAACTCATGATGATCAATCTACTTGGTTTACATTTTTTTAATTATACTGATTTGAGTCTACCAAAATACATTATTTTGTGATTGTTGAATAGAATTTCACATTTGTAAAGTCAGAACACTTTCCTTGGGGCTCCAATATTTGTGACACCAGTAAAACATGTCACACCCCGACCATGTAAAACAACAAAACATGGCGGAAACATCGGGGAGTGCTGTAACAGAATCATTGTTTCATAACACATGGAAATTGAAATACTGTTTTATTGAATAAATGAGTTACAATGTCTTGACAATCAAAGAAACATAACATAAATAACTAGTCTTGCATCTTTTATTGTCACTAAGGCCCATGTCCGCCTAAGTGTATCTTGATCAATCCTATGCTTCATTTCCTGAAACACATGTGAAAATAGGTACGTCAGCATAAAAATGCCGGCGAGTACATAGGTTTAGTGAAAATAAGATTCATGACTTATGTTTGAGAAAATGTTTAGTCATGAACCTTGTAATTTGCTTTGTTTTGTAAATCATTTGAAAAACAATAAGATCAGATGATATGTATAAATAAATGTAAGGTTAAATGAATAACCAAGTAAAATGAGTTTATATAAGATGAGTTGTTTTGTAAAACAATGTCTTTTGAAAAGTATGTTATTTGTATAAAATGTTATATGTCCAAATTGAAATGATTTCAAATAATGCAACGATATGTAATACCATACAATCACTTATATATAGGAAGTACCAGCGGCGTATCCACCATGCTTGTATCATATTACACACGCCTCGTTACTTAAATCACTTACTCAAACCAAACCAACAATGTAAGATGTCTATGTTTAAACCAATTGTCAAATGTATTGAATAATATACCAAAATGTTTATGTCAAGATGTAAATTATGTAATGTGTAACCAAAATGATATGTATGGCTAGTGAAATGCATCAACTAAACCATATGCACAAGAACATAGTATTGAAGTAAAACTTGGTTTAAATCAAAGTTATGTTCTGTGTAGTAAATGCATGCTATACTGATATAAACATTTATGCGGTATTGTGAAAATTCATACATCCAAGCCTTGCGACAGTCGGATAACTATGTAAAAATGAGTTATCAAAAGAATATGTATTCGGATTCGGTCATTCCTTACGTCCAAACAAACCCGAGATTTCAGGAATGGGATTTGTCAAGTCCTATGGTACCACTACCTACTACCGAGCGGCATGATCGGTGTTAATGAATGTATAGTATAGTTTAAACAAACCAAATGTCATACCAAAATGTAAGCATGTTTTATGAAGATAATGTACCTAGTATGCTAGAGTAAACATACAAGGTAGAGCTGTAAAACAATGTGTCCATATGTTACTGGAACATATGCAACAGAGATGCAATGTAAAATAATGTACTAAGTATGATGAACATGCATAGCATAAAATGTAATGTAAAACGATGTACTAAGTATGCACACAATGTGCACACGTAGCATAAAATGTAATGTAAAACAATGAAATCATGTACTATAAATGTACTAATGAACATAGCAAGTATATGATGTGAAAACAGGAAAGCATGAAAGTAACAAGTAGGCACATGTGTTTCACCCCAAAACAGTTTGGAAAACAGTAAAAGAGGGGTCTATGTACTCACTTGAGATTGCTCAGAAGTCCTAAGATAACCACCATGCAATGCTAGAGATCTCGGAATATCAAACGGCACCTAATATAGGTAACTACATTAATAAACCGGACCTAAATCGGAAGATCGGATAGAATGAGGGTTCGTAAACCAAACGAGTATAGAGACTCGTGTCATATGGTTTAACAAAGCCTACATACTAAATGAAACCTAACCTAATATCTTACGACCCATTACGACCCGTTTAGGTAGCTTATGCTACTTTAACGCGTCGTTCGCGTGAAACGCGTTCGGACCGCCTAACTAGTCCTATGACAAGTATTATATGCCTAAACATGTTACATAATCAGTTATGTGACAAAAGTTTAGGTTACATATGCTTAATTACCAATTATACATGAAAAGGGTATTCTGGTAATTTACCTAAGGCATATAAACTACCTATCATACAACTACTCAAACGATGTGACCATAAGGTATAACCTCGGAAGGTTATTCCCTATATACTATGGTCACCTAATGTATTTGGTCGGATCCTAATGATCGACCAAATGGGTCGGGTTCGAAGGTATAAGCGATTTATCAGATCGCTTACCCTTACGACCCTAGAGAACGTGGTAATCAGTAGGCATAGTCCCAAGAGACTATAACCATCGTGATTACAATCACGTTGCGAAGTTCAACGAACTTCGCATTGACCATAAGCTGGTCAACGCTGAAAGTCAAACAAAGTTTGACTTTTGGACTCGAAAAGCAATAAAAGAACGAAAGAATACTTACGAAGGGTCCTCGAATGCTAATCTAGATCAAAATAGCTCAGGTATGAAACAAAGGTTTCAACTTAGAGCACAAATGATCAGATTCTAGTGGGTTTAGAACAATGGGGGGTGGGGTATTTATAGTTTTCGGGTAACCGTTAAGATCGTTTCATGGAAACCGTGCTTGAATCTTGTGCGTACATTTGTTGGAAACTTGTGGTGGCTAAAAATGACTTCTTATCAGCTGAATAGGCAAGTATGAATGTGTGGGTGAGCATCAAACAGCTGGAATCTGCTGACTACTCATTCTGATCTGTTCTGGGGACTGCTTGCGCACCGTAGCACTCCCATGGTTGCGGTGCGCAAGGACCATTTTGGCAGATTTACAGTTTTGGTCCCTGCTGTGTAATAGGCTCATTTCCGACACGTTTAAGGCCCGTTAATGCCATTTCAAAGCTCTAAAATGAAGTTAAAGTATAGGGAACTGAAAATGTGCTCAAAAATATGTCGGATGTCGGTTCGTTTGGTCGTAGGATCGCGATGTTCGGTTAATTACGACGGAATGTGCATAAGCGCGAAAAACGATCCAAATTGCGCGACGAATGGATTTTTCTTATGCCGAACACTAAAATAAAATATTTTAGTGCTTACATAAATTTTTGGATGTCCGGATGTATTCAGAACGTAAGTTATGCGCGAAAATGCAAACTTGTGCACTTTTTGACACTTTTAGTCCCTGAATGACCCAAAAGTTTATTTTAGCACACCGAACCCCTCAAAGCCTATTTCTAAGCTATGTAAAGGATATTTAAGGTGTGTTTAACTTATGGTCATGTTCCAGAATGTCTGTTACAGTTCAAATTGGCATACTTTCGCAGTTTGTCAAGTTTAGTCCCTGTAAGCGAATTAGCTTGTTTTTGCCATACCAAAGCCTTCAAAACTTATTTCTAAGTTATGTAAAGGTTATTTAAGGTATGTTAAGTATATTTCACTATTACGGAGTGTTCGTTGCATTAAACTGGTTATATTTACGCATCGGTGCGCGTATAACCTTCCAGAAAGCGATTTAGAGTTTGGAATTGAACAAAATTTGATATTTTTAACAAATCCCAAGTATGAAATACAATATTTCATTGGTTTGGTATTTGTTTGATGGCCGTGGAGGCACAGGTGTTACAGTCTCCCCTACTTTAGGAAATTTCGTCCCGAAATTTATTTAGAGGAAACTTGTGAGAGTTTAAAACATGAAGTTGAAAAGATCGAACAACATTGGTTAGGGTTCTGAACTTCTAGTAACCTTAATAACATTATGCTTGCAATGTAAGAGGGACACTTATATACAAGTATATGAAGTGTCATTGGTGCGTCCATCGTACCTCCTGTACATTGTTCACATTCCGTTATTGTTGCCACTATCGGTTCTTACACATAATAAATCTTACTGGTTTTCTGTGCACTAAATTTCATAATTATGTACGCGTCCATAATTAGACAGTTCCTTGCACAGTTCACACAGTCTATTTTAAAATGTGTAGAGTAAACCCAAATGAACAATCCTGTGATGAGTGTGACTAGACCGCCATAGAGTCCTTTTTATTAAATCAATAAATGATCTAAATAGACTATCAAGGAGTCTGTTCAACTACATCACTAGATGTTATTCTTTAACCAAATTGTGAATCAATCTTTTTGACTAAACCACTAAAGGGTCTCTTATGAATCATGGAGTGGTACTATATAATCCAAGGGTCTTAACTATTACATAGAAGCCCATTAAGGATTTAAGGTAGTACCTTTTGAATATCCTACTACGAATCCCTCATATAAAGATATGAAAGATTCTACGAGGATTTGGATATCTAATACCCAGAGTATAAAAACACAAAATGTATAAAAGAAAACATAAGATGAATAAACACATAGTCACATAACCACAAAATTGTTTGTTAATTTGTCTTGTTAATTGCGTACATGCATTTAAAGCACACTAGGAATCCATCCCGTGGATTTCATTTGGTACTTTAAACGTTATCAAGAATCTAACTATAAAGATAGAAAGATTCAGAAAGAAAATTCGATTTCGATTATTAGGAACCGAAATGTTCAAATTAAGGTACATAAGGAATCCAATTAAGGACTCTGATTTGTATGACAATTATCCACAAGGATTTAATTGTGAAGATAAAAAGATCCCATATGGATTTGAGGAGTTGAAGATGTTTTGAAACCTTGCACTGGATGTGCTTATGTCAAAACATGAAGTTAGAATGCTTATGAAGTTGAGATGCTTGATATGTCAAGGCGACATATGAAGCAGAATTTGAAGGTTAAGTCAATGTATGAGGAAAATATTTTTGAAAACTATGCATAGGGTTCTTTTAAGAAAAATGTGTTTAACGTTTTCAAAACCTTATATATAATACTTTTGAAATCATGAAGTAGGTGTATTAGGTAGATATATTTACAAAAATGTTTTAAAATCATGCGAGATAAATTTTGAAATTATGTACAAGGTTTTTGAAAGACATGAATGATGCTTTTCGAAATTATGCACTTGATAAGAAAATGTACTGTGTTGATATTGTCTTCAGACTATATGAAACATTTTGAAATTATGAAGGTTGTTTTTGAAATACTTGTACTGTGTATGTTGAAAATTCAAAACGTAATGGGTATGAGTTTTGAAAATACCCTTAGTTATCTAACCAAGGATTCAAAGGCACAGATGTGCAGAAGCATGATCACTCATAATGTCACTTTATTTCATGTACTTCGTTTCTTAGAATGAAACGAGTACTTAAAATTTTTGAGGGAATCATGAGCGATCATTTGAAAGAGAGAAATCACAAGAGTAGTTTGTAGGGAACATAGTTCCTTAATGTAGGTATCATAGGAAAAGTCATACACACATGTAACTACACTCGTATATCAGAAATGTGAACAACAATTTATTTATAATCAAACAGATTGTTTCACATTACAAGAAATAGAAGAAACAAAATCATAAGACAACAACATCTTCTAATCAGCCAACTGCTCATCCGTGGGTTGGATTTGCATTAGCGAGCTTTGGGCAATCCCTTAGGAAATGGCCCATCTCGTCACAGTTGTAGCAAGACCCAGGTGAGAAACGAGCTTGAGCAGAGTTGGCTTGTGGTTGGTTTGGACCACTTTGGTTTGGGGTAAATCGACAAGCATTTGCCAGGTGACCGAGTCGCCCACATGATGCACACAGATGACACTGTAAGTGAGCTTGGTGATGCCCATTACATTTGTTGCATAATGGTGCCGTTCCATTGTATTGCTTCTTAGCAGGTTGTGTTGCCACCCGGATGGGTCCTGTTTGATTAGGTGTAACTGCTGCGGGTTACCTTGAAGCCTTACGCTTCCTTGATTTTGGTGCTGGCTTGACTTCTGCTTCCTTTGGTGACTCTTGAGTGGCTTCATTGTCGAGACGAGAGGCTTCATTGTTGAGACGAGCCATGGCAATGCCTAAATCCACAGTCTTCTGAATCACTTCGCCTATTTGATGGACAAATTTGGCTGTTCGCTCGGACATTTGACCAGTGCTGAGAGGAATAGACATTCTAGAAGGAAATGAAAGTCATAGGAAGAAACAAGTGAAAGGTTTATTGGATAATCAATACAGAATGGTAACGAATGAAAATTGTGATCATTTGTTTGTTACCTAAGGCAAACAAATGAGATGGTGACAAATCAAAGTAAATGGGTCAAAAATAATGTATCGCGAAGACATGCTCGCCTATAAGTGAACACTCATCCCAAGAATTCCCAGGTAAGCACAACTGGTCTCGCGTCTGATGAGATGTATACGAAGTGCTTGCCTAGACAGAAAACCCAGAATACAGGCATTCACCATTCCAGTTTGCATGTGTTCACATTATTTAAAACCCAAAACCTTGACGAGATTTTGAAAACTCAAAGGGGTTCAAAACCATATAACAGAGGGTTCAAAACCTTACAATAGAGGGTTCAAAACCTAGAAATCAATCATCCTAGAACAGATGATTAGTTTTCAAAGCGGTTTTGAAATTTTATGTTCTTGTTGTGGTCGTCGCCTAAGGATAGGTGACGGTATTGTTTTATGACTAAACGCAAGTAAACTCGCGTTAGGGTCCTAGAAAGGTTATAGACTAGGTCAAAGTATTAGTAATAACCTAATTCCCTATAACCATGAGCTCTGATACCAACTTTTCTGTCACACCCCGACCATGTAAAACAACAAAACATGGCGGAAACATCGGGGAGTGTTGTAACAGAATCATTGTTTCATAACACATGGAAATTGAAATACTGTTTTATTGAATAAATGAGTTACAATGTCTTGACAATCAAAGAAACATAACATAAATAACTAGTCTTGCATCTTTTATTGTCACTAAGGCCCATGTCCACCTAAGTGTATCTTGATCAATCCTATGCTTCATTTCCTGAAACACATGTGAAAATAGGTACGTCAGCATAAAAATGCCGGCGAGTACATAGGTTTTGTGAAAATAAGATTCATGACTTATGTTTGAGAAAATGTTTAGTCATGAACCTTGTAATTTGCTTTGTTTTGTAAATCATTTGAAAAACAATAAGATCAGATGATATGTATAAATAAATGTAAGGTTAAATGAATAACCAAGTAAAATGAGTTTATATAAGATGAGTTGTTTTGTAAAACAATGTCTTTTGAAAAGTATGTTATTTGTATAAAATGTTATATGTCCAAATTGAAATGATTTCAAATAACGCAACGATATGTAATACCATACAATCACTTATATATAGGAAGTACCAGCGGCGTATCCACCATGCTTGTATCATATTACACACGCCTCGTTACTTAAATCACTTACTCAAACCAAACCAACAATGTAGGATGTCTATGTTTAAACCAATTGTCAAATGTATTGAATAATATACCAAAATGTTTATGTCAAGATGTAAATTATGTAATGTGTAACCAAAATGATATGTATGGCTAGTGAAATGCATCAACTAAACCATATGCACAAGAACATAGTATTGAAGTAAAACTTGGTTTAAATCAAAGTTATGTTCTGTGTAGTAAATGCATGCTATACTGATATAAACATTTATGCGGTATTGTGAAAATTCATACATCCAAGCCTTGCGACAGTCGGATAACTATGTAAAAATGAGTTATCAAAAGAATATGTATTCGGATTCGGTCATTCCTTACGTCCAAACAAACCCGAGATTTCAGGAATGGGATTTGTCAAGTCCTATGGTACCACTACCTACTACCGAGCGGCATGATCTGTGTTAATGAATGTATAGTATAGTTTAAACAAACCAAATGTCATACAAAAATGTAAGCATGTTTTATGAAGATAATGTACCTAGTATGCTAGATTAAACATACAAGGTAGAGCTGTAAAACAATGTGTCCATATGTTACTGGAACATATGCAACAGAGATGCAATGTAAAATAATGTACTAAGTATGATGAACATGCATAGCATAAAATGTAATGTAAAACGATGTACTAAGTATGCACACAATGTGCACACGTAGCATAAAATGTAATGTAAAACAATGAAATCATGTACTAATGAACATAGCAAGTATATGATGTGAAAACAGGAAAGCATGAAAGTAACAAGTAGGCACATGTGTTTCACCCCAAAACAGTTTGGAAAACAGTAAAAGAGGGGTCTATGTACTCACTTGAGATTTCTCAGAAGTCCTAAGATAACCACCAAGCAATGCTAGAGATCTCGGAATATCAAACGGCACCTAATATAGGTAACTACATTAATAAACCGGACCTAAATCGGAAGATCGGATAGAATGAGGGTTCGTAAACCAAACGAGTATAGAGACTCGTGTCATATGGTTTAACAAAGCCTACATACTAAATGAAACCTAACCTAATAGCTTACGACCCATTACGACCCGTTTAGGTAGCTTATGCTACTTTAACGCGTCGTTCGCGTGAAACGTGTTCGGACCGCCTAACTAGTCCTATGACAAGTATTATATGCCTAAACATGTTACATAATCAGTTATGTGACAAAAGTTTAGGTTACATATGCTTAATTACCAATTATACATGAAAAGGGTATTCTGGTAATTTACCTAAGGCATATAAACTACCGATCATACAACTACTCAAACGATGTGACCATAAGGTATAACCTCGGAAGGTTATTCCCTATATACTATGGTCACCTAATGTATTTGGTCGGATCCTAATGATCGACCAAATGGGTCGGGTTCGAAGGTATAAGCGATTTATCAGATCGCTTACCCTTACGACCCTAGACAACGTGGTAATCAGTAGGCATAGTCCCAAGAGACTATAACCATCGTGATTACAATCACGTTGCGAAGTTCAACGAACTTCGCATTGACCATAAGCTGGTCAACGCTGAAAGTCAAACAAAGTTTGACTTTTGGACTCGAAAAGCAATAAAAGAACGATAGAATACTTACGAAGGGTCCCCGAATGCTAATCTAGATCAAAATAGCTCAGGTATGAAACAAAGGTTTCAACTTAGAGCACAAATGATCAGATTCTAGTGGGTTTGGAACAATGGGGGGTGGGGTATTTATAGTTTTCGGGTAACCGTTAAGATCGTTTCATGGAAACCGTGCTTGAATCTTGTGCGTACATTTGTTGGAAACTTGTGGTGGCTAAAAATGACTTCTTATCAGCTGAATAGGCAAGTATGAATGTGTGGGTGAGGATCAAACAGCTGGAATCTGCTGACTACTCATTCTGATCTGTTCTGGGGACTGATTGCGCACCGTAGCACTCCCATGGTTGCGGTGCGCAAGGACCATTTTGGCAGATTTACAGTTTTGGTCCCTGCTGTGTAATAGGCTCATTTCCGACACGTTTAAGGCCCGTTAACCCCATTTCAAAGCTCTAAAATGAAGTTAAAGTTTAGGGAACTGAAAATGTGCTCAAAAATATGTCGGATGTCGGTTCGTTTGGTCATACGATCACGATGTTCGGTTAATTACGACAGAATGCGCATAAGCGTGAAAAACGATCCAAATTGCGCGACGAATGGATTTTTCTTATGCCGAACACTAAAATAAAATATTTTAGTTCTTACATAAATTTTTGGATGTCCGGATGTATTCAGAACGTAAGTTATGCGTGAAAATGCAAACTTGTGCACTTTTTGACACTTTTAGTCCCTGAATGACCCAAAAGTTTATTTTAGCACACCGAACCCCTCAAAGCCTATTTCTAAGCTATGTAAAGGATATTTAAGGTGTGTTTAACTTATGGTCATGTTCCGGAATGTCTGTTACAGTTCAAAGTGGCATACTTTCGCAGTTTGTCAAGTTTAGTCCCTGTAAGCGAATTAGCTTGTTTTTGCCATACCAAAGCCTTCAAAACTTATTTCTAAGTTATGTAAAGGTTATTTAAGGTATGTTAAGTATATTTCACTATTCCGGAGTGTTCGTTGCATTAAACTGGTTATATTTACCCATCGGTGCGCGTATAACCTTCCAGAAAGCGATTTAGAGTTTGGAATTGAACAAAATTTGATATGTGCAAATGATACACATATTTTTAACAAATCCCAAGTATGAAATACAATATTTCATTGGTTTGGTATTTGTTTGATGGCCGTGGAGGCACAGGTGTTACAAAACATAATATAAAGAATTACAAATCTATGCATATAGAAAGAATCCTATGTACCAGAACTTGCAGAAACAACCTCCTCAGTTTAGAAACTACATAGTCATCATTATTTGTCAATAAACTGTTCAAATTGATATTGCACCTAAAAAATAAAAATCTTTTAATTTTAAACAAATACTATTACAACCATGAACATGGGTTAAGATAAAATGCATACATCTCCAGCATAGTAAGCAGTTGTCAAATATACACATGTTTTATGCTATCTTTATTCTTTATCCTCTACATGGTTTAGTGGTTTCACCAGCAGTACCCCAAGGTTGACCGTTAATTACAGTCCCATCGTAATGGGTTATAAGATACAAGTTTTGTGCGTCGACTCTTGGGTATCTAGAGATGTAATGGTAATATGCAGGAGAGTAGATTACACTTGGGTAGAGTGCTATTACTGAGCCACCATATGCTTACCATCTATGAATAAACCCCAACTTGCTTGTTCATGGAGAATTTGAGACGATTTGTGTGACACCTGGGTCATTTCGACCATCAAACAAATACCAAATCAATGAAATATTGTATTTCATACTTGGGATCTGTATAAATATGTGTATCTTTTGCACATATCAACTCTTGTTCGATTTCAAGCTCTAAATCGGTTTCTGGAAGGTTATACGCGCACTGATGCGTAAATATAACCAGTTTAATGCAACAAACACTCCATAATAGAGACATAGGCTTAACATACCCTAAATAACCTTTACATAACTTAGAAATAAGTTTTGGAAGGTTTGGTATGCCGAAATCAAGTTAATTCGCTTACAGGGACTAAAGTTGACAAACTGCGAAAGTATGCCAATTTGGACTGTAACGAACATTCCGGAACATGACCATAAGTTAAACATACCATAAATATCCTTTACATAGCTTAGAAATAGGCTTTGAGGGGTTCGGTATGCTAAAATAAACTTTTGGGTCATTCAGGGACTAAAAGCGTCAAAAGGTGCACAAGTTTGCATTTTCGCGCATAACTTACGTTCTGAATACATCCGGACATCCAAAAATTTATGTAAGCACTAAAATATTTTATTTTAGTGTTTGGCATAAGAAAAATCCATTCGTCGCGTCATTTGGATCGTTTTTCGCGCTTATGCGCATTCCGTCGTAATTAAGCGATCATCGCGATCGTACGACCAAACGAACCAACATCTGGCATATTTTTGAGCATGTTTCATGTCCACAATGTATAGGCATCATTTTAGGGCCTTAAAGTTGGCTTTACGGGCCTTAGAAGTGTCAGAAATGGCCTTAAACACGTGCAGGGACCAAAACTGTCAGTTCTGAAACTTGGTTTCTGACCAGTCAGGCCAGGCGGCCCGCGTAAGATCAGTGTGTCCCTTTACGCAGCCCGCGTTAGTGTCCCAGATCAGATCAGATCAATTACTCAGCAGATTACAGCTGTTTAACTCACAACCACACACTCACACTTGCCCTTTCAGCTCATGAGAGGCCATTTTTAGTTACCACAACATTCCGACAAGTGTACGCACAAGATTCGATCACATTTTCCAAGAAACGATCCTAACGGTTCAGGAAATCCTATAAATACCCACATCCCTCAACTTCTAAACCCACAAGAATCTGATCTTAGAAGCTCTAAGTTGAAACCATTGTTTCATACCTGAGCTACTTGGATCACGATTAGCATTCGGGGACCCTTCGTAAGTATTCCTTCGTTCTTTTATTGCTTTTCGAGTCTAAAAGTCAAACTTTGTTTGACTTTCTGCATTGACCAGTTTATGGTCAATGCGAAGTTCGTTTGAACTTCGCAACGTGATTGTAATCACGATGGTTATAGTCCCTTGGGACTATGCCTACTGATTACCATGTTGTCTAGGGTCGTAAGGGTAAGCGATCTGATAAATCGCTTATACCTTCGAACCCAACCCAGTTTGGTCGATCATTAGGATTCGACCAAATAGCTTAGGTGACCATAGTATATAGGGAATAACCTTCCGAGGTTATACCTTATGGTCACATCGTTTGAGTAGTTGTATGATAGGAAGTTTATATCCCTTAGGTAAATTACCATAATACCCTTTTCATGTATAATTGGTAATTAAGCATATGTAACCTAAACTTTTGTCACATAACTGATTTTGTAACATGTTTAGGCATATAACACTTGCCATAGGGCTAGTTAGACGTCTCGAGTGCGTTTTTGCGCGCACGACGCGTTAAAGTAGCATAAGCTACCTTAATGGGTCGCGATGGGTCGAAAGCACTTATGTTAGGTTTCATTTAGTATGTAGGCTTTGTTAAAACCATATTACACGAGTCTCCATACTCGTTTGGTTTACGAACCCTCATTCTATCCGATCCTCCGATTTAGGTCCGGTTTATTAACATAGTTACCTATATTAGGTGCCGTTTGATTCCGTGATCTCTAGCATTGCTTGGTGGTTATCTTAGGACTTCTGAGCAATCTCAAGTGAGTACATAGACCCCTCTTTTACTGTTTTCCAAACTGTTTTGGGGTGAAACACATGTGCCTACTTGTTACTTTCGTGCTTTCCTGCTTTCACATCATATACTTGCTATGTTCATTAGTACATTTATAGTACATGATTTCATTGTGTTCATGCTATGTATGCCCATTGTGTGCATACTTAGTACATTGTTTTACATTACATTTCATGCTATGTATGTCCATTGTGTGCATACTTAGTACATTGTTTTACATTACATTTCATGCTATGTATGTCCATTGTGTGCATACTTAGCACATTGTTTTACATTACATTTTATGCTATGTATGTCCATTGTGCGCATACATAGTACATTGATTTACATTACACCTTGTTGCATGTGCTCATCCAGCATATGAACACATTATATTACATTTTGAACCGTTTGTAACTATTTGACAATGTGAACCGTTTGTAACCGTTGAACCGTGTGAACCGTTTGTAACTGTTGAACCGTTTGTATCCATTGACATGATTTATATTTGACAATAGACAATTGACTAAACATAAACATTACATCTTGGTGGTTGTTTGGATAAGTGATTTGAGTAACGAGGCGTGTGTAATATGATACAAGCATGGTGGATACGCCGCTGGTACTTCCTATATATAAGTGTTTGTATGGTATTACATATCGTAGCGTTATTTAAACCATTTCAGTTTAGACATATTACATCTACAATACATCTACACATAAACGTCGTATTACAAAGAACTTAACTTATACAAACTCATTTCACATGGTTATTCACTTAACCATGCACAATTCTTTTATACATATATACCATTTGGTTTATTTATCACTTTTCAAACGCTTTATGAAGGCAAACAAGATTCATGGCTACTTTTATCAAACAGTTTCTTTAAACTCAAGTCATGAATCCTATTTTCACAAAACCTATGTATCTCACAGGCATTTTTATGCTGACGTACCTATTTTCACATGTGTTTTTCAGGAGCTGTTGCATAAGGTGATCAAGATACACATAGGCAGACTTGGACTTTAGTGACATTAAAAGATGCAAGACTAGTTAATTATGTTGTACTTCTTTGTTTGTTAAGACATTGTAACACTTTTAATCAATAAAACACTATTTCAATTTCCATGTGTTATGAAACAATGATTCTGTTACAACACTCCCTGACGTTTCCGCCACGTTTGGTTGTCCTACGTGGTCGGGGTGTGACAGAAAAGTTGGTATCAGAGCCAATGGTTATAGGGAATTAGGTTATTAGTAATGCTTTGACCTAGTTTATAACCTTCTTAGGACCCTAACGCGAGTTTACTTGCGTTTAGTCACAAAACAATACCGTCACCTATCCTTAGGCGACGACCACAACAAGAACATAAATTTCAAAACCGCTTTGAAAACTAATCATCTGTTCTAGGATGATTGATTACTAGGTTTTGAACCTTCTGTTATATGGTTTTGAACCCCTTTGAATTTTCAAAAATCTCGTCAAAGTTTTGGGTTTTAAATAATGTGAACACGTGCAAACTGGAAGGGTGAATGCCTGTACCCTGAGTTTTCTGTCCAAGGCTAGAGTGTTCGTATAAATCCACATAATCGGACCAGTCACTCTTACCTGGGAAATCTTGGGGTGAGTGTTCACTTATAGGCGAGCATGTCTTCGCGAAGCATTATTTTGACCCATTTACTTTAATTTAGTCACTGTGTGTCGTTTGTTGCTTTGTAGTAACAAACAAATGACCACTATCCTTGCTTTCATCAGATTTGTTTCATCTCATTCTTTTCGTCTAATTCTCTCACTCGTTTCCTTTCATGTTTCCTCTTTTAGAATGCCTCCTCGACGCGAAAACCAGATAGGGACTGCCGAACTGGCAGAAATCATTGCGCAGCAAATGGCTGCTCAATTCCCAAACCTCTTTGCTCAATGGTACCAAGCCAACAACAACAACAACAATGGTCCGTGCAATTTCAAGAGTTTTAACTCGGCTAAACCACTCAAGTTTAGTGGTTCTGAAGGAGCGACTGGGCTTCTTTAATGGTTCGAGAGCATTGAGAATACTTTCCACCACGTGCAGTGTCCTGACAATCGCAAGGTCGAGTTTTCTTCGAGTGTGTTCCAGAAGAGGGCACTTACATGGTGGAACGGGGTTATGAGAGATCGTGGTGCAGAAGTTGCTCTAGCACAGACATGGGCTGAACTTAGGGCCCTTATGATGAAGGAATTATGTCCTCGTCACGAGATCAGGGCCTTGGAAAGGGAATTCGACAATCTTGAGCAAGACAGCGGTGAGCATCGAGCCTACACGGACCGTTATGAGGAGTTAAGTCTGTTATGCCCAAACATGGTCACACCTTTGGATAAGGCAATCGAAAAGTACATTGATGGCCTCCCTGACTCAATACAAGACATTGTGACTGGTAGCAACCCTACTACAGTTAGACAGGCCATTGAGCTATCTGCAACCTTGACTGAATCAAAGATCAGGAAAGGTAAACTTTTCCAAAAAGGTGACAAGAAACCGGTCGAGGAATCGAACCCAATCTAGGAATCAAAGACCATGGATGAACAGACTGGATCCCCTAAAAGGTCAAAGAAGCGAAAGGCTTCTCAGACCTTCGCCATGGTTACTCACAATGATCAAGCCGTCCCCAACCAACCAGCTCAACCCCCTGTCAGGAAACTCAACGGAACTGCACCCTTATGCAACCAATGTGGCCTACATCATCATGCTGGTGTAAAGTGCCGCACATGCCAAGTTTGCGGACTTATAGGTCATACAGCGAGAGTTTGCCCAACCGCAGCTGCACCAAATCAAGCTGGCAACAATCCTGCTCAAGCTCGTTTTCCACCGGGGTCTTGCTACAACTGTGGCGAGATGGGCCATTTTCGTAGGAATTGCCCAAGGCTTGCTAATGCAAATCCAGCGCAGAGATGAGTATTTGACCGACAGGAGACAACGCTGTTTAGAAA
The DNA here is from genome assembly GCA_030545235.1 of Helianthus tuberosus. NCBI lineage: Eukaryota > Viridiplantae > Streptophyta > Magnoliopsida > Asterales > Asteraceae > Helianthus > Helianthus tuberosus. Next base: position 170,870,213 of record CM060448.1, on the reverse strand, counting down.
ATAATCAAGCCTTGTGTATTATTTTCTTTTGTTGTCACGATCCATGAAACAGTTGTTGTTATTATTATTGTTGTTTATAAATAAATCTTTTATTTACATTTTAATATGTTTATGTGATTGCATGTATAAACATATCCTCTACAATACCAACAATCAAGGAACCGTATTCCTTGAAGAACAGACTACCCCCAAATTTCTTCCATTGTATGATCTCTTGCGTTTTCCACGAAAATCCTAAGTACCCGTTTCTTCCAAGAGAAACGAAGCACGAGGCGCCAAGTTAATAGCAATCAATATCAAGATAATAACAATTAAACAATTATGTGGTTATGTGCTTAAGTGTTCCCTTTTATGTGTCGTGTGATCCAGATTACGTTATCCAAATTCTCGTAGAATCTTACATATCCTTGTACAAAAGATTCATAGTAGGATACCCAAAAGGCACTATCTAAAATCCTTAATGAACTTCTACGTTGTAGATAAGTCCCTTGGATTATAAAGTACTGCTTCATAATTAGACCCCTTGAGTGGTCTAGTTAAACTGGATGATATAGCTGAAAGGACTCCTTAGTGGCCTAATTAAGAAGATCCTCTGTTGATCTAATTAAAAGGACCCTATGGTAGTCTAGTCACCGTCATCGCAAGTTTGATATCCTTCCCCACACATTACAAAACGAACTGTGCGGACTATGCAAGGAATTACGTAATTATGGATGCATACATAATTATGGAATTTAGTGCACAGAAATCACAGCAAGTTCTATCATGTATCTAGAGTTAACCCTATTCATTTCCAATTCTGATGAAGCATCCGTTGAGGAAAAATGAACTAGCTATTCATTTTTCACTTTTGAAGAATATCCGTTGAGGAAATGAATATCCGTTTATCCTTCATTTCCAATTCTGAAGAATACCCGTTGAGGAAAATGACTCCGTTTGTTCATTTTTGTTTTGAAGAGTATCCGTCGAGGGAAATGAATATCCGTTGTTAAATCCTTCATTTCCGTTTCTGAGGAAACAACCGTTGAAAATGACTCTGTTAGTTCATTTTCATTTCTGAAAATTATCCGTTGAGGAAATGAATATCCGTTGTTAAATCCTTCATTTCTGTACCTGAGGAAGCAACCGTTGAAAATGACTCCGTTTGTTCATTTTCGTTTCTGAAGAATTATCCGTTGAGGAAATGAATATCTGTTTGACTATCCTTTTTCATTTCCGTTTCTGAGGAAGAACCCATTGAAAATGACTCCGTTTGTTCATTTTCGTTTCTGAAGAATTATCCGTTGAGGAAATGAATATCCGTTTGACTATCCTTTTTCATTTCCGTTTCTGAGGAAGCACCCGTTGAAAATGACTCCGTTTGTTCATTTTCGTTTCTGAAGATTTGTCCGTTAAGGAAATGAATATCCGTTTGTTTATCCTTTTCATTTCCATTTCTGATGAAGCACCCGTTGAAAATGACTCTGTAAGTACATTTTACGTTTCTGAAGAATGTCCGTTAAGGAAATGACAGGATTGTGCCCTACATATCTCTGGTGGTTATTTGACACAAAGTCACAAATAGACTCCTACGAATAAATTTCGGGACGAAATTTCCTAAAGCAGGGGAGACTGTGACACCTGGGTCACTTCGACCATCAAACAAATACCAAATCAATGAAATATTGTATTTTATACTTGGGATCTGTATAAATATGTGTATCTTTTGCACATATCAACTCTTGTTCGATTTCAAGATCTAAATCGCTTTCTGGAAGGTTATACGCGCACTGATGCGTAAATATAACCAGTTTAATGCAACAAACACTCCATAATAGTGACATAGGCTTAACATACCCTAAATAACCTTTACATAACTTAGAAATAAGTTTTGGAAGGTTTGGTATGCCGAAATCAAGTTAATTCGTTTACAGGGACTAAAGTTGACAAAATGCGAAAGTATGCCAATTTGGACTGTAACGAACATTTCGGAACATGACCATAAGTTAAACATACCATAAATATCCTTTACATAGCTTAGAAATAGGCTTTGAGGGGTTCGGTATGCTAAAATAAACTTTTGGGTCATTCAGGCACTAAAAGCGTCAAAAAGTGCACAAGTTTGCATTTTCGCGCATAACTTACGTTCTGAATACATCCGGACATCCAAAAATTTATGTAAGCACTAAAATATTTTATTTTAGTGTTTGGCATAAGAAAAATCCATTCGTCGCGTCATTTGGATCGTTTTTCGCGCTTATGCGCATTCCGTCGTAATTAAGCGATCATCGCGATCGTACGACCAAACGAACCAACATCCGGCATATTTTTGAGCATTTTTCATGTCCACAATGTATAGTCATCATTTTAGGGCCTTAAAGTTGGCTTTACGGGCCTTAGAAGTGTCAGAAATGGCCTTAAACACGTGCAGGGACCAAAACTGTCAATTCTGAAACTTGGTTTCTGACCAGTCAGGCCAGGCGGCCCGCGTAAGATCAGTGTGTCCCTTTACGCAGCCCGCGTCAGTGTCCCAGATCAGATCAGATCAATTACTCAGCAGATTACAGCTGTTTAACTCACAACCACACACTCACACTTGCCCTTTCAGCTCATGAGAGGCCATTTTTAGTTACCACAACATTCCGACAAGTGTACGCACAAGATTCGATCACATTTTCCAAGAAACGATCCTAACGGTTCGGGAAATCCTATAAATACCCACATCCCTCAACTTCTAAACCCACAAGAATCTGATCTTAGAAGCTCTAAGTTGAAACCATTGTTTCATACCTGAGCTACTTGGATCACGATTAGCATTCGGGGACCCTTCGTAAGTATTCCTTCGTTCTTTTATTGCTTTTCGAGTCTGAAAGTCAAACTTTGTTTGACTTTCTGCGTTGACCAGTTTATGGTCAATGCGAAGTTCGTTTGAACTTCGCAACGTGATTGTAATCACGATGGTTATAGTCCCTTGGGACTATGCCTACTGATTACCACGTTGTCTAGGGTCGTAAGGGTAAGTGATCTGATAAATCGCTTATACCTTCGAACCCGACCCAGTTTGGTCGATCATTAGGATCCGACCAAATACCTTAGGTGACCATAGTATATAGGGAATAACCTTCCGAGGTTATACCTTATGGTCACATCGTTTGAGTAGTTGTATGATAGGAAGTTTATATGCCTTAGGTAAATTACCAGAATACCCTTTTCATGCATAATTGGTAATTAAGCATATGTAACCTAAACTTTTGTCACATAACTGATTTTGTAACATGTTTAGGCATATAACACTTGTTATAGGGCTAGTTAGACGTCTCGAGTGCGTTTTTGCGCGCACGACGCGTTAAAGTAGTATAAGCTACCTTAATGGGTCGTGATGGGTCGAAAGCACTTATGTTAGGTTTCATTTAGTATGTAGGCTTCGTTAAAACCATATTACACGAGTCTCCATACTCGTTTGGTTTACGAACCCTCATTCTATCCGATCCTCCGATTTATGTCCGGTTTATTAACATAGTTACTTATATTAGGTGCCGTTTGATTCCGTGATCTCTAGCATTGCTTGGTGGTTATCTTAGGACTTCTGAGCAATCTCAAGTGACTACATAGACCCCTCTTTTACTGTTTTCCAAACTGTTTTGGGGTGAAACACATGTGCCTACTTGTTACTTTCGTGCTTTCCTGCTTTCACATCATATACTTGCTATGTTCATTAGTACATTTATAGTACATGATTTCATTGTGTTCATGCTATGTATGCCCATTGTGTGCATACTTAGTACATTGTTTTACATTACATTTCATGCTATGTATGTCCATTGTGTGCATACTTAGTACATTGTTTTACATTACATTTCATGCTATGTATGTCCATTGTGTGCATACTTAGCACATTGTTTTACATTACATTTTATGCTATGTATGTCCATTGTGCGCATACATAGTACATTGATTTACATTACACCTTGTTGCATGTGCTCATCCAGCATATGAACACATTATATTACATTTTGAACCGTTTGTAACTATTTGACTATGTGAACCGTTTGTAACCGTTGAATCGTGTGAACCGTTTGTAACTGTTGAACCGTTTGTATCCATTGACATGATTTATATTTGACAATAGACAATTGACTAAACATAAACATTACATCTTGGTGGTTGTTTGGATAAGTGATTTGAGTAACGAGGCGTGTGTAATATGATACAAGCATGGTGGATACGCCGCTGGTATTTCCTATATATAAGTGTTTGTATGGTATTACATATCGTAGCGTTATTTAAACCATTTCAGTTTAGACATATTACATCTACAATACATCTACACATAAACGTCGTATTACAAAGAACTTAACTTATACAAACTCATTTCACATGGTTATTCACTTAACCATGCACAATTCTTTTATACATATATACCATTTGGTTTATTTATCACTTTTCAAACGCTTTATGAAGGCAAACAAGATTCGTGGCTACTTTTATCAAACAGTTTCTTTAAACTCAAGTCATGAATCCTATTTTCACAAAACCTATGTATCTCACAGGCATTTTTATGCTGACGTACCTATTTTCACATGTGTTTTTCAGGAGCTGTTGCATAAGGTGATCAAGATACACATAGGCAGACTTGGACTTTAGTGACATTAAAAGATGCAAGACTAGTTAATTATGTTGTACTTCTTTGTTTGTTAAGACATTGTAACACTTTTAATCAATAAAACAATATTTCAATTTCCATGTGTTATGAAACAATGATTCTGTTACAACACTCCCTGACGTTTCCGCCACGTTTGGTTGTCCTACGTGGTCGGGGTGTGACAATTTGAGCTCAAGGGTGTAGCCCATTAACTCCTTTAATCTTTGGCGTGACTCTGCAAAAGTCAACGGTTTTGTCTCGGGGATATATGTGTTGAAAATTTCATCATTATTAAATTGTAATTGAACAGTAAAAGTTTTTTATGCCTTCAATTTGAGTTAATTTTAAACAAATCTAACATGTACAACCACACAAGTTCAAACAAATCAAAATCGCATCAAGAGTATGAGACAAATCTTAACCAAACACATAAAGGTCACAACAGACTTGGTAAAAGAATGGCAGCATCATGGTCGAATCCTTTAGATCCATAATCTAATCGGATTGCAAGTTGTGATAAATAAACAAAAAACTAAAAAAAAATGTGTACTTTGAAACAGGCGATTAACAATATGAAACAATAAAAACCTAAAAAAGTTGAAGCATACCTTTTGCGAATAAGAAACCAGGGATAAAGGAAACGACGACTGATTGGGGGTTCCAATACAAAGAGGTCCAAACCCTGACCCATGAACAAAGGAATGTTGAATATAAATCTTACAAATCATATATAAAAGAAGAAATAAGAACACTTCACTTACCTTGAAGAGAATCAGGCGAAGACGATTATGGTAGCGTCATTGATTAAGTGAGTAGAAATCAAATTATATGCAGCCACCATCTTCTCTTCCTGAATTACATGTTTAACATGATAGAATGAGAGATGCTATGCATGAATAGAAAAGAATCAGCAGAGAGTGAGGTAGATTGAACGCGTATAAGTGTATTAGGGTTTAGGTGAAAGAATGACGGTGTAAACATTAAGGGTGATCTAATATTTTTAACGGGTCGGGTTTCTTTTGGGTGCGTGCTGACCCATATAAGTATTTGGGCATTGAGCGGGATAAAAAGAAAAGGTAGCCTCTCGTAACGACATGTGTTCCAAAACAGATTTCTTTTATTATATAGTACTAGCTGTAAGACCCGTGTGCAAACACGGGTGGTTTCTTAGAAAACCATGCATAACACGTATAAATGATGAATATGGTTATATTTATAGACTTATAAATAGATAAGTCAGTCGGTAAATACTTAAAGTTTAGAGTATAAAAAATACAAAAATATACAATTTATTAATCTTTTGTAAAGGAAATAACATTTGCATTCAAGCATGTTCCTTCTCCAAAAAACAATATTTTAAATCAACAGTCGTTTCAATCCCCTTCAACCTCCACAAAACACTATTTTAACCCAACAGTGGTTTTAAACCACCGTTTTAACCCAACAACGGTTTCAACAACAGTTTTCTCCACAACACTCTGCTTTAACCCAACAGTGGTTTCAAACATCTGTTTCCATCTGTTGACTGGTCAACAGATGTATCAATCACTGTTTTATTTTCAAACATCTGTCCACAACAAAACACTATTTTAACCCAACAGTGGTTTTAAACCACCGTTTTCATCCAACAGCGGTTTCAACAACAGTTTTCTCCAGAACACTCTGCTTTAACCCAACAGTGGTTTCAAACATCTGTTTTCATCCATCTGTTGACCAAAATCAACAGATCTATAAACCACTGTTTGATTTTCAAACATCTATCCACGACAACAGAACTTTCATCATTTAAACAAACCTTTGCCAATATTACAAGCTTTTAAACTCTCAAACCTGAATATTCACTTAATTAATTTAAATAACAAAGATGCTTAAAATTTTTAACACAACTAATTATTATATAAAATATGAAAGTGTCAAACAGAGGTAACTATATAATAAATAAAGTTCAAAACAGCAAACAGAATTCAGTAAAATACAGCATAATATTTTCTAATCAATGGGCGAAACAGTAGTCTTGATAAATAAAGCTCCTTTCGAACCATTGTAGTTGTCAACATGTTGGAGGTATTTCAAAACTTGATTGCTCAGATCAACTTCAACCATATCCCCCCAACTTCAACTTCAACCTTAAATACTTAAAATTTAGAGTATGAAAAATACAAAAATATACAACTTATAATTCATTCTGTAAACAAAATAACATTTGCATTCAAGCATTTTCCTTCTCCAAAACACAATATTTTAACTCAACAGTCGTTTCAATCCCCTTCAACCTCCACAAAACACTATTTTAACCCAACAGTGGTTTTAAACCACCATTTTAACCCAACAGCAGTTTCAACCACAGTTTTCTCCACAACACTCTGCTTTAACCCAACAGTGGTATCAAACATCTGTTTTCATCCATCTGTTGACCAAAGTCAACAGATGTATCAACCACCGTTTTATTTTCAAACATGTGTTCACAACAACATACCTTTCATCATTTAAACAGACATTTGCCAATATTACAAGCTTTTAAACTCTCAAACCTAAATATTCATTTAATTAATTTAAATAACAAACATAGTTAATAATTTTAACACAACTAATTATATAAAAACTACAAGTGTCAAACAGACGTAACTATATAATAAACGAAGTTCAAAACAGCAAACAACATTCAGTAAAATACAGCATAATAATTTCTAATCTATTGGCGAAACAGTAATCTCGATAAATAAAGCTCCTTTCGGACCATTGTAGTTGTCAACATATTGGAGGTATTTCAAAACTTCGTTGTTCAGATCAACTTCAACCATATCCCACCAAATGCTTGTTATCAGCCACTTGTTGTTTTCAATTATATTAGTCCTTCGGCGACAATCTATATAATCAACTACACGAGGATTATTGAAAGCAAACACCTTGATCCAGCCTTCTTCTTCATATCTGAGCAAATCAGCAGTCAGCTCAGCAGACTTTCCAATAACAATCAAATGCAGCCTATTTGCGATGGTCAAAAAAGGCCCTTGGAAAGGATTGACTATGATACTCTCGGGAAAACGAAGCATTCTGAAAGTCTCAGAAAGAACATCGAAAGCAACGATGTTCATCTCACCTAGTGGATACCAATAATTTGAAACCATGAAATATATGGTTTTATCAGCATAAATTCCTGGAGACCATGAATAACTGCTTGAACCATAATTATTTACGCTACCGAAATTTATTGTTCTCCATGACTCACGACATCGTGAGTAAACACGAGCAGTAGCCACATTACGATAACAGCTGATGTGAAGCACTTTCAGATCATTGGATTGATCAAAATAAATTCCACCTGTATCAGAATTTCGATCATGAATATAATTTAAGTAGTCGTCAGACAAAAACTTATAGCGCCTGGTAGTTGGATTCCAAAGGATCAGCTCACAGCAAATCCCTTCATTGCAAACTAACAACAATCCATTAAATGACGATAGAATACGTAAGAAGGTAGGGTGGACATTGTTAGGAAAACTTAAGGTTTTGCTTGTCCCGACAAGCAAATCACCAGCTACTATGCTGTCAACGACAATTGATGTGTCTTTAAAGGAGAGTAGTTTCTTTTGTAGTGAATCTCCACTTCGGAGAGCATGGATCATCCCAAATGCATGACTTGACAGTTCCCTATAAAAATTTTTGGAAAGACATTTCAAATGACCAATATCTTCTGCAGGGAGCCTCGTGAAAATTTCGTCAACAATAATTTGAAACACAATGTTTTCCATTTCGCAGTGAACAAATGCGTGTTTGAAAGCCAAAGAAAATGTAAAGATACTGATAAACAAAAAACTTTGAAGATGATTGAGTAGATGGATGAAAGCGGTAATGATGAAAGCAGTTTCCCAATGTAGTTTATATACCCAATGAAGGCGGTTATGACTAAATACATCGTCAGACTAACTTAGTGTGTAAAGAATATGATGCGACGATGGTTAGGCTTTTAATGCAAAACATTTCAAAACTGCATTTCCATGGGAAAAGTATAAAATTAAATATCAAGAAATCCAAAGGACAAATTTTAAACCTTCAAAAAAAAGGTTATCATAATTACACTTAACCTCCTCATTTACCATAAGATGCCTTTACCATAAGACAGAAGTGATGGAGTGACATGCATTAATTGTAAATTACATATCCCCATGCATTTTGAATTTGAAATTACCAGCAATTTCAAAACATCTGCTAAGTTACACGTTTGCCTAAGGAAGGACTTTCAACCTCTGCTGGCTTTAAATGACAGATATGGGCAGAGGTTTTGAGATGAGACAGACTTTTAGATAGATTTTAAAATAATTTTATATATATTAGGCTTTATGATGCAGTAATGACATAAGAAAAGCATTGTTGGACAGCCTCTCTGGCTGCCACATCAGCTTTTCTTATGCCACATGGGGATTATTTACCATTATCCGCATTTCAAAACTTCACCAATTGTCTTTTAAAAACTCTGTTGAGCAGGATCTAATGTCTATCATATGTTGTTCTTTAAGATCTGTTGACCCATAGCAGACCTTTACTTCTTAAAACTTTCTACAGACTATGTCTTCATCAGCAGAGGATCACTTGAAACAGATGTTCTCTTTGGGCAGAATTTACCTCTAACAGACATTTAGAGGAGCAGATGTTGTGTATTTGTAATTGAGCGGAAATTTTTCAAAAAACTGCTTACTTACCAAATAATAAAAAAATAATAAAATTTCAAACGGATGTTGAGAAGCACTGTTAGGCAACAACAGATGTTGACAACATTAGCAAGTCAAACAGCCGTTAGATCAACAGATGATGATTTCGAGCAGATGTTCTCTTTTGGAAAACTTTAACTTTGACAGATCTATACAGTAACAGAAATTGATTCTTTGTAATTCTTCAAAAAATTGTTCAAACACAATTCAACATCAACATAATCTAAATCAACCTCAGACACAATTTCACATCTACATCAATATCGATCTATAATACTCAGATGATATTAAAAATTACATAATAATACTTATGCACGTTAAAATTAGCAAAAATAAAAGGCTCCACAAACATTAATAAGATTAAAATTTAATTATGAGGATTAAAAGATCAACAATTACATCGAGTACTGAACAACGAAACCTTAAAATCTAACAACACCAAGAAATTTAGGAATCTAACAGCAAAAATTAAGTACTTTTAGCTTCAACTCCATCGAGTACTGAACTTCTCAATGTATATCTTTGACAATCGCCATGAACTCCACGGAAGTATTGAAGGCATCACTGTAACACCCCGTGTTACGAAAGTCAAAGTCAAAGTCAAGATTGAAGTCAAAGGAAGAAAAGATTGCTAATTGCAATCTGTCACTCCTTGCTTAATTATTGATTTGACTTCTTTGACTGTAACCAAATCTTTATTTTAATCGCTTTAGTTGTATTATGTGGAGTATCTATTAATAATCGAGGTTTAATCGATGATTATCGCATGTTTTATCGCTTTATCGCTTATCACATTGCAATCGCAACTCGAATTATGCGTTCTGGATATTATTTTATGTGTGTGTGCTACTTATGTGTTATTTGTGCATGTTTACTTTCTGTTTGTGGTGATTAATCGAAACGCAATCGCAATTCTATCGCATCGCAATTTAATCGCAAATGCTAAATGCAAGTTATTTATAGTGATTGTATGTTAGATATAGTATTTGTGTGGGTATTATTAAACTATCGCATCGCTCGCTCGAAACGCATCGCAATGCTCAACACGTGAATCGAAACGATAAAACTTAACAAGCCGGACACCAGGATCGAATGGCCAATTGATCGAGTGGCGCTCGCTCAAGCACTCATTTCTCTCGATTTCTCGCGATTCTTGTAAGTTTTCAACCTAAAACTTGTACTTCCATGATCTACACCTACTTCTTCATCTTTTTCACCTTTGAATCTAAACTTTTAACTGAGAAATCAATGGATTTGAGGTGTTCTAGGATGATGTCATCAAGGAGTTCTTATGAACTGGTTTGGCTTCATTCCACCAAGAACAACTTAGATCTGAACGATTTCCACATGAATGAACAATGATCTTGCATAGATCTGAACATTTCCATGGTGAAAAGGATTGAAGGATGGTATTCTAACTTTCTTTCAACTCTTTTACACTCAATGCACTCAAAACCGATAGAATCGGAGCTTGTTCTGATCTTCTACTCTTTCTTAGTGATGTATTGGTTCAAGATCTGGTTTCTATCACAGAGACAATCGATTTTGGGTTAAACATGAACCACTGTCACGAACCTGTAAACTGATCAGACTTGGGTGATTCCTGTTCGATCGGATTACTTGGGTCTTGATGGGGGTTCTGTTGTTTAGCACGTTATCATACCATCTCGATCAAACCGCAAAACTTAGCAAACACCAAGTTAGCAACACGATCAGATCGTGGGATGGATTGTCGTCCGATCGGATTGCTACCCGATCGGATTGCCATCCGATCGAACCGCAATCCGATCAGATTGCACTTGGTCTCAACACTTAACAGTTTTCAATATGTTCAACGTATAGTCAGTTCTAACGGATTACCACCCGATCGGTAGACCATCCGATTGGATGATAATCCTGCTGTGAACTTATTCTCTGAGAAATACCTTGCCGAACGGATCGCCATCTGATCGAACCGCCGTTCGATCGAATGACCTGAAAGGTAGAGATACTTCTCTGTTTTCAAAATGCTACAACGAAAACTTCAAAAGACAAGCCATCATACACAAACACATCCTTACCAAACGAATGTCAATCTGACCGATTGGCCATCCGATCAGATGGCCATCCGATCGGATGACCATCCGAACGGATTGACATCCGATCGAATGACCATCCGATCAGATTACTGTTCGACACTTGGTTCCTTTGCACCGTTTTACGCGCCGTTCTTCGCTTATACCATCGTTAACTGTTCAGGCTAATCTCTCTTAGCGCTCCCTTCAATCCAAGAGGGTGTTTACTTGTTAAACACAATCTGTGAGTATACTCGATTCCTTTTTGCTTTATGCACTTTTGGGTGTTACATACGTTACTTATTCTAAATCACAATCTACACACAATGCAAACACTATTTATACGCTAACCGTTATTGCATGCTACGTGTTATTCGATGAATGCTTGTATGTTATGTTAACACAGTGATTATTGCCTGACACCTTAGCAACGATAGTACTATAGTTTGGACTCAGCACCTGTCGTGGACAGGGGTTGTTAAGGGCTTTACTTCACGTGTCCTAGTGGGGATATGTGTTGCGCATTCTACAACTCGCAGTCACGTCTGTGCATATTTCTCTGTCGATAACCTACTTGCCTTCACTTTATACATGTTACATGTTGGTTATGCGTAAACGAATTCGAACTCTATTATATCTATTAAACTTGTATGCTCACCTTTACACTATGTGTATTGACCTTTACTTTAACGTATATGACAGGTGTTTAGGATGCTATCTGATAGGATGCTTGCTATGTGGAATCGAGTTAGGAAGAGTCTAGAAACAAACGAACAATTTATTTAAATATGAGTTGTCGGAACATGTTATTTGTTTTTGAGATATCGCTGTCTGTAATAACTTAATTTGCTTGATGGGTTATGGTATGGGACATAATATTAACTATCTGGTAATGTAGTTGTTATGGAATTTCTCTTGAACAATCTGTTTCACTCAGTGCCATGCCCCGATGTTTCCGCCATCGGTTGGGGTGTGACAATCACCATCAGGTTTCTGGAAACCAGCTCTCTCGTGAACAGACCAAGATGCAGTACATCAAAACACTTCTTCAGCTGTTGAAGAGTAGCCCTATCCTCATATACTTAATCCTCAACTTGCTTAATAAAGAGCTGCTTTAAATCATCGGAGCCTACAGAAGTATATACATTCTATACATCAAAATTCTAAACTTTATGCTTCTTTTAATACAAAAAAGGCAGGAAAGAACAAAATGAATCTACTTATATATCTTATTAAATAAAATCTTATCTTACAGCAGTAGCTGATCCTTTCTTGCGTTTAGTAGGAACAGACCAAGATGCAGTACATCAAAACACTTCTTCAACTGTTGAAGAGTAGCCCTATCCTCATATACTTAATCCTCAACTTGGTTGATAAAGAGCTGCTTTAAATCATCGGAGCCTACAGAAGTATATACATTCTGTACATCAAAATTCCAAACTTTATGCTTCTTTTAATACAAAAAAAGGCAGGAAAGAACAAACTGAACCTACTTATATATCTTATTAAATAAAATCTTATCTTACAACAGTAGCAGATCCTTTCTTGCGTTTAGTAGGAACTACTATGGGTTCTACATCATCATCATCTGCCCAAGTCAATTATAAACATCATTTAGACATAAGCAAAAATTATTTTAACTCTACATTTAATAATCTTTCTTTGTCTTTAATTTGATTCCAACAATATCCACAAACCTAAAATAACCCGCAGATGATTGTATGAATTTCAAACAACTGTGATTAGACTGAAATATAAAGCGAGAATTAGAGTAGATCACTTCAAAATTAAAAATTCAAGATTTCAAAATTAGAGTAGCTCAAAAAACATACTTTAAACGATGTTGGAACAATGATGCCGGCAACAACTATAGAACAATCACCATCATCATCTGCTCAGATCATTCACAATTATCATTTAGTCATAACTTAGATAAAAAACAATTAGTAAAAATCAAAAACCAAAACAAACATAATTACATATATGACATTACCATCATCAATGCAAACCACATATCCCCAAAATTTGTTCTGAAAGTGGGTCAGAGAGAGCTTCCGTTTTCTCTTAACCTTTATGAACAAATGTCGACTATTGAGAAGAAGGGATTTAAGGGAGAGATACATTGGATGTGGGGTTTGAAAATACAAACGCAGAGAACTTAGCTGAGTGTAAATATGAAGAGTGAAATGAGAAAAAAAAAACTTTATATAAGAAGATGATTGACAGAAGTGAGTGAGTGACATGCATTAATTGCAAATTACATATCCCCAGGCATTTTGAATTTGAAATTACCGGCAATTTCTAAACCTCTGCTATGGTATACGTTTAGACATAAGCAAACATATGCTAAGTTATACGTTGGCTTGAAAGGAAAGACATGGGCAGAGGTTTTGGGATGAGGCAGACGTTTAGACAGATTTTAAAATGATTTTATATATTAGGCTTTATGATGCAGTAATGACATAAGAAAAACATTGTTGGACAGCCTTTCTGGCTGACACATCAGTTTTTCTTATGTCATTGGGATTTCTCCTTTTATAGAAAGTATAGATAGATTTGTGAGAATTTCTCATACATTTGGTTTGATATAATGATTTCAATTTCTATATTTTTATTTTTATTTTAAAATGTCAATAAATAGTGATATTAAAACTGAATGGTCCTGCGTAAGACTTTTGTCGATCCTGCGCAACTTTCATTTTTCCTTTAACTATATCAAACTTTAATGACGTGGTTTTCACCGCATCAAGATTCCCCAACTCCTTTTGTCTGATCTCGCCCCAACACACAGGGGCACTAAATCACCGGTCGTACAACATCTCGAACGACAAGCTAGGGTCACCGAGCCAGGATCGTTTTCTTGTGCACTGGTACTACTTGTTGTGTGTGGGTATCAAACATAAAATGAAGAACAAAAGAAAACTGCAAACTTTAATTAACTTTTCTAAATGAAAAACACAAATAACCTAGATCAATTGGTTTGGGAATGCAAATCCTGAAAACGCAGATATTAAGTAAAATCAACAGTTTGGCATAATCAAACTGAAGACTAAAAGTAAAGAACTCGAAAAAATTAACAAAATTGCATACAATTAGATTGATTACCTTGGAAATCGTCTGATACAAGTAAGAATAACAAAAACTGATAACCTAATAATGGAGGATGAATCCCCATTATATATCTAGCCACAGTCGCCCCCCTATGGGTTATTTGCGAACCTGCATGGCCCACATGGCCTATGGCATGGCCTAATCTAGTACAGAACACACTAAAGCTTACCCATCTACCCGTTCGATTACTACAAAACGTAAATCTAAAACTATGGTCTTACAATCTCCCCCTTGATTTATGCTTTTTAAGGATCCATGTAGAGATATTGTCCCATAATGCGTGTCTCCACTTGTCTTGGCTCTCCTACCCAAATAGACTTCTCAATTATGCTTGCAACAACACATGTGAATGATTTGGCACAAACTTCATATTGCAGATCAGACCGTAGACCGTATCTGATTTCTTGACAACACTTGAATGTCTTCCTTTCCAAAACGCATCAAATCAGTACAAATTACAACCCTAAATGCTTGATTTTTGAATATAATCACAACATCACCAACTTTAGAATCGTAAACCCATAATTCAAAGTCTTTCAACGTACCATCGGGTGAATGTTGAGTCAATGGAGTTTTCTTGGCTTTAGCCGGTAGGACATATCACACTTCTAACTTGCTCTCTAGTTGCATTATCAATTACTTATTTATGCCATCTTTCACGATATTCAGCAGTCTTCATATTAGGAAGTCCATTCTTCACTTCATGCTCTAAAGTTTCAAGAAATTCCATCCTCTTTGAACACTATAAATATGATAAAACGGAGCATAATACAGCTCACATAGATCTTCTCTGGTCCATGATTCGAAATATGACATTTTAGTGTAATGTTCCACCTCACCATCTTTACGATGCATTATCCACATACCTTGATCTTTCAGATATTACCAATTACGTATCCTAGGTTTGTTACCATGTTTGTCAAAGTAACTTTTAGCAACGTCAACAACATTTTCTTTCTGGAGCATTTCATGAGCGTGATTCTTCTTTGTTTCTCATTATAATAAGGTCTTTGTGTTTCTTTTTTAAATGCTCTCCAGTCGGTGGTAATCACAAATACTGATTTAGACGTTCTTCATAATCAACAAAAGTATCTTGTCTAGATGAACCTGAGCCTCTAGTATCCATACCTTCATGTCTAGTAGAACTAGAACCACCTGCTCCATATAAACCTTGATCATCTTGACTATCTTTATCTTCTTTATCAGCAAAGTTGCTTCCAAACCTTTGCTCTAGTTTTTGTTCCAGATCAAGAAAAATAGCAGTTAATTGGCGAATATTTACTTCTAATGACCTATTGCTACCACATTTTGGTCGCAAAACGGTAGCAATTGCTCTTTTGCCACCTTTTTACCTTTTTGCCACCAAAAACTCGGTGGCAAAAGCACACGTAGCAAATGACCTATTGCCACCCATTTGCTACCGTTTTATTTTTTGCTACCGATTTTGCTACCGTTGATTTGCCACCGATTTGCTACCGCTTACGGCTATTTTGCCACCTTTTTGCTACCACTTTTTGTCACCGTTTTGCTACCACATTTTGTTTTGCCACCGTTTTGCTACCGCTATTTTGCCACCCTTTTGCTAATACTTTGTCACATTTTACCACCATTTTGCTACCATTTATGTTATTCCATTCTATAAATTGGCTATTCCATTTCATAAAAACATAACAATTTATAACTTGTTGTCATTCCATTAAAATGTAAAAATTTATACATCCAATGTTCCTCATAATAAACATCAAATAACTAAAATTAATTTTTCCAAATCCAAACATCCAAACTAAAAGTATGTGTTTGTATAAGGGTGGGATTTCTTTCAATAATAGATTGTTCTTTAAACTTGAGCTTGCAAGATAACTCTCAATTACTGCGAAAATATGCATAAATCCATGATGATCACAATATACCTTTCCTAAAATGAGATTATAAATGGCGATGGTAACCTGATAACCATACATAAGCAAATATTTGATTAACTCAAAAACTATGAAAGAATAAATAAAATGAGAAAAATTTATGGGTCAAAACACTTGTAGCTTCAACTACTTGGAAAACCTCACCCTCGTCTAATTCAAGGGTCAAACCTCCCTGCAACCAGGTCATAATGGCAAGCTATTAGGGTGGGATAGTGACTGACTTGTCAAGTTACTACTAAACTCATATGTATCCTTTAATAACCACTTGTAGCTTCAACTACTTGTCTAACCACTTAACTACTATTAACAACAATGATTCCTTTCATAACTAGTTACCTACTAAACTCACATGTATCCTTAATCCCACAACATGAGATATCATTAAAAAGCATGATTTTTCAAAGCATGGCATAAGTTTTTATCTTTACCTTTTGAAATGAAAGTTGTAGCCATTGCCATTGTGCAGTTGAAGGAACCTCTTGAAATTAATTTCCTGTCAGCAAATATTGATCATTAGATTAAGTAAACTAGCATCCTACAGTTCAGTTCCTTTCCATCCAATTGAAGCAACTAAACTACAACCTTTTTGCAACACTTTGTTCTAAAACATTACAAGCATTGAAACTCAAAACAGAACTCACACTACTATTAGTATACAATAAAATTAGTATGAAAAAAAATAAACCTCAACCCTCAGGGACAAAAACGGCATTTTACTCTAAAGAAAATATTATAAATTGGATATGGATCTAGAAAACTACCTCCATCAGCACGAGAACTACATGTGCTGGCAAAGTATTTCTTCAAACACCGAACAACACGGGGTGTGCAGTATTCATCTGCAGCAGCAAATCCAAGGTAGTTATATGATCCCAAGTTAAGGCACCGGCTTACTTTTGTAGTCTGCCTGCCATCACATGTAAATTTGCCAGTTTAGGACGACTGGACGAGTGTTGGGGACACCTTGTAGACTGAAATGGAATGTATTAAAAGTTTGTAACACGTTCTAACATTTGGATATTAAGGAGGAACCAAAGCATTATGCTAAATTTGAAATTTCAACTGGAAACTCAGGATGCATATCCAAACACTCACTTGAGTGTCTTGTTATTATCATTGGAAACGCGCTCCAGGACATCGAACCAAGCATCAGGAGGGCTCGATATAGGTCGTCCAAAACAATCCTACATGTACATATACATATTAAAAACAAAATTTAACATTTAAGCTAAGACATTCAAATGGGAATTAACATTAAAATACAAGCACTCAAATAACTTAATTGAGCTTTAATAGAAAGGTTAACATTAAGTTGAAGATGGTGAATTAGCTTTGACTTGTCTGAATAAGACAAAGCAATGCTTCATTCATTATATTAGTGCCCTTTGCTTTCATATTCAACTTTATGGACAAATCGTTATAGCATTAAAAGGTTGTTTGTCAGGTTTTCGAGTTTAAGTCAAGGCCTGAAGACAAGGGGTGTAAACGAGTCGGGCCGAGCCCGAGCTCGACTGGGCTCGAGCTCGGCTCGTCATGTTTTTTTGAAGCTCGAGCTCGGCTCCATTTGAACTTTCAGGTGTTGTACTTACATTGACACTTGAAGAACCAGGTATAATTGTATTCTCAATGGGTATAATGTTTTCATCAAAACCTTTCTGTAATGCATCAGCCAAAGCAGCATCTGTAACTTCTCTATCATGATCTATTTCAGCTTCTAGATGTATAACGGGTGTGTTATTTCTATAACAGGAAATGGCTGAGATGTAAGATCTTCACTTGCTAACACTTCATCTTCATTCATTTTTGTGTTTTTAACTAGACTAGTATCTGTTAGTTGATATAAACTTAACTATGTACGATTATTATGTAATTAGTATTATACTTATCAAAGTTATGTAATGTAACAAATAATTGAAGGGATACGACGGTTGAAGACACCGTTTCAAATGACGGTTACTCCCGCCATATTTCAACCGCCAATATCTCTTGTATATATATGTAATAACCGGCAAATATGTCCGGCATCAAGACAATTTGAATTTCCTTCGAATTGTCCAACAGTACTGTGTCCTTTAATTCCTTTTTATTCATACTCTGTTATTGTGTCTAATCCTTATACACAATGCAAACCAATTCATCGAACACGAGTAATGCTTCCGCTGATATGAAACCAAATATCCAACATAGTGGTATCAGAGCCACGGGTGGAAATCGAATTATGCAATCTTCATCAACACTTCTCCCATGTGATCACTGCACTAAAGAAAAGATCGAAAAGCAAAAGAAAGTATCACACGTTAAACTGTGTTACTAATGTCATGAACCTGGACATCGGATCATATCGTGTGTAGGATCGTTCTCACGACCAAACGAGTCGTTCAGAAGAATTCTAATCAATTCAAAAGGCGAAAACAGATGAATTGACTTGAAAACAGCTTGATTCACTTCTAATTGTCTTGTTTATTGATTTAACAGGTTTACAGATGAATCGACACGTCGGCAGCACTTCGGTACCGGAATCTAATTTCGTTACAAATGAGACCTCATCACAGGTATTTATAGGTGTGCTAATTTCGCATGGAATTGCCAGATGCTATTTCGTACGAAATTAGCTAAATTCCATTTCATGCGAAATTAGCCTTTCACACATAAACCCTAGTTTTCTCGTACTACGTGCCCTGATCTAACAATTCTAGTATAAGACTCGATACAAGACGAAGTTGACAGACGTAATGCACCTACAGACTCCCCCTCGGATGTTGACGAAGTCTTCAGGGTCGAGTCTTCACAGTCTTCAGTCTTTATCAGTCTTTGGGCTCTTTATCATTCAAACTCCCCCTCGAATGTTCAGTCTAGGTCAAATTTCAGACTCTTTCAAAGTATCTGACAGATTAAACATCCTTCATTCTCTCTTCTTTTCGACTTTAGGATCTCCATCTGGCTCTTATCTCATTCTAATTCTCTTGATCAGATTCAGGATCTAACACTGAATCTAGCATCTATAACTCTCCTCTACTAGCAGACTCCCCCTCGAGTTGTTCTGGGATCACAGTCTTGCTTTCACAAGTTCACAGGTTTTTAGAATCACAACCTGGCTCTCTCATAGCCATAACCTGCACATTCTCTACCTCAAAATAAGATTTACAAATTAAACAATTTGACAAATTTTATTCTTTGCTTTCCATTTGTAGAAACAAAATCACAATTTCAATTATTGATATAACAAATTTAATTTCTGATGACCACTTGTATGACAAAACATTTTTCTCACAACACTCTCCCAAACCAGTTCGTCATGTTTAGCACTTGGAATTTTGAAAATAAGCTTTTCAACATCAATTGTCTAAAATCTTTTTGTATTTTTCAAAATTTATGCTAAAACACACTTAAACTCTTTTTGGATTTTGATATAAAAGAAATTCAGTAAAGAAATATATACAAACAATATTTTTGTGAGTTTGTGTAAGAGGATCATATCAGTTTATGAGACAAATCACCAACACCGTTAAGCTTTAAACATTTTAAGTTCTAAACGATTCACTTAGATTGTCAGTATACTGATCTACTTAAATTTTCACACAAAGTTCAACTGTTTTGAGATACGAGATTAGTGTTTTAGAGACTTAAACTTATTCGCGTGTCCCACCTCAGAATATACTCCCGTATCCAGATCCTAATATTCAGTCTTACAGGTGAGTATACCACAGATGATATCTGTAAAGGGTTAAATGCGAGGGCCGTGAGAGCTCAGGCTATTGCTTCCGCAAAATCAGAGAGATGATGGCTTCGACTTTTGGTGTGTTCCCTTTAGAGAATCTTTTCTTCAACAGCACATGATTAGCATTTTTCAATGTTTTATCATTTTTTGTACTGAGGGTGGTGCTATATTTCAAGCAAGCGTAAAGTATTATACGGGGACTAGGCCATTGCTTACGCAAAATCAGAAGTCCCGGGATAATACCCCAGATATCACTGAGTATAAAGACCTAGTATATCAGAAAGAGTGACCTTTCAAACAAGATTTCGGGGGTTACCCATATACCCGAGAGATGTTCCCCACGATATAAGCAAGTTTGAAATTTAGGTTTATATCTCGACACAATTTACTAAATGTGTAAAAACCTACTGGCATATCATCAGTGAGACCATTTATCACATTTTACTTTCCAATTCTTTAGCATGTTGTGATCGTCCACTGATGTACTATCATTTCCTCTTTTACACAACAAAACTCGTTTTTGATTTTATCATGTTTTTGGCTTTTCAAATTTTCTAATGTTTTTGAATTTTCTGAAATTTCTTACTCCCCCTAAAATTCAAAATCATTAAAAGAAATTTGAAAAACAAACTGTACAAGAAAAGTAACAACTGATATCAAATCGCTTCAATTCGCCATTCACTTGGCATAAACAATCAGAACTTCCCCTTACAACAAACTATTTTCCCATCATGATTTCAAAACACTTAAGTTTGTTTTAATCAAATGGTTTTAACGGAAAATTAGTTTTGTTGATTTTCACAAACCACTTGTAGATTAGGGGATCAATTCATCACATTGTTTTCTCAACCATTTGTAAAAGTTTAACATTTTCAGATTAAAACAGCACTATCACTTGTAGAAAATCAAGTACATCTTAATGTCCCTGATTTACCACTTGTAGATTTTCCCCAAATACAAAGAAAGATGCCGATACCTGCTCCACACTTACCAACCTGGAAGCTCCGGCAAGTCAGATTTTTAGTTTGAAAATGCAGTCACCCAAGCCTGACCAGTCTTGGGTGATTTTGATTCATCTCTATCCCAACCTCCTTTTGATCTGTAAAATTCTTTGGCACCTTTAACCTTTCCATCAACCATCTTCTCAAAAATATGTTTAACTTTCCCATTGAAAGCCTTTTTAGCATCAAATTCTTCTTTACCAACAAAGAATTGATCTGAAATCTCAAACCTACCTTTTGATTTCAGATTTTCTGCACGTAATGGTGGAAAATTTTCATCGTTCAACTCTGGAACGGAATTCTCATTCTTTTTCTCAACAGATGACTCCTCTGATTTTATGGAATCAGATTCATTGTCAGAACTACTTTCTGATTTAACAACCCACTTCTGTTTGTTTAAATCAACTTTTCTTTTGTAAAAACGCTTCGAACTTTTACTAGTTTCGAAAATCGAATTTTCAAACATATTAGTTTTCTCAACTGATTGTTTCTTTTCATCAACATGTTTCTTAATCATTTCAGAGTTAGAAGAAACTCCCTGTTTTGTGTTATTGTATTGTTGACAATTCCAAGCAATATGTCCAATTTGGTGACATTTGAAACATTTTCTTCTGTCAACTCTTGGAACACATTCCTTCATATTCTTCTTCCTTTCAGCAAGAAACTCTTGGTTTGACTGTCTCCAGAATGGTTTCTTTTGCTCTTCTTCAGAACTTCCTCCTGCAACAAATTTTGTTTTTGGTTTATAATTTTTCTCATTTTTATAATTTTCTGAAGAACTAAAACCAAGACCTTTCTTTTTGAAATTACCGTTATGGTTTGGTTTCTTTTGAAAACCTGAACCAGAACTGTAACCCTTTTTCTTGTTCAATCTCTATTGAACTCTTGAAGTGTACTTTTTAGATTTTTCATGAAGATTTAAATCTTTTATTTCAGAAATATTAATTTCTGTTAATTTGAAAACTTGTTTAATCATTTCAGATTTGACACTTCTTATTGGAAATTCCTCATCAGAATATAATTTGTCTGAATCATTCAAAGTATATGTCACTTTGACTGATCCATCATTCAAATTAGATTTTGATAACAGGAATTCTTTATTGTAAACCCGTTTAACCGGTGAACTCGGACTCTTTTCTGATGAACTCGAACTTTCAGATTTTGACTCCAACTTTGACTCTTCATCCATATCCAACACCTGATCGACCACTTTCTTTAACAATTCAGACTCATGATCAGTATCAGACGCTGTGAATGTGACATCAATGTTATCTGGTAACTCATCAATGATTTCAGACTTTAACTTGATGTTGAGAGCCTTATTTAAACGTTCCTCATTAGGTTTTCTGGGAGAATAACTTTCATGAATCGGGGGCGGACACTTGTTATATTTAGCACTTTGTTTCTTACCAGTATCCGTTTCTTCTGTCTTTTTATCTTGAAACGCTTCAAGACCTGCAACAGTAGGATAAACTCGATCAATAAAATAATTACAAGTTGTATAACTCAACAGTAATCGTTTGATTCTTTCGCTTTCAATCTTTTTGAGTTCCAAATCCTGCTTCAGTTTTGCATAGTCTTTAATATACTCATTAATGACCTTCTGCTTTGACATTAATGTTGAGCTCATCTTTGTGATAGCAATCTCGATTTCTGAATTTGTCTTCTTCAGAACATTTACTGTTTTGTTCAGCACATCATAAGATTCCTTCACATACTTCACATCAGACAACAAATTTTCTTTCATCTCTTCCAGTTCACTAATCTTCTTGTCTTTCTCCTCACAATCTTTGCAAGATTCTAAACATTTCTGACAAGGTTTAATGACCTCAACTATCTTTTCAACTTCAACGATTTTCTCTACTTCGACAATTTTCTCAATTATCTTTTCCACTTCAACAATCTTTTCAACTACCTTTTCTTCATCAACTTCTATTTTTGTCTCACATTTTTCATCTTCGACTTTTTCTGTTGAATTTTCTTCAGCTTTTGCTTTTTCAGCTTCCAACTTTGCCTTTTCTTCAGCAATCCTTCTTTTCTCTAACTCTCTTTTCAATCTAGCAGCCTTCTTCTCATTCAACATCTCGATCTTATCTGCAAAAAACAAATTAAAACTAAATGAATCTAAACTTTTTCTTGCATTATTAATGTACTCTTCCACGTCATCAGTATCATCATCACTTTCTGATGATCTAAAGATCTTTGTTCTTTTGACTCCTTGTTCTTCTAAGATTCTAGCAACAAGTCCTGAACCCGGTGGAATGTATTTATCCCAGCTAAATCCCTCTGCAACTTTTTCATCATCTTGGTCAATTATACCATAACAAGCTCTTTTCTCTTCAATGGTACGTGCATGTGCAGTTTGTGGTTATTGAGTAATCTGATGAAAAATTGATTTTTGATAATAATTGTTTTTTCCAGACTGATCTTGTCTTCCATTTGCTTCTTTGTTTTTGCACTCACGCTTAAAATGACCTTTTTCTTTGCAACGAAAACAAGTGACCTTTGATTTGTCAAACCCTATCGGAGATGCACTCATTTCTCGAAAATCATCTCTTCCGGTGACTTGTGTAAATTTTTCTGCTCTTCTAACTGCACTGGCTAGACACCACTTGATATCCATCAACTCAAGTTCCTCCGCATCAATTTGATCATAATCCTCTTTGGTAAGCATCGGATTTCCAATTCTGCCAGCAATCAAACTTTCATATGATTCCAACTTAGCAACGAGTGATGCCATGTGTTGCTTAGCTATTTCCGGAGAAAGATTTTGACCATTTTGAATGTTCAAGGTAACATTGCACTGCAGATTTATAGAATTCTTTTGTTGAGGACTTGGTGTTGTAAAATTTGGATCAAAGCTTGAATATGAAGACGAAGATCCACCACTTTGAGTTACAGTACTTCCCTTTGTTCCAGAAGAACTATCAGCACTGAAACCAGTTTGAATCTTTGGGCTTGGAGTAACTTCAAATTTGTTTTCTCTGTAATATAAACTCACATCTTGTTTAGCATTTGGATTAGACATGATAGCAGTTTTCTGAATATCCAACTCATGCTCTTCAATCTTCTGAATAAACTGTGCCAGATTCATATTTTCAGATTTTCTCATGTGTTTTAGGATCAACAAATAAGTTCCCCATTTCTGCTGTGGTAATGCATCGGCTAGTTTATCAACCCATTCATCGTCTTCTTTCTTTATTTCCAATCTTACCATTTCCAAAACCAAATGACAATATCTATCAATGGTCTTTTTTCTTGTTTCACCTTCTAAGGCTACAAACATATCAAATGATTTCTTCAGTAAAGCCCTTTTATTCTTGATCATATCTGCACTTCCTTTAAACTTTTGAATCAATGCAGTCCAAATTGACCTAGCAGTACCCTCATGTTGGAGTAAAACAAAGATATCTTCTTTAATTGCTTGTTGAAGTATACTGATCATCATTTTTTCACTTGTATATTTCAATTTATCACTCTCTGAAAAGTCACAAAAAGCTTTTTCAAGCCCACGTTCATTTTTCGGTTTCTCGTAGTCTTTTTCTAATGAACACCATTCGTCAAACTTATAAGCTTGCACCCAGTTCTCAAACCGATTCTGCCATCCTTTAAAATCTTCAATGTACATAAGCTTTGGCGGTTTCTGATAAGTTCTTGTCTCATTCTCATTGTACAACGTTTCGGCAGCTTTAACTGGTGCAACTGGTGTAGCAAACGCATTGTAAAATTCCTCTTCCATGTTTCGGTACAAACTTTTTCACAAATCAGTCAATTTCAAACGAAATCACCCAAACGAAATAGTCTCCTCACACGAAATCACTTTTGAAGCGAAATACCCTTTGGTGCGAAATACCCTTCAAACGGAATCAACTTTCACACGAAATAACCTTTCTCAAACGAAATACCACTTTTCAAACGAAATTACTAATTTCGTACGAAATCAGTCAAGCGAAATAACACCTTGGAACGAAATAACCTGATTTCGTGTGAAATCAAGAATCTTTCAAGCGAAATAGCAATTTCAAGCGAAATCAATTGCTAATTTCGTGCGAAATAATGCTGACATCATCATGACCGATCTGTTTTTCAAGCGAAACTAACAATTTTATCAGTTTTAGATTGAATTAAGGTCCAATTCTTTCAAGGATTCATTAAAACACAGTTTCGCATTTCATATGTGAAATTCAATCCATTTTAACCGTAAAAACTTGTGAATTTTGTAAAAGAAGGTGTAGAAAACAGATTTTAAGGCTGTTTTGGTAAGAACTCTTCCTCCTGAGCTCTGATACCACTTGTAGGATCGTTCTCACAACCAAATGAGTCGTTCAGAAGAATTCTAATCAATTCAAAAGGCGAAAACAGATGAATTGACTTGAAAACAGCTTGATTCACTTCTAATTGTCTTGTTTATAGATTTAACAGGTTTACAGATCAATCGACACGTCGGCAGCACTTCGGTACCGAAATCTAATTTCGTTACAAATGAGACCTCATCACAGGTCTTTATAGGTGTGCTAATTTCGCATGGAATTGCCAGATGCTATTTCGTGCAAAATAGCAAAATGCTATTTCGTACGAAATTAGGTAAATTCCATTTCATGCGAAATTAGCCTTTCACACATAAACCCTAGTTTTCTCGTACTACGTGCCCTGATCTAACAATTCTAGTATAAGACTCGATACAAGACGAAATCGACAGACGTAATGCACCTACATCGTGCAAAGTAAAAGAAAACGATGAGGCGACTCAGTTAATCCGACAAGCAATAAACACGGGTATACAGCGGCAGGATGTTGAAGAAGTTTTCCAACAAGAACTGATTGTCACCTGTACTGAAGGCGAACAATGGGGTGATATATGGTATGTAAGTACAGTTTTTACTCATCACTTTGCCGGAAATCTTAATGTGTTTAAACGGATTAAACACATGGTTGGGGTAGAAACAAAAACTGGGGAAGATAATTTTCTATTTATCCAGGGTGTAGGGGCCGTAGAGGTTAAATCAGGGAATGAAACTCTACGTATTCAAAGTGTATTTTATACACCAGAACTAGATCGCAACGTATTAAGCATGGATCAACTAGTATTACAATGTTATACAGTTAAGAAAACCGGGGAAAGATGCAAAATTTATCCCATGTTTAGTGCTCCGATTACAAATACCGTGAATGATATAACTGGATTAACAAGAGAAGAAGAAATTGGAATGAAAGAGAAGCAAAGAGCAATCGATCATAATTCCACAAATGATGAATACAAGGAAGATTATCTAAATTCGTATTTCGAAAACTTACACTTATCTTCACTTGAACCCGATTGGAATGTAATGATCATACAAGCCATGGAGTTTCGTGACTTTTCTCTCTGCAAATCACTGTTAGACATGTTGGAAGATGGGGAATTCGTGTTTAAATATAAACATGAATTAGAGATCAAGTTTGAGGAAATGTTAGAATGGTTTATAAAAATTAAACTTGGAATCTCTACTCGACCTATTCCACCATTTTCGACTGATAACAGGAAAGTAGATTTGCTCGATTTATATATGGTAGTTAAACGAGATGGAGGGTATAAGAATGTATCGATAATAATTTTTGGGCAGTAGTAGCAAAAGACATGGGATATGACTACAACGATGGTGAGTTAATGAGGATTATGTACGCAATGTATCTGGGCGTTCTAGTTTATTACTACAAGTTCAAAACGGTTCAAGGAAAGGTGATAGAAAAGGAGATGGTTGAAGATGACGAAGGTCCGTCTGATTATGACCGAGAAAGAAGGAAAAGCGAGGGGGATGTTCAAGAAGAAGAAACACTTCATCACTATGCCTTGTTTGCTGGGAATTACTGGCAAGGAATGAAGAAAATGAAGAAGCGGCGTCGTTTCGATTTCAAACAAGCTATGAAGGCCCTAGATGAAGCTAATCGGAGTGTTCTTATGCACTCTTCTAAGCATAATCAAGTTTAGGGGAGTGTGTTAGTTGATATAAACTTAATTATGTATGATTATTATGTAATTAGTAGTATACTTATCAAAGTTATGTAATGTAACAAATAATCGAAGGGATACGACGGTTGAAGACACCGTTTCAAATGACGGTTACTCCCGCCATATTTCAACCGCCAATATGTCTTGTATGTCCGGCATCAAGACAATTTGAATTTCCTTCGAATTGTCCAACAATACTGTATCCTTTGATTCCTTTCGATTCATACTCTGTTATTGTGTCTAATCGTTATACACAATGCAAACCAATTCATCGAACAAGAGTAATGCTTCCGCTGATATGAAACCGAATATCTAACAGTATCCAGCACACCAGGTCTTAGATCTAATATTCTCCTCTTCCTAGGAATTGAACCTGTGTGTCTAGTAAATCTTCATCACCAACTTGTTGTTCTTGTGTAGTAAAAGATGTAGGAGTATGATTCCCAATCTTTTCATGCCAAACCTTTTCTAGCAGTGTAGCAAGTTATTTATTAATAACATTTAATGGTACATGTACCTGAACGACTGGTCGGGGCGAATTAAAGTTATTTAAGGTGATAGTACTCCATGCTCTAAGGACGAGGTCACCAGTGTTATCCGCTCGTCATTTCATATTATAGAACGTTTAGGAGGCAAGAGAGAGGAAGGAAAGGATGATAATGCCTCATGCGTGGTTGTTATCCAAGATGTTGAAGAAATCTGGAGTGTTGAGGAGACATACAAAATGGGTGAAGGTCCCATATCAAGCACCTAAGATAACTACCCTTTGTCGAGCTTTGGATTAGTATTACCAGAAGACAAGGATGAAACATAGATTACACCGTCAGAAATCGGGTAGGTTTATAGATGCTCAGCGGTCGGATGTGGAAGAAGGGGAAGAAGCTGAGGTAGAAGAAGTTGGTGGCATAGGAAATATGCCACCTGTGATGGGACCGTATTTGACGTGCCTTTCGAGAACCATTCGGCATATGACATAAGTTGAAGCACCCTTTTTCTTCACCAAAAAGCTCTTTTTTTCAAGTCGTTTCGAGAATTTGAACGATTCGTTCATTTGAGGAACCGACACCAACAGATGATTGTGATGTGAAGAAGTGAAATAGCAAACAAGCAAAGCGAACAAAAAACAAGTGTATACGAGAGCAGTTTTTGTGTTTTCGGGTTTGGTTTTGCGTTTTCAAGTGTTGTGATCAACCCAAAACATCAAATACCTATTCATACTAACTTAGGAGACAAAATGGTGAATTGTTGATGAAGAAAATGGTCAATAACTAGCCCAAACGGTCACTTGACCCTTTTTTAACGGTAAAAAACGTTCAAATTGGATCTACAGACATGAACCGGTTCCAAACCAGTTTGGCCAAAAACCGGTCCAGGCTGGTTTTTCAAGTGGGGATGGGGAACCGGTTCAACCCGTACCTATTTATGCTGAACGGTTTGGAACTGGTTTCCGTTTACGTCCGATTCGGGGAACCAATTTTTTATTCATCTCTACATAGAGTAGTGTTTAATCAAACAAATGGGAAATTTGTACGTAGCGGCGTAATGCCGTATTGGTAATTTACCATTATTGGGCTTGGCCCAATCTTATGGATCAATGCCATACATTTCCAATCCAAGTTATGCCTCACAAAAAGTTAAGCCCAAAACAAGTGTCTCACGAAAAGTTGAGCCCAGTTCAAAGATGGTGAATTGATTCTATAATTTTTGCATTGAATATTTGACTTTGGTGTTTTATCGTGTGTGACTGTGTACGTGTTGTATTGTATTGGTGGTTAGTCTCTTAGGGGCTGTTTGGCAACATCTGAACCAATAAGTGCTGAATGAATAAGAGGTCTGAATGGGTATGAGGGTCTGAACCAGTAAGTGCTGAACCAATAAAACGTTGTTTGGTTGCACATCTGAATAATGTGTAAAATGACATTTTTACCCCTGAACAAAACAAAATACCCAACTACTTCTTCTTCTTCACTTTAACCCTAATTCTCCTCTTCTTCTTCATATGCTTCTGAACCAAACCCGCATACCTGCCCTCCACCACCATTAAACATCCACCCTCACCACTCACCTCTAACCGCCATACCTGCCCTCCACCACCATTAAACATCCACCCTCACCAACAGCAACCTGAACCAAACCCGCACCTCCTCCGACCTACACCATCGTCACCGAACATCACCCGACAACCAAACCCCCACCTTTTTGCCGCCTCTGCTCCGTCGAGCCCTACTCGTCGCCACCGTATTCCACCAGCAACGATTCCGGAGTGTGACGAATCCGATGCTTCCACTGTGGATTCGGGCCGATGGGTCAGCTTCCGATGGATTCGGGCCGATGGGTCAGGTTCTGAATTTGAGTTTGAAAAGCAGTACGTTGAAAGGATTGGTGGTGCAAAGGAGGTTGCTTGTTTTGTCATGGCAAGAAAGGGGTATGAGTGTCAAAAGTTTCATTCAGTGTTTAAAAGTTGCTGAATCATTCAGTCTGAATGGAACCATTAAGAGGTGGGCTCTTTAGTGAACCAAACACATATGCCTCTGACCGATTCAGAGGTGCACCTCTTAATGAAATCATTCAGAGGCAAACAAACAGCCCCTTAGGCTTGGTGTAATTTATAGTTTGTTGGTCAGTTTCTCGTTGGTAGTGCTTTGTGTTATTGAATATATCATCTTGCCGTTCAAAAAAAAAAAGAGTTAAATGCTTTAGTCACTGTAGTTTGAGCGATTTTGCTAGTTTAGTTTAAAGGTTTCATTTTTCATATGTGGGTCCAAAAAGGTTTCACCGTTGCCATTTTAGTCCACTGGATTAACTTCATCTATTTTTTCTGTAAACGAGAAAGGCAATTCAGTCATTTTATATGTAATTCTGTGAACTAGAAGTGCAATTCGGCCATATAAAATGACCAAATTGCCCTTCTCGTTAACATAAATAATGGAAGAAGTTAATCCAGTGGACTAAAATGGCAACGGTGAAACCTTTTTGGACCCACGTGTAAAAAATGAAACATTTGAACTAAACTAGCAAAATGACTCAAACCACAGGGACTAAAATGACATTTAACTTAAAAAAAAACCTAATTATTGGATATTTGCTTAGTTTTATTCAAGTTGAATTTAATTTTTTTTTCTATGAAAAACAAGAAACTCCTAGTTGAATTTAATTTTCTTTTCTATGAAAAACAAGAAACTCCTAGAATAAATGAATTAATATTCAACAAATAACCAGTTGAGGTTTCAATTTAAAGAGTTCAATCTATCTATATATGATAAAAAGCAAACAGTGATTTATTATTAAATTAAAATTAGAATTAGAATTAGAATTAAAATTAGAATTAGAATTATTTAAAATTAGAATGGAATGAATAGTAACATCATTAAGAGATGAGTAAATGGTATCGGGTATAGGTACCGGTCTCAAATTGACCAAACCGGTGTATTTTCGATACCGGTTCTGCACAGGTATTCACCGGTTTTTACCCTCAAATACCGGTGTCGTACCAGTACCGACCGGTACCGAACCGTACCATACTAGGTATATTCGGTACCGGTACCCACTTTTGGGGATTTCGGTAACGGTATTTTCGGTACCGGTTGGTACCAAGCTCATCAAATCCTGTAGCAACGCAGCAATGCAAGTAATTGTACCGTTTAGATTACTTTTCATACACATAGTAAGTAAACTGTATTTCGTTTGAATGAGGTTTTATATACACAACAACTTATTTTGCTTTCTTTTTTGTCTTTTTCTGTAATGAATGAATTGTAGCATGTAAAATTAACTTGGATATTTAGAATATTGATGAGCAAATCGTATCAAATTCTGTAAACGAACCAGTATCGTATCGGTACCAAATTTACTATACCAAATCATTTTCGGTACCAATTTGGTACCCACCTTTTGGCGTTTTCAGAATCGTTACTTTCGGTTCGACACCGGTCTAGCACCATACCTGTATTTATTGATTTTTACCTTCAAATACCATACCGTATTATACCGAGCATTTTCGGTGCCAGTACCTAATTTCGATGATTTTCCGGATCGGTACTTTCGCTGCCGTTACCGGTACCGAGCTCATTCATATTTTAACGTGTTAGCACCGTAATAACTGAACTGAAAACAACCGAATTTCCAACGTGTAGGACGTGTGGGTCCTATTATTATATATTAGGTTATTTAAAATCGTTTTTTTATGACGGAGTGACTATCCTTACCACATCATTTTATTTATGTTTTGATATTCGGTATCTGTTTGCCCTTGCTGACACGCCTTTTGTCGTCATTGGGTCCCGCCACAACGCGCGGGCGGAAAATAACTAGTTTGATAAATAAAAGAATTTTAGGATTAGTAATAGGGATATTGGATTTAAATAACCCCAATTTTCATTAAATGGTCGATAACACTCTCAACTTTCGTCTTGTACCACATCACTCTTAACTTTCAACTTATTTTCCTTTAGTACTCCCAAACTAACTGAACCCTAACTAAGTTAGTTGACGTCAGATGTTACGTCACTAAGCAAGTGGCACATCAGATAGCACGTCACCAAATAAGTGAAACATCATATGCCACGTCACTAAACAAAGTGTCACGTCAGCAAAAAACTGAGTTAGAGTTCAGTTAGTTTATACAAATAATTCGAATTCATGTAGCAAGCATTCTTCGTGCTTGATGCACTACCAAAAATCCTGTTGCGAAGAAGCTTTGCGCAAATTTGTGTGTATACGCAAACTCATTGTTATCTAGTGCTAACTATTAGCCTAGGAAGAACATACAAACCGGAAATAATAAAAAAAACTTTTGTCATCAATTTACATATTGATAAACCATAAGTAATTCATAAAACAATATATAAATATTAAGGGTGTCAATTTCCTTCACGGCCCGAAACCTATGATAAAAACCAGGTTTTGTGTTGTCATATCTAACCCGTTTAATAAATAAGTTGTGTTTATGTCGACATGTTTAATTAAAACGGCCGTGTTCGCGTTGACCTAATTAACTTATAAGTGTTGACAGGTAGTAATCATTAATTAACTTGTAAACATATTAATCGGGATGACTGGTTGTAAAAATGGGTCGATCAAATGGATTAAATAGATTAGATTACACGATTTTAAACGTGTGCGGATTGGGGTTGATATTTTTTCCATGAATAAACATATGGGCCGATGTCGGGTTGAATAATTCAACCTGCCAACCCACAAAGCCATCACGATTCATAACCCTACCAAAACATGCATGATATCTGTAACGTTGAATGATAAGATGTGTGTCAACAAGAGGGTGTAATACTGTAATGTAGCATAAGAATGTAAAAATAATAATCTAACACGGACCTAAACAGAGATGGTAAAAAAAATCCGAATCTATGGAAATCTGAAACCCGACCAATTACGATCCCTAACTATATTGAAAAACAAAATAAGAACTATGACTCAAGTGATCAGTTAGTAAACTTATAACTAGTAGTTTACCCGTCCGCGGTCTGGGTATATATAATTAACACCATCCAAACTCACTGCATATTTTAATATCACAATGACTTATTATCCAACTATTAAGAACATCAATAAATGTGTCTATATTTAAGATAATGATGACTTTTTATTTGATTGCGATTAGTAACTACAACTGTTCTTGAATTGTCATACATGCTAACTTAAAATCTTACATCTATTAACCCCTGTTGTGTTAACCGGAGGAACCAAGGCTTGGTTGATAATTAGGTAATTATTATTTAATAATAAATAAAATTGACAGGAACATTTGTTACAAACTGATATATAAAAAAGACATAATCAATACTAAATGAAATAATATATGATAACTTACTCAAGATTTTAATTTATTTAAAATAAAATAAAATCAGTTTGATTAATTATTATCGTTAAAGGCATAATATACATTAAAATTCAAGAAATAAAGGTACATGAATTAAAAGAATACTTAATGAATAAAATAACTAAAGTGAAAGTGAAAATGAGGTAAGGTGAAGGAACACGTAAGCAAGATGTGAAAAAAGGACAAAATATAAAAAAGTACAAGCGCCAATCACCCATTATCTTCAACCTGTTATCTTCTTTCTTTTTCGGTTGACATTCTTTCTTTTTCGCCTGAGATCTGAAAAAATAAATATGAAGCATATATCCTACAAAGGGACAACCAACTCCGTTAAATCCTTCTCTACACCCACGTCGTGGCCAACCCCAACCCACCTGCCCCACCTCCCCTAACCGCGCCATGTCAACTTTTGTATCCATCAAGTTGTTGATTGGTTATGATTCTTGATTGCCTGCACTTTGAAAATTTAATAACCTTTTTAGTGTGAGTATTTTAATTATATTTAAATGTTATACTTTTGCAAGACCCGGATTGGTTGGGTATTACTCTAATGTTTATTATGGTTCTTGCTCGTATGATTGTTTTGACAAACTGACGAATATAAGATAATAAGGTAATTAGTATAATGTTTCTATGTAAATGAAATGCCCAAGCACTTTACCTCACTAATTTCTCGCCCGTGTTGAAAGTTGTAAGAACTTAGTTGCCTAAATCTCTATAGTTGCGCCATTTTCCTGTAATTTAGAACAAAAAACTATTAGATTTGATAAAATACAAAAAAAACATAGAATACATAACTTTGCCTCTACCTTCGTGCCTATAATTAAGTGGTTTCTTATCAAGGTTAAAACAAATAAAAGAAAATGTAAGTGTTAATCACACACTAAAAGAAAGTACCATTACATATAGTTAAATACATTAAATTTAAGATGAACTAATTGAATTTACATTTACCTTCCAGTGAACATTCTGAATTTTCATACTCTGGAAAATGTTAGATGAACCTGAAAAACTTAACTTATGAATAAACATTAAAATATGACCATTAGACCACTAAATGAAAATAAAATGGATGAGGCAGTATGAATTAGACTTACATTGTGTATATCATTGTTATCCGATTCTGATCCATCTTTCATGAGAAAAAAAGAAAAAGAAATGTTGATTACATTTATAAAGCTGAAAGTTATCATTGTTGGTTGACCTTTTGTTTTCATAAGCTTTTGCTCTTCTCCAGTTATCTTTAAATTGTCATCTTCCTATAAAGCACATAATATGACAATTAAATCAAAAAGCAGAAATTAGGCCACATGAACGGGTCTGATGGTTCCCAGAACCGAATTTAAGGCCCAGAACCGTATTTGACAATTGAGCCATCATGAGTTTGTCATATGCCTTCTCCAACTGAAAATAACCAACCCAAAGTATTCATCAACCACCCTAGCTCATCATCAATGACAATGCATATTCTCATACACTAACTACTAAAACTTTAACAAAGAAAAGTTCAAAACTGGTTTAAGTGCAAGTTTCAAAACTGGTTTAAGTGCAAGTAAAAAGTAAAAAAAAAACACACAAGTTCATTAATTTTTCTATTTAAAATTCATTTTGTGTTTTAACTTTTAAGCCCTATTCGACACTAGTTTGCCATCAAACAATATCCTGAATTCCTGATTCTAATGAGCAACAAAAGAAATATTGTATCAAAATATCAGAGTAAAATACATAGGCCCAGGGGCTCATCAACTATCTCGCAAAGAAATTATGACATTATATTATATATTACATTCATAGACAAATCTAAGATGATCAAGGATAGTAGCCTTTTCACCCATCCCCTTGTAACATTTTAATCCACCATCGAAAACTTCAAAATCTACATACGACACATATGAGCTAAGAAAAGTTAACAATATCTCTATTCTCTACTCACATATCTATTAGTAGCTGTTTGGATGTGTTATTTCAACCTACTTATTGAATTTAAAAAATCATAAACGGCAGTAGCAGTTTCGTCCCCTCTTCGCTCAGCATCCTTTCGCTTTCTCGTGTAAGCGGCCTTCACCATATCAAACCCCTCAATAGGGTTCACTCCAAGAACCTGTCAACTGTCAAGTACATCTTTTTATTACTTCCATAAATTACACACAACTTTAAGGTTGTTAAAAAGCAGTTACCTCGTATATGCCACTTGCCACATACCTATCCCTCATTTTGACCCAAACCATATAAGTAATGAACGCTAACAGCAGATCATCAAAATTATTGCAGCCCAAACTGGAAACACCAGAAGCAATGTAGACCCAAGTAATGAACACTAACAGTCATCCAGAACTCGACGACTACACGGAACATCAAATTCAAAGGAAACAAAAAAATCGAAACAAAGTCATTGCGAAAGAACGAAACACAGACCCACAAACAGTTCAGATACCATCCACTGTGGCAGAATTAAGTCATGTACAAATGCTCAGCCAGCAAACGGTCATTTGATTATTCGAGTCATCGTTCATCAATGATCACTTCATCAGCAAATCTTAAGGTCATCATCCAGCAGCCTACTAAACTAGCCAAACAGTTTCCCATGGTTATCTATGACAAGCATATCAGTCCCCAAACCCATCCAAGGTGGCTTCTTTTCCTCTTCTTTCAAATCCTCTGTAGAAATACCCGTTTTGACCCAAGGGTTCTTAATCGGTTCTTTGACGGGTTTACTCGGAACCGACCCGGAACCGTGAAAAGGGCATATACCAGAACCGAGACCCGAACCATGATATACATATACAGGTAACATGGTTCGGTTCCAAACGGGTTTTACGGGTTTCGCGGTTCCGTCCTGTTCAATAGTGACGTGTTGGGTTGTGTTCTTAGACACCATTCTCTAACCGTACTGGTATATGTATCTCCAATAGGACGTCGTAGCCCTACCACGTTTTGGTGGCGGATCTGTATCCGAAACAAACCGTAGAGCCATCCATACTATTTAACGTTTGATTTAAACCGGTGTATTTTAGGTCTTCTATGATATTCGGCCCGAACTACATATTTTCAAAAGCTATGCTCAGGTCTAACTCCATGGGAATCCAATCTACACAACACAAAGAATTAAAAATCAATCTCTATAAACACTCTAAATATATATATTGAAGAGACAATGCAATTAAACTACTCATGTTTACCCTGCTAATATATATAAAATATCTCACTATAAAAAAACTTGGATTTGAAATACTTCAAATATATTCATGCGTGGTGTGGCCAAAATTTTGCTAATGGAAACAATGAAAACTATATATAAGATAAAATAATATTAGGGTGTTTACAGTTTAGTTTTAAACCGTGAAACCGTTCAAATCGGTCATTGATTTGGTTTCATGGCCGGTTTTTTTACTTAACTTGTGCTTGGTCAATTTCAATTTTTCAAATTGTCACGAACGGTTTGATATACGTTTATACCGAAAACCGACAGTATATAAATTGAACTGGACCGCTAGAATTTATTACATTATTTTTTTAAATGTTTCATATTAATGTATACATTATTAGGAATAATTAAATCTTAGTTTCTTTAACTCAAGTTAATATTAAGTAAATCAAAGGTGGGCTAAGCCATTTAGGTAACCATATATGGAACTTGACCTGTAACCATAAAAATTATGAAATGCAGAAAGTACCTCCCTCTAAAATAATACGAAAGGCTACTAGAAATCAACTGAATCAGCAGACCTACATAAGGTTGACCAAATAGCCCCCATGATACGAACCAAAATACTGCTAGAGTACCTCCCTCTAAAAAATAGATAACCCACCCAACCCAACACCGTTCTGACCCGTACCCCGTCCATTTTCACAGTTAGCAATTTTCAGTTATATAAAAAATGCCCAAAATACCCCTGCAGAATAAAAGTGTTTTTACTCTTCTTTGATAAGACTCTCAACTGATAACACTACGGATGATCGGTGGATATGACCCTGGGTATGGGTGACCTGATTTAAAAAATAAATAGACAAAATTAAAAAAAAAATGGATATTAGTATGGCAAATAAAAAGTATAACCTGAAAAATGTGTGTGTGATAGGTAACGGCCCCCATTGCGACCCATTGCTTCAGCCTCTCAGCATGTCCCTTGAAGTGGATCAAGACATGACCACAATGAATGTCGATGACCCCGGTTAGAATTGTTGAGAGATATAAAACCAAGAAAGTTATAGTACCCATTTGTCATGCACAACTGCAGATCCGTTCGGCTATTTGATTCGGCAGTTACTGTAACACTTGTGCCTTCACGGCTATCAAACAAATACCGAACCAATGAAATATTATATTTCATACTTGGGATTTGTAAAAATATGTGTATCATTTGCACATATCAATTTTTGATCAATTCCAAACTCTAAATCGCTTTCTGGAAGGTTATACGCGCACCGATGCGTAAATATAACCAGTTTAATGCAACAAACACTCCGGAATAGTGACATAGGCTTAACATACCTTAAATAACCTTTACATAACTTAGAAATAAGTTTTGAAGGCTTAGGTATGGCAAAAACAAGTTAATTCGCTTACAGGGACTAAACTTGACAAACTGCGAAAGTATGCCAATTTGAACTGTAACAGACATTCCGGAGCATGACCATAAGTTAAACATACCATAAATATCCTTCACATAGCTTAGAAATAGGCTTTGAGGTGTTCGGTATGCTAAAATAAACTTTTGTGTCATTCAGGGACTAAAAGTGTCAAAAAGTGCACAAGTTTGCATTTTCGCGCATAACTTACGTTCTGAATACATCCGGACATCCAAAAATTTATGTAAGCACTAAAATATTTTATTTTAGTGTTCGGCATAAGAAAAATCCATTCGTCACGTCATTTGGATCGTTTTTCGCGCTTGTGCGCATTTCGTCGTAATTAAGCGAACATCGCGTTCGTACGGCCAAACGAACCAACCTCCGACATATTTTTGAGCATGTTTCATGTCCACAATGTTTAGGCATCATTTTAGGGCCTTAAAGTTGGCTTTACGGGCCTTAGAAGTGTCGGAAATGGCTTTAAACACGTGCAGGGGCTGAAACTGTCATTTTTGAAAGTTACATGCTGATCAGAAGGGCCATGCGGCCCGCATTAGATTTGTCTGATCCTGAAGCGGGCCGCCTCAGCCTCCCTGATCAGATAAGAACGCTTAGTCAGCCGATTCCAGCTGTTTAAACCTCATCCACACACTCACAACTGCACATTCAGCTCATTAGGACCATTTTTAAGTTACCACAACTTTGTGACAAGTGTACGCACAAGATTCGAGCACAGTTTCCATGAAACGATCTTAACGGTTACCCGAATACTATAAATACCCAACCCATTCCATAGCCAAAACCACTAGAATCTGATCTAAGTGACTCTAAGTTGGAACCATTGTTTCATACCTGAGTTATTGTGATCTAGATTAGCATTCGGGGACCCTTCGTAAGTATTCTTTCGTTCTTTTATTGCTTTTCGAGTCTTTTCGAGTCTGAAAGTCAAACTTTGTTTGACTTTCAGCGTTGACCAGCTTATGGTCAATGCGAAGTTTGTTTGAACTTCGCAACGTGATTGTAATCACGTTGGTCATAGTCCCTTGGGACTATGCCCACTGATTACCACGTTGTCTAGGGTCGTAGGGTAGGCGATCTAATAAATCGCCTATACCTTCGAACCCGACCCAGTTTGGTCGATCATTAGGATCCGACCAAATACATTAGGTGACCATAGTAGGTAGGGAATAACCTTCCGAGGTTATACCCTATGGTCACATCGTTTGAGTAGTTGTATGATAGGTAGTTTATATGCCTTAGGTAAATTACCAGAATACCTTTTTCATGTATAATTGGTAATTAAGCATATGTAACCTAAACCTTTGTCACATAACTGATTATGTAACATGTTTAGGCATATTCTACTTGTCATAGGACTAGTTAGGCGGTCCGAACGCGTTTCACGCGAACGACGCGTTAAAGTAGCATAAGCTACCTAACGGGTCGTAATGGGTCGAAAGCACTTAGATTAAGGTTTCATTTAGTATGTAGGCTTTGTTAAACCATATGACACGAGTCTCTATACTCGTTTGGTTTACGAACCCTCATTCTATCAGATCTTCCGATTTAGGTCCGGTTTATTAACATAGTTACCTATATTAGGTGTCGTTTGATTTCCGTGATCTCTAGCGTTGCTTGGTGGTTATCTTAGGACTCCTGAGCAATCTCAAGTGAGTACATAGACCCCTCTTTTACTGTTTTCCAAACTGTTTTGGGGTGAAACACATGTGCCTACTTGTTACTTTCATGCTTTCCTGTTTTCACATCATATACTTGTTATGTTCATTAGTACACTATTAGTACATGTTTTACATTACATTTCTGCTATGTATGTTGACTGATAGCATGCTAGCACATTGATTTACATGACTTTTCTACTTTGTATGTTAACTTAGCATACTTAGTACATCATTTTACATTGCATCTCTGTTGCATATGTTCCAGTAACATATGGACACATTGTTTTACAGCTCTACCTTGTATGTTTACTCTAGCATACTAGGTACATTATCTTCATCACATGCTTACATTTTGGTATGACATTTGGTTTGTTTAAATGAGACAATGTACATTCATTAACACCGATCATGCCGCTCGGTAGTAGGTAGTGGTACCACAGGACTTGACAAATCCCATTCCTGAAATCTCGGGTTTGTTTGGACGTAAGGAATGACCGAATCCGAAAACATATTCTTTTGATAACTCATTTTTACATAGTTATCCGTCTGTCTCAAGGCTTGGATGTATGAATTTTCACAATACCGCATAAATGTTCATATTCAGTATAGCATGCATATATTTTACAAAACATAACTTTGATTTAAACCAAGTTTTACTTCAATACTTTGTTTTGTACATTTTTAATTATGGTTTAAGTAGTCTTAATTTTACTTACCATACATATCATTTTGGTTATACATTACTTGACTACTTTTGGATTATAAACATTTGACATGGTTTATACAAGGACTTTTGACTATTGGTTTAAACATAGACTTATTACATTGTTGGTTTGGTTTGAGTAAGTGATTAATTAACGAGGCGGGTGTAATTTGATACAAGCATGGTGGATACGCCGCTGGTACTTCCTATATATAAGTGTTTGTATGGTATTACATATTGTAGCGTTATTTGAATCATTTCAGTTTATGACATATAACATTTTATACAAATAACATACTTTTCACAAGACATTGTTTTACAAAACAACTTATCTTTTACAAACTCATTTTACTTGGTTATTCATTTAACCATACATTATTCTCTTACTTATACTTATCATCTGATCTTATTGCTTTTCAAACGATTTACAAAACAAAGCAAACTACAAGGTTCATGACTAAACATTTTCTTAAACATAAGTCATGAATCTCATTTTCACAAAACCTATGTATCTCACAGGCATTTTTATGCTGACGTACCTATTTTCACATGTGTTTCAGGAAATGAAGCATAGGATTGATCAAGATACACTTAGGCGGACATGGGCCTTAGTGACAATAAAAGATGCAAGACTAGTTAATTATGTTGTATTTCCTTGTTTGTTAAGACATTGTAACACTTTTAATCAATAAAACGAAACTTCAATTGCCATGGATTTGAAACAATTAATTCTGTTACAACACTCCCCGACATTTCCGCCACGTTTTGTATGTTCCACGTGGTCGGGGTGTGACAGAAAAGATGGTATCAGAGCCCATGGTTATAGGGAATTAGGTTATTAGTAATACTTTGACCTAGTCTATAACCTTTCTAGGATCTTAACGCGAGTTTACTTGCGTTTAGTCATAAAACAATACTGTCACCTATCCTTAGGCGACAACCACAACAAGAACATAAATTTCAAAACCGCTTTGAAAACTAATCATCTGTTCTAGGATGATTGATTACTAGGTTTTGAACCCTCTATTGTAAGGTTTTGAACTCTCTATTATATGGTTTTGAACCCCTTTGAGTTTTCAAAATCTCGTCAAGGTTTTGGGTTTTAAATAATGTGAACACGTGCAAACTGGAAGGGTGAATGCCTGTATTCTGGGTTTTTTGTCTAGGCAAGCACTTCGTATACATCTCATCAGACGCGAGACCAGTTGTGCTTACCTGGGAATTCTTGGAATGAGTGTTCACTTATAGGCGAGCATGTCTTCGCGATACATTATTTTTGACCCATTTACTTTGATTTGTCACCATCTCATTTGTTTGCCTTAGGTAATAAACAAATGATCACAATTTTCATTCGTTACCATTCGGTATTGATTATCCAATAAACTTTCACTTGTTTCTTCCTATGTCTTCCATTTTCTTCTAGAATGCCTATTCTTCTCAGCACTGGTCAAATGTCCGAGCGAACAGCCAAATTCGCTCAGCGAATAGGCGAAGTAGTCCTGAAGACTATTGAATTAGCTACTGCCATGTATCGTCTCCAGGATGAAGCCACTCAAGAGTCACCAAGACAGGCAGGACCTAGTTAGGTGACAGCACCACCAGCCAAGAAACCAATCGAGGAATCAAAGACCATGGATGAACGATCCCCTAAGAAGTCAAAGAAGCGAAAGGCTTCTCAGAACTTCGCCGTGGTCGCTCACAATGGTCAAGCCTTCCCCAACCAACCAGCTCAACCCCCTGCTAGGAAGCCATACAATGGAACTGCACCCTTGTGCAACCAATGTAACCTTCATCATCACCCTAGTATGAAGTGCCGCAAATGTCAGATTTGTGGACTTATAGGTCATACAGCAAGGGTTTGCCCAACTGCAGCTGTACCAAATCAAGCTGGCGACAATCCTGCTCAAGCTCGTTTCTTACGAGGGTCTTGCTACAACTGTGGCGAGATGGGCCATTTCCAAAGGGATTGCCCAAAGCTTGCTAATGCAAATCCAACCCACGGATGAGCAGTTGGCCGAATAGAAGATGTTGCTATCTTATGCTTTTGTTTCTTTCGTTTTCTTGATTGTGAAACAATCTGTCTCGTTCATAAATAAAAGTTGTTGTTCACAATTCTGATATACAAGTATAGTTACATGTGTATGACTTTTCCTATGATACCTACATCAAGAAACTATGTACCTTGCAAACTACTTTTGTGATTTCTCTCTTTCAAATGATCGCTCACGATTCCCTCAAAAATTTTAAGTACTCGTTTCACTCTAGGAAACAAAGTACAGAAAATAAGGGGACATTATGAGTAATCATGCTTCTGCACATCTGTGCCTTTAAATCCTTGGTTAGATAACTAAGGGTATTATCAAATCTCATACCCATTACGTTTTGATTTTTCAACATACACAGTACAAGTATTTCAACACAATCTTCATGATCTCAAAACATTTCATATAGTTTGAAAACAATTTTTCTAGATACATTGTCTATGTTATTTCAAAAACATTGGCCATGTTATCAAAACCAACCTTTCTAATTTCAAAATATTTCATATAGTCTGAAGACAATATTAACACAATACATTTTCTTATCAAGTGCATGATTTCGAAAAGCATCATTCATGTCTTTCAAAAACCTTATACATAATTTCAAAATTCATCTCGCATGATTTTAAAACATTTTTAAATATATCTATCTAATACACCTACTTTATGATTTCAAAAGTATTATATATAAGGTTTCAAAAACGTTAAACACATTTTTCTTAAAGGAACCCCATGCATAGTTTTCAAAAATATTTTCCTCATACATTGACTTAACCTTCAAATTCTGCTTCATATGTCGCCTTGACATATCAAGCATCTCAACTTCATAAGCATTTTACATCATGTTTTGACCTAAGCACATCCAGTGCAAGGTTTCAAAACATCTTCAACTTTTAAATCCATATGGGATCTTTTTATTTTCACAATTAGATCCTTGTGGATAATTGTCATACAAATCAGAGTCCTTAATTGGATTCCTTATGTACCTAAATTCGAACATTTCGGTTCCTTATAATCGAAAACGAATTTTTCTTTTAAAAATCTTTCTATCTTTATAGTTAGATTCTTGATAACGTTTAAAGTACCAAATGAAATTCACGGAATGGATTCCTAGTGTGCTTTAAATGCATGTACGCAATTAACAAGACAAATTAATAAACAATTTTGTGGTTATGTGACTATGTGTTTATTCATCTTATGTTTTCTTTTATGCATTTTTATGTTTTTAATACTCTGGATATTCGTTATCCAAATCCTTGCAGGATCTTTCATATCTTCATATGAGGGATTCGTAGCAGGATATTCAAAAGGTTCTACCTTAAATCCTTATTGGGCTTCTATGTAATAGTTAAGACCCTTGGGTTATATAGTACCATTCCATGTTTCATAAGAGATCCTTTTAGTGGTCTAGTCTAAAAGATTGATTCACAATTTGGTTAAAGAACGACATCTAGTGATGTAGCTGAACAGACTCCTTGATAGTCTATTTAGATCATTTATTGATTTAATTAAAAGGACTCTATGGCGGTCTAGTCACACTCATCACAGGATTGTTCATTTGGTTTTCCCCTACACATTATAAAATAGACTGTGTGAACCGTGCAAGGAATTGGCT
Organism: Helianthus tuberosus; assembly: GCA_030545235.1. Classification (NCBI taxonomy): domain Eukaryota; kingdom Viridiplantae; phylum Streptophyta; class Magnoliopsida; order Asterales; family Asteraceae; genus Helianthus; species Helianthus tuberosus. Next base: position 170,826,647 of record CM060448.1, on the reverse strand, counting down.
GATTATGGACGCGTACATAATTATGAAATTTAGTGCACAGAAACCCAGTAAGATTTGTTATGTGTAAGAACCGATAGTGACAACAATAACAAAATGAGAACGATGTAATGGAGGTACGGTGGACACACCAATGACGCTTCATATACTTGTATATAAGTATCCCTCTTACATTGCAAACATGATGTTATTAAAGTTACTAGAAGTTCAGAACCCTAACCAATGTTGTTTGATTTTTTTCAACTTTATGTTTTAAACTCTCACAAGTTTCCTCTAAATAAATTTCGGGACGAAATTTCCTAAAGTAGGGGAGACTGTAACACCTGTGCCTTCACGGCTATCAAAAAAATACCGAACCAATGAAATATTATATTTCATACTTGGGATTTGTAAAAATATGTGTATCATTTGCACATATCAATTTTTGATCAATTCCAAACTCTAAATCGCTTTCTGGAAGGTTATACGTGCACCGATGCGTAAATATAACCAGTTTAATGCAACAAACACTCCGGAATAGTGACATAGGCTTAACATACCTTAAATAACCTTTACATAACTTAGAAATAAGTTTTGAAGGCTTAGGTATGGCAAAAACAAGTTAATTCGCTTACAGGGACTAAACTTGACAAACTGCGAAAGTATGCCAATTTGAACTGTAACAGACATTCCGGAGCATGACCATAAGTTAAACATACCATAAATATCCTTCACATAGCTTAGAAATAGGCTTTGAGGTGTTCGGTATGCTAAAATAAACTTTTGTGTCATTCAGGGACTAAAAGTGTCAAAAAGTGCACAAGTTTGCATTTTCGCGCATAACTTACGTTCTGAATACATCCGGACATCCAAAAATTTATGTAAGCACTAAAATATTTTATTTTAGTGTTCGGCATAAGAAAAATCCATTCGTCACGTCATTTGGATCGTTTTTCGCGCTTGTGCGCATTTCGTCGTAATTAAGCGAACATCGCGTTCGGACGGCCAAACGAACCAACCTCCGACATATTTTTGAGCATGTTTCATGTCCACAATGTTTAGGCATCATTTTAGGGCCTTAAAGTTGGCTTTACGGGCCTTAGAAGTGTCGGAAATGGCTTTAAACACGTGCAGGGGCTGAAACTGTCATTTTTGAAAGTTACATGCTGATCAGAAGGGCCATGCGGCCCGCATTAGATTTGTCTGATCCTGAAGCGGGCCGCCTCAGCCTCCCTGATCAGATAAGAACGCTTAGTCAGCCGATTCCAGCTGTTTAAACCTCATCCACACACTCACAACTGCACATTCAGCTCATTAGGACCATTTTTAAGTTACCACAACTTTGTGACAAGTGTACGCACAAGATTCGAGCACAGTTTCCATGAAACGATCTTAACGGTTACCCGAATACTATAAATACCCAACCCATTCCATAGCCAAAACCACTAGAATCTGATCTAAGTGACTCTAAGTTGGAACCATTGTTTCATACCTGAGTTATTGTGATCTAGATTAGCATTCGGGGACCCTTCGTAAGTATTCTTTCGTTCTTTTATTGCTTTTCGAGTCTTTTCGAGTCTGAAAGTCAAACTTTGTTTGACTTTCAGCGTTGACCAGCTTATGGTCAATGCGAAGTTTGTTTGAACTTCGCAACGTGATTGTAATCACGTTGGTCATAGTCCCTTGGGACTATGCCCACTGATTACCACGTTGTCTAGGGTCGTAGGGTAGGCGATCTAATAAATCGCCTATACCTTCGAACCCGACCCAGTTTGGTCGATCATTAGGATCCGACCAAATACATTAGGTGACCATAGTAGGTAGGGAATAACCTTCCGAGGTTATACCCTATGGTCACATCGTTTGAGTAGTTGTATGATAGGTAGTTTATATGCCTTAGGTAAATTACCAGAATACCTTTTTCATGTATAATTGGTAATTAAGCATATGTAACCTAAACCTTTGTCACATAACTGATTATGTAACATGTTTAGGCATATTCTACTTGTCATAGGACTAGTTAGGCGGTCCGAACGCGTTTCACGCGAACGACGCGTTAAAGTAGCATAAGCTACCTAAACGGGTCGTAATGGGTCGAAAGCACTTAGATTAAGGTTTCATTTAGTATGTAGGCTTTGTTAAACCATATGACACGAGTCTCTATACTCGTTTGGTTTACGAACCCTCATTCTATCAGATTTTCCGATTTAGGTCCGGTTTATTAACATAGTTACCTATATTAGGTGCCGTTTGATTTCCGTGATCTCTAGCGTTGCTTGGTGGTTATCTTAGGACTCCTGAGCAATCTCAAGTGAGTACATAGACCCCTCAGCTTGACTTAGCGGTTGTCTGGCCCTTTCAAAATGCACCTTAGCGGTTGTCTGGCCCTGTCATTTTAACCTGCAAACACTTTTTGTTCCTTTTCCTATAAATGATTAATATAATAGTTATGATACAAAATCAATACTGTCTAAAAAATAATCTGCATATTAGAGGTGTTTTGTAGTACGGGTCGGGTCGGTTTGACCCACATACACTGTTTCTTTTTTACATTTTTTGTACTAATATGCCAATTAAAATATCAAAAATTATGCATGTGCTTTGAAAGTAGATTTTAAATATCATTTAGTATGTTCAACCAGTTAAGCTAATTTTTTAATTTAACCCGTTTGAGATCAAACACGACCCAAATCACTTTCATAATTAAAGAAGTCGAACCGTCACAAATTGTGTTTGTAACATAATTACCTGCCACTCTTGCAAGCCTTCCACGCTCTCAGAATTCAAGTTCTTGATAACATTTAAATTACCTGCCAAAAAAATAAAAAAAATAAATTTAGCTAAGTTGTAACCGTATATAATCATTCGTATTTAATGTGCATTTCCAATGGATCTAAATAATATATAGGGAAAAAGGCGAGAAAATATAACACAAGGTCAAGCAATATAACACAATACCGAGAATTATAACACAACGCCGAGGAAAAAAGACACAATGGATTGCAAACTATAACACAATGTCGAGCAATATAACACAACGCCGAGGAAAAAAGACACAATAGGTCGCAAAATATAACACAATACCGAGAAATATAGCACAGTGCCGGTGAAAAAAAAGACACAATGAATTGCAAAAAGACACAATGACGAAAAAAAACACAATGACGAAAAAAAAACACAATGATCTAAAACAAATTCTAAAATCTACAAGCTAATAATCCAAAGTGAAACCAGTGGGGCTGAGATGTTATCCTGTTCTCCTCTGAGTAACACTTCTCTCTACTTTTTTATTGATTCTCTACTTTTTTCGAGTCGGTACCGGTTGGTACCAAGCTCATCCTTATGCATATGTGTGCAGAAAATCAAACTGTCAAAGGTACTCACTTTTTTGCTTCTTTCTTCTCCAATCTTCCCTCTGCATTTGGTTTCTGAATGACCAAATGGTCGAGTACCTATACAAAACATATTTAACAAAATTTATAATAAAACAGAGCTGAGAAGTGAATTTGCATGTAAATGTGTTCATCTTGTTCCATCAAAAGGATTACATGTACCCCAATATAATATCAACTGACCAAATTTCACCAAGAAAGCACAAATTAATTCATATTTCATAATACAATGGACAGTAAAATGATTACAAAATAACCAATAGTTTATATACCATTTTCTTTTTGGCACGTTCCAAGATGTCTTCCTCAACGGCTGTATACCGGCTACTCCGATTATCATCAAAGCAAGTCCGATAAGTTGAAACTGCCTTTGCACGGGTGTGGCGCTGCTGTAGTGGCTGCCTTCTTTTGATCCATAACCCTGTGGATGAAAGACTTTGAACATGACTGTTAAATCAATTAGCATCAATCCCTAAAGACACAAAAAATCCAGCATCAGAACACATTGATAAGACCCTAACAATCAGGCATCAGAACACATTGATAAGACCCTAACAATCAGTAAACAACTGGTAGAAAAATAAATTAAAGAAACATAAAAAAAATTCAAACACTAACAAATTCTTCATTACATTCAAAAATCCCTTCATCTTTCAAACATCCTTCAAGAGCAGTGGCGGAATCAACAGGTGGTGCTGCCGGAACGGAGACACCGTCGTCGGAATCAATGGCCACAGGAACCCTAAAGTGATGTAACTTTTTTCTTTCACCGAGTATTGTGTTTTGATTTGGTGAATCAGGTTGCGGAATCTGGAGGATTGACAAGGGATGGAAGAACGTGATACGTAAAGAGACACTGGATTTCAACCATTGAATCATAATTATGGGGGAGTTTGGGAGAAGGGAAGAAGAACGCAAGAAAAGATTTCATAGCTGGCTAGTTTTATACCCACTCAAATAACTCCATTAATGTACAAACTCAGAAACCGTCCTTAAGTGCAGCAAAATTGACGGTGGTGGAGAACATGGGTCGTCTAAAACCACCGCGAACTGATTCCCCCAAAGATAGGAAATCTTAACTGGTGTTGAAAAAAAAAACTGCCATTTTTTTTGGGTTTGAACGGATGAGATTAAATCTTGAAGGTAACCGCCTGAATTATTACGGTCAGGATCTACTAAAACATGGGTTTGACCGACGGTTTCTTAGCAGGGAACAATTTATTAATAATTATAAATCACAAATACAAATTTTACATTTTATCAAAACACAGATCATTTACTTATATTATTGGCGAGCCGGGGGTCTCACCGGAAGTAGTCTCTCTATTCTAACAGGGTAGAGATAAGTATGTCTACATCTTACCCTCCTCCTCAGACCCTACCTTAGTTTTGCTATTGATGGAATTTAATGATGATGATTTTATGAAATGAAATTTGACCTGTTAGTTTTTCATCTTATGGATGGCACACCGATCATTAAATTAGCCTGCAACTTCATTCAGTTTCTACAACTATCATTTATTTTTATTTTTTTTTTGTCATAAAATCTGATAAATTCAAATTAACCCGAATTTGAAATTCGAATTTACTATCAAAGAATTGAAACTTTAAGCTTGAATAACCTGAAACAGTGAAATCTCTCTTCAAAAATATAAGACGTTATGTAATCGTATATTCGTCTTTCAGTATGTCTCCAACTAACATTCTATGCAACGCTAAAAGCAAGCAGAAGATCATATGATGTTTCAAGACATCATTCCTAAAATCCTAACGACCTTTAACCACCATTTTATAAAAGGGAAATTACAAAAACAACAACTAACCAAAACTATTTTCAGATTTGTCAACCTCACGCGTCCTTGGAGCGGCGCATCAAGCATGGGATGCGTCTATATGCAGATCTCTCAAACACTCAATAAAAAAAGGATACTTGTCGTTTCAAATGTTGCAGGTGGGCCCAGACGCATCCTATGCCCCTCCAGACGCGTCCCATGCCCACTTAACTACTGATGCCACACTAGACAATAAGGAAAATTGCTAGGATACATGGATCCATTCAACTTGTGCTAACTATGCTCTCGCCTGTAAACACTAACGGTCGTGACAGGGTAGGCGAAACGGATATTCCTTGTTGTCGATTCCAGGCACAAGGCCCATCAGCCCATCTCCTTCACAATTCACCTCGGCTATAAATAGAGAACTTCGGCTACAGGTTTAAGCATCGCTCTCTTGCTCTCTCACTTAAGATACACACTTTTATCCTCAAAACAAGTTCTTATTCTCACGCTAGAGGGTGGTTACAAGGAGAACCCTCCCAATTCTCCTCCTTGTAACGAGCTTCACGGTGTGTTGATTGTTTTGCAGGATCGTAGCAGTTGTTAGTTGAGCAGGAAAGAAGATTAACCTTTATTTGGACGAGACACAAACCACAAGCTAATCCCCGGATTAACTTGGTGTTTCTTCATTGGTGCCCACCGATTTTTACAATCGCTTTTTCATCTTCTTTCTGAGCTTTATCTGATCTCATGGCAGATCAGGCATTCCGTTCTCACCTCTCGGTCCACGCTCTCAGACGGGCCAGGTTACGGACAACGCACATGTCCAAAACCACCCGGTTGATGAGTACGTCGAAGGTGAGTACACAGAGGTTGGTGTCATGCACGCGAGGGGGACTCGCCCCACTCTCAACGTGACCCCAGGAAGCCATGGCGCGGGACCATTGGCGACACTAATTTCACTACTACTAGAGGGGGAAACTCCCGCCTCTTGGTTTATCGAAAGTCAGGCCAATCTTAATGCTATGTATGCACAGTTGTGTGCACCACAAGGTCAGACAAAGTTTCAAATGCAGCAGAATCCAACGACAACAACAACTGCAACACAACTGGATTATAACTCTCCTCATCATGAGTGTGCGTTGTCTCATATCCCTTCGGAGCACACAGGCAGATACCAACACCAGAGATCACCTTCGCCAAGGCGACCAAGCTTCCTCTGCTGGTTTCTTCATCTTCTCATCAGTCTTTTCTTGACTTTCCTCATCGACCTTTTCTGTGGTCTTTTTCAACTCTCCATTCTTCAGTTCACTTTCACCAGTGTCCTCTCCTGTCTTCTTTAAGTCATCCACCATCTTCTCAACACTCTTCTGAAGTCTTTCTTCATCTCTCTTTCTCAAACTCGCTAGCATCACCTCTTTGATTTTCTTCTCCAAATTTAGAACATAATTTTTATCTGCATCTCTCTTTGAGTAATATTATCCAGAAAGAGGAATTAATTCTAGGAGATTGTTAAAAACCACCTTACTCGAATCTATAACCGGATTTCCTCTGTGATCTATCTAGCATTCCCTCTTTTTATCCCATCTACCCATTTCTCTAGCATCATCATAAGCTGCTTGCATTTCATCCAACTTGATTTCTGCAATTCGTCTTTCTCTATGTATTTTCTCTTGAACAGGTTCAGTTTTCTTTTCAGCAACCAAAGAGAACTTTTCTTTTGGAAGATATTTATCCCAATTGAACCCTTCGTCATCTTGAATCGTCACTAAAGCTTGTTTCTTTTCTCTCGACGATCCTTCACTAATCTGTTTTTGAATCAACTTTGACAATTGTTCATTGTTTTGATGGTAGATAGCCTTCTTGTAGTAGTCGTCATGAAATGGATTGATGTGATCATTCACTTCCCGGTTGATACACTCTCTTTTAAAATGACCCTTCTGCTTACATCGAAAGCATGTGACTTTCGACTTGTCAAACCACAGTTTAGTATTCGAACCATCCAGACACTGTCTGCCTGTAATCTCTATATAATGTTGTGCTCTTCTAATGCCACTAGCCAAACACCATCTGATGTCGATAAGTTCCATCTCTTCCGGGTCTATCTGGTCATTGTCTTCCTTTGTCATTTCTGGGTTTCCGATTCTACCCGCCACCAGACTCTCATATGATTCCAGAATCAATGCTAAGAAACTCATCTGTTGTTTAGCAGCATTGATACTCAAAGTTGGAGAATTTTTCAGTTTTAAGGCAATGTTGCATTGAATCTCATCAGGTTCTGCTGTGTTTGATGCTGTCAAGGAAGAATGATAACCTGGATCATAACTTGAAGAACTACCTTTTGGTGAATTCTTTGACTTTTCAACACTGAAAGTTGTACCAATCTTTGATGATTGATTGGTTGAGAGCAAGTTTCCTCTGTAGTAAAGACTCACATTTTGCTGATAGGTTGAACTGCTTATTTTGTTCTGTTTTTGCAACTCCAGTTCATGTCCCTCAAGCTTATCAATCAATGTATTTTGTGTGATCTCATCAAACTGTGAATCATTTTTCAATATCATGACAAATGTCTGCCAGTCATCTACACGTGGTAAGGCTTCGATCACTTTTTCAATGATTTCTTCTCTGGTTTTTGTACTCCCAAACCTTTCAAGTTCAATTTTAAGATGACAGAAACTTTCGATCATTTGTCTCACATTCTCACCCTTCATACACTCAAACAAATCAAATTTTTGATTTGCTTTCCTCCTTCAGCTTTCACTCGTAAAGCTTCCCACACAGATTTTGATGAACCATCATGCTGAAGTAATGCAAAGATATCATCTCTAATTGACTGTTGAATTAAAGCGATCATTCTTTGTTCATTAGAAAATGTCTATTTATCTTCTTTGGATAAGCTAAATAGCGAAATTTCTTCATTTCTATCATTTAACGGCCTTTTATACATGAATTCCAAACAAAACCAACTATCGTGAGCATAAGCTTTCACCCAATTAATAAACCTGTCTTTCCACCAGTTATAATTTTCAATATTATTAAGTTTCGGTGGTTTTGAGTTAGTTGCGTAAAACTTATCATGTTCCAAAGTTTCGGTAATAGCTTTTGAAATGGTTTTCGGTGTGGATGTGGCTGTTTCAGATGATTCGGATGTAAATGCGTTATAGAACTCGTTGTAAAATTCCTCTGCCATGATCCTAAAATCTTTCGAAAATAAGCTGCAAACAAACACTTGATCAAATTTGAAAATCAAACAACCACAAGATCTTGATTTGTACGAATGTGGAATGTTCGGTTCGTATGAATCAACCTTGAGTTGATTTGTACGGATCAACAATTATACCAAAAACCCTAATACTGAGTTGATTCGTACAAATGGAGGATATATAGATTTGTACGAATCAATACAACCACAACCCAGATCCATTCGTAACTTTCTAGACATAGTCAGCCATGTTTTTCAATGATTTGATGATGAATTTGTTTGATTTCAAGTCTGAAACTTTGTAGGATTGTTTAAAAACGTTTTTCGCACATAATATTTGAAAAACATACGTTTTTTACAGTGAAAATGTATTGAATCTGAGCTTGAAAGATAAAAAGAATGAGTAGAAGATGAATATGAAGAAGATGATGAAATTTGTCTCTGATTTGCTTGAATCTTCCTGAATTCTTATGTCTTCAATCCGTGCAATCAATCACCCGCTCTGATACCACTTGTGGATTCGTTTCCGGATCGATTTCGTAACTCCGATTAATGCGTAGTTCTCGTATCACGTGCGGAATCCATGTACGAGAGTAGAACAGACATAAAGAAGTAATTAAATGTTGATTTCTATTGATGCTTTGACAGTTTACAACCACGAAATCAAACTGCAAGAGTTTCCCCTCTTGATTAGCAAAAGTTACAAATGAAACAAGACTAACACCTATTTATAGAACTAGTTGGTTTGTATGAACACATCTAAGAATGGCCCTCGATTCGTACGAACCTACTTATACAAATGGACTTTGTGTGTGTAAATACGGATGGACGACTATAGCTGATTCATACGAATCAAATTATGTTCATTCGTACGAACCTGCAATGCATCTCACATGAACTTCAGTTAAATCCCTGTCTTGGCTCATTTTCTTAGCTACGATACGTGATTGACGGAAGCGATAGACATACTACACTCATAATTTCCTCTTATTTCTTCTACTTTTCTTTGTTTTCATCAAACTTTTTACAAGGATTCTTCACAAATATCTGCTTGGTTTATCAGATCTACCATGGCAGCTGATGTAAACACTCAACTCAGTTGGGGACCAAGATGGAAGTGAAGTTAATATTTCAAAAATCTTTTCACAAACTTTCTAACTCTGAACTCAACTGGATCTGAGATTCTATGAACTTACAAGCTAAGTCAATAGCTGTGGATTCAAGATTGAGCCAATTCCAGTTGGGTAGGTGATCAGTTCAAACAAAACTGAACTGATTTACCTAAGAAACAGTCACAGTCGTCCGAATGGCAGGCCCACTCGTCCGAGAGGGACATCCCTCTCGTACGAAAGGGAAGCCACATTCGTCCGAATGCACTGTTTCACTAAGTTCCGACGAATTTCAAGTGTTGAATGATTGTCCACGTCTCTATCTTTCCATATAGTTGATTATGGAACATCAGTGTGAGTTCTGTGGGAACCTTGGTTTCCAATCTAGATCCACCACCTCACTTAAACTCGTACAACGAACACCCAAACAATCTCCTAGACCTAGAACAAGTGAACCCCGTCCATCCTCTGACACTTAGTTAATTTTTTCTATGTCGTGTTAGCACACCTGGGTTGTACATTGTTCAGTTGTTTGGTTTATTTTACAATATGTCTTTCCTTTCGTATTCATGACCAACCGATCAGTTAACTAAGTTAACTGATTTGTGCTTTAGTGAACTATAATGAGGTTAAAACCTCCATGCAGGACTTATATGAACCTTCTGATTATTCTGGACTATTAACATACTAGTATAACGACTAATAAACTTAACAGAAATCATGAACATAACTGTTTGATAGTTACAACGTTCAAACGAGACTCGGATAACAGACTGTCCCTCTCGTACGAAGTGTCCCTTTCGTACGAATGGCACTTTCATACGAATGGCCCGTTCGTCCCAGACTCTCTCGTCTGAACAGTTCGTATTTCAGTTTCCGTTATCCTGATTTCCGTGTTCCTTGTCATTGATTATGTGGGGCAAACTTGGACCCGTAAAACCACAGAAAGATCAGTGTTGGGACAAGTGCACGAATGGAATATACTTTCTATTTTATTATACTTTCGTATATTACTAAGTGCCTTATATTCTACAACATAATTCCGTAAATCCAACTCACGCCTTCGTGTTCCATGTAGGGTAACCTTGGTGTTCATGTACTAATTCCACTATCCTTTTGCTCACCCAGTAGAATAACCTCGGTGTTCCTGTACTACGTCCACCTACTCCTGCCAAAACTACGCTCACGAAATTTCTACTGAAGATTTAGCAAAACCGTTAGTATACTCGAACACCCTTTTTCTGTTTTACACTTTGGGTGCAATATGTTTATCTATAAACTTACACAGTTACACTTAGACTTTTAGACAAAATGCACAAACAATCCAATACATGCATTGTGACAACCCGAGCTTTCAAGGTCTTTCCTCGACACGTTGCTTGTTTCACAACTGTGTTTTCATAATTCGTTGCGTTGTAACGGGTTCACGTTTGCTATGTGATTAATTTAATAGATATGATTATTGTATTATTGTTTGGGATTATTATATCATTGTTTGGCCTTACGATTGATGAATTTGATTAACGTATTGAAAACTCATTAACTGTTTGAGATTAGATAGACTTAACCCTTGCATTCTCACATTTGACGAAACACTGGATCCTCGTCACAAACCTTCACTCGACGAAACATTGTTTTTCGTCATCATTCTTACTCGACGAAACATAGTATTTTCGTCATCACCTATATCGACGAAAGATGCCCTTTGTCGAAGGAGGGAGTTTCGCCGAGATGGGCCTTCGGCCCAAGTGAGGCCCAACAGTGTATGGTTGTATTTGTTTTGCATCCGCATAAGTATACGTAAGGCAATAGTTACCAAACCCTAGCTCTCTCTTCAAACAGTCGATAGCACCCATCTGTTCCCTCGAAGACTTCTTGCACTTTTGTAATCGTCCCATCGATCGGTTAGCATCCCACTACACTTCACATTGATTGATGATTGTTATGCGTTGACTGTGATCTATTGTGTATATGGGGATTTGCTAGAAACTAAACTCTCATGCTATGCTAGTTAGGGTTTTGATATTTTATTGCTAATCAATTAGATTAGAACATGCAGAATGAGAACTCTATGAATTGTATTCATTCATGTTCACTGCTTGGAGTCGATGTTTCTGTTTGATGTTTGTATGTTATAATATCTGTCATTTATGAATATATGACACGAATACGGGAATGGCGATGATCTAGTAATCTAGAGTTCATGGCTAGATATGATGTTGATGATTGATAGGTTAAGGGTTCTTGAGATTATAGGCAGTAGGATCGGATGATGTTTAGAACTGCCAGGTTTAGGGCTGTGAATCTTGAAACTGTTGTGTGAGGCGACGAAAATTCCCTCCCCACGAATTTACCCCGTCGACGAAATACCTTAGTGTTTCGTCACATATATCTCGACGAATAACATTAGTGTTTCGTCACCCGCACCTCGACGAAATACCTTGGTGTTTCGTCACACTCATACCGACGAACAACCTTGATGTTTCGTCATTAGGAAGGAACCCCATCAACAGACTGTGATTTAGAATGTGCATGATAATAAACGACTATGCTACTGCCTGTTAATGATGTTAGTGATGACTGAGGAACAATAAATTGGCTTTTATGAATGGCACAATTAACTGTTAAGCATTGTTATGAATCATATATGTGAAGCATGGTTTTGCATGGGCTTGAATAACTGCTATGTGTTATTTAGTGATCGTTGTTCTAAATGCACATTGTGACTATAAACTTATACGTGTACAATGCGAACATAAACTGATTACGTATACATGAATACCATGGGCTTGATTGATTAACTGTGAACAAGTAACTAATCATACCGAGCAAACCAAGGTGAGTTCACTTCTCTCAAAACAAGCATGCATCCGATGGAAACAATCAAACTGATAAAACTTGTAAACGGATTTTCGTAAACCCATATCCTTGTAGGGGATATGAGGCGGTTTTCAAATACCCACATCCTTGTAGGGGATGTGAGGTGGATTTCACAAACCCAAATCCTTGCAGGGGATATGCATCGGTTTTCTGTAAACACTGATGTTGGATAATACACTCACTTCTATCACTTAAGTCCCATCATACTACCGGGTTAGTTGCTTGTAGGGCAACGGGGTTATTAGTTGATAGCGCTATTAGGTTTGGCACCCTCACGACGTACCTGGATAGGACGGGCGTGAACTAATAACTTTAAATCTAATGCTTCCGCTGAATGTTTACTTGTGTTTTAAAGTATGGTTTGAAACTATATTATGAATGAATGAAATGTTTTATTTAAATACTTATTATAAGTTCAATGTGATTAGTGGCTGGATCCTGGTATGTCACACACCTTGCGGGGTTTCCGCATGTGGTATTTTGGGGGGTGTGACAGTTTGGTATCAGAGCCACTGGTTATAGTTAACTAGGTTTTAAAACGTTTTCATAAAACCAGACTATAACCAAACAGTATTGAAGCGACCATGACACTCAGCTCCAGATTGCAAGGTTCGTCCTCTGTTTACCTTTATGTGTTACTTGCTTAGTAATTACACACACATGACTTGCATGAAACTACATATTAGATACCCTGATGTGATTACCTGTGCTGCATGTTTTAGTAAAGCTAGATAGTGAGGCAGTACCCTTCGACTCTTGTGATTTTTAATCTTGTAATGCCTTTTGTGTTGCTATTTGAATGTGGGGGAACCTTTTAGCACGAGTTAAGAGGCACTGGGATAAGCATGCAAATTGCCTTATTATTATGGGTGCACACATAATAATAACGTGGGGTGCATGTGAGTCCTAGTGAGGCTTAATGAGTGTGAAAGGGGTTCCGCTCTTTTGTTTGATGCAAACTTTGTAGTTTGTAGATGTCAACGTGAGGTTTGACTCCTACCTTATCTCGATTTTTAAACTTTTTCCTCTTCTTATATAGAATCATGAGCGGACGAGGTCATGGACGTGGTCACATTGTGATGACTCAGGCTGAGTTGACAAACGTGATTAACACACGTGTGGCTGAAGCCTTGGCAGCCTATCAAGCTGGTACGATATGTGCCAAATACTCTCTATTCTTGTATCGCGTACCCAATTCTTACCTGTGTGCTGTAATTTCTTTCATCCTTAGGTCTCCAAGCGAATCAAAACCAGAACAATCCACCTGTGTGTACGTTCATGGATTGTAAGCCCCAAACTTTCAATGGAGCTGAAGGTCCCGTGGGACTGCTCCGTTGGTTCGAGAAAGCCGAATCCGTTTTTGCTATGTGTAACTGTCCAGAGGGGGACAGGGTGAAGTTTGCTTCTGGCACCTTGGAGGACGGTGCTTTGACTTGGTGGAATGCTCAGGTGCAGATGCTGGGCGTCGAGATGGCAAACGCGACCACTTGGGATGATTTCAAAGAGCTGATTCGGGAGGAGTACTGCCCTTGGGAAGAAATTCAAAAGTTGGAAAACGAGTACTATAACCTGAAGATGGAAGGATCTGAGATCGGGGCCTATACAAAACGATCTCACGGGCTGGCAAAAATGTGTCCTAATTTATCTCGACCACCACCTCACAGGATCGAGCTCTACATTAAGGGATTGGCACCATCTGCTAAGGGGTTAGTCACTGCAGCAAATCTCAACGACCTACCCTGGATTATCAGATTGGCTCACAAGATTATTGATCAGGAGGTGGAGCGTGGCTCGCTGCCACCCCGTATTGCTACTACTACCACTGCTGCTACGGTTACCACCACCACAGATAACAAGCGTAAGTGGAACAAAACAGATAAGAAAGTAAACTCGAATCAATCGCAGAAAAAGCCTAATAACAACAGTAGCCACAGCTTTAGTCAATCGTCTTCGGTTAATCAGAATCAGAACCACAGCCAGACTTCCGGTTACACAGAAAAGCAACCGAAGTGCAATAAGTGTGGTTTCCACCACTATGGCCAGTGTAGCCGGGCATGTCAAAGGTGTGACAAGCTACGTCACATGGCGAAGGATTGTAGAGCTCCACACCCCAAGCAACAACAGCAACAATCTCAACAACAGCAACAGAGGCAACAACCCCAGCAGAATCAGGGTAACTAGAGGTGATGCTATCAGTGCGGCAGCGAAGGACATTTTAAGAAGGATTGCCCGCAATTGAATCAGAATGCCAACAATAACAATGGGGGTAACCGCCAGAACAACAACAACGCGGGAAACAACAACAATGGGAATAACGGTGGGAATGGCGCTCGCGGTAGGGCGTTCACAATTGGGGCAGGCGATGCAAGGAACGTTGGCAATGTCGTGACCGGTACATTCTTTGTTAATGGTATTATTGCTTCTGTGTTATTTGACTCTGGTGCCGACTGGAGTTATGTGTCTTTGGAGTTCAGTCGTCAGTTAGGCTTAACTCCAACACCCCTTGTAAGCAAGCACATAATGGAATTAGCTGATGGCAAGTCGATAGAAGCGACACATGTATTCTTAGGGTGTAAACTCGATCTTCTAGGTCAAGTGTTCGACATTGACCTTCTTCCCATCACTCTTGGTAGTTTTGATATAGTCATTGGTATGGACTGGTTATCCAAACATGGAGTAGACATACTTTGCAAGGAGAAGATCGTGTGTGTATCTCTCCCTAGCGGGGAATCATTATCTGTCCAGGGTCATCGAAGCGGTGCAACCGTCAACATCATTTCATCCATGAAAGCTCAGAAGTGTTTACGGAAGGGCTACCCTGCTATTCTTGCGCTTGTTACTGATGCTCGGCCAGAGGAGAAGAGAATCAATGATTTACCAGTCGTACGGGAGTTTCCTGATGTTTTTCCCGTGGAACTTCCAGGTTTACCTCCACATCGTCAGGTGGAATTCCAAATTGATCTTACACCAGGAGCAGCTCCGGTTGCTTGCACACCATATCGTCTTGCACCTGGGGAGTTGCAAGAATTGTCCAATCAACTCCAAGAACTGTTAGATAAGGGCTTTATTCGACCCAGCTTCGCCTTGGGGAGCCCCGGTACTGTTTGTAAAGAAGAAGGACGGATCCTTTCTCATGTGTATTGATTATCGCAAACTCAACAAGGTGACGGTCAAGAATCGTTATCCTTTACCTCGCATCGACGATCTGTTCGACCAGTTGCAAGGGTCGAGCTTCTACTCAAAGATTGATCTAAGATCGGGCTATCACCAGATGAGAGTCCGAGAGGAGGATGTTCCAAAAATAGCTTTTCGCACGCGGTATGGCCATTATGATTTCCTGGTTATGCCATTCGGGTTAACTAACGCACCAGCGGTATTTATGGATCTCATGAACCGCGTATGTAAACCGTACCTTGACGAATTTGTCATCGTGTTCATCGATCACATTCTGATTTATTCTAAGAATAAGGAGGACCACGAACGGCATTTGCGTCTTATCTTGGAGCTTCTGAGGAAGGAGCAGCTTTACGCGAAGTTTTCTAAGTGTGACTTCTGGATTCGAGAAGTACACTTCCTTCGTCACATAGTCAACGAGTTGGGAATACATGTGGATCCCGCAAAAATTGACTTTATCAGGAATTGGGCAGCGCCAAAGAATCCTTCGAAGGTGCGACAATTCCTTGGTCTCGCTGGTTACTATCGAAGATTCATCAAGGGTTTTTCAAAGATCGCTCAACCTCTCACTGCTCTGACACAGAAGGGTGTAGTTTATACCTGGGGGACGAAACAGGAAGATGCTTTCCAGCTTCTAAAGCAAAAGCTTTGCAGTGCACGGATTTTATCTCTACCCGAAGGTACCGAAGATTTTGTAGTATATTGTGACGCCTCTATTCAAGGTCTCGGTTGCGTGTTGATGCAACGCAAGAAAGTTATAGCTTACGCCTATCGACAGTTGAAGGTCCATGAGAAGAACTACACGACTCACGACTTAGAGTTGGGGGCCGTGGTGTTTGCGCTCAAAATCTGGAGGCATTACTTGTACGGTACTAAATGCACTATATATACCGATCACAGGAGCCTCCAGCATATTTTCGACCAGAAGGAATTGAATATGCGACAGCGTCGCTGGGTAGAACTCTTAAACGACTACGATTGCGCAATCAAGTACCATCCCGGTAAGGCTAACATTGTAGCTGATGCCCTTACTCGAAAGGAAACGAAACCTAAACGTGTCCGCGCCTTGCAACTCACCATCCATTCTAGCTTACCTGATCAGATCTGTTCTACACAAACTGAAGCGTTGAAAGAGGAAAACATCGAAGCAGAATACTTAAGGGGCATGGAAAAACGGCTTGTAGAAAGATCGGATGGTATTCTCTACTTCATGGAGCGTGCATGGATTCCTTTGTTTGGTAACCTTAGGGAGCTTGTGATGGACGAAGCGCACAAGTCTCGGTACTCTGTTCATCCGGGTTCGGACAAAATGTATTAGGATCTCAAGGTTTTGTACTAGTGGCCGAAGATGAAGGCCCACATCGCGACTTATGTAAGTAAATGTTTTACTTGTTCAACGGTCAAGGTGGAGTATCAGAAACCCTCAGGCCTACTTCAGCAACCAGAGATACCCATGTGGAAATGGGAGCATATCGCCATGGATTTTGTCACTTGGCTACCTAAAACTCAAAACGGAAATGATACCATCCGGGTGATCGTTGACCGTCTCACGAAATCTGCACACTTCCTCGCAATTAAAGAAACTAACAAGTTCTCGCAGCTGGCGGGTATCTATCTAAAGGAAGTGGTTTCTAGGAACGGGGTGCCAACCTCCATTATCTCTGATCGAGATCCGCGTCTCATATCCGATTTGTGGCAAGCGATGCACAAATCATTTGGCTCACGTCTCGACATGAACACTCCCTACCACCCTCAAACGGATGGTCAGAGTGAGCGAACTATCCAGACATTGGAAGACATGCTGCGAGCATGTGTTATCGATTTTGGTAAAGGTTGGGAGAGACACTTACCCTTGGTGGAGTTTTCTTACAATAACAGTTACCATACCAGTGTTCAGGTCACTCCGTTCGAGGCTTTATACAAGCGGAAATGTCGATCTCCTCTCTGCTGGGCTGAAGTGGGTGACAGCCAAATCACAGGCCCGGAGCTTGTGCTCGAAACTTCTGAGAAGATAGTACAAATCAGAAATCGTACGGCGGCGGCGCACGACCGTCAGAAAAGCTACGCTGACAAGCGTAGGAAGCCTTTAGAGTTTGCTGCAGGCGATCGCGTTATGTTAAAGGTCTCACCCTGGAAGGGTGTGGTACGTTTTGGGAAGCGCGATAAGCTTAATCCGCGTTATGTCGGGCCATTCAAAGTTCTGGAACAAATCGGTAAGGTGGCATACAAGCTCGAGTTACCTGCTGAGTTGGGTAACGTCCATGATGTTTTCCATGTTTCACAGTTGAAGGAGTGTTTATCCGATAAGACACTTGTAGTACCGTTTCAAGAGCTGAAAATCAATGACAAATTGCAGTTTGTCGAAGAACCCATTGAAATTATGGACCGAGAAGTCAATGTTCGTAAGCATAGCCGAATTCCAATCGTGAGAGTTCGTTGGAACTCAAGACGTGGACCGGAATTCACGTGGGAACGCGAAGATCAGATGAAGCTCAAGTATCCTCACCTTTTCCCAAAGAAACAATCTAATCCTGGTGCAACTAATGAATTTCGGGACGAAATTCCCCTTCAAGTTGGGGATGATGTTGCACCTGGGGAAAATCCACAGTCATCCTGATTTGACACTTCGCCGCTTTCGGAGTACTTATCAAATTTCGGGACGAAATTTCTTTCAAGTTGGGGATGATGTGACAACCCGAGCTTTCAAGGTCTTTCCTCGACACGTTGCTTGTTTCACAACTGTGTTTTCATAATTCGTTGCGTTGTAACAGGTGCACGTTTGCTAAGTGATTAATTTAATGGATATGATTATTGTATTATTGTTTGGGATTATTGTATTATTGTTTGGCCTTATGATTGATGAAGTTGATTAAGGTATTGAAAACTCATTAACTGTTTGAGATTAGATAGACTTAACCCTTGCACTCTCACATTTGACGAAACACTGGACCCTCGTCACAAACCTTCACTCGACGAAACATTGTTTTTCGTTATCATTCTTACTCAACGAAACATAGTATTTTCGTCATCACCTATGTCGACGAAAGATGCCCTTCGTCGAAGGAGGGAGTTTCGCTGAGATGGGCCTTCGGCCCAAGTGAGGCCCAGCAGTGTATGGTTATATTTGTTTTGCATCCGCACAATTATACGTAAGGTAATAGTTAGCAAACCCTAGCTCTCTCTTCAAACAGTCGGCAGCACCCATCTGTTCCCTCGAAGACTTCTTGCACTTTCGTAATCGTCCCATCGATTGGTTAGCATCCCACTACACTTCACATTGATTGATGATTGTTATGCGTTGAATGTGATCTATTGTGTATATGGGGATTTGCTAGAAACTAAACTCTCATGTTATGCTAGTTAGGGTTTTGATATTTTATTGCTAATCAATTAGATTAGAACATGTAGAATGAGAACTCTATGAATTGTATTCATTCATGTTCACTGCTTGGAGTCGATGTTTCTGTTTGATGTTTGTATGTTATATTATCTGTCGTTTATGAATATATGACACAAATACGGGCATGGCGATGATCTGGTAATCTAGAGTTCACGACTAGATATGATGTTGATGATTGATAGGTTAAGGGTTCTTAAGATTATAGGCAGTCGGATCGGATGATGTTTAGAACTGCCAGGTTTAGGGCTGTGAATCTTGAAACTGTTGTGTGAGGCGATGAAAGTTCCCTCCCCATGAATTTACCCCGTCGACGAAATACCTTAGTGTTTCGTCACACATATCTCGACGAATAACATTAGTGTTTCGTCACCTGCACCTCGACGAAATACCTTGGTGTTTCGTCACACTCATACCGACGAACAACCTTGATGTTTCGTCGTTAGGAAGGAACCCCATCAACAGACTGTGATTAAGAATGTGCATGATATTAAACGACTATGCTACTGCCTGTTAATGATGTTAGTGATGACTGAGGAACAATAAATTGGCTTTTATGAATGGCAAAATTAACTGTTAAGCATTGTTATGAATCATATATGTGAAGCAAGGTTTTGCATGGGCTTGAATAACTGCTATGTGTTATTTAGTGATTGTTGTTCTAAATGCACACTGTGACTATAAACTTACACGTGTACAATGCGAACATAAACTGATTACGTATACATGAATACCATAGGCTTGATTGATTAACTGTGAACAAGTAACTAATCATACCGAGCAAACCAAGGTGAGTTCACTTCTTTCAAAACAAGCATGCATCCGGTGGAAACAATCAAACTGATAAAACTTGTAAACGGATTTTCGTAAACCCATATCCTTGTAGGGGATATGAGGCGGTTTTCAAATACCCACATCCTTGTAGGGTTTGTGAGGCGGATTTCACAAACGCATATCCTTGCAGGGGATATTGTCGCAACCCCCGATCCCTTATCTGTCCCGGGAACGGGCGGACGCGAACTCAGAATTTTGGTGGTATCAGTCGGTTAATTTGGCAGCGGAAATTACATCAGGACCGTAGTTTGGAAATGTTTATCAGTGTAAAACCACCTCATTTGATATTTATAATCACATAGGTAAAACCCAAGTTTATTACAATTACATTTATAGGGATAAACCCTATTTTATTGAATTTAAAACATCGTCTTTTAGGTAACTTTTATAGCCACATTTTTCCCAAGCCATCAGTGCTCTCCAGCTAGCTTTTTACTAATTGGCTGTCACATTGTGTTACCTGAAACGCGTTTTAAAAACATTTGTCAGTGGGAAATACTGGTGAATGAATCCCTGTTTAATCAAGAAACATTTAATCAATTAAAACAGTATTGAGAGCGATCATATTGTTTATTTCTACACAATTACTCATTCAGTACTGTCAATCCTGACTTGTGGGTTATATTACACATTGGCTAACTCGTTGCACAATGGTAACGTACTGTCGTCCCGACTTACTACTCACAGTGTAGTAAATTTTGTATACAAAACCCCAACATACCGGCAGTAATTGAAGAACTACAAAGACTCAATCACCACTTAATCACATTGTAAAACAATTAAGGTTTTGTAAAATATTACAAAAAGGTTAACAAAAATTGGATAAACTCACATTGCTATCTTAGACTTCGCTTAAGGGTTTCCTGGGAATAATCTATAATTTACACAAATGTACATAGGTTAGTATCATAACCCTTTGAAAAAATTAATGATACCCTCCCCGAGACGGTATTCTAACAACTACGTCGGGCAGAACCACGACAGTTGTTACGGAACCCTAAATCAATCGGGCAGCGTATCTATTACGAAACTGGGGTTATAATACTTACAACGAAGCAGAACCTCGCTAATTAGAGGGTATTATACTCGAATATTATGCCTAATATCAGAGATTTCGAGATTGAGAAAAGAAAATGAACGAGTTGAATTGAAATCCGATGAAATCTATTTATAGTGCTGATATCTGGTCTTCTCGCGGCCCGCGTAAAACAAAGGAAGGGCTTACGCGGCCCGCGTCGTAGCCCGGGTAGGGTTTAGGTGATCCGGGTCATCGCCTAGACTCGCCACGATGATGACACGTGTCATCACCGGGGTGTGCCACCTTTTTGATCTCACGCGGCCCGCGTAAACTTAACGGGGTCTTACGCGGCCCGCCTGAACTTAAGAAATCAACGAAATCAGGTATTGACCTTTATACCGCCTGCGTGAGTGTTGGGGTGGGTCTACGCGGCCCGCCTCAGCTTATTAATTAGATTTTAAATTTTATTTTTAAAGACATATTGGGACATTTTAAGATATACTAGGGTGTCGGAAATATTTTGAGAGTGTCGGTTTTACTGAGGGTTGTTACATCCTCCCCACCTTGTTTTAGAGCTCGTCCTCGAGATCTACTGGAACAAGTGCGGATATTTCTTTTGCATTTCAGATTCAAGCTCTCATGTGTACTCAGGTCCTCTTTTGGAGTCCCACTTCACTTTGACCAGAACTAGTCTCTTATGTTTGAGATTCTTAACTTTCCTGTCTTCAATCTGTAGAGGCCTTTCAACAAACTTGAGTTGTTCATTTACCTCTATATCCTTAAGAGGTATTATCAATGATTCATCAGCTAAACACTTTTTGAGATTAGATACATGAAATAAATCATGTATTCCTGCCATTTCCTCTGGCAGTTGTAGCTGATAGGCTACAGGTCCTATTCTTTTAATAATCTCAAAAGGTCCAATATACCTGGGACTTAGCTTTCCCCTTTTGATGAATCTAACCACTCCTTTCCAAGGAGAGACTTTCAATAATACTTTATCTCCTACTTGAAATTCCAATGGCTTGTGTCGGCTATCAGCATAACTCTTCTGTCGATCACGTGCTGCTTTCAATCGTTCCTTGACTTGAATGATCTTATCGGTTGTTTCTTGCACTATCTCAGGTCCAGATAGTTGCTTTTCCCCAATTTCTGCCCAACAGACTGGGGTTTGGCACTTTCGTCCATAAAGTGCTTCGAATGGTGCAGCATTGATACTTGTGTGATAACTGTTATTATAAGAAAATTCTATTAAAGGTAAGTGATCATCCCAATTACCTCCGAAATCAATTACACAAGCTCTAAGCATGTCTTCCATTGTCTGAATTGTTCTTTCGCTTTGTCCATCCGTTTAAGGATGATAAGCTGTGCTCAACTTTAACTTGGTTCCCATTGCCTTTTGGAAACTTAACCAAAAATGAGAGGTAAAACGGCTATCCCTATCAGAAACAATTGATAAAGGAATTCCATGTAAAGAAACAATTTCATTTACATATAATTTAGCTAGCTGTTCCATACTGAAAGTTTCCTTCATTGGTAGAAAATGAGCTGACTTGGTTAGCCTATCTACAATCACCCAGATTGTATCATTTCCTTTCTTTGTTTTGGGTAATTTGGTCACAAAATCCATTGTTATTAATTCCCATTTCCACACTGGCATTTCTAATTGTTGTAGAAATCCTGAGGGTTTCTGGTGTTCAGCTTTGACTTGTGAACAAGTTAAACATTTAGAAACATAGGCTGCTATGTCCTTTTTCATTCCTATCCACCAGAAATTTTTCCTTAAATCCTGATACATCTTATCATTTCCTGGATGCATCGTATATTTAGACTTATGGGCTTCTTCTAATATACGATGACGTAGTTTTCCTAGTTTAGGTATCCACATTCTCTTTTTATGGAATCTCCAAATTCCATTAGTTCCTTGTTCTAATTCTTTTAACATACCTTTTAATTTTTCAGTATCATCCTTGATTACTGATTCTTGTGCTATTCTAATTTGCTCATTTAAATCTACTTGTAGATTTAATTTAAGAGAACGTACCCTTTTTGGCTTTTCATGATACTTTCGACTTAAAGCATCTGCCACTATATTTGCTTTTCCTTCATGATACTGGATATCACAATCATAGTCACTAAGCATCCCCATCCAGCGTCTTTGTCTCATATTCAACTCCTTTTGCTTGAAAACATACCTTAAACTTTTATGATCAGTGAATATGGTAAACTTACTACCATAAAGGTAATATCTCCAAATCTTAAGAGCAAAAGTTATAGCTCCTAATTCTAGATCATGTGTTGAATAATTCTCTTCATGATTCTCAAGTTGTCTAGATGCATAGGCTATAACCTTTTGTCGTTGCATCAATACACATCCATAACCCAATTTGGAAGCGTCACAATAGACTACAAAGTCCTCAGTTCCTTCTGGTAACGCTAATATAGGTGTATGGGTTAATCTTTGCTTAAGGATTCTAAAGGCTTCTTCTTGTTTTAATCCCCATTCAAACTTAACAGATTTACAGGTTAGCTTAGTCAAGGGAATGGCTATTCTAGAAACATCTTGAATAAATCTTCTATAATAACCCGCCAATCCTAAGAAACTTCTAACCTCAGTTGGTGACTCAGGGGTTTTCCATTTAGTAATCGCCTTGATTTTTGTTGGATCTACATGAATTCCTTCATGATTGACTAGGTATCCAAGAAACTGTACCTGTTCTAACCAAAACTCGCACTTGGAAAATTTAGCGTAAAGCTTTTCCTTTCTTAAAAAATTTAAAAGTGCGTGCAAATGCTTTGCATGATCCACTTTATTCTTAGAGTAAATGAGAATATCATCTATAAAAACAATTATGAATCTATCCAAATATGGCTTACATATTCGGTTCATCATGTCCATAAATGCAGCTGGGGCATTGGTTAAACCAAATGGCATGACAGTAAATTCATAATGGCCATACCTTGTTCTGAATGTGGTCTTAGGAATATCCTCTTCCTGTACCTTTAATTGATGATATCTTGACCTTAAATCAGTTTTAGAGAAAAATCGAGCTCCTTGTAGTTGATCAAACAGATCATCGATTCTTGGTAATGGGTACCGATTCTTAATCGTGACCTTGTTTAATTCACAGTAGTCAATGCACATACGCATTGATCCGTCCTTCTTTTTAACAAACAGTATTGGCGCTCCCCATGGTGACGAACTTGGTTATATAAATCCTTTCTCCAACAATTCGTCTAATTATTTCTTTAATTCATGCATTTCTGCAGGTGCCAAACGGTAAGGCGCTTTGGCAATCGGTGCTGTTCCTGGTATTAAATGGATTCTGAATTCAACTTCTCTATCTGGAGGTTGCCCTGGCAATTCTTCTGGAAAATACATCTGAAAACTGAGATACTACTGGAATGCCTTTTAAATCCTTTCCTTTAGTGTTAGTGATTATAGAAATCAAATACACTATAGAACCTTTTCTTATATAACTCGCAGTTTTCATCACAGAGATAAATTTTGTGGATCTAGATGATTTATCTCCTTTAATTGTGATCGTTTTACCTTTTGGTGAATTTACTTGAATTGACTTTTGATCACATAAAATACTGGCTTTATTGGCTATTAACTAATCCATTCCTAAAACAACATCAAATCCTGCCAGATTCATGGGATAAAGGTTTGCAATAAATTTCTGATTTAAAATTTCTATGCTTGCTCCCTGCAAGATTTCAGAAATCCTAACAGTTTCTCCATTAGCTGTCTCTACTAAGCATTCTTGTGGAAGTTTAGTTAATGACTGATTTAGAAATTTGCAAAATGATGTATTAATAAAACTTTGGTTTGCACCAGAGTCAAATAATACTTTAGAAAAAACATCATTAACTAAAAACGTACCAGCTATGACATCTGGAATCATTTTGGCTTCATCTGCAGTCAGAACAAATACTCTAGCATTTTTAGTATTCTTGTTGTTTGCAGCTGGAGCTAATTTCGGGCAATTAGGCTTGATATGACCTTGTTCTCCGCAGTTGTAACATATTCTGTTGTTAGCTTTCTTCCTGCAATCTTCTTCCTTGTGTCTCGATATTTTGCAAAAGTTACAGTATATGGAGCATCTTCCTGAATGTTTTCTTTTGCAATTTCTACAGTAAGGTGTAGAGGTAGAACGTATATTTTTCCCACGATTAAAATTTCCAGAACGAAATTCTTGTGTGAGCTTCTGGGTTAGGTTTCTCCTTTGATCCTCTTCTCGGGTACGGACTAATACATATGTCAAGGTATTTGCTAGTTCTACAGCTTCTTCTATAGTTTGAGGTCTAGCTGCCTTGACTACATGTCTTATCTCCCCAATTAATCCCCAGATATAACGGGAGATCAATACTGGTTCAGGTGAAGCAAGGGTTGGCACTATTCTAACATATTCGAAGAATAACTTAGTGTATCCCTTACTATCCACACCAGTCATCCTAAGGTTTAGGAATTTGTTTGCTATCTGTTCCTTCTCATTGGGTGGGCAGAATTTCCTTTCTACATTGTCCTTAAATTCTTCCCATTCCATATTGTAAGTTCTATCACTTCCTCTTGATTGAAGGATAGTGTTCCACCATTCTAGTGCTGAATTCTTAAACAGATTAGAAGCAAACAATATCTTCTTTAGCACATTTGCTTATTCTTAACACTGCCTCAGTCTTTTCTATCCAGCGTAGGGTTGCAATGGCCCCTTCGTTGCCTGAGAATTCCATTTGTTTACAAGACCAGAATTCTTTATAAGAACAACCGTAAGACACGGTTCTTCTCCTTTTGGGAATGGGCAATTGAAGTACCGGTCCATTGTTCACGCTGTTTTCTGGTTCGATTGGTCGCTTACTGCTATGCTTACTTTTATTATTCGCTTCTTGAATCGTTTGAATAATAAATGGCATTGCATCTATGATTCCTTGTGCCACTATATGTTGAAAGGCACTATTATCCATTTGGTTTCCATTGTTATTGATGCTCGGATTCTCATTAACCACGTTAATGTTACTCTGGTTATCATTATTCAGATTTCCTTGATTTCCTTCATCGGCCATCAGAATTTTAAACATTTACCAATCATTAATAGAATAATTAAATAGTTTGAGTAACAACCACATAATACACATGTTGGTCAAAAACGTCGTGCATTGCGACTTTACTCGTTTTACTATAGTATGCGTCAACTACACACTAAAACAGAAATTAAAAATTACAATACTAATATGCCTCGTTAACCATAGAGTGGTCTATATTACGATAGATTTATTATTATTACACATATTTTATTTATTATTATTACCAACTTTATCACTTCCTTCAGGGATATGGATTTCCCCTTAAATCCATCTGGCGCTCATCGTATTTCCATACGAGTTGCTCTCCTACATACCTCATCCTCTCGCTACTTTCTATGATTTCCTCTCCAAAATTTCGGAGTTCTTGCAAATTCTCTGCACTCATTGGCGGTGCAGGTACTGGTATTGGCTCTGGGTACTGAGGTACTGGATTCTCCTGAGGGTATGGATTCTCCAAAATTTCCCTAATATATTCATCGTTGTCAAAATAGGGATCTAGTGGGTCCAGACCTGGATATGCTGCTAAGTTCGGCAAGGTTTCTTCGTTTAAGTGATAGCGTGGCACATAATCCCTAAGATCATCAAACCATGGATCATAATTTGGATCTAGTGGATTAGGGGCTGGTATCCTAGGCATCTCCTCAGGGTTAAATTCATGCATTTCTACCTCCATTGGTTGAGTCAAAGGTAAGGGTTGTGGGGCTACTAGTTGTTCCAGACTTGGGTCAGCAGCAGTTGTAGCTTGGATATGGAAATTAGCTAGGCTTCTATTAAGCATATCCTGTGTATGGGCATCTGTCTTTCGCTTAACGGCTGCTAAGGCTCTTTGCTGTTGCAACTTTCGCATTCTTTTCCTACGCGCAAAAGCTTCTTTACTGAACCATCCTCTTTTCTTATGAGGGAATGGCTCTTCTGACTGAGCTTTAAAGGCAAACATCCCTTCTTCCTGATCAGCAGAATACCCAGAAAGGGCAGGCTGTGAAGAGGTACCTTCACTCCTAGGTGAATCAGACAACTGACGACACATGTCTGAGGGTCCTTGATTACTCATACTGTAAACTAACAAATAGTCAAATAACACAAAACACATAATCACATAAATTATTTCCTAACACAAAATTTAGATTTTAAGTGTCAGCAGAACACTTCTTTGGCTTAGACCAGTGGCTAGGCTCTGATACCACCTTCTGTCGCAACCCCCGATCCCTTATTTGTCCCGGAAACAGGCGGACGCGAACTCAGAATTTTGGTGGTATCAGTCGGTTAATTTGGCAGCGGAAATTACATCAGGACCGTAGTTAAGAAATGTTTATCAAAGTAAAACCTCATTTGATATTTATAATCACATGGGTAAAACCCAAGTTTATTACAATTACATTTATAGGGATAAACCCTATTTTATTGAATTTAAAACATCGTCTTTTAGGTAACTTTTATAGCCACATTTTTCCCAAGCCTTCAATGCTCTCCAGTTGGCTTTTTACTAATTGGCTATCACATTGTGTTACTTGAAACGCGTTTCAAAAACATTTGTCAGTGGGAAATACTGGTGAGTGAATCCCAGTTTAATCAAGAAACATTTTATCAATTAAAACAGTATTGAGAGCGATCACATTGTTTATTTCTACACAATTACTCATTCAGTACTGTCAATCTTGACTTGTGGGTCATATTACACATTGGCTAACTCGTTGTCCAATGGTAACGTATTGTCGTCCCGACTTACTACTCACAGTGTAGTAAATTTTGTATACAAAACCCCAACGTATCAGCAGTAATTGAAGAACTATAAAGACTCAATCACCGCTTAATCACATTGTAAAACAATTAAGGTTTCGTAAAATATTATAAAAAGGTTAACAAAAATTGGATAAACTCACATTGCTATCTTAGACTTCGCGTAAGGGTTTCCTGGGAATAATCTATAATTTACACAAATGTACATAGGTTAGTATCATAACCCTTTGAAAATATTAATGATACCCTCCCCGAGACGGTATTCCAACAACTACGTCGGGCAGAACCACGACAGTTGTTACGGAACCCAAAATCAATCGGGCAGCGTATCTATTAAGAAACTGGGGTTATAATACTTACAACAGAGCAGAACCTCGCTAATTAGGGGGTATTATACTCGAATATTATGCCTAATATAAGAGATTTCGAGATTGAGAAAAGAAAATGAACAAGTTGAATTGAAATCCAATGAAATCTATTTATAGTGCTGATATATGGTCTTCTTGCGGCCCGCGTAAAACAAAGGAAGGGCTTACGCGGCCCGCGTCGTAGCCCGGGTAGGGTTTAGGTGATCCGGGTCGTCGCCTAGACTCGCCACGATGATGACACATGTCATCACCGGCCTGCGCCACCTTTTTGATCTCACGCGGCCCGCGTAAACTTAACGGGGTCTTACGCGGCCCGCCTGAACCTAAGAAATCAACGAAATCAGGTATTGAGCTTTATACCGCCCGCGTGAGTGTTAGGGTGGGTCTACGCGGCCCGCCTCAGCTTATTAATTAGATTTTAAATTTTATTTTTAAAGCTATATCGTATTTTGGGCTCGGTTTTCACATACGGGGTGTATTTAAAGACAAATTGGTACATTTTAAGATATATTAGGGTGTCGGAAATATTTTGAGAGTGTCGGTTTTACTAAGGGTTGTTACAGATATGCATCGGTTTTCTGTAAACGCTGATGTTGGATAATACACTCACTTCTATCACTTAAGTCCCATCATACTACCGGGTTAGTTGCTTGTAGGGAAACGGGGTTATTAGTTGATAGCGCTATTAGGTTTGGCACCCTCACGACGTACCTGGATAGGACGAGCGTGAACTAATAACTTTAAATCATGACCAATGTTTGATAGAGCATTGGAGAATGGCAAAAAGGGTCGTCTGCGGTATCGAGTTATTTATCAACATAACATAACACATCATAAGTTACTACTTGGTGTTCAACGGTTAAAACAAACTGTGAACTCACCAGCGTTGTCTGATACAGTTTTCTGCATGCTTGCAGGTCCTTAGCTTCTTGGAATGGAACTTGCCATCTGGGAGTGCTGGAGAGGTCATGGGTCGCAACTCTTGGATATTTATTCTTGGTTTAGTACATTGTTTCGAAACACTTGAACAACGAATAATCTTATGCTTCCGCTGAATGTTTACTTTGGTTTTAAAGTATGGTTTGAAACTATATTATGAATGAAATGTTTTATTTAAATACTTATTATAAGTTCATGTGATTAGTGGCTGGATCCTGGTATGTCACACACCTCACGGGGTTTCCGCTTGTGGTATTTTGGGAGGCGTGACATGCATGCATGCATACGTTATACTTGATACTTTTATCTGGGTTTGTTCGTTTTGTGTTGAACTTGTCAATAACTTCGTACGAGCCTACCCTTAACATGTATAGCGCAATAGGAGTAACGCACCGCATGTGAACGTGGGGTCATGTTAAGTCTTTTACTTGCGTTAAACTTTGAGTTGACTTGTTTGTTCACATGGCAGTTTAATGTTAATCTTGAATAAGTAGTTTGCCATGTGGATTCGTTTAAACTTTTTTACTTATGCTATGTATCAAAAGTTGTATACTCGCCAATACGTTGTATTGAACCATGTATTTTAAACATATTGCAGGATGATAATGATATTAAAATGGGCGTAGCGACGATGCTTTAGATACACATCTAGAAATATTTAGATTAAAATGTTGTATCAAATTTTGTACTTTGTTATGTTGTAATTTCCCTTGTTGTATTTGGAACATGTTGTATTTGATTTTCTTTGTATTGTACTTTGACAATGGTTATGAAATGAAATGAAATCAGTTTATTTAAATTCTATTGTCACTTTTAGTGTTGTGTGCAATGAGCAATCTCGTTTTCGTCTCACTTCGATGTTTCCGCCATTGGTTGGGTTGTGACATCATTAGACTTGTGTTTCAAACCAAAATCCTATTTTACTTTTAATTGATTTAGTATAAATTACATGTTTTTAATTGATTAAGCATCATATTTCACACTAAAAACCTACAAATAATTACATGTGTTTAGTTGATCAAGTTATATACTCTTTAGAAATACTTAGAATTAAAAGTCATTGGTTGAAGCCCTACAAATATGACACAAAAAAAATTATTGTCCTAAAAAAATTAAAAAGAAAATTTACTTTTAATTATAATTAAACCTCCAAAATGACTTCTTTTCAATTTCATCCTAACATTTCAATCAATCAAAATGCATCCCATAACATGCATAGATTTAACCTATGAGCCAACCCCCATGTGGATCCCACAGTCCCACCCATCAAAAAGCAAAACCCTAAAAGAATATGGTTTTCCAAAATATAAAAGACTTGGGGGCGGCCCGGCCCGGCCCATCCCATCCCATCCCAGCAACACAAATAAAATTCGGGTTCAGTGAAAGAAACGTAAATTAAATATTTAGACAAAATAATTGAGGGGGCGAAAAATTATGGGACTCAATTTATATATTGTATAAATATTTAGGCAAAAGAGTACATTATTGTTTTCGTCTCTGTGGTTTGTCCATTTTAACTAATCTAATCCAAAAATTTTTTTTTTACAAAACCAGCCCTAAGGTTTGCATTTCTTAACGTTTTTCATTCAAATGGCTAACTCGATTTGCTTTTTCATTTAATTCTTGGCTAATTGACCAAAATACCCTCAGGGGCTGAAATGGAGGTTAATTCTTATATATAACAATATATATATGTATATATATTTAAAAAGGAAAATTGGTTTTTAATAAACCAACCTTTGCCCCATTGGTAAATAATAATCCTACCTACAGATTTGGTAGTTAATAATCCTACGTTTCAATATGTTGGTACTCAATGGACCTCTGTTAGTTTTTTTTAACTGAAGTTAGTTTTTAACTTTTATTTATTACATAAACAGTCCATGTAGTTATAATTTACTAGTTTTAAGTTTTATTTATTACACAAACAGTCCCTGTAGTTATAAAAAATCATAAAAATAAAAATAAAATCTAAAAAGTAAAAAAATTCAAAAAAATCATAAAAATTCTAAAAAAATCAAAAAATTTCTAAAAAAATCAAAAAAATAAAAAAAATCGTAAAAATTCTAAAAAAATCATAAAAAACCGTTTCGACCCGTACCGTTTCGACGCGAACCGTTTTCGACCCGGACCGTTTCGAACCAGACCGTTTTCGACCCGGACCGCCACCACCACCACCACCACCACAGCACCGCCACCACCACCACCGCACCGCCACCGCCACCGCCACCGCCACCACCACCACCACAGCACCGCCACCACCACCACCACCACAGCACCGCCACCACCGCCACCGCCACCACCACCACCACCACAGCACCGCCACCACCGCCACCACCACCACCACAGCACCGCCACCACCACCACTACCACAGCACCGCCACCACCACCACCACCGCACCGCCACCGCCACCGCCACCGCCACCACCACCACCACCACCACAGCACCGCCACCACCACCACCACCACCGTTTTCGAAACGGTCCGGGTCGAAAACGGTTCGGGTCGAAACGGTACGCGTCGAAACGATCCGGGTCGAAAACGGTTCGGGTCGAAACGGTACGCGTCGAAACGGTACTGGTCGAAAACGGTACGGGTCGAAACGGTCCCGGTCGAAAACGATACGGGTCGAAACGGTACGCGTCGAAACGGTACGGGTCGAAACGGTACGGTTCGAAACGGTTCGCGTCGAAACGGTACGGTTCGAAACGGTTTTTTATGATTTTTTTGATTTTTTTTTAGAATTTTTATGATTTTTTATGATTTTTTTGATTTTTTTAGAATTTTTTTGATTTTTTTAGAATCTTTATGATTTTTTTGAATTTTTTTGATTTTTTAGATTTTTTTTTTATTTTTATGATTTTTTTTATAATTACAGGGACTGTTTGTGTAATAAATAAAACTTAAAACTAGTAAATTATAACTACAGGGACTGTTTGTGTAATAAATAAAACTTAAAAACTAACTTCAGTTAAAAAAAACTAACGGAGGTCCATTGAGTACCAACATATTGAAACGTAGGATTATTAACTACCAAATCTGTAGGTAGGATTATTATTTACCAATGGGGCAAAGGTTGGTTTATTAAAAACCAATTTTCCATTTAAAAATATATACATATTTAAATTGTATAACGTTTGATGTTTAAAATTTTTGGGATGTTACAAAGTTTAAAAAATCTAACCTCTAAGAAAATGTTATATATAGGGGTGTTCAGAATTCGTTTCGAATTCGATTCAATTATCAAGAATTCATTTCGATTATAAGAATTCGAATTCGAGTCAAGTAAATCGAATACGAATTTATAATTTCAAATTCGATTCGATTCGAAATTCGAATAAAAATTATACATTTTTATTTATTATTTTTGTAAATTATACATATATAACTTTTATTGGGCTATACTATAAATTGTTTTCAAAATTTATTCCAAATATTAAAATTACCCATTACCAAACCCACTACATGGCCATAACTAAAACCTAAGTAACAAATCTATCAATAGATTTTAACCCTATAAATACTAACTTGTAATATGGAGTGGTTATTCCCGACTTCTGGTTTTGAATTTTAGACTTATGGTACTTTATTTGAAACTTTTTAATGTTTTATCATGGTTTATGGCTGCTTTAAAATTTATGTTTCATCTTGATAGTTTTTTTACATGTTTTAAAAGAATCTAAATCAAATCGAATTTATTCGAATCCGATTCGAATTCGAATTTTTAATCGAATACGTATCGAATATTTATTGGGTTTTTTATTCGAATACGAATTCGAATTGAATAGGTTTTAATCGAATTCGAGTTCAAGGAAAAATAAAATTATTCAAATAATTCGATTCGAATAATTCGATATTCGATTCGAATAATTCGATATTCGATGAACACCCCTGGTTATATGTGTGTGTATATATATGTATATATATATAGAGAGAGAAACAGATCAGGAGAAAACGCTCAAAAGTGTGAGAACGGTGAGAACGCTTCCTGGCCTAACACGTGTCACGCCGCTTAGAGAAAGGCGGAGGGGCTTTTTGTCCTTTCATATTTCTTTTTTTTTTTTAACGCGTGTCACTTCATCTTTCCATTTTTTGGCGTTTAATAAGTATGCGGCGTTTTTATTGTTTTTAGATCAGAATCATAGTAAATGTTTTGGCGTTTTAAGTATTGTTTTGGCGTTTATATTGTTATTTAGATCATGTTGGGATTGAACCCTATCAGAGGAACAGATAATAAGAGCCAAAACCGGATCACAACAGTGGATTCATAATAAGCAGTTGTTTGCATTAAGCTTTCCCCTTGAAAGTGGTTATAACATCTGATGACCTCTATCCACTGTCCGTATACAACAGCTGTTGTCTTTCAAACTACTGATGAAGCCCTAAAGACTGCTAAGAAATAAACACTGTTGGTTCAAATCTACTGATGATAAAACACTACCTACTCAAGGACTGATCAACTTTGAGGAAAGCACTGATGAAAGAAGGTAGCAGTAGTTTAGTGTATTACTTGTCTTATGAAGAATCAGTGGTTAAGATTAGCAGTGTTTGTATAGGAACAGTGGTTACAGGTTGTTAGGCTGTTAGACGTCGCTTTCATGGTGACGTCAGCTGAGATGCCTCAGTGGTTTGGTTGCCTATAAATGGAGCAGTACTCTGTACTGTTACATTTGATTGACTGAGCGAGTTCTTCTCCTCTAGTCCAATCCTTTCATCTTGTGTGCAATCAACCATGGAGTATCAGGCTGAGGGGGAGTTTAGTTTGTAAGCTTGCATTGTAATCGTTTACTTTGATTTGTAATCTTTCGACTTGATGAAAAGCATGTGTTTATCAAAACTATCTTCCTCTTTGATTGTGTTTACAAAGTTTGTATTCATTTCCGCTGCATATTTCTCTGAATCATGTTTATTAATTGTTCATTTATTACAAACAAACACAATCATGAGAGCCTCCGATCCTAACAATTGGTATCAGAGCTTGGACAGTCAAATTCGATCTAACAATTAATTTGACATAACAGTTCAGCTCAAAAATCATTGATGCTAAGGTTGATTGTACTTGTTGAAAAACAGAGTAAAGAAGAATCACGTTCAAAGTGATTTATTCAAAAAAAACTCTGTAAAACAACCAAGATGTCATCTATCACATAGAATTCACGTTACATTGATAATCTGATATAAACTACCGATGATTGTTATAAAGTTGGTAAAATTTGATAAATCTCGGAGTGGATATAGTTTTTCATAGATTTATGAGTGTTTGTGATGTAAACTATGTTTGGTTCCATGATTGACTGCTGCTAAGGGTTTATCTCATGTCATTAAAGACCTATGTTCAGAAAAATGGCATCCATGTTATTGGTAACATAGAAGAGATGAACAAAACCTTAGGAACAAAATCCTATATGTGAACGAACAATTTTGAAAAATCTTCTAAAGTTAAAACAAAATTGTCTAAACATTAAGATGAAAATCAGTAGTCTAAAATATGCATCAGAATAACCATGGATCTACTCAAAACCATGATAGTAAAATATCAGTGTTGTAAAGAGTTTGAAATTAGCCCAAATCTCTTGTGAGAAAAAGGGTGAAATCCTACAAAGGTTATATGTTTGATGTTTTAAGAAAACCAAATCATGAGTAATGTGAAATTTGGCACAAGCAGTAGCAAAAATGTCCAAATCTCTCAAAACATTGCTGAAAATGATTTTGGATTGAGTATTCTTTCCTTGAAAACCTTCCGGTAAAAGTTTCAATACTTTTCTATGGAAAGGGTAAAAAGGGAAAGAAGAAAAATTACATTTATCTCAAAACTTTTGAAATCAAAAGAAAAGAGTATAAATCAAAACACTTAAGAGTCCACAGGAGATCTAGATACTTGGTCAAACATTTGTCATCCATCAACCATGTACAATCACTGTATCAGGGAGTTCAGGTAACAAAGGTATCACCATTTTGATTATTAATAAAGAGGATTTGGCCAAAATTTTCAGAAATTCTTCACAGGGTAATAAGGTTTACAAAGAACCTTCAAAATCTTTGTGAACAGGCAACCTCATAGTTACAATCATTTAACAAGGAAATGGTGTCAAAACAGTGGTTACAAAATTTTGGTTCAAACCACTGACCATTATCCTAAGCTCAAGAAGTCAATTGACTCTGACCTTTTTCAAAATTAATTTGATTTTGGAAATTCACCTAACCCAGTTTGATTTATTATCAGAAATTTTTTTTTTGGTATATGACTTTCAAATAAAACAGGGGTCATGCTATTCCCACACGCAGAAAATTATTTTCACACCCCTGAGCGCCGTGCTATGGCCATAGCGGGGCGCTTAGGTCGACAAAAGGGGATTTGATGGTTTGACTGACATAAGTTGCAGAGACATAAAGGTGATACGAGGTTGCAGGTGTCTCGTGAACCCTTAGCACCGCGCTATGGCCAAAGCGCGGCGCTTCGACCCCAAATTTTCACTTTAAAAACCTGCTCAGACACAACATTCAGCATTCGGTGATTTTGTTGTTTGTCGATTTTCTTTGCTCTATTAGTTACATGTCTTGAAAAAACGATGTCGTGGTTAAGCAACTATCTTTTCGGTCAATATTCTAACGAGTCAGTTGTTCCTGATTCTTACGAGGGGACCGCTATTTCTGACTCGTATGAGAAACCGGTCTCGTCCAACTTGAGGGAGGCAGAGGTTGTATCTGGCATTCGTTATCGTGATAACACGGTGAAGCTGGATTTGAATACCCCTGTGGAGGACCCTTACGCACAACAAGGTTATTCGAATTTCGGTTACGGTGGCGAGTACAGCTTTGTATAGCAGGAGTGTTATCCAAACGACAGTTACGGTTGTCAACAGGGCTTACAAGGTTATTCGAATTTCGGTTACGGTGGCGAGCAAAGCTTTGTACAGCAGGAGTGTTATCCAAACCACAGTTACGGTTGTGAACAGAGCTTTGAACATCAAGTCTATTCGAACCTCGGTGACGATGGTGAGCCGGAGGATGTGTCTGTTGACGAGGAAGGCTGTTACCCGGTTACATTTTCGTTTGATACAACGCAGACCTTTTCGTCACGTAAAGAGTTGGTGCGTTGGGTACAAGACACAGCAAAAGACAATGGTTACCTCATTGTGATTAAGAGGTCGAATAAAAGAGGAGAGAATTACAAGATTTGGTTTCAATGTACTTTTGGTGGGGAGCATAAGAGTATAGCTACATAGAGGAAAACGGGTAGCAAGAAAATAGGCTGCCCGTTCGAGATGATCGGGTTTTCGGAATCATCCGGAAGTGTTTGGAGGATCGAGGTGACGAAGGCGAAGCATAACCACACTCCTATTGAAAACTTAAAGGGTCACGCGTATGCGAGAAGGCTTTCTTCGGAGGATAAAAAACTGGTTAAGGAGCTGGCAGAGCAAGATATTCCCAGCCAAAGTATCTGGCGAACGCTGACAAAAAACAATCCGGCTAGAAAGCTTATTCCGAAAGATATACACAACGCTGTTCAGAAGATCAACGCCGAAAAAAATGTCGGTAAGTCTCCGATGCAAAAACTTGAAAACATTCTTCTCGAAAAAGATTACACTTATTACATGCGCACGAATGAGATATCGAACGAAGTTGAAGATGTCTTCTTTGTTCACAAAAAATCATTCACTATGTGGTGTGCCTTCCCGCATGTGCTAATGATTGACGCCACCTACAAAACGAACATGTACAACCTGCCATTTGTTCAGGTCGTAGGCATGACGTCGACAAACAAATCGTTTACGGCTGCTTGTGCGGTAATTTCCGCTGAGAAGTCAGAGAACTACCTATGGGTGTTGCAGAGGATCAAGTCTATGCTGGTAGGATGTATGGAACCGCGCGTGATTTTAACAGACAGGGATTTTGTGCTAATGAACGCGTGTGAACAAGTTTTTCCAAAAGCGCATAAGTATCTTTGTCGGTTCCATATTCAACAAAATATTAATAAGAACAGCAAGAAGAAATTCTCTGACAAGGAGTGGAAAGAATTCGTACGTACATTTTGGACATTGTGCGAGTCTACGACCGAGGAAATATACAGGTATAACTTGGAAAACCTTGAAGCACAGCTGAAAGAAGATGACCGTGAACGTGGGTATTTCTTACATAATTATGTTCAAATTTTATATAATAACAAAAACTGACTATTTACGTTTTTTAATTTTAGAGGTTTTTGATTATTTGAAGAAATCCTGGTTGGATCCGTACCGTGAAAAGTTTGTATCTTGCTGGAATAACAAAACTATCAACTTTCACCAAACTACGACCAACAGGGTTGAGGGCATGCATGCAACACTAAAAAGTCACTTTCCAAGTCATCGCAACACACTGGATAAACTTGTACTGTATGTTGATCATGTTGTTGATAGACAATACGCCGAGATTAGTAGTAGCTTTGAAACAAGCCTCCGAAAAGTGATGACGCACCACAAGAATCAGCCCATGCTTGCATATATTCTTAGAAAGGTTTCAATATATGCGATTGAGCTTTTAAGTAGGGAACTAAAACGTAAGGAAGACGAGTTGAGAGCCTACGGTGCAAGCTGTGGTTGCTAACTTTTTACCAGCTGTGGTTTGCCATGTGCCTGTCGTTTGGAAAAGTTGGAAAATAACGGTAATTAATATCTTTGACCTTTCTCGTTATGATTTTGCCACCTAATTTGTTTTCATCCACAGGTCAGCAACTCCGGATCACACACATAGACGTGTTCTAGAAGAAGCTTGACTTCAAGCCTGCAAAGAAAAACATAGAGGATATCGATGTAGACGCGGAATTTGAAAAATTGAAACAACAGATCGATCCAACACCCCCTCAAGTGAAAAGGAGCTTCTTTGAAAGGTTTCAGCAAATCCTCAATCCAGGGAACAATAACAAAAAACCTCCTGCTGTTCTGAAGAAAACTCGTGGTCGCCCAACATTGAAAACGCAGGAAGAAAGAAAGGTTGAAGCCGCTAGAAAAAGCTCGTACATTCCGTCGGAAGAAACTTGGGTCGAGGCCTCAGACGATCTTCCCCGTCACAGCTCGTACATATCACCCGAAGATTCTAGAAGACAAAAGAATACCAAACCGCTCAACCTACACCCTGATTTCCCGATGATCAAGCTCGGTCCTAAGACGGATATAGCGATCCGCAACTACGCATCTCAGATTCCCAAAGTGATCCATCCATACATCGTTAGAATAAAGGACGTGAAACCAGATGGTCATTGTGGGTTTCGATCGGTGGCTGTTGGGTTAGGAGTGAAACAAAATTCATATTTGATGATCCGGAAACAACTTATAAAGGAGTTACGTATGAACGAATCGCTTTGGAGGCAGGTTTTCGATCCGGAAAACATAGGACATTATGATGCGCTGGTTAGACGGATCGATTTCAAGGGGGTGGGACGAGCAGATATCGAAAATTACATGACGATGCCTGAGACGGGGTTTCTTATTGCCCAATGATACGGTGTGATTGTTCACACCTTCGACATGCGTGGGAGCGATACAATTTTCCCTCTGCTGGGCGGGCCAAACGAAGCTGAGGAACCTCATCTGGTGGTTGCGGTTGTGTTCGTCGACCATGGGTATTTCATACATGTAGAGCTTGGAGGTTGTTATCCAATGCCTCCCCCAAACCTACTCTGGACAGCGAACAGAACAGAGCGCGCAGCAGCCTGGCATACATTATACAGGGATCAGATCAACGCGTACGAAATGCTTACGTATCGTCCCCCTGACCTTAATGTAACCCCATATGTTCACGATGTATGTTAAATGTGTTTAATAATAATCACGTTTGTGTTTGTTCAATATATGCGTTACATCACGTTAAAAACCGAATGTCACCGACACGACCCAATCAGATTCAATACGCACTTGTACGACCCAAAATGACAATATACATCATAATGCTACAATTAATGAAAAAATACGTCATGTTCATGTACGGTAGGCGGCTGATACACATAACACTTCTCACAGGAGTACTTGTGCTTTCAAACCAAAATGATACGATATAACGGAATAAGACATCACACGTAACCGATTTGATCCGGAACTTGCAGTATAGTCCATATATATTAAAAAATGATGTATAATGGAAAAAACGTAAAATTTAGACTATTATCGACGCGTTTGTGAATTAAAAACAATTTTAAAAAAATAAAAAAAGGCCCAAAGCGCCCCGCTTAGGCCATAACGCAGCGCTTTGGCCCCGAAGCGCCCCGCTTAGGCCATAGCGCAGCGCTTTGGCCCCTCGTTAAACCTGAAGCGGGGCAGCCTTCTCCCCCATTTCATCAACAAACAAAACACACACACAAAGGTGCGATTACACACACTAGGGCGAAGATCTTCTTTTTCCAGATTTCAAACGCTATTAGGTACGATCGAACTTCATTTATTGTTTTGGTTCAAGTTATATGTTTGATTTTGATTTGATTTGGGCGGATTTGATCGAGTTGCTGGGCCTGTTCTTCATAACGAAGAACCAAAGCGCCGCGCCGAGGCCAAAGCGGGGCGCTTTGGTTCATGTTTATTTTTTTTTATATTATTTGTTTATTTAATATTATTTGTTTATTATTATTATTTGTTTATTTAATATTATTTTTATATTATTTGTTTATTATATTATATGTTTATTATTATTATTTGTTTATTTAATATTATTTGTTTATTATTTTATATTTAATATTATTTGTTTATTATCTTTTATTTAAATTGTTTAATAATATTATTTATTTATTATTTTATATTTAATATTATTTGTTTATTTATTATTTAAATTGTTTAATAATATTATTTGTTTATTATTTTATATTTAATATTATTTGTTTATTATCTTTTATTTAAATTGTTTAATAATATTATTTGTTTATTATCTTATATTTAATATTATTTGTTTATTGTTTTATATTTAATATTATTTGATTATTATTTATTTATTATCTTTTCAACGTGCAGGGATGGATTCCTCCGATGACGAGATTGAGCATATGGAGGCTGAGGGAGAGGTGGGAGAGGAGGGAGATGAGGGAGAGCCGGCATGTCCGTACCTGCAGTTTCCGCAGGGGTCACGGGAGAGGAGGAGATGCGCTAGGTTGCGCACCATAGAGATTGGGGGGCATGTAGGGATAGACTGGGACCTGCTGGAGACCGTGAGAGAGGCCGCGCGGGCGCGTGATATAGTTGGACTAGATACTCCTTGGTCGCGCCTATTTCAGATAGCGATGAAGGACTCGTACCCTGAGCTTACGGTCGAGTTTCTTTCTACGTTTACATACAGGCCGCATCCGGCGGATTACGTGGAGGACCCGGATTTTCCAGTCCACGAGGTTACATTCCGTCTCTCCGGTCAGCAGTTTCAGATGAGTGTGCGGGAGTTTGCTGTCCATACAGGTTTGTACACAGAGCCCGAGCTTGATACTGATTTATATCCGCAGGCGGTTACGGCGATGGACAGGCAGACGCTTATCAGTTTCTGGAGGGCGATTTCCAGGGTTCCCTTTGGGAAATCCTGGCAAAAGGCCACCACCATTAGAGACCCCTTGTACCGATACCTGCACCATATTATCGCGTCATCTATCGTGCCGCGGGGTACCAGCAGGGAGAAGGTCAACCTCAGTGACCTTTTCTTTCTATACTGCCTACTTCGCGGCCAGCCCTGCGATCTAGCAGCCTGCCTGGCAGATTACTTTGCCACTGCATACCACCGGCAGCTCCGCGGCCAGCTGCACACTGGCTCA
Organism: Helianthus tuberosus; assembly: GCA_030545235.1. Classification (NCBI taxonomy): domain Eukaryota; kingdom Viridiplantae; phylum Streptophyta; class Magnoliopsida; order Asterales; family Asteraceae; genus Helianthus; species Helianthus tuberosus. The sequence continues at coordinate 170,786,003 of CM060448.1, read as the reverse complement.
TACATCACCGCCATTGCACGCTCGCTCGGGCTCGTGCCCGAGAATGATCTGGAGCTGTCCGATCCGATCCCGTCAACCGGGTTGGGGCGCGCGTCAGTATCTAGCATGCAGATCACCCGTACCTTTGATGTTGGTCTAAGGTTTAAGGGCAGAGACGGGCTGATTTGGCATCCGGAGGTGGTGCCGGAGGTCATCCCGGTTGTTATTGAGTTGAGGCCTGGAGTGTTAGCCCCTCCTCATGTTCAGGAGGCCGCTCGGCAGGCTCAGCTACAGGCTCTGGGCCTCGATCAGTACCCGGGCCAGCCTCAGGATCAGGCTCAGGCTCAGCCTGTTTTCAAGGATCCGGCTCAGGAGGAGCATGTCGAGGAGATCCCGGTACCACCAGTTCAGCCAGCTCCTGAGCCGCCACAGTACCCGCAGCACGTTTACGCTGACCTGCCTCCGGTAGCGCGTGAGGTGGCTCGAGACTTCGACCGGCGCCTCAGACGCCAGGGCGCACGCATTGACTGGATCGTCGAGACGCTCGTTGCTCTACGAGAGCTCGCTGGGTTGCCTCCACTTCCCCTCCCACCGTCCCCACCGCACGAGGATTAGTACCTTTGTTTGTTTGTATAGTGTTTTGTTATGTATTATGTACTCAGTTGTACCTTTTTGTTTTGTATGTACAAACTGATATATATATATATATATATATTGCAGTTAATCTTCTGTTTACATCACGTTGGTTTTGGATTGTTTACGTTTAATTCTTATGGCTTTCTGTACATTTTATTTAACGTGTTCGTTTAATTTAACAAAATAAACTAGGTTAACAATTTATAAAGACGCACTTATATTATATACGTTCTATAAAAATAATGACGTAAAAAAACGTAATTATAAAACAACTATGAATTATATGTAACTAATATTTTATAATAATAATAAAACTCAAATACAATTTTTTCCTCCAAAAAACACTACCAAACTAACCCACATCCCACCTATTTCAAAAAAAAACAACACAAACTCCACTGCACACGGTCTTTGTCTTTTTGCACACCTAAGCGCCCCGCTTTGGCCATAGCGGGGCGCTTTGGCCAAGGTCAACAGACAAGGGACTGACTTTGTCAGTCCTTGTCTGTTGACCAAGCCCAAAGCGCCCCGCTATGGCCAAAGCGGGGCGCTTTAGGTGTGCAAAAAGACAAAGACCGTGTGCAAATAGACCAGGCCTAAAACAGGATATATTGTTCTTCGTTTTTATGAGAATGATATATTTTGAACTTCTACTTGTTTTTTTTATAGTAAAAGTTTAATTTCCTGTCAGGATGTATAACCCTTTTTGTTTTTGCCTAGGGTGATATATTCTTTGGCAATGGGTCAAGAAGAGTTGGTGCTAAGGGTCTGGATCATTTCATTCTTAAACTCAGGACTAATTTAGTAATAAAAATGATATTTAACAGGCTTCAAATATCTGGCTACACATGTTTTAGTCTAAATTTTCCAAAAAGATTAAAACACAAAATGTGTGGTCAAAATAAAATGTGATAATCATCTGGGATATTCAAGTACTCAAACACTGTCAAAATCTATAGAATGTTTAAAACATGAAGTAGATGTGTGGTAAAACCTTGAATACAAAAACCAGTTAATTCTCTGCATTAAAAATCCCTGTAAACCCTGCTGTTATGATTAATTCTGATAAACTTGCATTTAAAATGTGTTGTCAAGTATTTGGTTATGCAGGTAACTCACAATCACCATCAACAGATGTTGGACATGATACTGAAATCATTTTCATCATCAGAGCAGCAGATGTACAAAACAGCTGCTAAAGCTCATTCACTAATGCACAACAGTGTTTGACCAAAATTGCCCTCCAAACCTCTACCACTACTTCACTCCAAACCACTGTTAATAAATATCCATCAAAAATGGATAAGAATTATCAGTGGACCAAATCCATCTTTTAAAATCCCTTCACCTTCATTTCAAACAGCTGTTGGATCATCTAAAGTCACCAACAATTGTTAGCTCAGGTGAATCACATCTGCAACCTCACCTTTTAAAACATCAATTCTTTTATATCTCATCCATTTCACCAAACACTTGACAACATCAATGAAAAAGGATTCTTTCAAAAAGTTAATCCTGAAACACTTGTTCTCTTGGTGGCTTTCTACCATTCCATCAACAAGTCATGTGCTTTATAGCACTGAAAGACAGAAAGTTGGGTAGCTGTCATTTAAGAGGAGCTTCAGCAGTTCAGTGACAACAAGTTTGAAAATCTTGTGCCACAGCCAAAGGATGAGAATCTATTTGGCAAAAAGTGGGTCCTCAAAGAACATTGCATATGCTAGGAGCATGATTATCAAGATTTATCATACTCAAACAATCATGTAGCTGAAATATATCATCAAAAGTTCAATATCTCATTGATTCACCATCATTGAATATCAGACATCACTTTGTGAGGGATTGCTATAAAAAGGTTTGATTTCATCTTTAACATGTCCATCCTAAAGATCAGTTGGTAGATGTACAACCTTAAGAATTGGATTCATCTACTGTTGAAAAACTTGTTCCCAATGATTGGAGTGCTAAACATGGATTAAAGCAAGCTTTCTTGTGTTCCATGTGTAAATAGCATAGAAATGTTTTTAGAAAAATCAAAAATAATCTTAAAAATAGTTTAAAATTGAATTTTTCAATAAATCCTCAAAGTTTGTTCAAAGCACTGATGGCATTAAAACTCTGTTAAATAGTAAAATCTATCCACTGCCAAAGTGTATCCTCTGTTTGTGCAAAACACTGATTTACAACAGAGGTTACACGTGGACAGATGGTATTCAACAGTTGTGTGCATCAGATGCCATGATCACTTTTCAAAATAAATGGTCTTACACCTGAAACATTTACAAGGCTATCAAAAATTTCCAAAACAAAAGCAGAGGTTCCTGAGCAGACTTTAGCAGCTACCACTGCTCCTCAGGCACCTGCTGCTGAGCCCACTGCTCAAGGTGATCACAGCAGAAACACAACTGCTGTGAAACCCACACCTAAATCCACCAAAAGACCAAAACAAAAGAAAATTCAAAAGCCCCCCCCCCCAAACCTACAATAAAGGCAACTCTGGAAGATGAGATACCAGAGCAACTGCCAGTGACAATACAAAAGTCACTAGAAACCACTGCTGCTACTTCCTCACAGCAGATGGTAGAAAGGTCTCAACCCATGCCTGAAACTCCTCCTGCTTCTTCTAAAAAAGATCAGGTTGTAAGAACAGGGACACCACATTATGATGCTCTGGAATCACTTGATTTCATCATCCACAGCCCATTGCTCGGGGCAAATTCATTTTCAACTCCCATCATCACTTCACAAATACCACCATCAATAATGACCTTGTTGCATGCTTTGCATATAACTCAGACATAAATCAGTTCCTCTCAACCACCTATCATTGAGAGTACACTCCAACAAGTGACTGAGTCTGATGCTTATATCTCTGCTAACCCAGCAACAACTGAGGAGGTCACACCCCTTGAGTTACAATTAACTCTTGGTGGTAGTTCAAGTGAAGCAGCTACTACAAGTTCTGAACCCACTGGTTTGCACTTGGATAGTAGTTTCATCAATAAGACTTCCTTGAAGGCAATTTCTTCACTGGGAACTCTTGTGTATCCAGTCTTCACTGGTTCACTAAAAAGTGTTTCTCATTATGAGGAAAGAAGTCCCCAGTACCAAGACAAAGGGGCAACAGTGGATGATTTTTGGGATACACTTCCTAAATCAACCACTGTTACAACCACTGCTAGTGGAAAATCAGATGACCCCATTAAGTTGGGTGATGGGTTAGTGTACCAAGAATTGATGGCTAGAATTGATAAACCGGATACATCTGTTGCAGAAATCAAAGACATGTAGCAACAGTTGTTGAAAGCACAAAGGGTACCATCCACTGTTGCACCACCTCCAACAGCTACTCCATCATCTGCACCTACTCCAGATGAGCTGTGGAATTTGTTTCAACCTCTGCTAGACCATCAAAGAGAATTAGCTGATCAGCAATATGAGATACAGGTTCAAAAGATCAGAAATCTCATGGAAGCAAGGTTCAAGGATACACAGGCAGATATTAAGGAAATCAAGGCCCATTTATTACAAACCACTGACACTACCCCTGCACCTATCTTTAAAAGAGTTGATAATGCCAAAAAGGGGGAGAAAAATGACTCTGAGGAAAATCTTTCAGTAACCTCTGCTGAAATATCTGTCAAAGAAAAGGAAAAGGGAGGTGATGAAACCCTGAAAATTCAAGCAGATGATGAAGATACACAAATGAGGATCGCTCAAAGTCAAGTCAATTCAGCTGGTCTCAAAACCACTGCTGATATTAAAAGGGTAAGGGATGAGAGCAGAGCCTTGGTTGAGAAAAAGATAGTTCTGCAAAAAGAAAAAGAAGAGGTTGGTACTTCATTAAAGAAGAGTCTTGTTAGAAAAACTAAGGCAATCAACCACCACAGTTTCTACAACTAAGCCAGTTACTACTTTAACCACAACCTCTGTTCCCACAGAATCACTTACACCTCCACCATTAACAACATCTGTCACTTCAACAACTGTCACCAATACTACATCAACACACACTTCAACCACTGCTCTCACCATTTCAACAACAACTATACAATCCACTGCCCCACCAAAAACATCCTCACCTCCACCAACACCACCTGCTTCCATCCTTTATCAAAGAAGGAAACAAAGCAGATGGATGCAGAAATACCAAAAGAAGACCAAGCTTCAGAAGAATATATCATGAAGATGGTTCTTCAGACACTTAGAGCAGAACTACAAGAAACAACAAAATCTCAAAGACAATGCTCAAAGTTGTCATTACCAGGCCAGAATCTCCCAACTCATCAGTAAATAAACCTCTCCCAAGAAACCCATTGGGTTCAAAAATACTAAAATGGACGTCTGATTAAAAGACCCATGTATTGACCCTGTTCAGATCCAATGGTGAAGTGAAGTACATATCAAGGAAACAAGCACTAGGCCTTGGTGTTGAAGATCTACAGGATCTCCTTGAACTTTCACTGTGCAGGGATGAGGATGACTCAAGTTCCAAGGACTCTGAAGTAGAATTTAAAATACAAGTTAAGGAACTTCTGATGAGACAATAAAGATCCAGAATAATGAAGGGTTTTGGCATTATCTGTTCCAGGGGGAGATTGTTGGGATTGAACCCTATCAGAGGAACAGATAATAAGAGCCAAAACCGGATCACAACAGTGGATTCATAATAAGCAGCTGTTTGCATTAAGCTTTCCCCTTGAAAGTGGTTATAACATCTGACGACCTCTATCCACTGTCCGTATACAATAGCTGCTGTCTTTCAAACTACTGATGAAGCCCTAAAGACTGCTAAGAAGTAAACAATGCTGGTTCAAATCTACTGATGATAAAACACTGCCCACTCAAGGACTGATCAACTTTGAGGAAAGCACTGATGAAAGAAGGTAGCAGTAGTTTAGTGTATTACTTGTCTTATGAAGAATCAGTGGTTAAGATTAGCAGTGTTTGTATAGGAACAGTGGTTACAGGTTGTTAGGTTGTTAGACGTCGCTTTCATGGTGACGTCAGCTGAGATGCCTTAGTGGTTTGGTTTGCCTATAAATGGAGCAGTACTCTGTACTGTTACATTTGATTGGCTGAGCAAGTTCTTCTCCTCTAGTCCAATCCTTTCATCTTGTGTGCAATCAACCATGGAGTATCAGGCTGAGGGGGAGTTTAGTTTGTAAGCTTACATTGTAATCATTTGCTTTGATTTGTAATCTTTCGACTTGATGAAAAGCATGTGTTTATCAAAACTATCTTCCTCTTTGATTGTGTTTACAAAGTTTGTATTCATTTCCGCTGCATATTTCTCTGAATCATGTTTATTAATTGTTCATTTATTACAAACAAACACAATCATGAGAGCCTCCGATCCTAACAAATCAAGTGTTTTGCCATTTAGGATACAGGCCTATCATGTGACAGGCAATTATGGCGTTTTGAAAAGATAAATAAATTTCAATTTTCCATGTAGTGGCATTAATATAACTATAATGTTTTGCAATAATGATACCGTCTCTTTATTTTACTGTTTCTTTCAATTTTCATCTGTCAATTAGTGTTGATTTTTCTAGTAATACTTTGTTTGCGTTTTTGGCGTTTTATATAGCAACCTCGTATTTTGCTAGCATTCGTTCTCACAATTTTCAAACGTTCAGGCGTTTTGGTGTTTGTAGTTTTTGGCGTTTTTGGCATTTTATACTCAATTTTTTTAAAATAGTAGAGAATTAGATGATAAACAACAGAGAATTACATAACAAACAATAGAAAATGAAAAAAAAATTAAAAATTATAATCTAATTTCTCATTCAAATCTTCACTGTCATCAGGCTCTTCTACTTTAAACTTTTTGGTGTTTTGAACCTGTTTTTGAATGCCTTATGTAGATCCTTATTTTTCCTATATAACGCCCGTCTTTAGAAGATGCTTATTTTTTGTGGCATCCTTTATGGTGGGTGGATATATACTTGTTTGATGACATGTTGAAGACCAACGCCTGCTCTAATGTATTGATCCCTTCATGCCATCAATATATCCATCAAGAACAAAGTGACATGATGTCATATCAGTGTCATCAGTCTCTTTATCTTGAATATTTGTCCATCTCATTCAGCAAAAGATTATAGAGATACCCAACTCAGAGAAGAATCCATTCAGTGAAACTTCCCTCGGATCAATACTTCAATATAGCAGAATTGAGGTTCTGCATCTGTGGCTTTTTTGAGTATTTTTTTAGCGTTTTTAAAGTGAATGGTTTCTAGGAAATATGGCGTTTGTTTCTGGTTTTGTGATAAGTTGTTTGTGCAGAGAAGTCTCTCTTTATAGGATGTTTTTGGCGCGTAGTTTAGGCGGGATTTTATTTTATAATAAATGATATTAATAAAGTAGCCGTCTTTTCAGTTACTGTGTATTTTTACTGTTTTTGTTCAGCTTTTTATGAGTTTTTAGGGTCATAGACTTTCCATCTCCTAAGTTTGGCGTTTTTGAATGGGTTTGAGTAGTTTTTGGCGTTTTTCCCCCATTTTTAGCTTTTATTAGTTAATACTTCTGAAAATTACTTTCATTATAGTTTGGGAGTTTTTGGCGTTTTTACTCCATTTATGAAGTTTCATATGCATTATGACTGTTTGGCGTTTTATTAAGATAATGTATTTTTTTATTCTAAGTTGAAAAATACATAGCAAACAACAGAAAAAGAAAATTAAAAAAATAAAAATAAAAACAATTCATCTTCCAAATATTCACTGTCATCAGTCTCTTTCTTCATTGAATCATGTTCGCTGGTGGTTTAGCTTAGCCATGCTTGTGTTTTTGTGGCCGTTTGGAAAGGCAAAATGACATGAGTTTTTTTTTTTTTTTTTTGAATATGTATCTTCAAACAACTCATTAGTGTCATTCGTCTTTTCATGCCATTAAAATATTCATCAAGAACAAAACACAGAAAATGACATAAGTATGACCCCAATATCTTTTTGTTTATGATTTGTCCATCTCATGCAGCAAAATGTTATTTGAGTCACAGCACTTCAGGGAAGAATGCATTAACCGAAACTTTGGCGTAGAACAATATTTGAATATACAAGAAACGATATTTGGCATTTTTGGCGTTTTATTGAGGAAATAGTATATATGAAAGAACCGTCGATTTTCTTGGAATCTTTGATGTTTGAGTGTTTTGGCGTTTTCTAAGATGAATGGTATATAGTAGAAAATATGGCGTTTTTTGAGTAGTTGTGTTTGATGTTTTGGGGTTTTTGACGTTTGTAAGTTGAATGGTATATAGTGGAATATATGGCGTTTCAGGTTCTGGGGGGGGGGATGTGTTTTTATTTCTGGGATGTTTTTGTTTATATAGCGATGTGTTTTGGTTTGTAATGGCGTTTTATTCATCAGTATGGCGTTTTGGTATAGAGGTGTAAAGACGCTTTTACCCTTAATGAGGCGCGTCCACGTAATAAAATTGATGTTATTTACGAAAACGTCACCACGCCAATCTAGTCCATAGATTGTTTAAATCGGACGATCGATAAGCGTTCTCACCGTTCTCACATTTTCTACCGTTTTCTCAAAATCCTGACCCTATATATATATATATATATATAGGGGACCGCTAAAATGAAAACCACCACCAGTTGTAAAAACCGCGTGAACCACTTTCTAGTCATTAGATTTTCAAAATGGATGGATGAGATTAAAAGTAGTTAAAAGTGATATTAAATTCTTTTTGTCTTATTATGTCTTTAATATTTTAATCTAAAAAGGTATTTAAGTAATTTTGTTTTTTTTTTTTGTCTTATTAATTTTATTGTTTTTTTTACATTTTTGTCCTATTGCATTAATTGTTTTTTTCAATTAGCTAAAAGTCAAACCGTCATAATTAAGGTTTGACTTCAAGATTAATCAATAATTGTTCAGTCAAATCTCGAATCAAAAGTACCTATAAGTAGGTAATTATGTGGGTAATAAACCCTTAAAAGGGTACTCTCTGATTCCCACTATAACTAGGTCAATTGTCGGGTCAAACTTGATATTAAAAAGTCAACAGAATGCTTAACTTCAAATAAATGCATAATTAGCAATGTAGAAGCTATGCAACCTGTTTTATCATTAATATAACATGGTAATTAATGTAAGAACATGTCTAAACATATTCAACCCGACAATTTTCAGTTTAGACCCGGTTTGGAACCGAAAGTCGCATAATTTGACTTTTGCTTTGACTTTCAGTTCTGACCCGTTTAAGCATGTTTTAGAAATGCCTTAGAGCCATATTAGGACCAAGTTTCATGTTAGTATAACCCTCTGTGATTATACAACTTGGTTCATTAGTTATCCGATTCATATGCAATGTTCCGTTAAATGCTTAAATGTTGACTATTATGCCCTTGTCACCTTAAAACGTGAATTTTGAAAATGTAAAAGAATAGAAACCTTAGTTACTGATTTATAAACTTGTACCTAAAGTTTCACATCAGTTTGAGGTCTAGATTAAGAGTTATGCTCATTAGCGTAAATAAGAAGCTTTTTAGTAATTAAATGGCATAATTAGCATATAGCCTACCTAAACCCAATTTTTGATATAAAACTTTTTACCTACTGATATAAAATAATATTTTGGGATTTTTTGGAGATTTTTATTTATTTTTAGGCTGAGCATAACTTAGAGTTCTAAGCTTAATTCGGTAATTGCCGGTTTTGCCCTTTTGGGCTATAAAATGAGTTTTACAAATCTTTTTGACCCAAAACCTTTTGCTACTGATCTTATGTAATAAATAAAATAATTTGAACCTTCTGGAATAATAAAAATATCAGCTTTCCTTTGAAAACCAGGAAATGGCTCCAAATCGCCTTTTTAAGCATTTTTAACGCATAGTATGTATTAAAACTATTTAAAACATATAAGGTTTGATGCCTACTGATAATCTTAGTAAATTTTTATATTTTTACAGTAAGCAAAGTTTTTAAACTCAGGCTTCCAGTTTTGACCTTTTTAGCCTAAGCGAAATTACCAAAATACCCCTAAGGTGCATAGTTTCGTTTTAAATGATAAAGTTCACATATATGTAATAACTTACTGATATAACTTATTAAATTAAGTATCTTTACTGATTATATCAGACCCGTAACTCATATTATTATTTAAACTCTTTTGTAACCTTTAAATGACCAAAATACCCCTACGGGGCGTAATTTGAGTTTAAATCCGTTTTGGGCATAATAGAAGATATCTTACTGATGTAACAACATTTTGAAGGCATATTAACTTAGGAAACTTGTATATGACTCATATGGTTACCCGTTACGCACTTTTCGCGTTCGGATCGGCTTATGTAACTAGTTTGCATAATTTAGCCGAAACGGGTCAAACCATATCGTTTTCATCTCAAAATCCAGAATGTGTTTAGTTTAACCATATTAAACAAGTATCCAAGCTTGTCGGGTCAAAACCACATTCTAAACCGGTCTTCGCTTTATCATGCATTTGAACCGTGTATTCCTTTTGAAAACTAACCGGTCTAAGTCTAAGCTTAATTAAAGACCCGTTAGGATTCTAATAGGTTATTATAAACCTTCGTTCCAGATTAGGAGCCCAGTAAAAGCCATCTGTACTTACTGTATTTGACTTATACATTGCTCAGGTAAATACTCTTAACTTATTTTCCCTATACGGGCTTGGGATACGGTATTATAATAATACCGCTTGGTCGGGTATGTAGTCATTTAAATTGGATTGTGATTAATGTATTTATATAACTCGTTTTATTCTGTATTATTTGGTGTATGGCCTTTGGGGGTTAAATGACCATGTCTCGGATATCCTTGGCATCATTCAAAGAAATGGCCACGACCTAAGCACGGGGTGTAGGCGTACACCTGACAGTTGCATATGTAAAAACTGGTAGTCCACTTAAAGGAATCAACCTTGTGGGTATTATACCTGTGGCGTGTCAGTTAATCTAGACCGGCCCTACAAACCGGCCCTGACGGACGACAAATATGTAAAACTGTATACAAGATTATTTTTGAATAATTGTCCCAAGTTATAAAATATATTTTTGCCGAAGTGCATTCAAATTAATTTTCAAACTCTTTTCAAAATGAGTCAGTTAAGTTGTATTTACTAGTGTAAACTGACGTATTTTCCAAAAAGGCTAAGTGCAGGTGCTATACGTAATAGGCTGGATACTCCAGGCATCAATAATCAAGTCTCGCAAGCTCTAGATGTCGAAGTCTGTTGAACAGTTTTCTTTTTTTATTTGGATCCGCCTGTGGATCTGTTTCAACTATTTGTGATACTTAATATTACAATTTATTCGGTTGAAATAAATCTATCTTTTGCTTCCGCTGTGCAATTAAATATTGTGTTGTTTGACTATGATGATATCAACTACGTCACGATACTCCCCACCGGGCCCACCGGTAATACGTGGAAATATCGGGGTGTGACATAGTCACTAAGCATCTCCATCCAGCGTCTTTGTCTCATATTCAACTCTTTTTGCTTGAAAATATACCTTAAACTCTTATGATCAGTGAATATGGTAAACTTACTACCATAAAGGTAATGTCTCCAAATTTTAAAAGTAAAAATTATAGCTCCTAACTCTAAATCATGTGTTGAATAATTCTCTTCATGATTCTTAAGTTGTCTAGATGCGTAAGCTATAACATTTTGACGTTGCATTAGAACACATCCATAACCTAATTTAGAAGCGTCACAATAGACTACAAAGTCTTCAGCTCCTTCTGGTAACGCTAATATGGGTGTATGGGTTAATTTATGCTTAAGAATTCTAAAGGCTTCTTCTTGTTTTAATCCCCATTAAAACTTAACAGATTTACAGGTTAGCTTAGTTAACGGAATGGCTATTCTAGAAAAAATCTTGAATAAATCTTCTATAATAACCGGCCAATCCTAAGAAACTTCTAACCTCGGTTGGTGAGTCAGGGGTTTTCCATTTAGTAATCACCTCGATCTTTGTGGGATCCACATGAATTCCTTCATGATTGACTAAATGTCCAAGAAATTGTACCTGTTCTAACCAAAATTCGCACTTAGAAAATTTAGCATAAAGTTTTTCTTTTCTTAATAAACTTAAAAGTGTGTGCAAATGCTTTGCATGATCCTCTTTATTCTTAGAGTAAATGAGAATATCATCTATGAAAACGATTATGAATTTATCCAAATATGGCTTACATATTCGGTTCATCATGTCCATAAATGCAGCTGGGGCATTGGTTAAACCAAATGGCATAACAGTAAATTCATAATGGCCATACCTTATTCTGAATGTGGTCTTAGGAATGTCCTCTTCCTGTACCTTTAATTGATGATATCCTGACCTTAAATCGATTTTAGAGAAAAATCGAGCTCATTGTAGTTGATCGAACAGATCATCGATTCTCGGTAATGGGTACCGGTTCTTAATCGTGACCTTGTTTAATTCACGGTAGTCAATGCACATACGCATCGATCCGTCTTTCTTTTTAACAAACAGTATCGGCGCTCCCCATGGTGACGAACTTGGCTGTATAAATCCTTTTTCTAACAATTCGTCCAATTGTTTCTTTAATTCTTGCATTTCTGTAGGTGCCAAACGGTATGGTGCTTTGGCAATCGGTGCTCTTCCTGGTATTAAATGGATTCTGAATTCAACTTCTCTATCTGGAGGTTGCCTTGGCAATTCTTCTGGGAATACATCTAAAAACCGAGATACTACTGGAATATCTTTTAAATCCTTTCCTTTAGTGTTAGTGATTATGGAAATCAAATACACTATAGAACCTTTTCTTATATAACTTGTAGTTTTCATCACAGAGATGAATTTTGTGGATCTAGATGATTTATCTCCTTTAATTGTGATCGTTTTACCTTTTGGTGAATTTACTTGGATTGACTTTTGATCACATAAAATACTGGCTTTATTGGCTATTAACCAATCCATTCCTAAAACAACATCGAATCCTGCCAGATTCATGGGATAAAGGTTTGCAATAAATTTCTGATTTAAAATTTCTATTCTTGCTCCCTGCAAGATTTCAGAAATCCTAACGGTTTCTCCATTAGCTATTTCTACTAAGCATTCTTGTGGTAGTTTAGTTAATGATTGATTTAGAAATTTGCAAAATGACGTATTAATAAAACTTTGGTTTGCACCAGAGTCAAATAATACTTTAGCATAGACATCATTAACTAAAAACGTACCAGCTATGACATCTGGAATCATCTTAGCTTCATCTGCAGTTAGAACAAATGCTCTAGCAATTTGAGTATTCTTGTTGTTTGTAGCTGGAGGTAATTTCGGACAATTAGGCTTGATATGGCCTTGTTCTCCGCAGTTGTAACATATCCTGTTATTAGTTTTCTTCCTGCAGTTTTCTTCTTTGTGTCCCGATATTTTGCAAAAGTTACAGTATATGGAGCATCTTCCTGAATGCTTTCTTTTGCAATTCTTACAGTAAGGTGTAGAGGTAGAACCTATATTTTTCCCACGATTAAAATTTCCAGAACGAAATTCTTGTGTGAGCTTTTGGGTTAGGTTCCTCCTTTGATATTCTTCTCGGGTACGGACTAATTCATCTGTCAAGGTATTTGCTAGTTCTACAACTTCTTCTATGGTTTGAGGTCTAGCTGCCTTAACTACGTGTCTTATCTCCCCAATTAATCCCTAAATATAACGGGAGATTAACACTGGTTCAGGTGAAGTAAGAGTTGGCACTATTCTAGCATATTCAAAGAATATTTTAGTGTATCCCTTACTATCCACACCAGTCATCCTAAGGTTTAGGAATTTGTTTGCTATCTGTTTCTTTTCATTGGGTGGGCAGAATTTCCTTTCTACATTGTTCTTAAATTCTTCCCATTCCATATTGTAGGTTCTATCACTTCCTCTTGATTGGAGGATAGTGTTCCACCATTCTAGTGCTGAATTCTTAAACAGATTAGAAGCAAACAATATCTTATCTTCTTCAGCACACTTGCTTATTCTTAAGACTGCCTCAGTCTTCTCTATCCAACGTAGGGTTGCAATGGCCCCTTCGTTGCCCGAGAATTCCATTGGTTTACAAGACCAGAATTCTTTATAAGAACAACCGTAAGACATGGTTCTTCTTCTTTTGGGAATGGACAATTGAAGTGTAGGTCCATTGTTCACGTTGTTTTCTGGTTCAATTGGTCGCTTACTGCTATGCTTACTTTTATTATTCGCTTCTTGAATCGTTTGAATAATAAATGGCATGGCATCTAAGATTCCTTGTGCTACTATATGTTGAACGGCACTATTATCCATTTGGTTTCCATTGTTATTGATGCTTGGATTCTCATTAACCACGTTAATGTTACTCTGGTTATCATTATTCAGATTTCCTTGATTTCCTTCATCGGCCATCTGAATTTTAAACATTTACTCCATATTAATATCACAAGATAATATTTAATATAGTTAATCACATGACACGCCATCTAGCCAAAAACGTCGATCATTGCGACTTTTACTCTATTTCCATATACTATTATGCATCTATTACACACTAGTACGGAAATAAGAATTACAATACCAACAGAAATAGAACAGTAATAGGCATCCGTACACACATATTTTATTTTATTTTTATTATATTATATTATTATTACTATTACTGTCTCCTCCATCACATCACGGATATGGATTTATCCAAAAATCCATATTGCGCTCATCGTATTTCCATACGAGACGCTCTCCCACCTGTCTCATTCTCTCACTGCTTTCTAAAATTTCCTCACCAAATGTCCTAAGTTCTTGTACGTTTTCTGCACTCATTGGGTGTAACACCCGTTCTTATAAATTAAGGTTTAACGTATCATTTACGAAAAACAGTCATGTAATTAAGATTAGATATGCATTGGAAATTACGGGTTTATTAAAACTTTTTACAATTTAAAAAGTATACAACATATCATGTGTACGTTCGTCGTTTAACATAATAACGATACATAGTGCGGAAGCTTATTTCGTGATCGTGTTCGGTTCTTGCTCGTCGCTTGATCTTCATCCGTTCACTCTTGGCATTCACCTATGATCAAAACCAACTTAAAAGTTAGTTTTGATAGTCAAATATTAAGTTCAAACAAGTACAGGGGTTAAAAATGACAAAATTTAAAAATTTTCGGAGTTAGGGGGCTAGACGTGACGCCAAGGGCCTAGGTGTCACGCCTAGCCCTGTTTTTCACAGCCTGTTGCCTTAGCTGATGCTGTACATACCCAGCACGATCTGATTTCACGGAAACGGCCATAACTTCTTTGTTATTGATCCGTTTTACCCGATTCTTTTTCCTACGCGTCCGTAATTTAATCCTCCATCTTATGGAGTTAAAATCCTACATCCAACATAAGAAATTTTGAGACTTCTAAGCCTTCAACTCGTTACCTTTTTACCGAATTTTAACCCGTTTATGCATTTTATCAAACAAACGTATTTATTTGATTCCTATATCTCATACACTTCTTCAAATTAATGTTACCTACTATATTAGGTTCTAATCATAGGTTTATTACACCATTTAAACCCGTTTTCGCTCGTATGCTTATTTTGACCCGTTAAGGGTATTTATGTCCTTTTAGGCATAAATCTCGCTCATTCATTTCTAACACCAAATTTTCACATTAGTTCTCAAATGGACTTCCACCACAATTATATTTGTGGTGGATTTGATATAGTAAACTATTTATGTCGCTTTTTACTTCTCGGTTTGTCATTTTACGAAAAAGACCTATTTCTAGGCAATTGACCCACAAAGGTTTATGAATATCACCTTGATGCTTATCTAAGGATTACATGATTATAATATGTGATTCCCTAACCACCCATAAGGGCCGTTTGCCTGATTTACCCATCAAGGCATATTTATCAACCTTAGTCCCTCATTTACGACGAAGGACTTTCACTACAATTATGATCAAAATTGAACATTTAAAATATAATCTCTTTGATGCGTACCTGGCTCGGGTTAACAAATAGACCCGATTTATACCTTGCTTTTATTATCACATATTCTATGGACACAATTAACCATATAGCTAATCGCTCCTGTTAACACGAGACTTGACAACCACATTAGTCGATATTGTCAAATGGTGTTATCACACCATTTGACCCGTTTGGCCTATAAGACCAAGCATTTTCGTAAGTAGCAAAACATGGTTTTTAATTACTAATTTGTTCATCCGACCCATTTCGGATTTTTGCCACTAGACCCCTTTTTCTCTTAAAGTCTTTTCTTATATTTTTACCCATTCGGCTTACGCTACGGGTGCCCCTTTTTAACTACAATTTGCTTTACTCGACACTTGACTAAATTTCCATTTTTACTCATTTTCTTGTTATTAGTTGCACTTTAAAATGATCTTAACGAAAACTCCTTAGTTATTAGTCATTACATGACTAAATTACCGTTTCGCCTCTTTTCACCATAACCCATGGTTTTTATCATTTATGTTTGTTCCGACTCATGTTAATAGCGTCGGAACCCTTAATTCGGATATTACACTAATCGCATTTGTAGTTTACAAAATAATGCATATTCTACAAAAAGGATGTAAGCGTCGCTTACCTTGCATCCGGTTATGCTCTTTTTCGCGTACACGAACCGTTTGACCCGTTCCTTGCCCAAGTCTCCATCTAGCTTGTCAAGAGTCAAACTATCATCATGATTCGTAAGACGGTTAGATTAGTCATCATTATTATGGCTATTTCATCTTACGGATTCTATGTCGAAACTACTATTCGACTTCATCATTAGTTAACTTAACTTATCAAAGTCAACTAATTTCAATCACATGGTTTACACAATTAAGTCTAAATCATCATGATATTTAGAACTCTTACCGTTTTATATTTCACATAATTTGCCATATTATTCGAATGTGCGTTTCACTCGAAATTTCAATATTTAGCTTTCATTTAGGCATTTTAACAAACACCTTATGGGCAGAAATTTACATGATTCATTATCAAGTTCATAACTTGTCATATAGCCAAATTTAACATCAATAAAGCTTTCATATAACATTTAAACATCATCATTTCAGAAATCACTTTCTATGACCCGTATTACACTAGAATAATCATTCTAAACCCTAGTGTTTACTAGTTTCCCACAAAACCTATGAATCACCTTCAATGTGTTCATGAGATTTTCAGGAATTAGCCATGATTTCGCATGTTATTGTCTAGGTTTTACTCCTAGACACCATATCAACCCTATTCTACCCAAATAGCAAACATGCAACATCAATATTCAGATTTTCCAATTTCATGAGAATTTCAAACAGAGAATTAACACCAAATTTTACATACCTTGTAACCCCCTTGTGATGAGGATCACTAATCTATGCTCAATTTTCGATTTGGACTTGGTTTGATCCTTCAATTTGTGAGATTAGTGAATGTTAGGGTTTGAGCTCCCTGGCTCCTGTGGGTTATGACCAGAACATGCACACACACACCTAGTGTGTGTGTTGTGTTTAATTTTTAAGTTTATAATTCCATTTTCAAGTTACCCGGCTTTGGTCCCTCGTGTTTGGTTAGTTATTAAGTAGGTCACAACCTACTTATTTTCAACAATATTCCCACTTATTAACTAGGTTAAATATTCCTAGTTAACTTAGCGGGTTCGAGAATATTTATGACTAAGTTTATTTCAGGTCCCGTTAACTCGGGCCTTCTATCATTTTGTTTCTTAAAAGCTTTTTATTCACTTTTTATTTATTATTAGGATTAATTATTTAAATCCTAATATTTACCGGGTAAATTTTTACCACTAACGGTATTTTACCCGTCAGTAATATTAACGTGGTTTGATTACCAAACCCGTTTTTGGGGTGTTACAAGTCTACCCCCCTTAAAGAGGTTTCGTCCTCGAAACCTTTTCTTACATAATTCATTGAGTTTTAACTCAATGTATTTGAGCCGAGAATTCCTTTAAACATTATTTATACTTTTATCCAATTGTTAGTATTACCAGGAAATATGGTAACATCCTTTTGGTTATTATTCGTCTACATATCTCCTACGACATAGTGCAACTCGAAATAACGTAATCTCATTATTTCCGCTAGTTTAGTTACTTAGCGATATTCATCACTTTCATATACTATCGAATCCTTTATGGATCCGTTACTTTGACCCGTTTAAAGGTCTTTAGTGAAATCTTTCACTTTTAGCAACAATTTCTTTTGTTTTCAAATTCATTTATTCGGTTCAGTTATACCGGATCCACCGCTCACAAGCAACCAAATTACTTAAATGACCTTAACCGGTCTCACTAACTAGACTTATTAGTCCAGTTGCTTTTTACCGCTCGCTTGGTTATAATGTGATTCCACTTCACATTGCATTTCTTGACCGTGATCGTGTCACGTCATGTTTAATTTATATCAATCTTTCATTTTCGAAAAGATCACTTTTCGAATATATCGTCTTGCGCCTATCAGCGTCAAGACTTGAATCTTTCATGCTTACTATTCAATTTCCTATCAGAATTTATATTTGTAAAAATGTTATTTCTTACTAAAACTGAATTTTAGTCTAACGTTTTTCTCTTTAACTATGTCAATTACTCATATCAAGGAAATTGACAACCCCTAATTTATTGTTTTCTGTTCTCGTTTTACGCGGGGAATCGTAGCAAGTTCCCTCACCTTACACTATTGACCCGTAGGTTCCTTCACTTAACCTCGTAGGCTATTTCCTTAAGCTTTCATCTCTTTAAGACGAGGCCCTTATGATCCCTTTGCTTCAATTCATGACCCGTGGGTCATTTTGGCCCCGTAAACCTTTACACTATTTAATATCCCGTAGGTTATGATGATCCCGTAGATCATCTTTTATTCTAGTCTTTATTCCATTGTCTATTTATACATATATAGCTTTAAAGCATCCTTTGTTATGTTTGGAACCATTTAATTTTGCTTTTGAACTTTAGTTGACCTTGACCGTAGTCTAAGGTTTCATTTGTTTACTTTCGGACTATCCTTTCCGACTTTACGACTTCTAGCGTCATTTACACGGCGGTTTGTCTTACGCTTACCATTACCCGGTTCTTACCTACACTTCTTTACGACCCATTACCCGGGCTCTTCATCTTAGTGTTTTTTTTTAACATTTTTGTTTCGCTAGTTTGCGTTTTTCCTTTGTATATTCCTTTATGACCCATCACGTAGGTTCATTAATGTTTTGCGCTTTCATTATTCAGTTTGCGCTTACTGGCACTACCAAGTTTTTATACCTTATTTGTCTTGTTTGACTTGTTCGTGTGAAATTTCATCACTTGTGAACATCAAACTCCATTCTTTATTTGACCCGTTCAACTTTAAAATAGTTGAGCGTAGTTATTAACATTTCTGTTTGCAATTCTCATTGTCTTTTAGTCATGACTCGTATTCCGAGTCTTTTGACTTTCTATTTCGCGTTCCCGTCTCTTGGTTTATGCATTCTTTCCAAATCCTACCCATTCATCGGGTATTTTTACCATAATCATTCTCAAGTAACCATTCTTATATGGTTTTTAGACGTTATTTTAATTTATTTGGTCATCTTAGCGAGATCCATCGCTTTTATTCAATCAAGTCCTTTATTCTTTATTCAATTCGTTTGACATGTCCATGTGAATTTCATCACTTGTGACAGTCAAACTTTTATCCTTATGCCTTAGCATTCCTATTGGTCGGTCTGTATTTTCTTCTTACTTGATCCTTGTCCCTTTTTCTCGGGCTCGTTATTCTTACGTAATATGCTACCGTCATCCGACTTACGTTTACGTTTACTATCAAATATCTTACTTATTTGATTCATTTGGGTACCATCTAAGTTAGTCCCATTCACCCCACCCTTACTACATCGGACATAAATGTGTCCGCTATAAGAAATTCATGGTATCATATGCAACTACTTACTTGGCCAGAGTAAGCGATTAACACATGACACGCATGACCTTTTTATAGTTTTCACATCACGCCCTATGTAAGTAATGCCTCTATTTGTTTCTCTTGGAAATAATATCACGAATACATTTTCTATTCGGGTTTTTCCAAGTTTTTTAATCTACATATGCAACTTTCAATTTCTACATATTTGTTGCATATTACTATTTGTGCAATTATATTTAAAATGTGCACCTGGTAATGCTTGCCTTAACGGGCTTTCTTGCCATTACTTATTTGCGATCGTTACGCGATTTAGGTCCTTGATGAGTATGCTCTTCTTGTCATATCTCGGACCGTTCCATCATCATACCCACAATTCGTTTGACTCTCGTCGTCTTCAAACGCGAGTGTCCTTCAATTAAAACATTCACAAAAGTTAGTAACGTCAACTTTAAATAATCGCCCGTATTATAATACAAGGCTTTTTCTACTATACGCGTCAACGCGCGTATTTTTGTCAACTATCTCAGTCATTTTAATTGGGGTAACGTGTATCACACGATAGCCCTATGTGTTGTTTACAACACTTTAGCATGCTAAACTATTACATACATGTGCTTACCGGATTTGCGATCAAGCCTCGAACCGAACACCAATCTTTATTAAGAGCATAAGGTTTAAGTCCAAGCATAGTTTTTTCCCGCCATACTTGAATCTCTTAAACCAAGGCTCTGATACCAACTTGTAACACCCGTTCTTATAAATTAAGGTTTAACGTATCATTTACGAAAAACAGTCATGTAATTAAGATTACATATGCATTGGAAATTACGGGTTTATTAAAACTTTTTACAATTTAAAAAGTATACAACATATCATGTGTACGTTCGTCGTTTAACATAATAACGATACATAGTGCGGAAGCTTATTTCGTGATCGTGTTCGGTTCTTGCTCGTCGCTTGATCTTCATCCGTGCACTCTTGGCATTCACCTATGATCAAAACCAACTTAAAAGTTAGTTTTGATAGTCAAATATTAAGTTCAAACAAGTATATGGGTTAAAAATGACAAAATTTAAAAATTTTCGGAGTTAGGGGGCTAGACGTAACGCCAAGGGCCTAGGTGTCACGCCTAGCCCTGTTTTTCACAGCCTGTTGCCTTAGCTGATGCTGTACATACCCAGCACGATCTGATTTCACGGAAACGGCCATAACTTCTTCGTTATTGATCCGTTTTACCCGATTCTTTTTCCTACGCGTCCGTAATTTAATCCTCCATCTTATGGAGTTAAAATCCTACATCCAACATAAGAAATTTTGAGACTTCTAAGCATTCGACTCGTTACCTTTTTACCGAATTTTAACCCGTTTATGCATTTTATCAAACAAACGTATTTATTTGATTCCTATATCTCATACACTTCTTCAAATTAATGTTACCTACTATATTAGGTTCTAATCATAGGTTTATTACACCATTTAAACCCGTTTTCGCTCGTATGCTTATTTTGACCCGTTAAGGGTATTTATACCCTTTTAGGCATAAATCTCGCTCATTCATTTCTAACACCAAATTTTCACATTAGTTCTCAAATGGACTTCCACCACAATTATATTTGTGGTGGATTTGATATAGTAAACTATTTATGTCGCTTTTTACTTCTCGGTTTGTCATTTTACGAAAAAGACCTATTTCTAGGCAATTGACCCACAAAGGTTTATGCCTATCACCTCGATGCTTATCTAAGGATTACATGATTATAATACGTGATTCCCTAACCACCCATAAGGGCCGTTTGCCTGATTTACCCATCAAGGCATATTTATCAACCTTAGTCCCTCATTTACGACGAAGGACTTTCACTACAATTATGATCAAAATTGCACATTTAAAATATAATCTCTTTGATGTGTACCTGGCTCGGGTTAACAAATAGACCCGATTTATACCTTGCTTTTATTATCACATATTCTATGGACACAATTAACCATATCGCTAATCGCTCCTGTTAACACAAGACTTGACAACCACATTAGTCGATATTGTCAAATGGTGTTATCACACCATTTGACCCGTTTGGCCTATAAGACCAAGCATTTTCGTAAGTAGCAAAACATGGTTTTTAATTACCAATTTGTTCATCCGACCCATTTCGGATTTTTGCCACTAGACCCCTTTTTCTCTTAAAGTCTTTTCTTATATTTTTACCCATTCGGCTTACGCTACGGGTGCCCCTTTTTAACTACAATTTGCTTTAGTCGATACTTGACTAAATTTCCATTTTTACTCATTTTCTTGTTATTTGTTGCACTTTAAAATGATCTTAACGAAAACTCCTTAGTTATTAGTCATTACATGACTAAATTACCGTTTCGCCTCTTTTCACCATAACCCATGGTTTTTATCATTTATGTTTGTTCCGACTCATGTTAATAGCGTCGGAACCCTTAATTCGGATATTACACTAATCGCATTTGTAGTTTACAAAATAATGCATATTCTACAAAAAGGATGTAAGCGTCGCTTACCTTGCATCCGGTTATGCTCTTTTTCGCGTACACGAACCGTTTGACCCGTTCCTTGCCCAAGTCTCCATCTAGCTTGTCAAGAGTCAAACTATCATCATGATTCGTAAGACGGTTAGATTAGTCATCATTATTATGGCTATTTCATCTTACGGATTCTATGTCGAAACTACTATTCGACTTCATCATTAGTTAACTTAACTTATCAAAGTCAACTAATTTCAATCACATGGTTTACACAATTAAGTCTAAATCATCATGATATTTAGAACTCTTACCGTTTTATATTTCACATAATTTGCCATATTATTCGAATGTGCGTTTCACTCGAAATTTCAATATTTAGCTTTCATTTAGGCATTTTAACAAACACCTTATGGGCAGAAATTTACATGATTCATTATCAAGTTCATAACTTGTCATATAGCCAAATTTAACATCAATAAAGCTTTCATATAACATTTAAACATCATCATTTCAGAAATCACTTTCTATGACCCGTATTACACTAGAATAATCATTCTAAACCCTAGTGTTTACTAGTTTCCCACAAAACCTATGAATCACCTTCAATGTGTTCATGAGATTTTCAGGAATTAGCCATGATTTCGCATGTTATTGTCTAGGTTTTACTCCTAGACACCATATCAACCCTATTCTACCCAAATAGCAAACATGCAACATCAATATTCAGATTTCCCAATTTCATGAGAATTTCAAACAGAGAATTAACACCAAATTTTACATACCTTGTAACCCCCTTGTGATGAGGATCACTAATCTATGCTCAATTTTCGATTTGGACTTGGTTTGATCCTTCAATTTGTGAGATTAGTGAATGTTAGGGTTTGAGCTCCCTGGCTCCTGTGGGTTACGACCAGAACACGCACACACACACCTAGTGTGTGTGTGTTGTGTTTAATTTTTAAGTTTATAATTCCATTTTCAAGTTACCCGGCTTTGGTCCCTCGTGTTGGTTAGTTATTAAGTAGGTCACAACCTACTTATTTTCAACAATATTCCCACTTATTAACTAGGTTAAATATTCCTAGTTAACTTAGCGGGTTCGAGAATATTTATGACTAAGTTTATTTCAGGTCCCGTTAACTCGGGCCTTCTATCTTTTTATTTCTTAAAAGCTTTTTATTCACTTTTTATTTATTATTAGGATTAATTATTTAAATCCTAATATTTACCGGGTAAATTTTTACCACTAACGGAATTTTACCCCGTCAGTTATATTAACGTGGTTTGATTACCAAACCCGTTTTTTGGGTGTTACATTGGGGGTGCAGGTTCTAGGACTGGGTTCGGAATCTGGGGTGCTGGTTCCTGATATGGGGGTGAAAGTTCCTGAAATCAGTAAGGATCTTCTAAGATCTCCCTAATGTAGTCATCATGGTAATAGGGATCTAAAGGGTCCATACCTGGATAGGCTCCTATGTTCTGTATGGGTGTGTCTTCATGTATCGGGTAACGTTGCACAAAGTCCCTATTGTCGTCCCACCAGGGGTCGTAATTTGGGTCTAGGGGGTTTGGTGCAGGTACCCTAGGGATTTCCTCTGGATTAAAGTCATGCATCTCCACTTGGTTTTCAGGGTTTTCTATCTCCATGGGTTGGTCTAGGATGGTTGGTTGTGGGGCTACTAATTGTTCCAGACTTTGGTCAGCAGCAGTTGTAGCTAGGATATGGAAATTGGCTAGGCTTCTATTAAGCATATCCTGTGTATAGGCATCTGTCTTTCGCTTAGCAGCTGCTAAAACTCTTTGCTGTTGCAACTTTCGCATTCTTTTCCTACGTGCAAAGGCTTCCTTACTAAACCTTCCTCTTTTCTTATGAGGGAATGGCTCTTCTGACTGAGCTTTAAAGGCAAACATCCCTTCTTCCTGATCAGCAGAATACCCAGAAAGGGCAGGCTGTGAAGAGGTACCTTCTCCTAGGTGAATCAGACAACTGACGACTCATGTCTGAGGGTCCTTGATCACCCATACTGTAAACTAACAAATAGTCAAATAACACATAACAAATAATTACAGTTATGCACGTATTTCCGTAATTTATTTCCTAACACAAAATTTAGAATTTAAGTGTCAGCAGAACACTTCTTTGGCTCAGACCAGTGGCTAGGCTCTGATACCACCTTCTGTCTCAACCCCCGATCCCTTATCTGTCCCGGGAACGGGCGGACGCGAACTCAGAGTTTCGGTGGTATCAGCTTGTTAATTTGGCAGCGGAAATTACATCAGAACCGTAGTTAGGAAATGTTTATCAGAGTAAAACCACCTCATTTAATATTAATAATCACATGGGTAAAACCCAAGTTTCTTATTACAATACATTTATAGGGATAAACCCTATTTTATTGAATTTAAAACATCGTTTATTAGGTAACTTTTATAGCCACATTTTTCCCAAGCCTTCAGTGCTCTCCAGCTGGCTTTTTACTAATTGGCTGTCACATTGTGTTACCTAAAACGCGTTTTAAAAACATTTGTCAGTGGGAAATACTGGTGAGTGAATCCCAGTTTAATAAAGAAACATTTTATCAACTAAAACAGTATTGAGAGCGATCACATTGTTTATTTCTACACAATTACTCATTCAGTACTGTCAATCCTGACTTGCGGGTCATATTACACATTGGCTAACTCGTTATCCAATGGTAACGTACTGTCATCCCGACTTACTACACGCAGTAGTAGATTTTGTATACAAAACCCCAACATACCGGCAGTAATTGAAGAACTACAAAGACTCAATCACCGCTTAATCACATTGTAAAACAATTAAGGTTTTGTAAAATATTACAAAAAGGTTAACAAAAAGAGGATAAACTCACATTGCTATCTAAGATTTTGCGTAAGGGTTTCCTGGGAATAATCTATAATTTACACAAATGTACATAGGTTAGTATCATAATCCTTTGAAAATATTAATGATACCCTCCCCGAGACGGCATTCCAACAACTACGTCGGGCAGAACCACGACAGTTGTTACGGAACCCTAAATCAATCGGGCATCGTATCTACTACGAAACTGGGGTTATAATACTTACAACGGAGCAGAACCTCGCTGATTAGGGGGTATAATACCAGCGTATTATCTCTACTATCAGAAATTGAGATTGAGAATGAAAGGAATGAACGACGAAAAACGAAAACCCGTTGCTTTCTTATATAGGTGCTGAAACTGGTCCTCACGCGGCCCGCGTTAACTCCGGGTCAGCGCGTAGCTGGGCTGATTCGACAACTAGCTTAGCCGGGTGTTGGGCCACGTGGCGGCCCAGGGCTGCGCCACAATTTGGGACACTCGCGGCCCGCGTAAGGTTGAGGTGAGGTCCTACGCGGCCCGCCTCAACTTATATTTTCATTTTTATTTATTTTTAATGCTATTTAATATATTTGAGGCCCGTTTTTCACATACGGGGTGTATTTTAAGACATTTTGGGACATTTTAAAATATACTAGGGTGTCAGAAATATTTGAGAGTATCGGTTTTACTGAGGGTTGTTACAGTCGTATCGTACCAAATTGATGAATAAGCAATTACACAAATTGAAGACACAACTATGATAACCACTCCTTTGAATACCATGTTTGATCATGAACTCATCAAACATTTTATATCATTTTTATACATTGACTTGGGATTGTTTTGGGCCATATAGTATGTTATTTGTTACTATATATATATATATATATATATAGGATTAGGATCGTGTGAGAAGCACTATGCTAATTGAGAAACTTGAGAAGCATTCTGGACCACTCATTTTCTCTAAGCTTTTCGTGCTATACACATATGTATAGTTTAAAATCGACTGTATACATATGTGTATAATTCAAGATTTGACAATATACATATAGGTATATAGTCGATTTTAAACTATACATATGTGTATATTACGAAAAGCTTAGGGAAACGTGTGGTCCAGAATGCTTCTCAAGTTTCTCAAATAAGGTGGACTTCTCTTAGGATCCCTACCCTATATATATATATATATATATATATAATCTCTATGTGTTTGTATTTTTCTTGGTACATCTATTTAGAGGTTAGATTATTTAAATTTCGTAAAATCCTAAAAATCTTAAATATTAAACAATAAATTATATTTTTATATATAAGAGTTTTAAATGTCTATAATATTTTATACATATATATATATATATATATATTATAAAATTAAACAATTTTAAATATATATAATATTTTTATATATAAGAATTAACTTTCATTTCAGTCCTTAGGGGTGTTTTGGTCAATTATCCAAGACTTAACATAAAAAAACAAACCATATTAGCCATTTGGATGAAAAACGTTAAGAAATGCAAACTTTAGGTCTGGATTTGTTATAAATTAAATTTTTGGACTAAACTAGTTAAAGTGGACAAACCTTAGGGACGAAAATAGAAATTTACTCTAGGCAAAATAATTGAGAGGGCAATCTTTTATAATTTTAAAATTTTCGGACGAAAAATCAAAAATTTTGCATTTCTAACCGAAACATTGGGGGTGATGGGTGCACTTAACACCTGTCTTCCCATCAAACATGCTACAATCATAGGAAACCAGATCTTGAATCTATCAACCCAACAAAGCAAACATCTATGATCTATCATTTCTCATCATAATCAAACGATAATATTTTAACAATATTCACAGTAATCATATGCATGTTTTCAACAAAATAAAGATCAAATTTGGCAAACTGGAATAGTTAGATAAGATTTCAAGCATCTGAATTAGTGGAAATAGTGAATCAAGGGACATTAATCTTGATCAAAATGTCATTCTTGGCAAGAACAGTGACAAATTAGATCAAATGCAGCATTTTTTAACTAATTTTGCTGATAAAAAAATGATATTGTCCAGAAATCTTGATTTTCCTTTATCAGTCTAGCATTTTAAAAATAAATATTGCTACTTGAATGAACCCAATTGACCCTAGTTGACTAAAATAAGGGTTAAAGATAAGAACTTTATTCTTCCACTTTCTTTAAATGAAGTGGATTTAACCCAAAAGTGACATTGATCGACCAAACGGATTTTAACCTAGCGGTTTCAAGGTGTAGTAAAGATGTTCCTTTTTGATTGGTCGGGCTTTCTTGACTCTAGTTGACTAAAATGTGGGTCAATGAAAAGAAATCAAAGTTATAATTCCCAAACTTGAACATACCCAATTGACCCTGGTTAACTAAAATGTGGGTCAATGAAAAGAAATCAAAGTAGACTTACCTAAAAATGACACTGACCAAATGGATTTTATCGTAGTGGTACATAGGTGTATGTAGGAAAGGTGTGTCTCTCCGAATAGTAGTGGTTGAAACCTCTAGAGGTGGTGATAATGAGGCAAAACTGATGACGGTAAATTGGACTGAAGGGTCCCCCTAGTGAAACCACCTGGAGCAACACCACCGGATGACAGTGACATCATTGAAAAGTTTAAGTTGTCTTGTTGTTGAAAGAAGGAGAACTGATGAAGGTTGTTGTTATCACAAGTGGTTATGTTGAACTGTGGTAGTTGAAATAAGTGAGTTTTAGTTTGTTGAGGCGGCTGGTTGTAGAAATATTCCATCGGTGAGCGGCCGCCGATGAGAAGATATGTGAAAGATGAGTTGTTTGACATACTGTTGGGTGTTGTTTGTTTTTTAAGATGTAAAATGTCTGAAGTCTACGGGCTACATCTGCAGACATTTGTAGAAAAAGAGCTGGACCAAACCTCTGTAGTCTGCAAGAAAAAGACTGTTTGTTTTTTAACGTATGTAGACTTCTCAAATAAACTGGTGGTGGTGATGGACGTGGAGGGTGGGTGGTGGTGGTGTACGGACGGTGGCGGTGGACGGTGGGTGGTGGTGGTGGACAGTGGTGGTGGTGGTGGACAGTGGTGGTGGTGTACGGACGGTGGTGATGGTGGGTGGGTGGTGGACGTGGACGGTGGGTGGCGGTGGTGGACGGTTGTGGTGGGTGGTGGTGGTGTACGGACGGTGGTGGTGGACAGTGGTGGTGGTGTACGGACGGTGGTGATGGTGGGTGGGTGGTGGACGTGGACGGTGGGTGGCGGTGGTGGACGGTTGTGGTGGGTGGTGGTGGTGTACGGACGGTGGTGGTGGACAGTGGTGGTGGTGATGGACGGTGGTGGTTGATGGTGGGTGGTGGTGTTTAACCCTTTGCAGACCTTAGAAGATCTTAGAAGTGGTCGGGCCAAGTCTGCACCAAGAAGAGCTCGCATACGTTTTTAATGAAACGTATTCGGAAAAATAAATAGTCTACAGATGGCAATGTCTACGCGGAGCAGACAGAACAGTCCGTCTATCTCTCTCTCTCTCTCTATATATATATATAGAGAGAGAGAGAGTGTGTGTGTGTGTGTGTGTTTGTTTGTGAAAAAAGAATGTGTGAATAAGATTTTGGAGGGTGAGAATAAGATGAGACTTAACTTCTACTACTAGGAGTTAATATTCACACATGCATCCCCTCTATTTCTCTCTATACATACATACAGAGAGAAAAAAAAGTAGAAAAAGATGTGTGAATAAGATAAAGGGGTGGAGGAATAGTAGGAACCCTACTAATACTTGTCATGATAGATAGATAGATACACAAACAACCAAGTGCCTTCCCTTTTTTAGCACGGTAATAGGTATACTCGTGAGTTTTATCAGATAAATGTTGACTTACTGATAATCTAGTAGTAATGGGCTTGGCCCAATCCTGTGGATCAGTGTCATATATTCCCAAGTTATGTCCCACGCTCCCTCGAAAGGTTAAAGCCCAGAACAAGTGACTTCACCTTCTTTTTTTTTTTTTCTTTTTTCTTTTTCTGTTATGGTTTTTGTTTTTTTTTTCTTTTTTTTTTTTTTATTTGGTTATGGTAGTTTATAGTTATTGGATATATTCAAGTTAAATTTCCTTTTTTCCCGAAGTAAACAAGAAACTTTAAACACAAACAAATAACTATTCAACAAAACCAAGTTAGTTTTCAGATTAAAGTGGAAAATTTGATAAATTAAAGAAATTTAGGATTAGAAATATCAACTAATACCATTGGTGTTGGTGGCCGAGAAGCAAAGCTTCTAGGAGACAGGAGCACCTATATTGGGGCGGTCATGAGTTGAAGTCGAACAAAAAGTATAAATAAAATTTTGTAATCTCAACTAATATTAATAAATGGGAGAGGGTTATATAAAATTATAAACACGTTCACTAGAGACTTTATACACATGTGACTAGAATTCGTTTACCAGCATGCGTCATACCTACGCATGAACTTATGGTCATTTCATCATAAGTCTGGGTTACAAGTATAAAATCATTAAACATGGTTACATTTTGGGTCTTTACAGCCTGTAATGTATATGAATAAATCGTAAGTAAATCATAAAAATATGTAGATAGATATAAGGGGTGAAACCGTAAGTAAATCATAAAACAGTATGTATATATAAGGGGTGATAAAGTGTTGTGTTTTATATCTAACTCGTTTAATAGTGTTAGGGTTGATGTGTATCATTATAGGTTGTCTTTGTGTTCACATGTTTAACCCGTTTAATTAAATAGGTCGATCCGCAATTACGTTTAACCTATTTTTTACAACGCACTAGCCCAATAATTAACACGTTCAACCCATTTTCAACACGTTTAGATTATTGAACTAAACGTAGCTTCTTTTGGTTACCAATTTAAATGTGCATGGGTTTATCACGAATAAATATATGGGTCGTGTTGGGGTTGACCTCTTAAACCCGTTAATTAAACAAGTCGAACCACTGTCTCATTTAACCCATTTGACACGTTTAGATAAATGGGTTGAACGAAGCATGTTCTAGTTACCAATTTAAACGTATGCTGGATGGGGTTGATATTTTTGTCACGATAAATAAAGGGGCCATTTCGGGTTGAATAATCCAATCAATCAAACCAGCAATACGACACGATTGACACCCAACCAAAGCATGCATGAAATCGGGACTTTTGAAACATAATGAAGAATAGCAAAAAGAATCTCACACATTTATCTATCTCACAACAAAACACAAGCAAACCAGTGCAGGCAGTTAAAAGTTACAAAATCCAAAGGAAGGGAAGTACAATGTTATCCTTCCTCCAGATAAATCAATAATTGTCAATGCAACTGCAAATAACTTATATATATTGTCATGATAAATAGATTTATCGCCTTCGAAAACCCTGTGACCTCTTTCTTGTGATTTCGCCACCATCTCTCCATCTTCCATACCTGTAAGTTAAGTAACCAAATTTTATTACACCCGATATTTAAACCCATTCATCGAAACAGTATTATTGTAACGGTGAATGATCAGATGTGTGTCTTTAAGAGGGTCTTATATAGCATAAATGTAAAAAATAATAATCTAACTAGGAAATCAACAGGGATGCAAAAAAATCTGAACCTACAGAAAATCTAAAATAGCTATACATTTGAATACAAAATCAGAACAATGACTCAAGTGATCAGTAAATTAAACAATATAAATTATCAAATGGGAAACATAAAAATCACATTAAAAAAATAAAAATACAGATCATTTAGTTATATAATTCTATGAAATTTGGCCCAACATGTCAGTGTTTCATCTTGTGAATGACAGACTGGTCATTTAATTAGCCTGCAACTTCATTCAGTTTCTGCAACTATCATTTATTTTATTTGTTTGTTTTCATATAATCTGATAAATTAGAATTATCCCGAATTTGAAATTCAATTCAAATTCACCATCAAAGAACTGAAACCTGAATAACCTGAAACAGTGAAACCTCTATTCAGAAATATAAGACGGTTATGTAATGGTATAATCATGTCTCCAACTACTTCCATTTTCTAAATATAACACCTTATAGAACCTAAGGCTGAACGGTATGGTGACGGAGGGAAGAAAGAAGACGGGGGTGGCGGGATGGGGTGACGGAGCGGCGCCGAGAAGAAAGAGGGGGGCCCACATGCTTTGCTCCGTCCTGGACGTCGAAATTCCGACGGAGAGGACGATGACTGGATCAAGACCGGGGGGGGCAGCATGGAGAGGGGGACGGCGACGAGATGAGGACGGAGCTGGACGGTCCCCATACCGTCCAGCCTAAGATTGTTGATAAAAAGATTGCATGTAACTCACACTTTAAAGAGTCATGAATAATAGATGAGTGGTGGTTATTAATGGTAGTAAATGAACATGTAAACATTTTCAAAAACATTGTGAATATAAATTGACAAAAGAATAATGTAATGATAAGTAAATTTGGATAATAATAAACTTTATATTTAAACTTTTAATAGTAATTAAGTTGAATGGTGTCCAGCCCGAAAGCACCATCAGGAAAGAGGGCCACCTCACACCAAATCGCTCCAAGTCGAACATGAGCTCGGGAATAAGGTTGGAGAATCAGGAAGTACTTCCCGATTGAACCAAGCGCTGGTGAGAGCCCGGGAATTCAAGCGGTGAAAAGGAGTGCAGAGGTACGCACGGGAACATAGCCCCCTCCATGCGGGAACTACAACTTTTATTACTCAGAGGGCTTTTTCCCATGCCAAATATCGACTAAACCTTTGTCTTGCTTAAAATCATATTATAAATTTGTGTTTACTTTTAACCTGTAAAAAGGTTAAAATTATATATAGCTGGTGTGATTTGTCAAAACTCCAAAGTTATCTAACCTATATTTGTAAAAAAAAAATTTTAATATTACAAAGCACGAGCAGCTATTTATATAATTTAATCAAAAAATACTAAAAAACATAAACAAAAACTCCTAACTTTAAAACGGAGCATGTTTGCAATTCATAAACAAGTCAAGAAGTCGTTACAGGTCTCATTGCGACTACCTTTGCCAAAGACGAAAAGGGGTGAAGGATTGGGTTTTTTTTCTTATCCTTTGGTGGTATGCATAAATAGTCCATTTGGTCTGTCAAAGGATACAATTCTTATTTTTTTAAAAATTAAAATATATTTTTACGTAACTAGATCCAAAGATGTTACAAAACAAAAACTATATGTCACAAAGATACAACATTTTTAAGCTAGATGTCCTCTTACTTATAAACTAGACTCGCAATAAATAAATAAATAAATAAATAAATATATACATATGTAAAAATGTTTGGCTTGAAATCGAATCTTTGAAATTGAAAAAAGGAAACACATGCCATGAAACTCACAAGTTACAATGCCAATAAAGGTTTCCCCATCTAACTCGACAAATCCTACTATCCTAGAATAATCTTTTTTGCTTCAATGAAGTATGAGTTGTATATAAACCTTTTGGCTTCAGTAGACTTGAATTTCAAACCAAAATCTATGTTTACATATGTTTATTTGATATAGTGTTATGATTCAATATAAGTTGCATTTTTTTTTAAATGATTAACTCTCAAATGTCACACTAAAAAAATCTACATATAATTACTTGTGTTTAGTTGATCAAGTTATTTCCACTTAACTATAATAAAAACCTCTAAAATGACTTTTTTTTCATTTTCATCGTATATTTCACAACCAATCAAATTATCCGTACCTGCATGGGGTTAACCTATAACTATAAGCTATATCAACCCCCATGTGGATCCCACTATGAAAAAGCAAAAACCCTAAAGGAATATGGTTTTCCGGTGCTCAAAATCGGCCCGGCCCGGCCCATCCCATCCCAACAACACAAATAAATTTCGGGTTCAGTGAAGCATGATACCAATGGCCAATTAAAGTATTAAAAAAGATAGTAAAAAGGACTTAAATGTAAGGAATCTGTCAGGGTTTTAATGTAAGTGGGTTCATGATGATTATGAAGAGTAGAGTGGCTACTTAACACTTAACACCTGTCTTCCCTATCAAACATGCTACAATCATAGGAAACCAGATCTTGAATCCATATACCCAACAAAACAAAACAAATCTGTGATCCAACATTTCTTATCATAGTCAAACTAAATATATTTTGGATCAAGTGACAATATTCACATGCATGTTTTCAACAATGTAAAGATCAGATTTTGTCAAACTGGAATATAGTTATTTTAAATTTCAAGAAAATGAATCATTAGATAGGGGATAAGGGGAAAACCCAGTAAACCACCCGTCCGTAGACACGACGGTGAAATTACGGGTAAAACCCGTTTGGCTTCTTGGCATGAATAGTGACAATTAGATAAAATGCACAGCATTATTAAGTAATTTTGTTGATAAAAAATAATATTTTCCAGTAATCTTGATTTACCTTGCTAGAAATCTTGAAGTTATGATCATTCTTTCATTTTAAAGATATAAATACCAACTTGAATGAAGTCAACTTTTTCTGAACGGCAAACCACTCCTAAATACTCTTATGCCTACACTTTATAGGATTTGAATCATCCACCTCTTGGATTGAGGGGAAGATCCTACCAACACACGATGTCCCTTTGAGGACTTGAATACCCTAGTTGACTAGAATGATGGTCAAAGAAATGAAATTAAATAAATCCCAACTTGAATAAACCCAACTGACGCCCATGGCATTATAGCCTGGTGGTATTTTGGGGGTGGGATAAGCTTTTGGGACCATTAGGTCCTGAGTTCGATTCTACAGATTATTGGGTTTCTTCCTGAATTGGTGTATAGGCATTATATAGCCTAGTGAGAATTGGATATGATCGGCTGGTTCTACAGGTGGCACGATGATAATCCAGTGGTCCGTCAGTGATCCTAATTTACCGTTCAATAAAAAGAATAAACCCAACTGACCCTAGTTGACTAAAATGACCCCAAGGCGATTTTAGCCTAGCGTATCAAGATGTGCAGTAAGGATGTTTCTTCACAAATGGTCGATTGTTCCCGTAATAGATATTGATGTAAATTTAACAATATGTTTAGACGGTGTATGAGTTAGCGATTCTTAAAAAAGTGACACAATAACTTTCTAGGGTTATAAAAGGCCTAAAGAGTTCCATTTCTAGATGCAAGTGCTTGATCTACTTCCATTTAAAAATGCATATGCAGAACATATCCATATAAAAATTTGTCTGTGTAATTATTTATATGCATATGTGCAAAAATATTGCAAGAAATAGAAATTTTTTAAAGAGATTTTACCAGAGACCAAAATGGGAAAGAGGCCAATGCTGCAACTCTCAGTTCTTAGCTTTATCTTTCTGATGATCTACTCCTCCGCCGTAGCTAAGCTGGTACCCGCCTGTCGACTGAAAATGATCAACACCGCTATTCGGAACAATAAAAAACGGAAGATTCGATGACGCTGATCCGTCTATTGCAGATTGTTGAAACCTCTGAAGGTGGTGATGATGAGGCAAAACCGATGACGGTAAATTGGACTGAAGGGTCCCCCTAGTGAAACCACCTGGAGCAACACCACCGGACGACGACGACGGTGACGTCATTGAAAAGTTCAAGTTGTCTTGTTGTTGAAAGAAAGAGAACTGATGCAGGTTATTATTATCACCAGTGGTTATGTTGAACTGTGGCAGTTGAAACAACTGAGTTTGAGTTTGTTGAGGCTGGCGGTTGTAGAAATATTCCATCGGTGAGCGGCCGCCGGTGAGAAGATCTGTGAAAGATGAGTTGTTTGATATATTGTTGGTGTCCATCTGGTTCAAAATACTAACCCTAGTTGAATCTGTTTCTTTCTCTTTCTCCTTTTCCTTTTTCGAAGAGGTCAGTTCTCTCGCTCGTTCTCGAGCTTTGATTCTGTTCTCAGATCGAGACAGCGAGAGCTCTGACCCCTTACTTGTTTCGGAAGTGCTACTACACACAGGCGACTTCGCCTGTGTAGCATTATTATTACTCTCAAGTTGTTGGCAATGATTATCCTGATTTTCTAAATTGGAACCGGTACCGGTACCCGTACCGAGTACCTTCTTCTGGTTACTTGTCTGGTGGTGGTAGTGGAGGTGGTCGGGGATTGAACCGGATATTGGCAGATCGAGAGACGGAAGCTCATCGATAGAGCTAGACGCCGCCTTGAGCAACCACTCTACTGCTTTGCTAGGCTGATCATAGCCTAACCGGTCTTGCAGATCGTAAAACTGGATCGCCGTGCCCACCGACAGACGGACACGGCGGTCCCGAAGTCCTTTTGATGTCAAAACCTTACTGTGTCTATCTTTTCCTCCTGAAGCCCTAGAAACCCTAACTATTCTAGAGGAAGGCCATCCACAGAAGCGCGCAACGCCATCAACACCGCCTACCACCACATCAATTCCTCCACCTACACCGGCACCAGTAGCACCACCACCACCACCGCCGCCGCCGTCATCTACGTGGTTTTGTACCTCAAAGTTCCCTACTCTAGTAGCTATTTTTTGTGGATTTGTAGAAGTTTCAGTAGTTGTAGTACTACCATTAGAAGAAACCCTTTGGAATTTACTCACCTGTCTTTGAAATTCATCCACCTCCATGCCCAGCTTTCATACCTTGCTTCAACAAACAAAAAAAAAAAATCAAACCAAACACAGCCCCAAATATCTTATCTAGAGAGAGAAGTTTAGAGAGAGAAAGTAGGGGTAAATATATATTTAGAGAGAGAGAGAGAGGAAGGGGAGTATTGATGTGTGTGAGGAGGAGTGGTGGGTGTCAACTTATTGTCCTTGTCCTTTGTATTGATGACTGGTTTGGCTTTTGTAGTGAATTATAGAGACACAGGCATACATAGATACAAGTGATGTGTATGTATCTATGTATTGTAGAAACAGGCCGGAATATGTCAGATGGGAAGCGCCGTTTAAAGCTTATTGCTTTTTCCTCATAAAGCAAAGCCTGTAAAGTTTATCACTCAGAAAGAAAGCTGGAATCGAAAAACAAGAATAACAAAATCAAAAGGTAGGATTCACATCTTTTTTTCATTTGCTATATTATTACTTTTATTGGATACTAATAATAACACATGGAAAAAACTTATTTTTACACAGTGTATACGGAACGTATACCTTTATACGGCCCGTATACATCATATGAAAATAAGTTACCTGGTCGTATACAATGTATACGATTATTGTATACGGGCTGTATAATCTTATACGGCTTGTATTCCTCGAAAATGGGATTTGTTTCAAAGTAAAGAAAGTCAACTACATGACGTAAGCTATCAACGTGGGGAAGGGTACAGAAAAGGTAAAAGATGAGATTTGTTTCAAAGTAAAACAATTGCTTACTTCGGTATGTCAAAGGGGCAAGTTTACTTTAGATTCAGATTCAGGAAGCAGATGTATTGATAACTTTCACTGTTTGTTTGTTTCAAGTTTTGATAATTTGTAACGATGTATTGATATGATTAATTGAATTAAATGCATGTATGGACTCAAGATAAAGCAATTGGTATGTGTTCATATCAGCGTTGTTTATCACCCTGTGTGAGCATTGGAAGCTCGACAAACAGTCTTGCAATTACTTCTTAGGGTAAAAAATGGTAAAAAACGATTATATCTTGGACGTGGTTTAATCTCTTTAATTCCCGCACCGCAAGCCTCCAAGTCTTCCCGTCACAATCGCAAGAACAACAACAACAACAAGAAGAACTGTGCTGTCACCGCCGCTCCACTCAATGCTGTCCCTGCCCTACCCCATAACCAGAACCGCCAGGTAGCAGCACCAGTGACCAATGCACCGCCTGCAAAGCGTGCATATACTGGTCCTCACCCACTATGCCCTACCTGTACTTACCATCATCTTGTTGGGATCGCATGTTAATGTGCGTGTAGCGTGATATGTTTTTATATATATTTTAAGCCATTTTTAACGCTTTGGTCAAGTTTTAAATTTATAAAACACGATATTTTACTAACACTAAACACACATATGGGCAAGTGCACCCATCGTGAGCGTAGTATAGCGTTGGTAAGATACCGAGGTCGTCCAAGGACACAAGAGCTTTTAGTACCGGTTTATCCTCAACGTCTAATCAAATAAAAAATTTAGAAAAAGTTTTAAACATGAAAATAAAAACTAAAAATACTGAAAATAAAAATAAAATAAAAAAAACGGATAGACAAGATGAATCACTTGGATCCGACTCGCCTTTAGTGTAACCTTTGATGATTTCCGCACTTTTGCACTTTTTAAGAGATTATCTTAGTTATAGCAGTAGGCCCCTCTTTTGAAGGTGACGTTACACTCAACCCAGTAGTTTGAGTCAGCAAGGATACAATCCTAAAGGGTCGGAATATTGAAAGATAATTATTTAAGTTATTAATGCGTAATGTGGTAGGCCCCTCTTTTGAAGGTGACGTTACCCTCGGCTAAGTGGTTTGAGTCAGCAGGGATACAATCCCAAGTAGCCGGGTTAATGTATTAATAGTAGTTTACATATGAGGGGATCAAGCTATTAGCACCCCCGCCATCCAATACTAGTGGGTATTGAAGGAGGTCCTAGTAAGCTTGACCCAGGTCCTTGCAGGATGTATACACTGAACAAGGCAAGAACCTTACCATACCAAACCATTCCCTTAACCCCCGACCAGGTAGCCAACATATCTCTATATAGATCGTAGAGATATGAATGGTGTAAATCTTTTATTTTATATAGACAGTAAAATAATGCCAAGACACTACGGACAAATGATAAGAAAGTTTCACCTTCAACATAAGAAACTAGTTATTAAAGTCATTAATACAAAACCAAATAAAAAGTGCGAAAATATTAAAAAACAAAAATATTACACTAAATGCTTGTCTTCACCAAGTGATGTAAGAGAATTAGGCAAACATGGCCTTTGATTGTCAAGAACTCTTACTATCAATCTTGGATCCCGAGACTACTACACACACTCTAAGATGGATGGTGGATGATGGTGGTGGATATGGGTTGTGATGGTGGTGGAGTGTGGGTGAAGTGGGAGAGAGGTGGTTTGCCAAGGGATGTCATTGAAGTGAACCAAGCACCTCTATTTATAGCCTGCACAGAAGCCCGGACACGGCCCCGTGTTCATTGAACACGGCCCCGTGTCCACCCACTTTCTCTTTCTTCATTAATTGTAATTTGTCTGCATTAGCTCCACACGCCCCCGTGTCCGCTAGGCACGGCCCCGTGTGTAGAAGCGTATCTGTACTATCAAGATTTGCTTGGATTCTGCGAATCTTAGCGTTGACCACAGCCGTGTTGAGCTGGGCATGCCCCCGTGTCGGGAATAGAAGCTTCTATAACTTTGTCTTTTCTGCAGACACCTGGACACGCCCCCGTGTCCGCTGGGCACGGGGCCGTGTGCAGCCTTCTGTTTACTTGTTTTTGCTTGGGAAGATGCTGTCGAGGGGTCGGGCATGCCACGTTTATTCCTTTTCTTGTAATTATGTTAGATTTTGCTGCATTTTTGCTTCTTTTGTTCATTTACGCTCTTTTAATCCGGAAAATACAAAAGGAAGACAAAAGCACACTTTTTCCAACATTAGTACTAAAAAAGGGTTAGTTTTATGCCTTATTTGATGTAATTTATATGTTGCATTTTACACACATCACATGTCGATTTTGTGTGCACTACAACCTGTACGGCCACTTTACTGCCAACTGTCGTACTGGTCCCCGCCAAGCTCAAGCTCAAGTCCAAGCTCCTGCTCTACCAGCTCTTCAGGGACAACAAGCAGCTCCTGCTCCCGCTGCTCACGCAAGAGCCTGCTATGCGTGTGGTGATCCCAGCCACTTCGCAAATGTCTACTCGAACAGAGTGGTGAAGCAAGAGCCACAACAACAGCCAGCGCAGCAACAACACCCACAACAACAGCCCAGCAGCAGCAACAGCCATCTCAGCAAGTAGCTCGTGGGCGAGTCTTCAACATCAACGCCCGTCAAGCTCAGGCAGACAATAACGTGGTTAATGGTACGTTTCTTGTAAATGGTATATATGCTTCGTGTTTGTTTGATATTGGAGCCGATAACTGTTTTGTATTGTTCGAATTCGAAAGGCTCCTAAATCGTAAACGCATTAACCTCCCAACGACCTTCGATGTAGAAGTTACCACTGGAAGAACCGTCACTGTTAAGTCCGTTCTACGTGATTATACTCTTTAACTCAACAGTCACGTTTTCCCAATCAACCTCATCCCGATGCAGCTCGGTAGTTTTGACATCATAGTAGGCATGGATTTCCTTCAGGAAAATCACACTGAAATTGTTTGTTTCGATAAAATGATTCATTTCTCTCTCGCAAACGGCGACCAATTGTGTGTCTATGGCGAAGTCGCTTCGAAGAAACTACAACTCATGTCGTGTGTCCAAGCTAGCAAGTATCTACGCAAGGAATACCAAGCTTTCTTGGCACACATCGTAGTAGCGAAGAAGGAAAAGAAAGAGAAGATAATGGAAAAGGTGCCTGTTGTTCGTGATTTTCCTAACGTCTTTCCTGATAATTTACCTGGTCTACCGCCAACTCGTGATATCGATTTTCGAATTGACCTCCTTCCTGGAGCAAACCCTGTCGCCAGAGCGCCTTATCGTCTCGCACCATCCGAAATGCGCGAACTCTCGAGTCAGCTCCAGGAATTGCTTAATAAAGGCTTTATTCGCCCTAGCACCTCTCCTTGGGGCGCACCTGTCCTTTTTGTCAAAAAGAAGGACGGATCGTTCCGGATGTGCATCGACTACAGGTAATTGAATAAGCTTACCATCAAGAATCGCTATCCCTTGCCTCGAATCGATGATTTTTTTGATCAGTTACAAGGTGCTACCTGTTTCTCAAATATTGATTTACGCTCAGGCTGTCACCAGTTACGAATTCAGGAGGAAGATATACCTAAAACCGCTTTTCGAACCCGATACAGTCACTACGAGTTTGTTGTTATGCCCTTTAGATTAACCAACGCACCCGCGGTTTTCATGGATCTGATGAATCGTGTGTGTAAACCCTTTCTTGACCGCTTCATCATCGTGTTTATCGATGATATCCTGATCTATTCAAAGTCGAAAACCGAACACGCGCAACATCTACGTTTGGTTCTCGAACTACTCCAGGGGAATCGACTCTATGCCAAGTTCTCTAAGTGTGAATTCTGGCTGGAGGAGGTTCAATTCCTCGGTCACATCGTTAATAGTCAAGGTATTCACGTCGATCCCACAAAGATTGAAGCTGTTAAGAGCTGGATTACACCAAAGAACCCGTCTGAAGTCCGTTCTTTTCTCGGACTAGTGGGCTATTACCGCCGATTTATCAAAGGATTCTCTAAAATCGTTGTGCCACTTACCTCTCTTACGCACAAATAAAACCTTTTGTTTGGGGAACCGAACAAGAGGTAGCCTTTCAAACTCTCAAGCATATACTCTGCAACGCTCTTGTGCTTACCTTACCTGACGGAAACGACGACTTCATAGTCTACTGCGATGCCTCCAACCTCGGTCTCGGTTGCCTTCTCATGCAACGGGACAAGGTTATCGCGTACGCCTCTCGTCCGCTCAAGATCCACGAGAAGAACTATACAACCCACGATCTCGAGCTAGGTGCAGTTGTTTTTGCGTAAAAGATTTGGTGACACTACCTTTACGGTACCAAGTGTACGGTCTACACCGACCACAAGAGCCTGCAACATATCTTGATCCAGAAAGAATTGAATATGCGCCATCGCCGATGGGTTGAACTTCTCAACGATTACGACTGTGAGATTCGTTACCATCCAGGCAAAGCAAAT
This sequence comes from Helianthus tuberosus, assembly GCA_030545235.1. Lineage (NCBI taxonomy): Eukaryota > Viridiplantae > Streptophyta > Magnoliopsida > Asterales > Asteraceae > Helianthus > Helianthus tuberosus. Next base: position 170,745,365 of record CM060448.1, on the reverse strand, counting down.
CTCATTGCCGATGCTCTTAGTCGACGAAGCTATTTGCATAGCATTTGTAATACTCAAGCCCAGCACAATCTTGAAGCTCTAATCTGTGACGCTTAACATGCTTGTTTTACCGAACGCACCTTGAAAAAAGAAAGGATCATCAATAACGGCGAACAACTAGTGAACAAATCGAATGGTATATTCCACTATCTAGACCGAATTTGGATTCCCAAATGCACTAACCTACGAGAGATTCTGCTAAACGAATGTAACACCTCGTAAAATCACGACCAATATAATAAAGACACGTGTCATGGACTTTAAACGTGTAATGGATTGACCTGGAGGGACTAAAATTGTCAAACAATGTAAATATGTTAGTAAAAGGATTCAAAGTGTCAACATGCCAATCTTGTGCCTCTGATTGACCTCACACAACGTTCGTATTCTTTAACGAATAATTTGTCGAACTTAGAAAGTCGTTCGTGCTTAAAATAAGGATCTTACAAAACATAGGGGTTAAAAGTGTCAACATGTTAAATGTTACCTCTGAGTGACCTTTTAACGAGCCCAAAACCATTGTAATAATTTAATATTTCGCTCTCAAGAATATTGGATAATAATTTTATGGAGTTTCGATGTAAACAAGACTTTTCGGGTGGTCTTACAACTAACCGGGAGTTTAACGAAGTTAAGTAATGACCCAAGGCCCTTAATAGTTAACTATGGGGGTCCTAAGTGCAATAAATGGAAGTTAAATAAAGTTAAAATGGACCAGGGACTGAAATTGCAAAGTTTAAAAAGTTTTTACTGGATCAGAAGGTCCTCGCGGCCCGCGTAGCTCTCTAAGAGTCTTACGCGGCCCGCGAGAGAAGCACCAGCAAGCAAAAAAAATGAACAGCTGCATGTTCAGCCTGTTCCACCGCCTTTGCATGCCTGAATTTGATACCAAGGTCTGAGCTAACAGTTTTTCATGCACTAGGGACACCTGGTAACATCTGGGATCAATGTAGGGACATGTGGTTTGATCTTGATGCATCAAAGTTCCTATATAAGACCCTTGTTTTCACTTGTTCAATTGCACACTTTGGTTTTCACTTCAAAACTCTTTCTCTAGAGCTTCCTGGAGTTCAAGAGAGCTTTCTTCTGTTCTAATCTCGTGCTAAGAGTCCCTGTAAGCATTCTTAGCTTCTCTAGTTCAAGTTTTATTAGTTTAATGACCAAAAGTCAAAGCCATCGTAATTAAGCTTTGACTTAGTGATTAATCACTAATGGTCCAGCCATTATTCGAATTGAAAGTGGCTATGAGTTGGTAATTATGTAGGTAATAAACTCTTAAGAGAGCACCTACTGATTATCACTCTAACTTGGTCAATTGTTGGGTCAAACCTATTAATAAAAAGTCAACAGAAGCAATTTTTACAAATTAATTCATAAATGATAATGTAGAAGTTATGGAACATGTTTTAACACTTAAATAACTTGGTAAATAATATAAGAACATGTTTAGACATGTTCAACCCGACAATTCTGAGTTTAGGCTCGGTTCGGAATCGAAAGTCGCAAAAGTGGACTTTTGCTTTAACTTTCAGTTCTGACCTGATTTAGCTTGTTTTAGATATACCTTAAGGTTCCTTTAGGACCATATTATATTTTAGTAAAACCCTCTGAGGTTATGCTACATGGTTCCTTAATAATCTGAATTATTTGCATGTTTCCGTTAAATGCTTAAATTTGTTGACCATAATGCCCTTTTTATATTAAAACGAGATTTTTGAAAATGTGAGTGGAAAAAAACCTTTATTACTAATATTTAAGTATGTCATAAAAGTTTGACATCAGATTGTGGTCTAAAATAGGAGTTATGCTCGATATCGTAAATTGGAAGCTTTTTATTAATTAAACAGCATTTTTGGCATAAAACTATTTAAATCCAAATTTTGACACCAAACTTTCTACCCAAAGTTAAGATATAATATTTAGGGATTTTTGGAAATTTTTGTTAAATTTTAAACTGATCATAACATAGGGTTCTTGCATTGACTCGGTAGTTGACGGTTATGCCCTTTTTGCTAATAAAATGAGTTTTACACATCCTTTACATGTCAAACCTTTTTCTACTGATTTTATATATTAATAAGTTATTTTAAACAGTAAAGGCTGATCAAAATCTCAGATTTCCTTATTAACCCGAATATCGTCAAATACGGACTTTTATGCGATTTAGGCGCATAGTATGGTTTAAAACCATACTTGGCACCTAAAGCTTGTTACCTACTGATGTTATGAATAAATTTTTATACTTTAACAGTAAGTAAAAGTTTTGAATTCAGATTTCCAAATTTGACCTTTATAACATATGTGAAATTACCAAAATGCCCCTACGGTGCATAGTTTGGTCATAAATGATAAATTTCACATATGTATGATATCTTACTGATTTAACTTGTTAAAATAAATATTTTTACTGATTATTTTAGACTAGAACCTCAGATCACTATTTAACCTCTTTTATGAACTTTAAAATGACCAAAATACCCCTACGGGGCATAAATTGGTTTTAAATTCATTTTGGGCATAATGGAAGGTATCCTACTGATATCACAACATATTTAAAGCATATTAACTTGTGGAACCTGTACATGATTCATTTGGTTACCCGTTATGTATTTTCGCGTTCGGTACGGTTTAGGTAAATAGTTTGCATAAATTAACCGAAACGGGTCAAACCTTATCATTTTTGTTTCAAAATCCAAAATGTGTTTAGTTTACCCATTTTATACAAGTCTTCATACTTGTCGGGTCTAAATCACATTCTAATCCGGTCTTCGCTTAATCTTGCGTTTTGAACCGTAAACCTTTCATTAAAACTAACCGGTCTAAGTTAAAACTTAAATAAGACCCGTTAGGAATCTAATAGGTTATTAAAACCTTCGTTCCAGATTAGGAGCCTAGTAAAAACTATTTGTACTTGCTGATTGAAATACGGTTGGGATTAAATTTATAATTTTGCTCAGGTAAATACTTTTAACTTATTTTCCGTTATACGGGGCTTGGGATACGGTATTATAATAATACCGCTTGGTCGGGTATGAAGTCGTATAATCGGAATGTGATTAAAAGATGCATAACCCGTTTTAATCTGTCTTGTTTGATGCAATGCCTTTGGGGGGTTACTGACCATGTCCTGGATATCCTCGGCTCATTCATTAGAAATGGCCATGACTTAAGCACGGGGTGTAGGCATACACCTGATAGTTGCGTATGTAAAAAGGTACCCCACTCATAAGGAAACTTCTTGTGGGTATTATACCAAGTGGTGTGTCTATTAATCTTAACCGGCTCTTCTAACCAGGTCCTAAATGGACGACAAACATGTAAAACTATATACAAGATTATTTTTAAATAATTGTCCCAAGTTATAAAGAATATTTATGCCTTGTGCATTTAAATCAATTTTTATAAACACTTTTCAAAAAGAGCCAGTTAATTGTATTTACTAGTGTAAACTGACGTATTTTTCAAAAAGATTAAGTGCAGGTACTACACGTAATGGGCTGGCTACTCCGAGTGTCAAATAAAGAGTCTTGCAAGCTTTTGATGCTTAAATCTGTTGAACAATATTTCTTTATGTTTTAGATCCGCATGTGGATCCATCTTACAACCCGTTGTATAATATTTTATTGTACTTTCAACTCGGTTTGTAATAATTCACTTTTAGACTTCCGCTGTGCATTAAACTGTGATTATTGACCATGATGATATCAACTACGTCACGATACTCCCCACCGGGCCCACCGGTAATACGTGGAAATATCGGGGTGTGACAGGTTGGTATCAGAGCCAACATTGAGTGAATTAAACACTAGCCTTTTGTGTTTAATCTCAATGACACAGTTTGCACATTCCTTGACCTCCGAGTCTAGGCTAACGACATAGGACTAATCCTAATCTTATTGTTTTCTCTTGTTGGTCTCTTTTATTTGTTTTGACAGGAACAAAAGACAATGCCGCCATGATTCAGGGGAAGAAGTGGACGAGGCAAGGCGCCAATCACTGCTCCAAATGACCACGAGGCCGGGCCGTCACACCGGCGAACTCCTTCAGCAACCATGAGCTCTAGTCCTCAAGAAGACTGGAGAACGTACTTGGAACCCGCGAGGCGTTCTGTCTCGCTTAGCTCTTCGCCCTCGTATCACCACTCCTTTGGGCCACACTCAGAAAATGAGCCCAATGATTCTCACCACTCCTTCATACCGCTGCAACGGTCAAGCTCACAACGGGCTTTTCAGGACCCGACCCCGTACTTTCAAAGTCGGTTTAACCCGGCGAACGTGAGTGAAGAACCAATGGGCGATAACCCATTGGGACCCGAAGACCACTTTCCTGGAGCCCAGGATATGGATATGGATGAGGATCCGGATCTAGATCCAGAACCTGCCGAGCCACCAACTGGGACGCCCACGCATCCCATAGAGATTTCTGACGGATCATATTTTCATGGTTCGCCATACAGGGGCCCAGTCAGTTTTGCCGAAAGGTGGGCCACATACCACTGGGAGTACACTCCTTCTTTCAACCCACCTCAACAGCAGCAGCAGGATCCCTCTGAGGATTCGCGTTTCCAGGCGGTCATGCCACCGCCACCACCACCGCTAGAGCAGCAACTGCCTCCGGAACCACCGAGGCGAAGGAGAACAGGTGCACGGATGTCCGTGCGAAGAGGGGATTTTCACTTCAGCACCCCTCAACACTCCAGTGGCAGCCACTACCCGCCACTGTACGAAGACCGCATATGGGTGGGCCTCACCCAGTTTCAGAAGTCGACTCTGTGCCAGTCGCACCACCACCACACATGGGTTATAATAACCCAATTGCTTCATACGCCGGTGCAGCGGTGTATAACCCTTTTGAGCAGCCAGCTTACCCTGGCTACAACTACTACAATGCCCCTGTCGTCGACCCGTACCTCGAGGCGGCCAACTACAATGCTCTTCACCCTGAAGGACCTTTCGCAGCTTCATACCAGTCTGGGTACCAAGCATATGGGTATCAATACCCACCACCTCCTCAACCTCCACAGCAGCTGCCGCCACAGCCGCCACTGATCCAACCACAGCAGCAGCAGGAAATTCTTCAGAGGTTGAACCAGGTGGAACGAGAGGTTCAGGAAGAGCGTAGAAGCCGTCGGGGGCTACTTAAGGGTTTGGCAGACTTAATCAAGGGGAAGAAGAAGAGGGATTACTGAAATTCCTTGTTTATTTGTTTTGTAATTTTTAATTTCAATCAAGTCCCTGCGTGGAAAATTTTTATTTATGTAATAGGTCCCTGCGAGGACTAGTAATTCTTATTTTAGTCCCTATGTGGACAATGTATTTCTTTAAAGTCCCGTTTAGGGCAATTATGTACTTCTTTTAAATTTATTGGAATGTTTTATTTAAATTTCACTTGTCATCATATGCATGAATATAATATATGAAATAAATCAAAATATCATTCCTTTTTGCAATTGATCTGCCTTTAAATATTAAAAAGAATCTTAAAAGGTATAACCTAGCCTAAATGTCATTATAGACCTGGCCATGATGGTAAAACCTATTTAAAAAGATTCAAATCCTTGTTAACATCTGAAAACATGTTAGCACTCCTGGCAGATGTGATTCAGTAAAGTCACACATGTCATCCTTATATTGGATTCTTCCAAATTCCTTATTTAACCTAATGATCTATAAATCATGGGTTCAAATCATCAATTAAGATGATCATATATTAAACATCCATTAGTGATGAAGTGCCTACAGGCCATTATAATTATCAAATAAGACAAAAGACAGTTGTAGTCTACGACTCCCTGTCAATAAAAGGTAATGAACTACGTTTAAACCTTAATGCCTCGATCTTCTAAGATCATGGCTTATAATTTTAAAACTGTCCTTATGACTAGGCCTTATGTGCCATTAATAATACCCTTAATGTTTTATAACTAGGGATTAATTATAACAAAAAGTTTAAAATAAAAGCTTGATTAACAAATTAACCAATATGGTTTATATTACCATGGTTAATAAATCATCGAAAATGATGATTCCATAATAACCTCTGAATAAAATATTGTCAATTGTTTTGTAGCAATCAAGCTACATGGCTGAATCAGAGGAGATTAACAGTCACCCGAGAGAGAATAATGATACCACCAAAATTAATGTAGCTGGTGCAGATCTTCAGGAATTGATAGACAATGTTGTTACTAGGGCACTTGACAGACAGTTCAGGGAATCAAGTGGTACACGCTCTAAGACTCAATCTGTGGCTCATAGTAAGCCCCCTTCTAAAACACACGAGTCGAAGAAGAACGATGTCACTGGTCAAATCAGAAAAGTATCCCGTCTAAGAAGATTGTGCTCAATCAAGAGCCACGTGTTAAGACCTGCTCTTACAAATACTTCATCTCCTGCAAGCCCAAAGACTTCACAGGGGAGAAAGGAGCCATCGATTGTATGACCTGGCTCGATGAAATGGATACAGTGGTTGATATTAGTGGTTGTGCAGAGCAGGACATTGTGAAGTTTGTTTCACAATCTTTTAAAGGAGAAGCTTTATCTTGGTGGAGGTCCCTAATCCAAGCTACAGGTAAGATCCCGTTGTATAATCAGACTTGGGATCAGTTTGTTGCTCTAATCAAAGAAAATTTATGTGCTCAACATGAAGTTGAGAAAATTGAGACTGACTTCTTGACCTTGGTCATGAAGAACTTAGATTGTCAGGCGTATCTTACGAGTTTCAACACCATGTCTCGATTGGTTCCTTACTTGGTCACACAGGAACCAAAACGCATAGCTCATTTTATTGGAGGTTTAGCTCCGGAAATCAAAGCAAGTGTGAAGGCATCTAGACCTACTACCTTTAGGTCAGTGGCCGATCTGTCCTTATCTCTAACCCTCGATGCGGTCAGGCAGAGATAGCTTAAGAATACCGATGAAGGAAAAAAGAAACGTGAGGATGTGAACTCACGTCGATCTGATAAGAAATATAAAGGGAACTCTGAGCATAAGAAGAGTTCAGGATTCCGAAAGCATAGCCAGCAGATGGGTGAGAAACCCAAATGCAAAACCTGCCATAAGCATCACTTTGGGAAATGCAGGTTGGAATCGAAATCGCAGTCACAATCAAAGACTTTTGGATGTGGGATCTGCAAGTCCAAGGAACATAAGACCTTGGATTGCAAGAAGTTAAAAGATGCGACTTGTTACAATTGTAACGAGAAGGGGCATATCAAGACTAACTGCCCAAAATATGCGAAGAAGCCTGAGGAGGCTAAAAAGACCAACGCTCGGGTCTTTCAGATGAATGCTCAAGAGGCTATTCAGAACGACAATGTGATAACAGGTATCTTTCTTATCAATGATGTTTATGCTAGAGTGTTGTTTGATTCGGATGCAGACAAGTCTTTTGTAGACAATAAGTTTTGTAAACTGTTAAATCTGTCTGTTAAGACTCTAAGCATAAAGTATGAAGTAGAATTGGTCGATGGTACTATAGAGACTGCTTCAACCATTCTAGATGGATGTTTTATATCCATTAGGAATCACTCTTTTCCGCTATCATTGCTTCCGTTGAAATTAGCGGGATTCGATATAGTGATAGGCATGGATTGGTTATCTCATAACCAAGCCCAAATTGTGTGTGATAAGAAGCAAGTAGTTATCAAGACTCCTTGTGGTGAGCCACTTACAATTCAAGGAGATACTCAGTATGGATTGCCTAAACAAGTGTCTATGCTTAAGGCATCAAGGTGTATGAAGAAAGGATGTGTCATTTATATGGCATAGGTTACCATTGATGAACCCAAGCCCAAGATTGAAGACATCCCCGTTATTTCTAAATATCCAGACGTTTTTCCTAAAGAACTACCTGGTTTACCTCCAGATAGGCAAGTAGAATTCAGAATCGATGTCATTCCTGGAGCAGCACCAATTGCAAGAGCACCTTACCGATTGGCACTAACTGAGATGAAAGAGTTAAGAACACAGTTGGATGATTTGTTGGCAAAGGGTTTTATTCGACCTAGTTCATTCCCTTGGGGAGCACCGATTCTGTTTATGAAGAAGAAAGATGGCTCGATGCGTCTATGCATCGATTATCGTGAACTAAACAAGGTTACAATCAAGAACATATATCCATTATCCAGGATCGATGATCTGTTCGATCAACTGCAAGGGGCAAGTTATTTCTCCAAGATTGATTTAAGATCAGGTTACCTCCAGTTGAAGGTCAGAGTCGAAGATGTGCATAAGACTGCATTCAGAACTCGATATGGTTACTATGAGTTCTTAGTGATGCCTTTTGGGCTCACTAATGCACCTGCAGCATTCATGGATCTCATGAATCGCGTCTGCAAGCCGTATTTGGACAAGTTTGTCATTGTCTTTATTGATGACATTCTTATTTACTCAAAGAATCAAGCCGATCATGAAAGACATCTCCTGTGTATTCTTAAACTTCTAAAGCAAGAGAAACTCTATGCCAAGTTTTCTAAATGTGAGTTTTGGCTACGAGAAGTCCAATTTCTTGGACATGTAGTGAGTGAGCGTGGTATCCAGGTGGATCCCGCTAAAATTGAAGCGATTATGAATTGGCAAGAACCTAAGACTCCTACAGAGATACGCAGCTTCTTGGGTCTAGCAGGATACTATAGGCGTTTCATTGAAAATTTTTCAAGGATTGCTGCGCCCCTAACTTCGTTGACTCGCAAGAATGTAAAGTTTAATTGGGGTCCCAAGCAGCAAGAATCCTTTGATATTCTTAAGCAGAAATTGAGCAATGCTCCAGTGTTGACATTGCCTGAAGGGATTGAAGAATTTGTGGTTTATTGCACACAGGTATGGGTTGTGTGCTCATGTAGAAAGGCAAGGTTATTGCCTATGCTTCCCATCAGTTAAAGGTGCACGAAAAGAACTACACCACCCATGATTTGGAATTGGGTGCCATTGCATTTTCACTAAAGCTTTGGAGGCATTACTTATATGGAACCAAGTGTGTGATCTATTCTGATCATAAGAGCCTTCAACATCTGTTTAATCAGAAGGATCTTAACATGAGACAGCGTCGATGGATGGAGACACTGAATGATTATGATTATGAAATACGGTATCATCCTGGCAAGGCAAATGTAGTTACTGATGCCTTGAGCAGAAAGGAAAGGGTTAAGCCCATTAGAATCAATGCCAAGAGCATTGAATTGAAGAACAGCTTGAATGAAAGGTTGTTAGCCGCTCAAAAGGAAGCTGTATTAGAAGCTAATTATCCAAATGAGAAGTTAGGAGTGACTGCCTATCAATTGTCGTATGGCAAAGATGGAATCCTAAGGTTGAATGGTCGAAAATAGGTTCCAATTTATGGAGGACTTCTAGATGTGATTCTTCAAGAAGCGCATAGTTCTAAATATTCAGTTCATCCTGGTAGTGATAAGATGTACCAGGATTTAAAGGCAAATTATTGGTGGATAGGTTTGAAGAAATCTATAGCTTCTTATGTGGCTAAATGCTTGACATGTGCGCAGGTTAAGGCCGAGCATCAGAAACCGTCAGGTTTGCTACAATAGCCTAAACTTCCCACTTGGAAATGGGAAATGGTAACTATGGATTTTATCACTAAGTTACCAAAGACAAAACATGGGAATGATACTATTTGGGTTATAGCCGATAGATTGACCAAATCAGCCCACTTCTTGCCTATTAAAGAAACTCACAGCTCCGACAAGTTAGCTCAGCTGTACGTGGATGAGATTGTATCTCTTCACGGAGTGCCAGTGTCTATTATCTCTGATAGGGATACAAGATACACATCGCATTTTTGGAAAAGCTTTCAGCAATCATTAGGCACTCGTTTAAACTTCAGCACTGCTTATCATCCTCAGACGGATGGTCAAAGCCAGTGTACGATTCAAATGCTTGAGGATATGTTACGAGCTTGTGTTATTGACTTAGGAGGAAGTTGGGATGACCATCTTCCATTAATTGAATTTTTGTACAATAATAGCTATCATACGAGTATTCAAGCAGCACCTTTCGAAGCTTTGTACGGAAGAAAGTGTAGAATGCCAGTTTGTTGGGCGGAAGTTGGAGATGTCCAACTATCAGGACCTGATATAGTCCTGGAGACGACGGACAAGATTGTCCAAATCCGTGATCGTCTGTAAGCTGCCAGGGACAGGCAGAAAATGTGACAACTCGAGTTTCCGACATTCTTTATTCGCATTCATTGCACGTTGATTTTGACTGTCTAGTTGTTTGACTCGCCTGATTTGTAACGATACACTTTGTGTGATAATAAAAGTATTATGTTTGCTTGGTTATGTGTTGATATTATAGCATGAGACTTAGTGTATTTGAAATAACATAAACTACTGAACATATGAAACAACTCGACGAAACAGGGTTGTGATTCGCCATGAACACACCCGACGAAACAAGGCTGTTTCGCCAAACTCATCTCGACGAAACAGACTGTTTCGCCGGCCCAGTTTCGCCAAAAGCCCAGTACGGCCCAGAACGTTATTTCGTGAATATTTACGTGAAACGGGTTTAGTTTCACAAGTTAGGCAATCAGGAAACCCTAGAACACTCTCCCTTTTTGTGCGACGGCAACAACCATCGTTTACCATCATTCCTAGCTCTTGAATCCGTGTTTGTTCATCTCTAATCGGTTAGTATGTGTTCGTTAATCGGTTTCTTGATTCTGTATCATCTCGCTTCATGTTTGTTTGAATAACTGATGCGTGTACTGCTGTGATTATAAGTATGATGACGATATAGATTTTTATATGTATGTTGTAGTGGGATGTATACAATTCTATGCGAAACTGAATATGATCGAATGCTCGGTTCTGAATGTTGTTAATATGATTTGATTCTGAATGCAAGTTAGCATCTTGATAGGGTTTGATGATATGATGTTGTATATTGATATGTAAAACACATAAACTAGGGTTTATGCTAGACGATAATTCTTGGATGATTGAGTTATGATGATTTTTACATGCACATTGACCTTCATATGATTTCTGCTATTGATGACGGCTGCTAGAATGATTAGGGTTATGTGTTATTCGTTTCTGATGTAACTGATGTCTGCGAAACAGACCTTCGACGAAACAGAACTCTCGGCGAAACAGAATGTGTTTCGCCAAGAGTCTTCGACGAATTAGAAGTTTTGTTTCGCCGAAGGAGACCTCGACGAAACAGACGTGTTTCGCCAAAGCATGTGTTTCGTCAATATTGTGTTTCGCCGACTATTGTGTTTCGCCAACTATTGTGTTTCGCCAACTTATGTGTTTCGCCATATATGTGTTTCGCCGAGCTGTGCTGTAACTTGAGTTAATTTTGTTAATTGTTAACTGGAATAATTAACTGCTGTTAGACGTTGAACATAACTTGTATGATTGTGATTATGTGTTACATGCTTATACGTGAACAACTGGAACACAAACTGATTAAGTGTACGTGCATACTCTAGGACGTGATTGATTTACTTTGAGCACATACTTAGCATACCGAGCAAACCAAGGTGAGTTCACACTCTTACCAAGGCATGGGATTCCCCAGTTGGGTTGGGAATGGGATTGAATGATTACCTGTACTTAGATTAACACTAGACTATTTACCACGGTCCTCGGATTGGGAAGGATGCCTGTGCCAAATTCTACGCAAAGCCTACGTACTGTCCTCGGATTGGGAAGGACACCAGCACTAAACCTACGTAAAACCTACGTACTACCGTCCTCGGATTGGGAAGGACGCCAGTGCTAAACCTACGTACTACCGTCCTCGGATTGGGAAGGACGCCAGCGCTAAACCTACGTACCCGCTACGTACTGTCCTCGGTTGGGAAGGGCACTTACATAAAACCTGCGTAAACCTATACTTACTACTATCCTCGGATTGGGAAGGATACTTATGATTACGAATAGTCTAGGGGATATATAACATGGGAAGCCCCCACCAATAGAACGTACTATCGGCCCAGTAGAGCCACATGTTACATACGAACTTACTATTACGCATTTACTTTCTGTGAACTCGCTCAACTAGTTGTTGATCCTCTGTTACATGCCTTGCAGGACCTTAGGTACTTATGGAGCTTGCACGGGAGGCGTAGTCGTTGTGGGCAAGGATCTTGAATACTTGTTTAGACTTTATGACATTTCATACTTTATTATGTTGGGTTTAATTATGCGCTTCCGCTATACAGTGATAACATACTTATGTTTTGGAACACCTCTCATATGGATTGTTTGGAATTAAATTGCAATTACATTTACTTTATACATTGTTCTATATGATTGGTGGCTTGATCCTGGTCAGTCACGCCTCCAAGCGGTGATACTCCGCGTGTGGATTTTGGGGGTGTGACAGATTGGTATAAGAGCCATTGGTTATAGAGAACTTGGTTTTAATATGGGGAAAACGTTTTTATTAAAACCAGACTATAACCAGAACAGTGCTCTCAACGATCCACAACGACGCTTCGCTCCACGTGCAAGACTCGACATCCTAGGTAATAAGGTTTATGTTTATTGCCTACATACTAGAATTACATAGAACTTTGCTCGTGGTATGCTTAGATTACATTGCTCACTATTTGTTATTGCATGAGGACACTTGTGTGCTTACTCTCTTCTGTCATCGCACTATTCGCGAACCTATCTCACTTACGTTAACTTTACTATGAAGATCATGTCTGGACGTATCAACATGACCCAGGACCAGTTGACGGCCCTCATTAACGAACGAGTTACTGCGGCAGTTGCAGCCGCACAAGCAGGAGGTATACCCTGCAGTTACAACTCACATTAGGATCCTTAGATCCTACATTCCTAAATCAACTCTCGTGTTTAAACTTGTCCTAATTCTTTTACACAACAGGTCAAGCACCTGTTTGCACTTTCAAGACTTTCATGGACTGTCGTCCATCCACTTTCAGCGGCACTGAAGGAGCCGTAGGTCTCCTGCACTGGTTTGAAAAGATAGAGTCTGTGTTTGAGATGTGTGAATGCCCTGAGGCACGCAGGGTGAAGTATGCTACCGGTACCCTCGAGGGTTTAGCCCTCACATGGTGGAAAGCACAGGTCCAAATACTGGGGTTGGTTGCTGCTAACGCCACCCCATGGAACAATTTCAAAGAGATGATCAAGGAGGAATACTGCAGTCGAGATGATATTCATAAGCTGGAAGTCGAGTTTTTCAACCTCAAGATGACGGGGTCTGAGATCGAAGCGTATACCAAGAGATCGAATGAGCTTGCTTTACTGTGTCCTACTCTGGTGGACAAGCGTATTGAACTTTATCTTAAGGGTCTGGTGCCAGAGATCCAGAGTCATGTGACTTCAGCAAATCATGCCACTTACCAGCAGGTTGTTCAGTTGGCTCACCGTCTCACTGATCAAGCGGTGGAGCAGAACCGGTTGCCCAAACGCATCAACGCTACCCCTACAGCTACTACTTCGGTTACTCCTGCTACTCCCAGTGACAGCAAGCGAAAATGGGAGGGGGATTCCAGCAAGGGATCAGCTTCAGTTCAGCCCCAAGTTCAGCAACGAAAGACTGACAACTACCAGAGCCCTAGTCAGCACTCTTCGGGCAGTCACAAGCAGGGTGGTTATCGAGGGAACCTCCCAAAGTGCAACATCTGCAACAAGCACCACAATGGCCAGTGTAACAGGGGTCGTTGTCAAAGGTGTTTCAGGACGGGCCATGAGGCCAAGGATTGTAGGAGCCCACAGCCTGTAAACCAGAATCAGCCGCAGCAGCAAGCACGGCAGAATCAGCAACAGGGCAACAAAGGATGTTTTCAGTGTGGCGCCGAAGGTCACTTCAAAAGACACTGCCCTCAGCTAAACCGAAACCAGAACAACAACAACAACCAGGGCAATGGGAACAACAACAACGGTGGGGACAATAACAACAATGGTGCTAGAGGCCGTATGTTTGTGATCGGTCAGGGTGATGCCAGGAATGATCCCAACGTGGTTATGGGTAAGTTTCTTCTTGACGACTTTTATGTTACTGTACTATTTGATTCTGGTGCGGATACTAGTTACATGTCTTTAAAAGCTAGTGAAATGTTGAAACGTGCCCCAACTCTCCTAAACACCAAACATGTCGTAGAGTTAGCTAACGGTAAAAGTTTAGAAGCCACACACATAGTTAAAGGGTGTAATCTTATCCTCGCTGGTCAGACTTTCTCCATCGATCTCATTCCTATAACCTTGGGTAGCTTTGACGTCGTCATTGGCATGGATTGGTTATCCCAACAACAAGCGGAGATCTTATGCAAAGAAAAGGTTATTCGCATTCCTCGTTCTGGCAAAGAACCCCTCGAAGTTCAAGGCGACAAGAGTGGTGTCGTGAGTGGTATTATCTCCTTTTTGAAGGCTCAGAAGTGTTTGCGCAAGGGGCACACTGCTATATTGGCCCTCGTTACAGATACCTCGAAGAAAGAGAGAAAGATTGAAGATATTCCTGTAGTACGTGACTTTCCTCAAGTGTTCCCTGAGGAATTACCTGGGTTACCGCCTCATCGTCAAGTCGAATTCCAGATCGAGCTCGCTCCAGGAGCAGCACCCATAGCTCGAGCACCTTATCGTCTAGCTCCAACTGAATTAGAAGAACTGTCAAAGCAGCTACAAGAACTCTTGGAAAAGGGTTTTATACGTCCCAGCTCTTCTCCTTGGGGAGCTCCAGTGTTATTCGTAAAGAAGAAAGACGGTACGTTCAGGATGTGTATAGACTACCGTGAACTCAACAAGGTGACGATCAAGAATCGTTATCCTCTTCCACGCATTGACGATTTATTCGACCAGTTGCAAGGGTCGAGCTATTACTCGAAGATTGATCTAAGGTCAGGGTATCATCAACTGAGAGTCCGGGATGAGGACGTCTCCAAGACAGCGTTTAGAACACGCTACGGCCACTACGAGTTTCTGGTCATGCCTTTCGGGTTAACGAACGCGCCTGCGGTCTTCATGGATCTTATGAACAGAGTGTGCAAACCCTATCTCGACAAATTCGTCATTGTTTTCATCGACGACATCCTGATTTATTCGAAAAGTCAGGAGGAACACGAGCAGCACTTACGACTTATACTGGAACTTCTACGAACGGAACAGTTATACGCTAAGTTTTCCAAATGTGACTTCTGGCTTCGTGAAGTCCACTTCTTAGGCCACGTAGTAAACAAAGATGGGATCCATGTCGACCCATCCAAGGTAGATTCGATCAAGAATTGGCCTGCACCTCGCACACCAACCGAAATACGCCAATTCTTGGGTTTGGCGGGTTATTACAGGAGGTTCATCAAAGACTTCTCAAAGATTGCTCAGCCACTTACACTACTGACGCAGAAGGGTGTTGTTTATCGTTGGGGTAATGCACAGGATACAGCGTTCCAACACTTAAAGGATAGACTCTGTAGCGCACCTATTCTCTCATTGCCTGAAGGCACGGACGATTTTGTAGTCTACTGCGACGCATCTATCCAGGGTCTTGGATGTGTGTTGATGCAGCGGGATAAAGTTATTGCTTATGCTTCGCGCCAACTTAAGATTCACGAACGGAATTACACGACACACGACCTAGAGCTGGGAGCGGTTGTTTTTGCACTTAAGATATGGCGACACTATTTGTACGGTACCAAATGTGCTATCTACACTGACCACAGAAGCCTCGAACATATATTCAAACAGAAGGAACTGAATATGCGACAACGACGATGGGTTGAACTGTTAAATGACTACGAATGCTCAATCAGGTACCACCCAGGCAAAGCCAATGTTGTGGCTGACGCCCTCAGTCGGAAGGACACCGCGCCTAAGCGCGTACGAGCCTTACAACTCACTATACAGTCTAGTCTTCCTTCCCAGATACGAAATGCTCAGGTGGAAGCATTGAAACCAGAAAATGTCAGGGCTGAAGCCCTACGTGGCTCAAGACAACGTTTAGAACAGAAGGAAGATGGTGCTTACTACGTCACAGGACGCATTTGGGTCCCACTGTACGGCAACTTACGCGAGCTGGTAATGGATGAAGCTCACAAGTCTCGCTACTCGGTACACCCTGGTTCGGATAAAATGTACCACGATATTAAGACTACATACTGGTGGCCTAGCATGAAGGCCCACATAGCCACATACGTTAGCAAATGCTTGACTTGTGCGAGAGTCAAGGCAGAATATCAGAAACCGTCAGGACCACTCCAACAACCTGAGATACCACAATGGAAATGGGAGCAAATTTCCATGGATTTTGTTACCGGTTTACCTAGATCCCAGCGCGGAAATGACACTATTTGGGTGATCGTGGATCGACTCACTAAGTCTGCTCACTTCCTGGCAATCAAAGAAACGGATAAGTTCTCCACACTAGCAGACGTATATCTTAGGGAAGTTGTTTCGAGGCACGGTGTGCCCACCTCTATTATCTCTGATCGCGACGCTCGTTTTACTTCAGAACTGTGGCAAGCAATGCATAAATCTTTTGGCTCTCGTTTAGACATGAGCACGGCGTATCATCCTCAGACGGATGGACAGTCTGAGCGCACGATTCAAACTCTAGAAGACATGCTTCGGGCGTGCGTAATAGACTTTGGCAACGGTTGGGAAAAGCATCTGCCACTTGTGGAATTTTCATACAATAACAGCTACCACACCAGCATTAAAGCTGCTCCATTCGAGGCATTGTACGGGCGTAAATGCCGGTCACCTCTCTGTTGGGCAGAGGTGGGAGAAAGTCAAATCACAGGTCCAGAAATGGTAGTTGATACTACTGAAAAGATTGCACAAATACGACAACGCATGGCGGCAGCTCGTGACCGTCAGAAAGTATACGCTGATAAAGACAGGAAACTACTCGAATTCCAGGTTGGGGATCGAGCGCTACTTAAAGTTTCACCCTGGAAGGGTGTGGTTCGTTTTGGCAAACGCGGCAAACTAAATCCACGATATGTTGGACCTTTCGAAGTTATTGAGAAAATAGGCAAAGTGGCCTACAGATTGAACTTACCACCTGAACTCAGTGCAGTTCACAACGTCTTTCACGTGTCGAATCTGAAAAAGTGTACGTCAGATGAGACCCACATAGTTCCCTTAAAGGAACTCACTATCGACGAGCGGTTGCACTTCGTCGAGGAACCTGTTGAAATCACGGACCGGGATGTTAAGGTCCTCAAGAACACGAGAATCCCTCTTGTACGAGTTCGTTGGAACTCCCGTCGTGGCCCAGAGTATACCTGGGAACGAGAAGATCAAATGGAACTCAAATATCCCCATTTATTCGGAACCAATGCAACTACTACTGAGGCTGAAGCTACTACTGCAGAATTTCGGGACGAAATTCCAAACCAACGGGGGGATGATGTGACACCCCAGGAAAACCAGTAAACGATACAACTTACCTAGCTTCCTCAGTAACCGCATGCTAAATTTCGGGACGAAATTTCTTTCAAGTTGGGGATAATGTGACAACTCGAGTTTCCGACATTCTTTATTCGCATTCATTGCACGTTGATTTTGACTGTCTAGTTGTTTGACTCGCCTGATTTGTAACGATACACTTTGTGTGATAATAAAAGTATTATGTTTGCTTGGTTATGTGTTGATATTATAGCATGAGACTTAGTGTATTTGAAATAACATAAACTACTGAACATATGAAACAACTCGACGAAACAGGGTTGTGATTCGCCATGAACACACCCGACGAAACAAGGCTGTTTCGCCAAACTCATCTCGACGAAACAGACTGTTTCGCCGGCCCAGTTTCGTCAAAAGCCCAGTACGGCCCAGAACGTTATTTCGTGAATATTTACGTGAAACGGGTTTAGTTTCACAAGTTAGGCAATCAGGAAACCCTAGAACACTCTCCCTTTTTGTGCGACGGCAACAACCATCGTTTACCATCATTCCTAGCTCTTGAATCCGTGTTTGTTCATCTCTAATCGGTTAGTATGTGTTCGTTAATCGGTTTCTTGATTCTGTATCATCTCGCTTCATGTTTGTTTGAATAACTGATGCGTGTACTGCTGTGATTATAAGTATGATGACGATATAGATTTTTATATGTATGTTGTAGTGGGATGTATACAATTCTATGCGAAACTGAATATGATCGAATGCTCGGTTCTGAATGTTGTTAATATGATTTGATTCTGAATGCAAGTTAGCATCTTGATAGGGTTTGATGATATGATGTTGTATATTGATATGTAAAACACATAAACTAGGGTTTATGCTAGACGATAATTCTTGGATGATTGAGTTATGATGATTTTTACATGCACATTGACCTTCATATGATTTCTGCTATTGATGACGGCTGCTAGAATGATTAGGGTTATGTGTTATTCGTTTCTGATGTAACTGATGTCTGCGAAACAGACCTTCGACGAAACAGAACTCTCGGCGAAACAGAATGTGTTTCGCCAAGAGTCTTCGACGAATTAGAAGTTTTGTTTCGCCGAAGGAGACCTCGACGAAACAGACGTGTTTCGCCAAAGCATGTGTTTCGTCAATATTGTGTTTCGCCGACTATTGTGTTTCGCCAACTATTGTGTTTCGCCAACTTATGTGTTTCGCCATATATGTGTTTCGCCGAGCTGTGCTGTAACTTGAGTTAATTTTGTTAATTGTTAACTGGAATAATTAACTGCTGTTAGACGTTGAACATAACTTGTATGATTGTGATTATGTGTTACATGCTTATACGTGAACAACTGGAACACAAACTGATTAAGTGTACGTGCATACTCTAGGACGTGATTGATTTACTTTGAGCACATACTTAGCATACCGAGCAAACCAAGGTGAGTTCACACTCTTACCAAGGCATGGGATTCCCCAGTTGGGTTGGGAATGGGATTGAATGATTACCTGTACTTAGATTAACACTAGACTATTTACCACGGTCCTCGGATTGGGAAGGATGCCTGTGCCAAATTCTACGCAAAGCCTACGTACTGTCCTCGGATTGGGAAGGACACCAGCACTAAACCTACGTAAAACCTACGTACTACCATCCTCGGATTGGGAAGGACGCCAGTGCTAAACCTACGTACTACCGTCCTCGGATTGGGAAGGACGCCAGCGCTAAACCTACGTACCCGCTACGTATTGTCCTCGGTTGGGAAGGGCACTTACATAAAACCTGCGTAAACCTATACTTACTACTATCCTCGGATTGGGAAGGATACTTATGATTACGAATAGTCTAGGGGATATATAACATGGGAAGCCCCCACCAATAGAACGTACTATCGGCCCAGTAGAGCCACATGTTACATACGAACTTACTATTACGCATTTACTTTCTGTGAACTCGCTCAACTAGTTGTTGATCCTCTGTTACATGCCTTGCAGGACCTTAGGTACTTATGGAGCTTGCACGGGAGGCGTAGTCGTTGTGGGCAAGGATCTTGAATACTTGTTTAGACTTTATGACATTTCATACTTTATTATGTTGGGTTTAATTATGCGCTTCCGCTATACAGTGATAACATACTTATGTTTTGGAACACCTCTCATATGGATTGTTTGGAATTAAATTGCAATTACATTTACTTTATACATTGTTCTATATGATTGGTGGCTTGATCCTGGTCAGTCACGCCTCCAAGCGGTGATACTCCGCGTGTGGATTTTGGGGGTGTGACAGAAAAGTTATGCCGATATGAGGCGCAAACCTTTAAAGTTTGAATTGTGATAAAGTGTTACTTAAGGTGTCACCCTGGAAAGGGGTGATGCGTTTTGGCAAAAAGGGCAAGCTAAGCCCAAGGTACATAGGACCATTCGAGATCATCGAATTTGTCGGAACTGTGGCCTACAAGTTAAATTTGCCAGAAGAGCTTAGTGGAATACATAATGTATTCCACACCTGCAACTTAAAGAAATGTCTAGCGAATGAGTCGCTAGCAATGTCGCATAAGGACGTTGATGCGTGTCGAGTGTGTATGGTTTTTAATGTATATTTTAATCCCTGTTACACTTTTTAGCCAAGTTTTAAATTTATTAAACACGATATTTACTAACACTAAACACACATATGGGCAAGTGCACCCATCGTGAGCGTAGTATAGTGTTGGTAAGATACCGAGGTCGTTCAAGGACACAAGAGCTTTTAGTACCGGTTTATCCTCAACGTCTAATCAAATCAAAAGTTAGAGAAAAAAAAGGTTTTTAAAACTAGAAAAATAAAACTAACTAAAATGCTGAAAAATAAAATAAAAGTAAAAACAGATAGACAAGATGAATCACTTGGATCCGACTCGTGTGTAGTGTAACCTTTGATTATTTCCACACTTTTGCACTTTTTAAGAGATTATCTTAGTTATTGTAGTAGGCCCCTCTTTTGAAGGTGACGTTACCCTCAACCCAGTAGTTTGAGTCAGCAAGGATACAATCCTAAAGGGTTGGATTATTGAAAGATAATTAATTAAGTTATTAATGCATAATGTGGTAGGCCCCTCTTTTGAAGGTGACGTTACCCTCGGCTAAGTAGTCCGAGTCAGCAGGGATACAGTCCTAGGTAGCCGGGTTAAAGTATTAATAGTAGATTACATATGAGGGGATCAAAGAGTTTGCACCCCCGACATCCAATACCAGTGGGTATTGAAGGAGGTCCTACTAAATTTGACCCAGGTCCTTGCAGGATCTGTACACTGAACAAGGCAAGACTCTTACCAAACCGTTCCCTTAACCCTCGACCAGGTAGCCAACATACCTCCATATAGACCGTGGAGATATGAATGGTGAAAATATTTTATTTTATATAGACAGTAAAATAATGCCAAGACACCACGGACAAACGATAAGGAAGACTCACCTTCAACATAAGAAACTAGTTATTAAAGTCATTAATACATAACCAAATAAAAAGTGCGAAAAGATTAAAAATAAAAAGTATTACACTAGACACTTGTCTTCACCAAGTGATGTAAGAGACTTAGGCAAACATGGCCTTTGATTGTCAAGAACTCTTACGATCAATCTTGGATCCCGAGACTACTACACACACTCTATGATGGATGATGGATGATGGTGGTGGATGTGGGTTGTGATGGTGGTTGAGGGTGGGTGTAGTGTTAGAGAGGTGGTTTGCCAAGGGATGGTTTGCAAATGAGCCAAGCACCCCTATTTATAGCCTGAACAGCAGCTCGGGCACGGCCCCGTGTCCATCTTCCTTCTCTTTCTTCATTAATTGCAGTTTGTCTGCATTAGTTGACCACGCCCCCGTGTCCGCTGGGCACAACCCCATGTGCAGAAGTGTATCTGTACTATCAAGATTTCCTTAGATTCTGCGAATCTTAGAGTTGACCACGGCCCCGTGTCCGCTGGGCACGCCCCCGCGGTGGATGATAGAAGCTTCTACAGCTTTGTCTTTTCTACAGACACTTGGGCACGTGATGTGTGCAAAATGCAACATATAAATTACATCAATTGTGGCATAAAACTAACCCTTTTTTAGTACTAATGTTGGAAAAAGTGTGCTTTTGTCATCCTTTTGTATTTTCAGGATTAAATGAGCTCAAATTAACAAAAGAAGCAAAAAGACAGCTAAATCTAACATAAATACAAGAAAAGGAACAAACGTGACATGCCCGACCCCACGACAGCATCTTTCAAAGCAAAACAAGAAAACAGAATGCTGAACACGCCCCGTGCTCAGTGAACACGGGGGCGTGCCCAAGTCCCAGCAGAAAAGACAAAGCTGTAGAAGCTTCTATCGGCCACCAAGGGGCCGTGCTCAGCGGACACGGGGCCGTGGTCAACTATAAGATTCGCAGAATCCAGGCAAATCTTGATAGTACATATATGCTTCTGCACACGGGGCCGTGCCCAGCGGACACGGGGGCGTGGTCAACTAATGCAGACAAACTGCAATTAAAGAAGACAGAGAAGAGGATGGACACAGGGCCATTCCCGAGCTTCTATTCAGCCTATAAATAGGAGTGCTTGGCTCAAGTGCAAATCATCCCTTGGCACACCACCTCTCTCACACTTCACCCACCACCCACCACCACCACCATAACACCATCATCCACCACCATCATCCATTGTCCATCATAGAGTGTGTGAGTCGTCTCGGGATTCAAGATTGATCGTAAGAGTTCTTGACAATCGAGGCCATGTTTGCCTAAGTCTCTTACATCACTTGGTGAAGACAAAGTGTCTAGTGTAATACTTTTTATTTTTAATCTTTTCGCACTTTTTATTTGGTTTTGTATTAATGACTTTAATAACTAGTTTCTTATGTTGAAGGTGATTTTTCCTTATCGTTTGTCCGTGGTGTCTTGGCATTATTTTACTGTCTATATAAAATAAAAGATTTTCACCATTCATATCTCCACGGTCTATATGGAGGTATGTTGGCTACCTGGTCGGGGGTTAAGGGAACGGTTTGGCAAGAGTCTTGCCTTGTTCAGTGTATAGATCCTGCAAGGACCTGGGTCAAATTTAGTAGGACCTCCTTCAATACTTAACGGTATTGGTTGGCGAGGGTCCAAACTCTTTGACCCCCTCATATGTAAGCTACTATTAATACTTTAACCCGGCTACTTAGGACTGTATCCCTGCTGACTCAGACTACTTAGCCGAGGGTAACGTCACCTTCAAAAGAGGGGCCTACCATAATATGCATTAATAACTTAATTAATTATCTTTCAATAATCCGACCCTTTAGGATTGTATCATTGCTGACTCAAACTACTGGGTTGAGGGTAACGTCACCTTCAAAAGAGGGGCCTACTACAATAACTAAGACAATCTCTTAAAAAGTGCAAAAGTACGGAAATAATCAAAGGTTACACTATACACGAGTCGGAGCCAAGTAATTCATCTTGTCTATCTGTTTTTATTTTTATTTTATTTTCAGCATTTTAGTTAGTTTTTATTTTTCTAGTTTAAAAACATTTTTTCTAATTTTTGATTTGATTAGACCTTGAGGATAAACCGGTACTAAAAGCTCTTGTGTCCTTGAACAACCTCGGTATCTTACCAACACTATACTACGCTCACGATGGGTGCACTTGCCCATATGTGTGTTTAGTGTTAGTAAATATCGTGTTTTATAAATTTAAAACTTGGCTTAAAAAGTGTAAAAAGGGCTTAAAATATACATAAAAACCTATAACACACAACACGCATCAAGTTTTTGGCGCCGTTGCCAGGGACACAAGGATTTTAAGAAAGTTAGGAATCAACGGCTTAATCGTTTTTTTTTTCTATTTTTTTTTAGATTTTTCTTAGTTTTTTTTCAGTTTCTGCAGAGCTCAGCACGGGCCGTGCCTGGTCGGACACGGGTCGTGCCCATCGTTGTTACTGGCAGTTTTTATTTTCCGAGTTACAGAGAGCTGAGCACGGGTCGTGTCGGTGCAACACGGGGCCGTGTCCAACTCCCCAGTAACAGGGATCCGGAAAACAATCACTGTATCTCCGACCACGGGCCGTGTTCACCTGAGCACGGGGCCGTGGTGAACCTTCTGACCAACGTTCTTTTCTGTTTTTATTGCAGGACTTGGAACCCAGGCGCCACATTTGAACTTCCTACGTAGTGTATGAGCTCCAGTTCTATTAGAGACATAAAAGAACCTCTAGAAGAACCCGAACGCTTTCTCAGAAAAAGACTAAAGCTAAAAATCAAGAGAAAGCTTCGGTGGACCCACTTCCAATGGCGGACCAACGTACCCTTATGGATTACCTACGACCCACTGTGGGTAATCTCTATGCCGCTATCAATGCACCGAATGTCGAAGCCAATAACTTCGAACTTCGGCCACATTTGATACAAATGCTTCAAAACTCCGCAACCTTCCATGGGCTTGCGGACGAGGATCCCCATCTACATATTACTAATTTCTTAGAAATATGTGATACCTTTCGGATCAATGGAGCATCAAACGACGCCATCCGCCTTCGGATGTTTCCATTTTCACTAAAAGACCGAGCAAAGGCTTGGCTTAACACCCTCCCAGTTGGCTCGGTAAACGCCTGGGATGAACTAGCCCAAAAGTTTCTATATAAGTATTTCCCTCCTGCTAAAACGGCTAAACTAATGACTGAAATTAATACATATTCACAAGAGGATGGGGAATCCTTGTATGAAACTTGGGAAAGGTTCAAGGAGCTACTAAGAAAGTGTCCTCATCACGGTCTTGCGGTATGGCAACAAGTATCCACTTTCTACAATGGGTTGTTGCCACACACAAGACAAACACTTGATTCTAGCCCCGGGGAACTTTTAGGTAATCGTCGCCCAAATGAAATATATAATCAAATTGAGGAAATTGCTCAAACCAATTTTCAATGGCACACTCCCCAAGGCAATAAATCTATTGCCCCGGGCGCCCATAAGGTTGATGAAAGCACTTCTTTACAAGCCCAAATCGAGGCCCTTTCTTCAAAAATCAAAAAGTTAGAAATGGCAGAAATGGCCTCGGTTATGGATTGTGAAGGATGTGGTGGGCCACATGAAAATTGGAGTTATATGAAAGAATTAGATGATCAAACGGAAACGGTAAACTACATTGATAATAGACCTAGGCCGTCGGGTCCTCCAACGGGTACCCACAACCAAGGATGGCGTAACCACCCTAACCTTGGTTGGAGAGATCCCAGCAATAGTAGTAACCAGCAAAACCAACGTACTAACTTTCAACAACCACAAAATTTTTCTCAACAACAAGGTGGACGAGAAAGGCTTGAAGATACTGTATCTCGCCTCATCTCCGACACCGAAAAGAAAAACTCGGATCGATTTCAGCAATTGGAATCGAATTTTAGAAATCAACAAGCTAGCATTCAAAACATTGAAAAACAATTAAATCAAATAGCTCAAAATTTCTCCGAGAGACCACAAGGTGCGTTACCAAGTAATACCGAGACCAACCCAAAGGCGCAAGTACATCTCATAACATTGAGAAACCGTACCGTGGGTCCCGAAGAGGCTCCACTCCCACCAACTGAAAGAAGCCAATCTAGCCAAACCACAACTCCACCCGCGCCCCAACAAGAAAAGGCTTCTCCACCAGTTCAAGAGCCTACTAAGACTCCTCCGGTTCCATACCCCGGTCGGTTAATTCGTCAAAAGACCGATGAGCAATTCGCAAAGTTCGAAAATTTACTAAAACAATTGCATGTTAATATTCCATTTATCCAAGTCCTAACTCAGATGCCTAAATATTCAAAATTTATGAGAGACTTCCTCACTCATAAAAGGAAAATTGAATCATTGCAATTAGTTAACTTAGGCGAAGAATGCTCCGCCTTACTACTCAACAAACTCCCGCAAAAGAAGCTTGACCCTGGAAGCTTCACAATTCCTTGCTTGATTAGGGAATCCCCCATTCGTAATGCACTAGCCGATCTCGGGGCAAGCATCAACCTCATGCCCTCATCGATGTTCAATCGACTCGGCTTAGGAAAAACAAGTCCTACAAAAATAAGCATACAACTCGCCGATAAATCCGTCAAATATCCACAAGGTGTCACTGAAAATCTATTGGTCAAGGTCGGCGAATTTGTCTTTCCGGCCGACTTTGTCATATTAGATATGGAGGAAGATACCGAAGTACCACTCATCCTAGGGAGGCCATTCCTAGCTACGGCCTAAGCAGTGGTAGATATGAATGATGGGACACTAACATTGAGGGTTGGGGACGAGGAAGTAAAATTTGGAGTCGGAAAAAGAGTAGAAGACGAAGACCCGGTCAACTACATGAAGGTCATTGACTCAAGTTTGGATGATGCTCTCCGACGGTGTAGCATGGGATGCAAAACATCCCACTTGGGTAACATATGACCAGGCTTTGGGTCTAGCCAAGGACCCTTATAAACGTGCCACACCACGGAGGCATTCCGCGGAACTATCCTTAGTTTAGTTTAGATTAATTTTTATGTTTTCTAGTTTAGTTTTAATTTTCAGGAATAAAACACACTTGGGATGGCAAAGGAAACAAGAGAAACTTGAACCAGCACCCCATGCAGGAAAACAGGGCCATCCGACAAAATTTTCTTTGTTACAGCAAGTTCAGCACGGGCCGTGTCCGCCCAACACGGCCCCGTGCTGCACAGTCTGCAAAAAAATACCCAGTTCAGGTAAACTGGACACGGGCCGTGTTCACCCAACACGCACCCGTGTCCAGGCTTCTGTTTCTCTTTTTTCAATTTTGTTACTGGCGACTGAACACAGGGCCGTGCCCGGACACCACGGGGCCGTGTCCAGACGCCCAGTAACACAAATTTTTGCTTTTTCACACCCTTTTACACATTCAATCAACCTAAAAACTTATTTTTGGGACACATTGAGGACAATGTGTAATTTAAGTGTGGGGGGATGCTAAAACCTTGAATCTTGAAAGTCCTAACTACAAGCCTTACACAAAACTCTATTGGAACTGCTAATCACCCCAAATTTTTTTCAAAAATTTTCATTTTTTTTACTTGTCTAGGTTTAACTTGGGAATTTCAAGCTCTAAAAAGGTTATATTTTTATAAATTTACAACCGATAGCGTCGTGATAAAAAGAACCAACATAAGAAAATTATGAAACGGCATGACAAGCTTAGTTAAAATTTGATTATATATACTTGATCACATAAAAACCCATTCCCACAAAAGTGAGTTTTGAGCCTTTATTGAGCATACAAATATATATCTTTAAACTAAATGCTCATTTTTCGTTTCTTGTGTGAATAGCCGCTTGGTTCTTACGACTCTAGAACTTGCCACGACGATACATTCCCAGTCCTTACCAACTTAAACCCGAGTAAGTAAAATGATGGAGGCATTAGGACTAACCCTTTTTTATTTCTACACCATTATTTTTCTTTTTTTTTACCACCTACCCAAAATCCCCCTAGTTAGCCCCTTTGAGCCTAAACCTTTTCATTTCATAACCCAAACCAAACACCCTTTCACCCACCAAAACCCTTTTTATTTTTAACCTTTTGTTTTAGTAACAAGCTCAGTTTTTCGTATGATTGTTCAAAAAAAAATGTTGATGATGAAGCAAAAGAGAAATAAACAAACAAGTTTATCAAAATTAACTTTGTTTGAATAAAAGCTTCATCAAAATAAAAGTTGCAAAAATAAAAAGTCTTACGAAAACCGACGCTTGTTACGCTTTTCGCCCTTTCACTAACCACTAACCCAACCACCTACCTTTAACCCAAGCCTAACCCTTCACCCCAAAAGTCCTCTTGATATTTACAAAGGTATATAGTTAAAAAGGAGGATGATTGATTGCTTGGCAAGCCTATGGTAGGAGTAAGTTCCATGCCGCTCTCGAGTGATTCACTAAAATACATTTTCAGCCGAGTGTTGAGTGATCTCCGTGAGGTATGTGAACTTGTATATAAATGGAATTTTAAAGAGGCATTTTATGCCCTAATAAGTAATTTATCTTATGAAAAGTTTTAAATAAATCAGGATGAATAGGATTGTAAATAAATAAAAAAATAAAACTTAATAAAGAATCTTGGAAATCCCGACACTCTATAACAAGCCCAAAAACCTTCTCTTCTACCCATTCCATTTGGGAGTGTAAAGCCACAATATAAAGAGTTTTGCTTGAGGACAAGCAAAGATTCAAGTGTGGGGGTATTTGATGTGTGCAAAATGCAACATATAAATTACATCAATTGTGGCATAAAACTAACCCTTTTTTAGTACTAATGTTGGAAAAAGTGTGCTTTTGTCTTCCTTTTGTATTTTCAGGATTAAATGAGCTCAAATTAACAAAAGAAGCAAAAATACAGCTAAATCTAACATAAATACAAGAAAAGGAACAAACGTGACATGCCCGACCCCACGACAGCATCTTCCCAAGCAAAACAAGAAAACAGAAGGCTGAACATGCCTCGTGCTCAGTGAACACGGGGGCGTGCCCAAGTCCCAGCAGAAAAGACAAAGCTGTAGAAGCTTCTATCGCCCACCACGGGGCCGTGCTCAGCGGACACGGGGCCGTGCTCAACTATAAGATTCGCAGAATCCAGGCAAATCTTGATAGTACAGATATGCTTCTGCACACGGGGCCGTGCCCAGCGGACACAGGGGCGTGGTCAACTAATGCAGACAAACTGCAATTAATGAAGACAGAGAAGAGGATGGACACGGGGCCGTGCCCGAGCTTCTGTTCAGCCTATAAATAGGAGTGCTTGCCTCAAGTGCAAATCATCCCTTGGCACACCACCTCTCTCACACTTCACCCACCACCCACCGCCACCATAACACCATCATCCACCACCATCATCCATTGTCCATCATAGAGTGTATGAGTCGTCTCGGGATCCAAGATTGATCATAAGAGTTCTTGACAATCAAGGCCATGTTTGCCTAAGTCTCTTACATCACTTGGTGAAGACAAAGTGTCTAGTGTAATACTTTTTATTTTTAATATTTTTGCACTTTTTACTTGGTTTTGTATTAATGACTTTAATAACTAGTTTCTTATGTTGAAGGTGATTTTTCCTTATCGTTTGTCCGTGGTGTCTTGGCATTATTTTACTGTCTATATAAAATAAAAGATTTTCACCATTCATATCTCCACGGTCTATATGGAGGTATGTTGGCTACCTGGTCAGGGGTTAAGGGAACGGTTTGGTAAGAGTCTTGCCTTGTTCAGTGTATAGATCCTGCAAGGACCTGGGTCAAATTTAGTAGGACCTCCTTCAATACTTAACGGTATTGGATGGCAAGGGTCCAAACTCTTTGACCCCCTTATATGTAAGCTACTATTAATACTTTAACCCGGCTACTTAGGACTGTATCCCTGCTGACTCAGACTACTTAGCTGAGGGTAACGTCACCTTCAAAAGAGGGGCCTACCATAATATACATTAATAACTTAATTAATTATCTTTCAATAATCCGACCCCTTAGGATTGTATCCTTGCTGACTCAAACTACTGGGTTGAGGGTAACGTCACCTTCAAAAGAGGGGCCTACTACAATAACTAAGATAATCTCTTAAAAAGTGCAAAAGTGCGGAATTAATCAAAGGTCACACTATACACGAGTCGGAGCCAAGTGATTCATCTTGTCTATCTGTTTTTGTTTTTATTTTACTTTCAGCATTTTAGGTAGTTTTTATTTTTCTAGTTTAAAAACCTTTTTTCTAATTTTTGATTTGATTAGACGTTGAGGATAAACCGGTACTAAAAGCTCTTGTGTCCTTGGACGACCTCGGTATCTTACCAACACTATACTACGCTCACGATGGGTGCACTTGCCCATATGTGTGTTTAGTGTTAGTAAATATCGTGTTTTATAAATTTAAAACTTGGCTAAAAAAGTGTAAAAAGGGCTTAAAATATACATAAAAACCTATAACATACAACACGCATCAGCACGCCCCCGTGCTCAGTGAGCACGGGGCATGTTCAGCCTTCGGTTTTCTTGTTTTGCTTGGGAAGATGCTGTCGGGGGGTCGTGCATGCCACGTTTATTCCTTTTCTTGTATTATTGTTAGATTTAGCTGCCTTTTTGCTTTTTTGTTCATTTGAACTCATTTAATCCTGAAAATATAAAAGGTAGACAAAAACACACTTTTTCCAACATTAGTACTAAAAAGGGTTAGTTTTATGCCTCATTTGATGTAATTTATATGTTGCATTTTGCACACATCAAATACCCCCACACTTGAATCTTTGCTTGTCCTCAAGCAAAACTCTTTATAATGTGGCTTTACACTCCCAAATGGAATGGGTAGAAGGGAGGGTTTTGGGCTTGTCAAAGAGTGTCGGGATTTCCAAGATTCTTTATTAAGTTTTATTTTTATTTATTTACAATCCTATTCGTCATGATTTATTTAAAACGTTACATAAGATAAATTACTTATTTGGGCATAACATGCCTTTTTAAAATTCCATTTATATACAAGTTCACATACCTCACGGGGGATCACTCAACACTCGGCCGAAGATGTATTTTGGTGAAACACTCGAGAGCGGCATGGGACTTACTCCTACCATAGGCTTGCCAAGCAATCAATCCTCCTCCTTTTTAACTATATACCTTTGTAAATATCAAGAGGACTTTTGGGGTGAAGGGTTAGGCTTGGGTTTAAAGGTAGGTGGTTGGGTTGGTGGTTAGTAGAAAAGGGCGAAAAGGCGTAAAAAGCCTCGGTTTTTGTAAAACATATTGTTTTTGTGACTTTTTATTCCAATGAAGCATTATTCAAACAAGCCTTTTTGATGAGCTTTGTTTGTTTAATGGAAACTTCATTTTTCTTTTCTTCTTTATTAATTTTTTTTTTTAACATAAGAAAGTCACACAAAAACCGAGCTTTGTTAGTAAAATAAAGGGTTTAAAATGAAAAAGGGTTTTGGTGGGTAAAAGGGTGTTTGTTTTGGGTTAAGAAATGAAAAGGTTTAGGCTCAAAGGGGTTAACTAGGGGGATTTTGGGTAGGTGGTAAAAAAAGAAAAATAATGGTGTAGAAATAAAAAGGGTTAGTCCTAATGCCTCCATCATTTACTTACTCGGGTTTAAGTTGGTAAGGACCGGGAATGTATCGTCGTGGCAAGTTCTAGAGTCGTAAGAACCAAGCGGCTCTTCACACAAGAAACGAAAAATGAGCATTTAGTTTAAAGATGTGTATTTGTATGCTCAATAAAGGCTCAAAACTCACTTTTTTGTGGGAATGGGTTTTTATGTGATCAAGTATATATAATCAAATTTTAACTAGGTTTGTCATGCCGTTTCATAATTTTCTTATGTTGGTTCTTTTTATCATGACGCTATCGGTTGTAAATTTGTAAAATTATCACTTTTTTAGAACTTTGAAATTCCCAATTTAAAACTAGACAAGTAAAAAAAATGAAAAAAATTTGAAAAAATTTGGGGTGCTTAGCGGTTCCAATAGAGTTTTGTGTAAGGCTTGTGATTAGGACTTGCAAGATTCAAGGTTTTAGCATCCCCCCCCCCCCTTAAATTACACATTGTCCTCAATGTGTCCCAAAAATAAGTTTTTAGGTTGATTGGACGTGTAAAAAGGTGTGAAAAAGCAAAATTTTATGTTACTGGGCGTCTAGACACGGCCCCGTGGTGTCCAGGCACGGCCCCGTGTTCAGATCGCCAGTAACAGAAATTAAAATAAAGAAACAGAAGCCTGGACACGGGGGCGTGCTGGGTGAGCACGGCCTGTGTCCAGTTACCTGAACTGGGCAATTTTCTGCAGATGGTTGAGCACGGGTCGTGTTGGGTGAGCACGGCCCCGTGCTAAACTTGCTGTAATGAAGCAAATTTTGTCGGATGGCCCTGTTTTTGTGCATGGGGTGCTGGTGCAAGTTTCCTTTAGTATCCTTCACCATCCCAAGTGTGTTTTATTCCTGAAAATTAAAACTAAACTAGAAAACATAAAGAAAAAATTAATCTAAACTAAACTAAGGATAGTTCCGCGGAATGCCTCCGTGGTGCACCACGTTTATAAGGGTCCTTGGCTAGACCCAAAGTCTGGTCATATGTTACCCAAGTGGGATGTTTTGCATCCCATGTTGCACCGTCGGAGAGCATCATCCAAACTTGAGTCTATGACCTTCATGTAATTGACCGGGTTGTCATCTTCTACTCTTTTCCCAACTCCAAACTTTATTTCCTTATCCCCAATTCCTATTGTCAATGTTCCATCATTCATATCCACCACTGCTTGGGTCGTGGCTAGGAACGGCCTCCCTAAGATGAGTGGTACCTCGATATCCTCCTCCATGTCTAGTATGACAAAGTCGGCCGGAAAGACAAATTCGCCGACTTTGACCAATAGATTTTCAGCGACACCTTGTGGATATTTGACGGTCCTATCGGCGAGTTGTATGCTCATATTCGTAGGGCTTGTTTTTCCTAGGCCGAGTCGGTTAAACATTGATGCGGGCATGAGGTTGATACTAGCGCCGAGGTCAGCTAGTGCATTGCGAATGGGGGATTCCCCAATCGAGCAAGGAATGGTGAAGCTTCCAGGATCAATATTCTTTTGTGGGAGTTTGTTGAGTAGCAGGGCAGAGCATTCTTCGCCTAAATTAACTAATTGCAATGATTCAATTTTCCTTTTATGAGTGAGGAAATCCCTCATAAATTTTGCATATTTAGGCATTTGAGTTAGGACTTCGATAAATGGAATATTAACATGCAATTGTTTTAGCAAATTTTCGAACTTCGCGAATTGCTCATTGGTCTTTTGACGAATTAACCGACCGGGGTATGGAACCGGAGGATTCTTAGTGGGCTCTTGACTTGGTGTAGAAGCTATCTCTTGTTGGGGTGTGGTTTGGTTAGATCGGCTCTTTTCAGCTGGAGGTAATGGAGCTTCCTCGGGACCATGGTACGGTTTCTCAGTGTGATGAGATGTACTTATGCTTTTGGGTTGGTTTCGGTATTACTAGGTAACGCGCCTTGTGGTCTCTCGGCGAAATTTTGAGCTAGTTGATTTAATTGTTTTTCAACATTTTGGATACTAGCTTGTTGATTACTAAAATTCGATTCCAATTGTTGAAATCGATTCGAGTTTTTCTTTTCGGTGTCGGAGATGAGGCGAGATACAGTATCTTCAAGCCTTTCTCGTCCCCCTTGTTGTTGAGGGAAATTTTGTGACTTGTTTCTTGGTTGTTGAAAGTTTGTTCGTTGGTTTAGATTTTGTTGGTTACTACTATTGCCGGGTTCTCTCCAACCAAGGTTAGGGTGATTACGCCATCCTTGATTGTAGGTACCCGTTGGAGGACCTGACGGCCTAGGTCTATTATCAATGTAGTTTACCGACTCTGTTTGATTATCCATTTCTTTCATACAACTCCAATTTTCATGTGGCCCACCACACCCCTCGCAAGCCATAACCGAGACCGTTTTTGCCATTTCTAAATTTTTTATTTTTGAAGAGAGGGCCTCGATTTGGGCTTGCAAGGAAGTGCTTTCATCAACCTTATGGGCGCCCGGGGCAATGGATTTATTGCCTCGGGGAGTGTGCCACTGAAAATTGGTTTGAGAAATTTCCTCAATTTGATTATAAATTTCATTTGGGCGACGATTACCTAAAAGTCCCCCGGAGCTAGAGTCAAGTGTTTGTCTTGTGTGTGGCAACAACCCATTGTAGAAAGTGGATACTTGTTGCCATACCGCAAGACCGTGATGAGGACACTTTCTTAGTAGCTCCTTGAACCTTTCCCAAGTTTCATATAAAGATTCCCCATCCTCTTGTGAATATGTATTAATTTCAGTCATTAATTTAGCTTTTTTAGCAGGAGGAAAATATTTATATAGAAACTTTTGGGCTAGTTCATCCCAGGTGTTTACCGAGCCAACTGGGAGGGTATTAAGCCAAGCCTTAGCCCGGTCTTTTAGTGAAAATGGAAACATTCGAAGGCGGATGGCATCGTTTGATGCTCCATGGATCCAAAAAGTATCACATATTTCTAAGAAATTAGTGATATGTAGATGGGGATCCTCGTCCGCAAGCCCATGGAAGGTTGCGGAGTTTTGAAGCATTTGTATCAAATGCGACCGAAGTTCGAAGTTGTTGGCTTCGACATTCGGTGCATTGATAGCGGCGCCAAGATTACCCACGGTGGGTCGTAGGTAATCCATGAGGGTGCGTTGATCCGCCATTGGAAGTGGGTCCCCCGAAACTTTCTCTTGGTTTTTAGCTTTAACTCTTTTTCTGAGAAAGTGCTCGGGTTCTTCTAGGGGTTCTTTTATGTCTCTACTGGAACTAGAGCTCATACACTACGTAGAAAGTTCAGATGTGGCGCCTGGGTTCCAAGTCCTGCAATAAAAACAGAAAAGAAAGTTGGTCAGAAAGTTCACCACGGCCCCGTGCTCAGGTGAACACGGCCCGTGGTCGGAGATGCAGTAACTGTTTTCCGGATCCCTGTTACTGGGGAGTTTGACACGGCCCCGTGCTGCACCGACACAGCCCCGTGCTCAACTCACTGTAACTCGGAAAATAAAAACTGCCAGTAATAACGCTGAGCACGGCCCCGTGTCCGACCGGCACGGCCCGTGCTGAGCTCTGCAGAAACTGAAAATCTAAGAAAATCCTAAAAAAGAAAAATAAGAAAAAAAAAACGATTAGGCCGTTGATTCCTAACTTTCTTAAAATCCTTGTGTCCCTGGCAACGGCGCCAAAAAAACTTGATGCGTGTCGAGTGTGTATGGTTTTTAATGTATATTTTAAGCCCTTTTACACTTTTTAGCCAAGTTTTAAATTTATAAAACAGGATATTTACTAACACTAAACACACATATGGGCAAGTGCACCCATCGTGAGCATAGTATAGTGTTGGTAAGATACTGAGGTCGTCCAAGGACACAAGAGCTTTTAGTACCGGTTTATCCTCAACGTCTAATCAAATCAAAAGTTAGAGAAAAAAAAAGGTTTTTAAAACTAGAAAAATAAAACTAACTAAAATGCTAAAAAATAAAATAAAAGTAAAAACAGATAGACAAGATGAATCACTTGGATCCGACTCGTGTGTAGTGTAACCTTTGATTATTTCCGCACTTTTGCACTTTTTAAGAGATTGTCATAGTTATTTTAGTAGGCTCCTCTTTTGAAGGTGACGTTACCCTCAACCCAGTAGTTTGAGTCAGCAAGGATACAATCCTAAAGAGTCGGATTATTGAAAGATAATTAATTAAGTTATTAATGCATAATGTGGTATGCCCCTCTTTTGAAGGTGACGTTACCCTCAGCTAAGTAGTCTGAGTCAGCAGGGATACAGTCCTAAGTAGCCGGGTTAAAGTATTAATAGTAGCTTACATATGAGGGGATCAAAGAGTTTGGACCCCCGCCATCCAATACCAGTGGGTATTGAAGGAGGTCCTACTAAATTTGACCTAGGTCCTTGCAGGATCTATACACTGAACAATGCAAGACTCTTACCAAAGTGTTCCCTTAACCCCCGACCAGGTAGCCAACATACCTCCATATAGACCGTGGAGATATGAATGGTGAAAATCTTTTATTTTATATAGACAGTAAAATAATGCCAAGACACCACGGACAAACGATAAGAAAGAATCACCTTCAACATAAGAAACTAGTTATTAAAGTCATTAATACATAACCAAATAAAAAGTGCGAAAAGATTAAAAATAAAAAGTATTACACTAGACACTTGTCTTCACCAAGTGATGTAAGAGACTTAGGCAAACATGGCCTTTGATTGTCAAGAACTCTTACGATCAATCTTGGATCCCGAGACTACTACACACACTCTATGATGGATGATGGTGGTGGATGTGGGTTGTGATGGTGGTGGAGGGTGGATGTAGTGTGAGAGAGGTGGTTTGCCAAGGGATGGTTTGCAAATGAGCCAAGCACCCCTATTTATAGCCTGAACAGCAGCTCGGGCACGGCCCCGTGTCTATCTTCCTTCTCTTTCTTCATTAATTGCAGTTTGTCTGCATTAGTTGACCACGCCCCCGTGTCCGCTGGGCACGACCCCGTGTGCAGAAGCGTATTTGTACTATCAAGATTTCCTCAGATTCTGCGAATCTTAGAGTTGACCATGGCCCCGTGTCCGCTGGGCACGCCCCCGTGGTGGGTGATAGAAGCTTCTACAGCTTTTTCTTTTCTGCAGACACTTGGGCACGCCCCCGTGCTCAGTGAGCACGGGGCGTGTTCAGCCTTCTGTTTTCTTGTTTTGCTTGGGAAGATGCTGTCGGGGGGTCGGGCATGCCACGTTTATTCCTTTTCTTGTATTATTGTTAGATTTAGCTGCCTTTTTGCTTCTTTTATTCATTTAAGCTCATTTAATCCTGAAAATACAAAAGGAAGACAAAAACACACTTTTTCCAACATTAGTACTAAAAAAGGGTTAGTTTTATGCCTCATTTGATGTAATTTATATGTTGCATTTTGCACACATCAACGTGCAAATAGATGAGAGCTTAAAGTTCGTTGAAAAACCTTTGTCGATCGAGGATCGACAGGTTAAGAAGCTTCGAAAGAAGCATGTGCCGATTGTAAAGGTAAAATGGGATGCCCGAAGAGGCCCATAATACACATGGGAGGTTGAATCCACAATGAAACAGAAATACCCTCATTTATTTCAGTAAATCTCAAGGTCGAGATTTCTTTTAAAGGGGTGATAATGTAACACCTCGTAAAATCAAGACCAATATAATAAAGACACGTGTCATGGACTTTAAACGTGTAATGGATTGACCTGGAGAGACTAAAATTGTCAAACAATGTAAATATGTTAGTAAAAGGATTCAAAGTGTTAACATTCCAATCTTGTGCCTCTGGTTGACCTCACACGACGTTCGTATTCTTTAACGAATAATTTGTCGAACATAGAAAGTCGTTCGTGCTTAAAATAAGGATCTTACAAAACATAGGGGTTAAAAGTGTCAACATGTTAAATGTTACCTCTGAGTTACCTTTTAATGATCCCAAAAACATTGTAATGATTTAATATTTCGCTCTCAAGAATATTCGATAATAATTTTATGGAGTTTCGATGAAAACAAGACTTTTCGAGTGATCTTACAACTAACCAGGAGTTTAACGGAGTTAAATAATGACCCAAGGCCCTTAATAGTTAACTATGGGGGTCCTAAATGCAATAAATGGAAGTTAAATAAAGTTAAAAATGGACCAGGGACTGAAATTGCAAAGTTTAAAAAGTTTTTACCGGCTCAGAAGGTCCTCGCGGCCCGCGTAGACTCTCTAAGAGTCTTACGCGGCCCGTGAGAGATGCTCCAGCAACCAAAAAAATGCACAGCTGCATGTTCAGCCTGTTCCACCGCCTTTGCATGTCTGAATTCGATACCAGGGTCTGAGCCAACAGTTTTTCATGCACTAGGGACACCTGGTAACATCTGGGATCAATGTAGGGACATGTGGTTTGATCTTGATGCATCAAAGTTCCTATATAAGACCCTTGTTTTCACTTGTTCAATTGCACACTTTGGTTTTCACTTCAAAACTCTTTCTCTGGAGCTTCCTGGAATTCAAGAGAGCTTTCTTCTGTTCTAATCTCGTGCTAAGAGTCCTTGTAAGCATTCTTAGCTTCTCTAGTTCAAGTTTTATTAGT
This sequence comes from Helianthus tuberosus, assembly GCA_030545235.1. Classification (NCBI taxonomy): domain Eukaryota; kingdom Viridiplantae; phylum Streptophyta; class Magnoliopsida; order Asterales; family Asteraceae; genus Helianthus; species Helianthus tuberosus. Next base: position 170,708,314 of record CM060448.1, on the reverse strand, counting down.
TTAATGACCAAAAGTCAAAGCCATCGCAATTAAGCTTTGACTAAGTGATTAATCACTAATGGTCCAACCATTATTCGAATTGAAAGTGGCTATGAGTTGGTAATTATGTAGGTAATAAACCCTTAAGAGGGCACCTGCTGATTATCACTCTAACTTGGTCAATTGTCGGGTCAAACCTATTAATAAAAAGTCAACCAAAGCAATTTTTTCAAATTAATTCATAAATGATAATGTAGAAGTTATGGAACATGTTTTAACACTTAAATAACTTGGTAAAGAATATAAGAACATGTTTAGACATGTTTAACCCGACAATTATGAGTTTAGGCTCGGTTCGGAACCGAAAGTCGCAAAAGTGGACTTTTGCTTTGACTTTCAGTTCAGACCTGATTTAGCTTGTTTTAGATATGCCTTAAGGTTCCTTTAGGACCATATTATATGTTAGTGAAACCCTTTAAGGTTATGCTACATGGTTCCTGATGGAGAGTCTGAAACCCGAGTGTTAACGTGTGTTATATTACGTATTTGAGTGTGTTTCAAGTGATTATATGACATGAATGTGATAACTACGAGAGTTTATGGTTTTTCAGGTTAATCATTTAATTCAGTGAAGTTAACTGGGTTAGAGAAAGGATTGGATGCAACCAACATATGGATATTATGAGACTTGGAGGGCACAATTTTCTCTAGAATAAAACATTATCATTATTAAAAAAAGGAAATCACATCATGAAAGATAAAAGGAAAGGCACATATGGATTGAATTTTGATGGCTGCTGGACGAATTCTTGGATTCATGTGAGGACAAGAACCAACATCATCATTGTTTTTTTTTTATCTCCTTGGACAAAGTGGCAGCCATATAATATTATTTTGGATCATTCAACTTTGGGGGATTATACCCATCGATTTTAGGCAGCCAACATTAATATATATTGGGCTCTAAAAAATCACATTCTATCATCATAATCATCATCGATTTGGGGGTAACAAATATGAGCAGCCATCAATTATTTTTGTGGGTCTACATACACTCGATTTGGTGGCAGCCCATTATAATTACATTTGGGCTCTTATAACAAATCAGCCCAACATCATCAATCGAATAATTGGGCAGCCATCATCACATTTTTTGGGGGGACGGTAACGAGTTCGAACAGGAGGTCGCACAAGTAACAGCCCTTGGCTGCTTTGCAGAGGGATCGAGAAGCACAAAAACAAAATATGATAATTGCTTTGAAGGTGATGCGTGGCTAGTCTCTTCGGTTTCACCCCGGTGTAGGTAGTTGTATTTTCTAGGGTTTATGTATTTGTTCTTTGATTCGACTTTGTGACAACTTGTATTGATTTTTGAAACCATTGACAATAGTTTACATTTGTTTCGTATTCGTAAATTGTCGAACGATGTTAAAAGTTATGACTTTGCGAAATGGTTATGTGTAGTTATGCGTTGTCGTGGTTAGGATTTACTTGTGTTGATTACAAAGTGCATTCTTGTCCGTTCTTCGGGACGTTGATAGTTATTGGCACCTAAGTCACGGTACACTAAATCCGCTAATCGTATGCAATTGAGTTGAATTAAAACATGTAGGAACCCTAGGATTTACAATTACCGAAACCGGGTGTGATCCGTATTCTTAATTCTTGTTTTCAATTAAGTAGTTTAGTTTACAAGTTTAGTTAATAAATCATTGTTTTCGATAACATCAATTTGTCGCTTCATTCCGATTTATTTTACAAACCAAACAAATAAATAAAAATAGCAATCTTCATAATCATCTTGTACATTATTTGTAAATAGTCTAACTAATCGAACGGGTCGTGCAATACTGACCACCTGCTCTTCATGGATTCGATACCCGACTTACCCTAGCTACCTAGGTTTAATTGGGTTTTTGACTGATCGGGACGACACGGTCACGTCAAAATGGCGCCGTTGCCGGGGAGCTAGTGCGCTTAGTATTTCATTGCTTGTTCGATTTTTGTTTAGTTTTTCTTTCTTGTATTTTTGTGATTTTACTTTGGGTGGTCGAGCTAGTTTGTGCAGGTACATGTTTTGCAGGTACCATATTTCAATATGAATTGGGTAGATGATGATCCGTGTGAGTGTTGCAGAAGCGGAGAGCACTATTTAGAGGATTGCTCTGTTTTCTACGAAAAAGTTCAAGCCAACAAGGAACGGGAAGACTACCTCAGCGGATTGTTTGAATATAGGAGGGCGGCTTATGAAGATTTCAATGGTCCATCCTCACATTCTCCATACATTAGACCTCCACCACCGGAGCAAGAAAATGACGCTTATCAGTCATGTCCTTGTTGTGGAAAAGTTCACATACATGAAGATTGTCCAGTGTTTTGGAAAGATCCAGTGTTTTGGAAAGGAAAAATAAAGTCCGGTTACAAGCCACCACCACATTATCAAGAATATTACTATGAACCCAAATCACCATATTTCTCAAGTTACCGGGAGGAGGAGTATGATGATTATTATAATGAATACCCTCAACCGGTATACGAGAAACCACAAGATTCGATGCATTCCAAGCTTGATGCTCTCATGAACATGGTGAAAGAATATCACCAAGATATCAAAGATATGAAGAAAGCGAATGAAGTGAGAGATAAAGCCCATGAAGCATTTGTGGTGCAAGTGGGTCAATTAGCGGAGGAATTAGCCCAACTTAAACGAGACCAAGAGGTTTGGGCCAATGGTACAATAGTAGATGGTGATGTGGTGGAAGAGGTTATCGATCTTCCCGAGCAAGAAAATGAATGTTTGAACTGAGCGGAAGACATCACACCGCGAGACGAGTCGGATCCGAAAGATGCCCACGTTCATATCCATCCTTCTCCCATACTTATCACTCCAACCAAAAAAGTTGCGGGTTCGGGTATCAGGATTCGAAGGGTGGCGTTGCAAGACATAGGACAGTTTAGTAAGAAGCGACCCCAAAGTTGTACAATATGAATGCCGAGCAAAATAAAAAGAGAATGGATCCGGCATGCCAAACACCGAGCGTATGTAGGCAACTCGGTAGGAAAATGTGCACTTCGACCACCATGAGAGGCAAATCAGGTATAATTGTTGTAGAGTTTGTACTATTATTCGTTTTATTTTTATTTTTATTTTTTCTTTTCTTAGTTAAATGAACTTTGTGGGTGTGTTCCCTATATAACCCTCACGAGACCTCTCGTCCTCCCGAGCTATCGGGAGGTTTAAAAGGGCTTGTTGCAAACGCCAAATGCAACCGTGATTCCTACGAAAGTGAGTTAGGCTTGTTATTGTTGTAAATTATTTTTTCCACATAAATCAAAGTAAATTAATGTATGACTTGGTAATATTTTCATAAAAGTGGTAGAACTAGGTAGCTAATAAATTTTGATGGTTGTGAGAAGCATGCTTCTACACAAGGGTTAAGATTTGTAGGTACATTATGTTCGTGGGACGACCGCTTTCTTGAAGAGAAGAAAAGCACACGAGGAATGAGCTCCAAAAATCAGGTGCATACGTTCCCTTTTTACTTTTGATTTTTAGTTAGCAAATAAGTGGATTGTAAATTATATTTTATTTTCCGGGGTGAAATTTTGGGGAGGTTAGCCGTGTCACATCCCTTGTGCGTTTTAAAACTCTAGTTCTTACACATTGAGGACAATGCGTACCTCAAGTGTGGGGATGGGGGAGTAGTAAAAGTTTTTCGATTTTTGACCCGTTCATTTAAACACTACACATTGAGGACAATGTTGACCTCAAGTGTGGGGATGGGGGAAAAATTTTCAAAAATTTTTCAAAATGTCTTTGTTTGAAGCAATCTAAAAAGCACAAGTAACTAAGTTAACGAGGGATGGCACAACTCATTTGGTATTTTGTCATGGTCAAGTTCAAATTAATAAGCATAACGGGTATTTAGCGGGTGGTTATTTGGGAATAATTCGCCTAAGAAACTAGTACATCATGCATGTCACATACCATACCCTTTATATATGTGAGGTTTTGAGCCACTTTTACATAATAGAATTACATATATATGTTTCTTTGTTTGAGTGGACCATTAGTCATGTATTGTAGAACTTGCATCTTTTGATACGTTTGAGACCATAGACCGAATACAAGCACGAGAATGATTAAGGCATTAGGTAAACCTTTTTCTTTTACACCATTTGCTTACCTTTACCCAAATAAATCCCCTAGTCGCCCACTTTGAGCCTAAACCTTTCATTTGACCAACCCAATTAGCCCATAACCGTAAACCTTTTCTTTTTAAGCCCGTGTGATGAAAATTCGATTGTAGGAGTATATGTTCGTATAGTTGTGATTTATTTATTTATTGAAAAAAAAAGAGAAAAAAATCAGAAAATGTTACGAAAAAAAAAAGTTGTTGAGAAAAATACAAAAATATGTGTTTTAGTTTGTTGAATAAAAGGCTAAAGTTGTTGCCTTGTATATGATGTTTGTAGTTTAGTTTAGTTTTGTTTAGAGTAGTCGTTTGTAATAAAAATCGAATTTTTCATCACCTTAGCCACTTAAAAAAAAATTCCTATTCCATACCCTTAACCTAGCCCCGTTACAACCCTCCAAAGACCTTATGACTTGTTCTTAGTATTCATGTTCGGTGGTGGAGAATGATTGAGTTGCAAGCCTATGCGGGTACGTGTTCTAATCGGTTTGAGTGATTATTTCAAAAGCGCTAATGCATCAACTCTTAGCCAATTTTAAACCGAGTGGAGAGAACATTGTGAGGGATGTGCATGACTTGTTAGTTTTACGGGCGGGTTAATCTTGCATAACCATTTATATGGGATTATTCACTTTTTCGTTAAATATTTTGTAAATTGTAAAAAGTTTGAACCGGGTATGACATTAGACCTTAACCTTTGTCTCGGGAATGGGAAGTGTGTTTCTCGTTCGACCCACGTGAAAGTGAAAGACAGATTTGCTTGAGGGCAAGCAAACGACAAGTGTGGGGATGTGATGGAGAGTGTGAAACCCGAGTGTTAACGTGTGTTATATTACGTATTTGAGTGTGTTTCAAGTGATTATATGACATGAATATGATAACTACGAGAGTTTATGGTTTTTCAGGTTAATCATTTAATTCAGTGAAGTTAACTGGGTTAGAGAAAGGATTGGATGCAACCAACATATGCATATTATGAGACTTGGAGGGCACAATTTTCTCTAGAATAAAACATTATCATTATTAAAAAAAGGAAATCACATCATGAAAGATAAAAGGAAAGATACATGTGGATTGAATTTTGATGGCTGCTGGACGAATTCTTGGATTTATGAGAGGACAAGAACCAACATCATCATTGTTTTTTTTTTATCTCCTTGGACAAAGTGGCAGCCATATAATATTATTTTGGATCACTCAACTTTGGGGGATTATACCCATCGATTTTAGGCAGCCAACATTAATATATATTGGGCTCTAAAAAATCACATTCTATCATCATAATCATCATCGATTTGGGGGGAACAAATATGAGCAGCCATCAATTATTTTTGTGGGTCTACATAAACTCGATTTGGTGGCAGCCCATTATAATTACATTTGGGCTCTTATAACAAATCAGCCCAACATCATCAATCGAATAATTGGGCAGCCATCATCACATTTTTTGGGGGGACGGTAACGAGTTCGAACAGGAGGTCGCACAAGTAACAGCCCTTGGCTGCTTTGCAGAGGGATCGAGAAGCACAAAAACAAAATATGATAATTGCTTTGAAGGTGATGCGTGGCTAGTCTCTTCGGTTTCACCCCGGTGTAGGTAGTTGTATTTTCTAGGGTTTATGTATTTGTTCTTTGATTCGACTTTGTGACAACTTGTATTGATTTTTGAAACCATTGACAATAGTTTACATTTGTTTCGTATTCGTAAATTGTCGAACGATGTTAAAAGTTATGACTTTGCGAAATGGTTATATGTAGTTATGCGTTGTCGTGGTTAGGATTTACTTGTGTTGATTACAAAGTGCATTCTTGTCCGTTCTTCGGGACGTTGATAGTTATTGGCACCTAAGTCACGGTACACTAAATCCGCTAATCGTATGCAATTGAGTTGAATTAAAACATGTAGGAACCCTAGGATTTACAATTACCGAAACCGGGTGTGATCCGTATTCTTAATTCTTGTTTTCAATTAAGTAGTTTAGTTTACAAGTTTAGTTAATAAATCATTGTTTTCGATAACATCAATTTGTCGGTTCATTCTGATTTATTTTACAAACCAAACAAATAAATAAAAATAGCAATCTTCATAATCATCTTGTACATTATTTGTAAATAGTCTAACTAATCGAACGGGTCGTGCAATACTGACCACCTGCTCTTCGTGGATTCGATACCCGACTTACCCTAGCTACCTAGGTTTAATTGGGTTTTTGACTGATCGGGACGACACGGTCACGTCAGTTCCTTAATAATCTGAATCATTTGCATGTTTCCGTTAAATGCTTAAATGTTGACCATAATGCCCTTTTTATATTAAAACGAGATTTTTGAAAATGTGAGTGGACAAAAACCTTTATTACTGATATTTAAATATGTCCTAAAAGTTTGACATCAGATTGTGGTCTAAAATAGGAGTTACGCTCGATATCGTAAATTGAAAGCTTTTTATTAATTAAATGGCATTTTTGGCATAAAACCTATTTAAACCCAAATTTTGACACCAAAATTTCTACCCGCTGTTAAGATATAATATTTAGGGATTTTTGGAAATTTTTGTTAAATTTTAAACTGATCATAACATAGGGTTCTTGCATTGACTCGGTAGTTGACGGTTATGCCCTTTTTGCTAATAAAATGAGTTTTACACATCCTTTACATGTCAAACCTTTTTCTACTGATTTTATATATTGTGTTCGGTAAAACTAACCGGTCTAAGTTAAGACTTAAATATGACCCGTTAGGAATCTAATAGGTTATTAAAAACCTTCGTTCCAGATTAGGAGCCTAGTAAAAGCTATTTGTACTTGCTGATTGAAATACGGCTGGGATTAAATTTATAATTTTGCTCAGGCAAATACTTTTAACTTATTTTCCATTATACGGGCTTGGGATACGGTATTATAATAATACCGCTTAGTCGGGTATGAAGTCGTACAATCGGAATGTGATTAAAAAGATGCATAACCCGTTTTAATCTGTCTTGTTTGATGCAATGCCTTTGGGGGGTTAATGACCATGTCCTGGATATCCTCGGCTCATTCATTAGAAATGGCCACGACTTAAGTACGGGGTGTAGGCATACACCTGACAGTTGCGTATGTAAAAAGGTACCCCACACGTAAGGAAACTTCTTGTGGGTATTGTACCAAGTGGTGTGGGTATTAATCTTAACTGGCTCTTCTAACCGGGTCCTAAATGGACGACAAACATGTAAAACTGTATACAAGATTATTTTTAAATAATTGTCCCAAGTTATAAAGAATATTTATGCCTTGTGCATTTAAATCAATTTTTATAAACACTTTTAAAAAAGAGTCAGTTAATTGTATTTACCAGTGTAAACTGACGTATTTTTCAAAAAGATTAAGTGCAGGTACTACACGTAATGGGCTGGCTACTCCGAGTGTCAAATAAAGAGTCTTGCAAGCTTTTGATGCTTAAATCTGTTGAACAATATTTCTTTATGTTTTAGATCCTCCTGTGGATCCATCTTACAACCCGTTGTATAATATTTTATTGTACTTTCAACTCGGTTTGTAATAATTTACTTTTAGACTTCCGCTGTGCATTAAACTGTGATTATTGACCATGATGATATCAACTACGTCACGATACTCCCCACCGGGCCCACCGGTAATACGTGGAACTATCGGGGTGTGACAACGAAGCCCACAAGTCTCGATATTCTATTCATCCCGGTGCCGATAAGATGTACCAGGACCTGCGCTATCTATGTATCAAAGTGCCTGACTTATTCGAATGTCAAGGCTGAGCATCAACGCCCCTCTGGCTTACTTGTGCAACCCGAGATCCCTACGTGGAAATGGGAGAGTATAGCCATGGTTTTCATAACGAAACTTCCGCGCACGCCATCAGGTCACGATAGCATTTGGGTTATCGTTGATCGTCTTACGAAATCTACTCACTTTCTGCCAATACGAGAAGACTTTAAGGTAGAAAGATTAGCATGGATCTACACCGATGAAATCATTTGTCGACACGGGGCGCCTCGTGATATCATCTTTGATCGCGATGGTCGGTTTACCTCGTGCCTGTGGGAAACGTTTCAATCTGCTCTTGGTACTGCTCTTAATCTAAGTACCGCTTTCCATCCCCAAACCGACGGTCAGACTGAACGAACGATTCGTACCCTTGAAGACATGCTTTGCTCGTGTGTCATAGATTTCGGTGGTAATTGGGACGCGCACTTACCTTTAGTCGAATTCTTGTACAATAACAGTTATTACTCTAGCATTCAAATGGCACCATTTGAGGCATTATATGGAAGAAAATGTCGATCGCCTATTGTATGGCACGAGATCGGGGATGGGCAAATTACCGGTCCTGAGTTACTACAAGAAACGACTAACAAAATCCTCCAAATTCAAGACAATCTCCTGAAAGCTCGGAGTCGTCAAAAGAGTAAGGCCGATTGACACCGCAAGCCCCTTGAATTTGACGTTGGCGATCACGTATTCCTAAAGGTTTCACCTTGGAAGGGGGTGATCAGATTCGGCAAGAAAGGAAAGCTCGCGCCTCAATATGTTGGACCCTTTAAGATCCTGGAAAGGATTGGCAAAGTGGCCTACAGACTCGAACTACCGGAGAAACTTAGCAACATCCACCCGACTTTCCACGTCTCGAACCTCAGAAAGTGTCTAGCCGAGCAGGATTTACAAGTACCACTTGAGGATCTACAAGTGGACGAAACATTACACTTCGTGGAAAATCCAGTCGAGATCATGGATCGAGAAACCAAGAAACTCCGATGCTCACGCATTCCCATTGTGAAGGTTCACTGGGAAGGCAAACGCGATGCCGAGTTCACCTGGGAACTCGAGAGTGACATGAAGACTAAGTATCCACAGCTTTTCGTTATGCCTGCGCCTTAATTTCGGGATGAAATTCCCTAAAGTAGGGGAGGCTGTAACAACCCGACTTTGTGAAGTCAAAGTCAAAGTACAAGTTAAAGTTAAAGTCAAAGGAAGAAAAGATTGCTAATGCAATCTGTCATTCCTTGCTTAATTATTACTTGTACTTCCCAACTCGTTAATCGACACTTAAATTTATGTTAACTTAGTTGTATTATGTGGAGTTATGATGCAATAAACGTAGTTAAACGCTAACGCTATCACATCGCCATCGCATCGCAACTCGAATTACAGGTTATGGATATTGTTTTACGTGTGTGTGCCATTATGTGTTACTTGTGCATGATTACTTTTGTTTTGTGGTGATTATTCGCAAACGCATTCACAACCCTATCACAACGCAATCTCATCGCGAACTTGAAATTTAAGGTTTATTTGTATGTTATTTAGGAGTTAGGTTATTTGTGTAACTATTGTTTAATACTAGCGCATCGCTAAATTGCAACACATCGCAATGATCAACGCACGAAACGAAAAGTCGAAAACCAACTCGCTGAAGCCCTTCGATCGAATGACCATTCGATCGAATCAGATCGGATGGCCATCCGATCGGAAGGCCCTCCGACCTTTCACCTGCACCGCCTTTCTCACCCTCTCACCTATAAATATCACCTGTCACATCACTGTTCATGTGATGTGACAGCTCTCGTTCGACCAGCACACTTTTGGCCTATTTTCTCTCGATTCCTCGCGATTCTTGTAAGTTTTTCTCTCAAATCTTGTACTTCTATCATCTACACACACTTCTTCATCGATTTCACCAACAAATCTCATCATTTCACCATGAAATCTACTGATTTTGGGTGTTCAAGGGTGATGTCATCATGGACTTCTTATGAACATTGAAGTGTGACATCATCTCACCAAGAATAACTTAGATCTAAGTGATTTCAACATGTTTAAACAATGATTTTTGTCATAATTTAAACAATTTCAACTAGATTCAAACTTTTCTTCAACATTCTCAACTTTTCACATAAAACCGATAGAAACGAAGCTCGTTCGGGCCTTCTACTCATTCTCTAGTGAAGTGTCAGTCTGAGAGCTGATTTCTATCTATGAGATGACCAACTTAACGGGTTGAATATGAAGTTCCATCAAGAATAGTTAACTGGTCGGACGGGGTGATTCCCATCCGATCGGATGACTTGGACATGATGGGGCTTCCATTGTTTGACATGAAGTCATACCATCTCGGTCCAAATGCAAAACTCTCTAAACTTAGCAAAATTTATCAGATTTCAAAACGAACAGATCGCTGAACGGATTGTCATCCGATCGGACTGCCATCCGATCGAACGACAATCCAGACGGATGACTTGTGATTATCTTCCAACACTTAACAATTTTCACAACACTTCAAGGAAGATCAGTTTCAATGAACTGTCATCCTACCGAACAGCCATCTGCCCGGATGACCATCCGGCCGGATGACCTGATTAGTAGAAACACTTCGTGTTTTATAAAATGCTACAACGAAAACTTCAAAGTCCCATCATACACAAACACAACCATCCCAAACGGACAACCCTCCGAGCGAATGGCCATCCACCCGAATGCCCATCCGTCCGGAAGGTCATCCGATCGGATGACTATCCATCACTTGTTCCACTTACCCCGTTTTACGCACCGATCAACGCTTATACTGTCGCACTGTGTTCAGGCTAATCTCTCAGCGCTCCCTTCAATCCAAGACTGTGTTTACTCATTAAACACGACCTGTGAGTATACTCGATCCCTTTTTTCTTTAAGCACTTTTGGGTGTTACATACGTTACCTATAACAAATCACATCGATCACACAACGCAAACACATTTTATACGCTAACCGCTATGCATGTTATTCGATGAATGCTTGTATGTTATGTTGTTGGTGCATACGTCTGTCGACTTCATCTTGTATCGAGTCTTGTATATTTGTAGATAGATCAGGGCACATTATACGAAGAAAATGTCAAAATTAGGTTATGAGATAATTTCGCACGGAATTAACATTTGTAATTCCGCTTGAAATGTGATTTCGTTTGAGCATGTTCAAGCGGAATCATCTTGCCTATATATATGTGTTTGCTGATTTCGTTTGAAGTAGTTCTAAGATTCCGGTTTGAGAGCCGAAGTGCTGCCGAAGTGTCTACTCGCTATAAATCTTTGTCAAATCAATCTAAAGACAGTTTAAAGTGATATTCTAGCTGAATTGAACTCGATGCGTTTGTTTCCGCCTTTCGTATTGAGAAAAACTCTTCTGATCGACTCGTTCGGGTCAGAAAACGATCCTACAAGTGGTATCAGAGCTCAGGAGGAAGAGTTCATACCAATCCAGCTGCAATTTCTGATTTCTACACCTTCTTTTTCAAAATAAACAAATTTTCACGGTTAAAATCGGCTAATTTTTCTCACATATTGAGCGAAACAGTGTTTTAACAAACCCTTGAAAATATTGGAACTTAATTCAATCTAAAATTGATAAAATTTGTAATTTCATTTGAAAAACATTCTCGAGATGATGACGTCAGCATTATTTCACACGGAATAAGACTCTTATTTTGCTCGAAATCGGTATTCTGTTTGAGTGATTCCGTTTGAAAGCACTATTTCGCACCAATCTGGTATTCCGTTTGAATATTTCACACGAAATCAGGTATTCCGTTTGAAAAGGTGTTAGTTCACACGAAATCAGTTATTTCGTTTGAAAGGGTATTCCGCTCCAAAGGGATTTCGTTTGAAAGTGATTGATTTCGTTTGAAGAAGGTTATTTCGTATCAAAAGGTTATTTCGCGTGAAAGTTAATTCCGTTTGAACATTCTGATTTTTGTGAAACTTGTTACCAAAACATGGAAGAGGAATTTTATAACGCATTTGCTACTACTCCGACTACTCCGGCATCTGTTACTCAGAATTTGACTATGGAAAATGAAACGGGCACCATGCAAAAACCGCCTAAACTTATGAATATCGAGGAGTATAAAGGATGGGAAGAACGATTTGAAAATTGGGTACAAGCAAATTACTTGGATGCTTGGGAATGCGTGGAAACGAAATATGTTAGACCTTTAAATGATGAGGAAGAGGAGATTGCTATTAAAGATCTAAGTGCTGATGATAGAAAGAAATACAAAAATGAAAAGATGATGATTAGTCTATTGCATCAAGCTGTGAAGGAAGATATCTTGGTTTTACTGCAACACACTGGAAGTGCATATTCTATTTGGAGAGCTTTAAAATCAAAGTTTGTTGGAAGTAAAGAGATGATTAAGAACAAAAAGTCACTTTTGAAGAAAGAATTCGATCTATTTCGTGGTTTGAGAACTGAAAGCATAAAGCAGATCATCGAAAGATATTGCAATTTGTTAGTCCAAATGAAGAGAGTGAGTATCAATAAAGATAATGAAGAGTTGGTAGAAAAGTTGGCTGATGCATTGCCACATGAAACTTGGTGCACGTATTTGATGATGTTGAGAAATAAGAAAGACTTTGGAAATTTAACACTGAATAAATTCATTGAAAAACTTGAAGCTCAAGAGATGGAGCAAAGAAAGATCTCTAGAATGAAAGATTTTGATGGTGAACAAGATATCGGTCTTTATTACAAAGGAGGTATCAGTGATAAGACCAACATGTCACCGAAAGTTGAAACTGCATTCAATGTTAAAAGTTCGTCAGGAGGGTCATCTAAAGGATCAAACAGCAAAACTGAATTTTCTTCATATCCATCATATGATCCAAACTTTTCAACAACCAAGAATGGAAAGAAGCTTCAATGCAACATTGTGTTAAATCTTGAAAATGATCAATATTTTTCGAAAGAGATTGCAAAAAGTCACATGTCTTTGTTGGGAACTGTGCTGGAATCATATGGAAGTCTTGTAGCAGGAAAGATCGGGAATCCAATGCTGACAAAAGAGGATTACGATCAGATTGATGCTGAGGAGATGGAATTGATGGATATAAAATGGTGTTTAGCGAGTGTTTTGAGAAGAGCTGAAAAGTTTAAACAAATTACGGGAAGAGATGATTTCCGTGATGCAAATGTTTCTACTTTGGGTTTTGATAAATCTAAAGTTACTTGTTTTCGTTGCAGGGAAAAAGGACACTTCAAGAGGGAGTGCACAAATCGCGAAGCAAGTGGAGCTCAAAATCCGTTCAACAACAATGATTACTATCGGAAAGCAATTTATCATCAAGTTGCTCAACAACAACAACAACAAGAACCACAAACTGCACATGCTAGAAAGGCAATTGAAGAATCATCAAAGAGAGCATGTATGGTGAATCAAGAAGATAAGAAATCATCGAAAGATTTTAGTTGGGACAAATATGTCACAGCTGATAGTAAAGAATGTATGATAAATCAAGATGATGAAAAATTACCAGAAGGGTTTAGCTGGGCAAATTTCAGTTGGGATGATTATGATCCTAACAAAACTCCAAATCACAAAGCTTTTGTTGTTCGAGTTGCTGAAGATAGTGATAATGATGATGATTATTATGCAAAGAGAATGGAAAAGCATTTGAAAATGATGGAAGAGTTTGACAGTGATGATGAAAAAGCTAAAAAGAAAAAGAAGAAAGTTAAAAAAACCTGTCAGCAGTGATGATGAAGAAGTTCCAGTGATAAGGAAAAAGCTCAAAAACATTCCAGTTTTCAAAGTGGATGCAGAAGCTGATGCACAAAAGATTCTGGTGAAATGTGAAAACTGTGAAGCAGTGAAAAAGCAAAATAGTACTTTGATTCATAACATGAACAGATTGAAAGAATCCTATGATGTTCTTAACAAAGCAATGAATCAGTACAATCAATCAAGCAGTGAACAAGCAACAGCCATGAAAACACTACAAGGAGCTTTCATGACAAAGCAGAAAAGTGTTAACAGTTACATTGAGAAGTGTGCTGTGCTGGAACAAAAACTGGAAACACAAAGAATTGAAACAGAAAGAGTTAATAGATTGTTAAAAAGTTACTCATGTACTTCTTATGTTATTGACAGGGTTTATGCAACTGTTGAAGGCATGAAGGCATTTGATGAAGATGAAGTATCTGAAAACAAGAGTTCTGAAAAGAAAAAGGATACTGAAGTGAAGATTTCTGGTAAGAAACAAAGTGCCAGTTATACAAAGTGTCCACCCCCACTTGAAAATGGATATTCTCCACGAAATCCAAATTCAGAAAGAGTCAAAAAGGCAACCAATTTACAGTGGGAGTCTGAGTCTTCAGAAAATTTGCCAGATAACATCGATGTCATTTTCACATCGTCTGACACTGATCATGAGTCTGAATTAATAAAGAAAGTGGTCGATCAAGTATTGGATAATGATGAAACCGAGGAGTCAAAGTCGGAGTCAAATTCAGAGTCAAAGTCTGACAAGTCAATTCCAACAGTCAAAAAGGATAAACGGGTTTATAATAAAGAATTTTTGTTATCAAAATCTAATTTGAATGACGAACCAATCAAAGTGGCATATACTTTGAATGATTCTGACAAATTATATTCTGATGAAGAATTTCCAATAAGAGGTGTTAAACCTGAAATGATTAAAAAGGTTTTCAAACTAACAGAAATTAATATTTCTGAAATAAAAGATGTAAATCTTTCTGAAAAACCTAAAAAGTACACCTCAAGAGTTCAACAAAGAGAAAACAAGAAAAGGGTTACAATTCTGGTTCAGGTTTTCAAAAGAAACCAAACCATAACGGTAATTTCAAAATAAAAGGTCTTGGTTTTATTCCACTGAAAAATCATAAAAATGAGAAAATTTATAAACCAAAAACTGTGTTTGTTTCAGGAACATCAACTGAAGAAGAAAAGGAGAAGTTGTTCAGGAATCAATTGAACAAAGAATTCCTTGCTAAGAAGCAAGAGGAAATGAAGAAGGAAATTGCTCAAAGGAAAGAAACGAGAACCTGTTTTAAATGCAAAACAGTTTGTCATATTGCCAGAAATTGTTCTAAGGTAATACAAACAAAATAGGGAGTGTTTCTTAAACAAAAAGAAAAGATTGTTGAAAATGAATCACCAACTGAACAATTCAAAGTTTTCAAAAATTCAAAATTTGAGGTTGGTAAATGTTCAAAGAGGTTTTACAAGAGAAAAGCAAATCTTGATAACCAAAAGTGGGTTGTTAAGAAATCTGATGATAGTTCTAGCAATGATTCTGATTCGTCAAAATCAGAGGAGCTATTTTCAGGTGATGAATCTGATTCCACAAAGTCAGAGGAGCCAAATGTTGAGTTAAAATTGGAAACATCAGTACCGCCAATGGATGATGTTAATTTTCCACCATTGAGGGCTGAGAATTTTAAACAAAAGGTTGGTAAAATTGAGATTTCAAATCAATTTTTCTCAGAAAAGAAAGAATTTGATGTTGAAAAAGTTTTTAGTCCCAAAGTTCAACATATTTTTGGAAAAATGGTTGATGGGAAGGCCAAAGGGGTAAAGGAATTTTATGAGAAGAAATTGAAGAAACCAGGTAAAACTGTGACATCCCAAGTTTGTGACTGGGATGGAACATATTATGATGAGTGAAAAGTATGACTTGCCGGAGCTCCCAGGTTGGTAAGTGTGGAGCAGGTATCGGCATCTTTCTTGAGAAATTCACTTTATGTGATATTTCGATTTACAAGTGGTATTTGGTTTGTTTTTACAAGTGGTAAATCAGGGACATTAAGTTGTACTTGATTTTATACAAGTGGTGATTTTGATTGATCTTTAAACTATTATATTTTTCAAGTGGTTGAGAGAACAAAGTGATGAATGAAACCCCTAACCTACAAGTGGTTTTATGAAATCAACAAATCTTATTTTCTGGAAAAAACCATTTGATTAAAACAAACTTAAGTGTTTTGAAATCATAATGGGAAAATAGTTTGTTGAGAGGGGGAGTTCTGATTGTTTATGCGAAGTGGATGGCGATTTGAAGCAATTCACAACAGTTGTCACGTTACTTGTACAGTTTGTTTTCAAATTTCTTTTAAATGTGTTTGAATTTTAGGGGGAGTAAGAATTTTCAGAAAATCCAAAAACATTAGAAAATTTGAAAAAGCCAAAACATGATAAAAATAAAAAATGAGTCTTGTTGAGAAAAGAGGAAATGATAGTACATCAGTGGACGATCACAGCATGCTAAAGAAATGGAAAGTTAAAAAGTGATAAACGGTCTCACTGATGATGTGCCAGTAGGTTTTTGCACATTTAGTAGATTGTGTCGAGATATAAACCTAAATTTCAAACTTGCTTATATCGTGGGGAACATCTCTCGGATATATGGGTAACCCCCGAAATCTTGTTTGAAAGGTCCCTCTTTCTGAGATACTAGGTCTTTATACTCAGTGATATCTGGGGTATTATCCCGGGACTTCTTATTTTGCGGAAGCAATGGCCTAGTCCCCGTATAATACTTTCTACTTGCTTGAAATATAGCATCGCCCTCAGTACAAAAAAATGATGAAACATTGCAAAATGCTAATCATGTGCTGTTGAAGAAAAGATTCTCTAAAGGGAACACACCAAAAGTCGAAGCCGTCATCTCTCTGATTTTGCGGATGCAATAGCCTGAGCTCTCACGGCCCTCGCAATTAACCCCTTACAGATATCATCTGTGGTATACTCACCTGTAAGACTGGATATTGGGATCTGGATACGGGAGTATATTCTGAGGTGGGACACGCGAATAAGTTTAAGTCTCTAATACACTAATCTCGTATCTCGAAACAGTTGAAATTTGTGTAAAAAATTAAGTGGATCAGTATACTGACAATCTAGGTGAATTGTTTAGAACTGAATATGTTTAAAGCTTAATGGTGTTGGTGATTTGTCTCATAAACTGATATGATCATTTTACACAAACTCACAAAAATATTGTCTGTAAATATTTCTTTATTGCATTTCATTCTACATTAAAAAATTCCAAAAAGATTTTCGGAGTGTTTTAGCATAAATTTTGAAAAATACAAAAAGATTTTCGACAACTGATATTGAAGAGCTGATTTTCAAAATTCCAAGTGCTAAACATGATGACAACTGGGTTGGGAGAGTGTGTTTGAAAAGAAAAATGATATCTTATTCACAAGTGGTCATCAGAAACGTTTTAAATGTTAAATCATTTTTGAGATTAATATCTGCAAATGATAATTTCTAAATTTGTCAAATGTTAAAATTGTGAAATTTATTGTGAGGTAGAGTTTGTGCAGGTAGGCCAGGTTACGATCCTGGAACTGCTGATGCTGACGAACTTAAGGAATCAAAAGATCTGATCAAGAGAATTAGAAGACTCAAGAGCCAGATTGTGATTCTGGAATTGAAGATTAGATCAACATCCGAGGGGGAGATAAGTTGATAAAGAGAAGAGAAAGATGGAGGATTCTTTACATTGTTAGATACTTCAGAAGAGGTCGAGAAGACTGATAAAGACTGAAGATGTTGAAGACTCGACACTTAAGACTCGTCAACATTCTAGGGGGAGTCTGTTGGTGCATACGTCTGTCGACTTCGTCTTGTATCGAGTCTTGTATATTTGTAGATAGATCAGGGCACATTATACGAAGAAAATGTCAAAATTAGGTTATGAGGTAATTTAGCACGGAATTAACATTTGTAATTCCGCACGAAATCAACAAGATCATTTCAAACGAAATTACTAATTCCGCTTGAAATGTGATTTCGTTTGAGCATGTTCAAGCGGAATCATCTTGCCTATATATATGTGTTTGCTGATTTCGTTTGAAGTAGTTCTAAGATTCCGGTTTGAGAGCCGAAGTGCTGCCGAAGTGTCTACTCACTATAAATCTTTGTCAAATCAATCTAAAGACAGTTTAAAGTGATATTCTAGCTGAATTGAACTTGATACGTTTGTTTCCGCCTTTCGTATTGAGAAAAACTCTTCTGATCGACTCGTTCGGGTCAGAAAACGATCCTACATATGTTTACACAGTGATTGTTGCCTGACACCTTAGCAACGATAGTACTATAGTTAGGACTCAGCACCTGTCGTGGACAGGGGTTGTTAAGGGCTTTTCTTCACGTGTCACAGTGGTGATATGTGTTGCGCATTCTACAACTCGCAGTCACGTCTGTGTATATTTCATTGTCGATAACCTACTTGCTTCGCATTACAACGTGTTCCATGCTGGTTATGCGTAAACCGCTTTCGCTACTACTATACTATTAAATTTGTATGCTCACCTTTACACTATGTGTATTGACTTTTATTTTAACGTAAGTGACAGTTATTTAGGGTGCTTTTGCTTGTTAGCCGCTATGGAATCAAGCTAGGAGAGTCTAGAAACAAACTAAATAAAATCTGAGTTGTCGGAATGGATTATTTGTCTTTGAGAACAACGTCAGTAATAACTCTTTTTATTTTATATGTTTGTGGTATGGGACATGAACCTTTAATATATTATAATTAATAGTTGTTATGGATTCTCCTGGACAATCTGTTTCGCTCAGTGTCGCGCCCCGATGTTTCCACCATCGGTTGGGGTGTGACAACGGTTCTTGGTTCAATACCAACTCATCTTTAGTAGTGTTTGTTTGAGAACCGTGATCTTCATATTCTTGGTTCAATACCAACTCATCTTTAGCAGTGTTTGTTTGAGAATCTAATTCAGATACACAACGGTTCTCCAATTCTAGATCAGTAAGCAAATATACAACGGTTCTCCAATTCCAGATCAGTTATGTAAGGAGAAGCATTGAGATAAAGAACATCCATCAAGCTCAAAAAGTAAACTTGTGTTTCCCATAGTCACAAATGATTGTGGTTTGTATTTCCCATAGCCACCGTTCCCATAGTAAAAAACGGTTGCGGTTTGCACATTCAGTCTTCATTGCTTCATTAAAATTAACAAGGCGGTCTCGGTTGCATGAAGCTTTGATGTATGTTGCAAGTTAAATCCACGATCAATGTATGTTGGTTAATTGTAAGTATTTCTTTTGCGTTAGCACGCCTCATTTCATCTTTTTTACTATTTTCTTCGATTTCAACAAATATTTTCAATACCCCGTGAACGAATCCGATATGTCTTGAGTTTAAACATACAAGCATCCCCGACTTTTAAGTCATTTTTAATCATGGGTTTACGCCAACCTCGTAAACGAATCCGATATGTCTTGATATAGAGTGTTGCTGAGCATGTCCTCTTTGCTTCGTCCACTAGAACTATTTGTGTATGCATTCTTTTGGTAGTTAAAGCGCTAATGAGGCGTCATTAGAAGAAGTACCCAAACATTCTTTCTATCTCTATCTCTCTCTCTCTCTCTCCCCTCGGTCTCGGGTGGGCATAAGATCCGTGAGCCCTATTGTCGGATCTGTGACTCCATGGAAGACATGATTAAGGTAAGCGGTTTATATTTCCCATAGCCACCGTTTCAGTAGTAAAAAACGGTTACGGTTTGCACATTCAATTTTCATTGCTTCACTAAAATTAACAAGGCGGTCTCGGTTGCATATTTTAGAGAGACCTTTTAGTACGGATCCTACAGCTGCATTTGGAACAAGAAGTCCAATAATCCGTTCTTTACCTGTTGTTGTCTCAACAATATGAATGCAAGCAACGAATTTGACAACTGTGACAGCTTATTAAAAGTAGAAATCACCTCTAATCCTTTCCTGGTCAAATCACACAATACAAAGTTTAAACTTATCATGTGTTTTAGTGTGGAAAGATGACCGAATAGAAATCTGAATAACAAACTGTGGAGAACTTGTTTGCGTTATCCTTCAACATACGCTAAAATACCCTAAAATACGAAAAAAAAAAACTCTAAAATACTATAAAATAGGCAAAAAAAACTGTGGAGACGTGTCGGGTTCTTCTGCTAGTGGTTTCTATAACCAATCCATTATCACCCTTGGTGGTTTCTGTAACCATGATAAAAGCGCTTCTTTCGACGTGTCATATGCCACATGATAACTAGCAGAAGCCGTGTCGGGTTCTTCTGCTATTTATTCGGAATGTTTCGGATCATCATAGAAGACGTGCCAGGCTCTTCTGCTAGTGGTTTCTGTAACCAATCCATTATCACCCTTGGTGGTTTCTGTACCCATCCCCGCCGATAACTAACAGAATCGATAAATAACCAACACGAAGACCTCTGCGATCGCTAAGGTTTCCCTCAACGGACTAATCGGTAACGTTACTCTACTTGTGCTCCGATTTAAGCGGCGTGTTCCAATCAACGTTTATCGACATTGTTAAAGATAATGAAGAGTTTAGAAACCCTAGAATGATTGTGTTTTTATTGGAAAAAATGGGATAATGGAAAAAACAACCTTATATACGGCCCGTATACAGTTATACGGCCCGTATACATGTGGTAACACCAACAACTTTGAAAAAAACTCACAAAATAAATCCATTCGGCCGTATACGTTTTTCTGATCGTATACACATGTATACGGGCCGTATAACTTTATACGGGCCGTATACTATTAAATCAAAAAACATTCACTGCGCATTTTCCTATTAAAAAACATTCTATAAGGGCGTATAATGTTATACGACCCGTATACAATAGGGGGTGTGAAAATAAGATATAAGAAGTGTGTAAATAATCCGGGCCCTTTTATTTTATTTCATTTACGCAGGGCCGACCGGCCATTCCGTGCCGCTCGAGTCCCAAATTTTCAAAGGGCCCAAAAGGTTTTTATAAGTTTTTATATATATATATTAAATTATATACTTAGCATATACATCCTTTTATCATGCAAAAAAATGTTGGTGGGTGGAGTGGTAAAAACCATCTTAAGATAATGTAGTGGTTTCGAGTTCAAATGTTCGCTCCACCACCATAAGTTTATTTTTTAATTCATTTATCCTTAACCACAGATTTGGGCCCAATTCTTTTTGTCGCCAGAGGCCTAAAATTTTTTAACAGTTCTTAAAGACGGCGCTGCATTTATGTTAATATTTTTAAAACTAATCTAGGGATACGTCATGTATAATAACATATCATATGGTATACGGTTTGGTTTACGTACTCACTGGTATTTGAAAGTTTAAACTAAACAATTATTTTTTAGATTCTTCGGCTTATGGTTTCTTTTTGAAAAAATAGCGAGAAAAATGGTTTTCACTCTAATTGTTACACGAAAAATATGTAAATATGATACACAGGCCGGTACAACCTCTTTGTTGTACCACAACCTTTGACGATACTTATGCTCATGATGTATGTTTCACGACCTTTGTACAATAAGTTTCTGCTTTTACGGGTGTACATAGGTCCGGACATTAGGATGTCCAAACGTTAGCGAGTCCTCTAGACATTAGTGTTATTTTTTTTATAGTAAGGAACTCACGCTTAAGCAAGTCTCATCAAGGGTTACCCTTTCATGTCCTCCTAGAGTCCTAGTCCAACAAGGTGTATTTATTCTTCGTGTGATCACTAGCTGTTTGTTTAATTGTTATTCTACAATCTTAATCATTAGGCTATTAGGGGAAGGTTGAAATGAAAACCACTATTTATCGCGAAAACTCGAAAACTAATTAAAAAAGCCAAAAAAACAAACCAATTTTTTTGCATAACAATTTTCGCCATATTTTATATATAAAAAAAACTAAAAAAAAAAATTTGTAGTGCACATGTGTATGTGTACTACAAATTTTTTTTTTTTTTTTTGAAATTTTTTTTATATAAAAAAAACCTGCGATTTTTATAAAAAAAATTGAAAAAAAAAAATTTTGGTGTGTTTTTTAGGCTTTTTTCAGTTAGTTTTCGAGTTTTCACGTTAAAAGTGGTTTTCATTTAAACCATCCCCTAGGCTATTAATCATTTGAAACTATTTAAATATACATCTCAATATACTAAATATACGACTTATGAATGATATCAATCAAACCATAGTTTTTATTTATTCTTCAAATAAACTTTTGTTTCATCATTTTGTTCTTTTTTTTATGGGCAACACACTCCAATGGTGGGTATCCATTGAACAACTACCACTTGCTTTGGTTTCAAGCTTTAAAATGCTTAAGGCTATTCAGTGTGAGGTGTCAAACCCATGGCACGTACGTGGTTGTTTCAAGTTTTAAAATACATAAGCCATTGAAACATCACACCTTCCATATGTGGAACACTTATGGAAATGATGTGACACATACGTGATTGTTTTCACAAGGTGTGGAAATGTAAATTATACCCCATATTCTAATAAAGTGATGATAGTTATTTGTTACTTTAACATGAAAACCTTAATACAAGACGGTGATCAAGATTATGAAACGATCAAGATTTAAACCATAATGGTTATTAACTCCAAACATGGGCGAAGGATAGTGGGCAGTGGGGGCGGGAGGGGGCGGCCGAGCCCCCGTACTTTTCGCTCAGCAGTGGAGAGTATGTAGTTTTCGTATAAATTTTTTTTGGGTATATACGTTTTCGACCCCCCGTTTCTTAGAAATTTTTTGTTGAGTCGGAAATCTCAAGCTTCGCCACTAACTCCAAATATCTTGAACATTGTAAAAAAATCAAACTTATCTAAAAGAGTAAATTGTTCAATCTCACTCTCCGCCCATAGAAAATTTATCATTTGTGACGTTTGCCTCAAGTGAGACGCGTTCAATCTCATTTCGCCAAAGATACTTATCATTTGTAACCTCCTCCTCAAAGTGAGTTTGTTTCGTCACCTCCACTAGGGTCTTATCAAAGGAAGTATTTCTAGTAGTGGAGAAAGAACTCCATTAGTGTTCTAAGAGTGAATTAACACGTAATCTTTAACATATGTTCTAACCACTATACATGATTTTGTGTATTATACTTTGTTACCCGTTTTATTTGCTCATAATCATACATATTTGCAATATCTTTAAAACGAAAAACAAAAACTATGTTGTGTTACAACACTACGAAAAAAAAAAAACAAACAAAAACAAAAATTAGGTTGTGTTACAACACTGCTATAATATGAAAATTATAATATGAAAATTTTCAGTTAATATTGTTAATTTCTTGAGGTGATGATCTTTTTTTAATATAATTTACTTTATTAATTTAAATAAGAGTTAATTGCCCGGATGGTCCCTGTGGTTTCACTTTTTTTCATGTTTAGTCCACATCTTTTGAAAATAGCAGGTATGCTCCCTATGGTTTGTTATTTTGTTACACAGATAGTCCTCTGAGTAGATGTCAGTTAGTTTGAAAATAGCAGGTATGCTCCCTATGGTTTGTCATTTTGTTACTCGGATAGTCCCCTGACATCTACTCAAGAGACTATCCGAATAACAAAATGACAAACCATAGGGAGCATACCTGCTATTTTCAAAATGTGAGGACTAAACGTGAAAAACAGTGAAACCACAACGACCATCCGGGCAATTAACTCTTTAAATAATCTTTTATATAGTACATTAAATTTTCCGGCACTCCAAATTTGTTATGGCTCCGCACATGCACACGACCTCTCTCCCCAATGGACTTGTCATTTCACGACTCTCAACCATATATTTTTATATGAACATTTTTTTTATATATTTTTGGCCGTTATCCTTTTTTTATAATTGGGGAGCTTGCTTTGTCCGTACAAACACATATATGTCTCAATGTTCCCACCATTATTTGCATTGTACTAATAATATTACTTTTGTTCAAAGTAGATGATGGGTCTTGCATAGATCCCATTCATCAAATATTGTTTACCAATAAAATAACAAATAAACTAACATAGATAAAAGTCGAAAGTTCTAGAAAAGTACTAAAAACTATAATATTGAGTTGAAAACGAAGGAATAAGAAATATATTTATTTATTTTTAATCATAAGCTTATTATATTGGTCGTTACTATTAGATTCTAAATATGTTACAAATTATAAACGAAAAACACTAAACTTATAACTTTTAAAGTTTAGACCACAAAGATGTGACTTGAACCAAACCACAAGAATCAATTATATGAACTAACTCATGAAAGAGTTATAGACTCATATAGATAAAAAAGTAAAAAAAGGTTATAAAATTTTATTACAATGTAATGATATTTTATTCGGAAACTTATTTGTTCCTTTAGGTTGAAATAATAGCATAAAAAAAACAAATGTTATATTCAAATCAATTTATTTTTAACCATTAAAAACAAACTTTACAATAGTAAAACAATATTAAAACTTATTGTTGAATACGTTTAAGTAATTTTAATAAAAAAAACAATAAAACTTATTCACTTACTAGTATACATTAAACAAAGCGAAAAAATGTTAACAACTAAATTACTAAAAATTGAGATATTTTATAGTATAAAAGGGGTATACATAAAATAATAAAGCAAAAAATGTCAACAACTAAATTACTAAAAGTTAAGATATCCAAGCCAAAACTGATAGCAACTTTTATTTAGGTGAAATCCAACTTTGCATCGCCCTCTAATCATACAAAATCCAACTTTGGCCAACCTCCATATACCACTAACACGTTTCAAAATGACAATATCTTGTATAGCAATACCATTCACATCAAATAGTCAATATTGGGCTTCAATCATCCTTCATTCACATCAAATTGTCACTTTAATGATTCAATCGTCTTTCATTCACATCGAATAGTCATCTCTGGGTTTCACTCGTCTTTCATCCACATCAAATAGTCATCGTCAACTTTCCCTAGTATTTCGTTCACATAATATTCTTTCACGCGCATAAATAATCATTGTCGTATTTCAATCATCTATCTTTTTTCTTGGCTCACTTTATACATATTCATGGTGGATCAAATGTATAAAGTGAAAATTTTATTGAAACAGTAAAAATCGTTCTTTTGGACCATTGATATCATTAATTCGGTTAGCTAAGATTGACATGGTTGCAAAATTGTAACTAGTATAAAGTTAAAAATGATAAAAAAAAAAAAAATTAAAAGTAAATGGTGATTTTTTTAGATATACTTCTTATCACATATATTTAAACTTTTAAGGGTGACCGGGGTGCACTCGGGGACGGTGTGCGGTGACCCTTGTACACCGCCGCCGTCCCCTATACACACGCGGTGAAGTTGTTGAATCGGGGAGTAGTCACCGATAGAAAATGCATGCTTATATCGACCGTTGTAAATGTCCAACGGCTATATAGCCGTTTACTTTTTAAAAAATAATAATTTTTTTCTTTATTTAAATGCCACTTTCACATTTCATTTTCTCACAACTCAAAAACATTCACACACCATGGATAAATAAAAACAAGGATAATGACAAGAAAAAAAGGTTCGGCTAGTCGAGGATCGGGTTCGAACCCGAGGGGATATGTCTCGCAAACGAGGCGAGGTGGTTCAAGTGGTTCGTGTGCACCATTTCAACCCCCACTCAGGTATTCACCACACTGTCAACCTCAACTTTTTTACTCTCAAGCTTCACAACCTACTTTTTACAACACCCAACCCCAACCTAATTTTCCACCACAATTATATTCACACCCACACTTTCCAACAATGGTCGCACCTGGCCGGTACGAATATTCAATGGAAGCGCAAAACACATTCGACCCGTTTGCATATAGGAGCCCACCTACTCAATCACCAAGAGAGAATGTCGAACGCTCGCTTCCGATCTATGGTGACAATGAAGACGAAGATGTTGTCCCCGAAACGCAAAAACTGGATGAAGATGAAGATCTTGGCGAAGACAAAGGAGAATATGAAAATGAAGACGAAGACGAACATGTTGGTGAAGCAACTGAACCGAAAGGCACGAGAGGAAAGATGGAACATCAAAATTGGACGAAAAAACAAGAAGATGCCTTAGCCAAGGCATGGGTTCATTGTTCTTTAAACAAGAGAAAAAACAATCAACAAAAATCAGACGGTTTTTGGAGAAAAATTCTCGAGCATTACAACGCGAAGGTTGGCGGAAGTACCTGAACCATTCATCAAGTAGGTTCAAAATGGGAAGCTATGTTGACTAACTTGAACTACTTCAACGGCCTCTGGTAACAAGCGGTATAATTTTTAATTTTTTAACTTTATATATTTGTTTATATCTTTAACTATATATTTTCTATAACATTATTTTTTATATCTTTAAGTCTATATGTTTTTATAATATGTAGGATCGTGTACGTGGTAGCGGTGTGACAATGTTGAGGTAATGAAAACGGCTTTAAAAGATTATCAATCAAAATATCCGAATGGTTTTCATCATGTTGAGGCGTGAGAGATGGTTAGAAAACATGAAAAATGGGCCCAGTAGCATTGTTGGGTGAAGAAATAGTAGTTCGAGCCAGAAAAAGAAAGTCATGGCATTCAGGTATCTACAACACGGGTACACTTGGAACCGAATTCAATAGTTCTATACCCGACATAAACAAAGACCCCTCACCAAGAAGACCACAAAGGAAAGATAATAGAGCCGCAACAATGTCTGAAAGCTCAACTAGGTTGTCCGAGAAGCTCGAACAATACACCCATATGAAAGAAGCAAAATAAGTAAACGCGTTGGAGTTGGTGGAAATAAAAAAGAAACGAGAGGAAGACACTATAGTGTTAGTTGCGGAACAACGCGAGGCGGTGAGACAACTTATGTATGATCGGGATATGGAGACGTTTACTAAGACACATGACAATGTTCCACCGGAGATGTTGCCATTTACTCTATCCCGAATACTTGAGATCTCAAAAAAATATAATTGGCCATGCAATTTTTAATTTCTAATTTTTAGTTTTATGGTTTATGTTTTTATTTTCCTAGTGTAATTTTATTTAGTTTAATTTAATGTAATGTTTTTCTTTTAATTTAAAGTAATTTTAGTTTGTTTAAAATGCTCGGATAGTCCATGTGGTTTGCTCATCCATGTTAAAGTAATTTAACAATAAGGGTATTTAGGTCATTTCACACCCACTTAACTAAGAAAACTAATCCTCATCCATGTTAGGGACTATCCGGGAACGAATGTGCAAAAATTGGGGACGCACCTGTAATTTTAGAAGCATAGGGACTGTAGGTGAAAACGGAGCAAACCACATGGATTATCCTGACATTTCTCACTTTAATTATTAATGCATTAATTTTAGAAATAAAAAAGTAAAAAGAAATGGGCTACTCCCCATAAGAGGAACACCCCTTATGTTTGAGTGCAAAATAGGAAATAGAGAGAAGAGTTGACATTACATACTGTGATTACTACACCCTACAAACGGGAGTACCCCTTGCACACTAATAACTTTTGTATATTCTATTGTTTTTGGAAACTATTATACTATAAAACCAAGAACTTTATTATTTTTAGTTTAAATATAGTATTACATATTATTGTATATTGAAGAAACAATATTCTTAGAAGGGTTATTAGATTCAAATAACCCAAACTTTCCGTTTTTGGTCAACAACACTCTCAAGTCTCAACTAACGAATTTCTCTCAACCACTCACAGTTTCAACTTATTTTCCTCTGATACTACCAAACTAATTGAACCCCTTTTAGTTATTTTGCTGATGTGGCATCTGGTGGGCCCTTTTTAATGGCGTGACACTTGTTTAGTGACGTGCCATCTAACATCACCAAAAAAAAACTAATTGGGTTAGGGTTTAGTTAGCTTGGGAGTGCCAGAGAAAAATAAAAGTTGAGAGTGGTCGAAGGTAATTCGTTAGTTGAGAGTGTTGTCGGCCACCAAATGAAAGTCAAGATTATTTAAATCCAATAACCATTCTTAGAATGTTAATACAATGCTCAGTGCAATCGTGCACCAATGCTAGTTACAATTGTGTGTCTAAGCCGATTCGTCTGAAATTACATTGGTGCGTCCAAGTTGTCAAGTTCCGACACAAATAAATGTGGTCCAAATTGTTACGACGACATGTCCAAGTTGTCCTGGTTTAGCTCAAAAACGAATTCTGCTATCTAATGGTATGTCTAAATCATTACGACGTGTATTAAATCGCTTCTAATTTAACAAGCACATGTATCATTGCTTTAAAATACATGTGTTGCATATGATCAAATCATGTTTTAACATGTTGAGACAAGTCTCTCATTTCAGTATTATAAAGGTCGTCATCAAGCTGGATGGTGCAAGCATATTTGTTGTCTCAAAATAAGTTTTCAACAATGTTTTCAAAACCGGACCGGTCCGGCCGGGATCCGGAGCACATACCGGGCCGGTTCAGCATGTAAATCCGTTTCAACATTAGCCCAGCGGTCAGGCCGGGAGCCGGGCGGTCGGGCCGGCGGGTCGCATAGGGTCGGGCCGGTCAGAAGGGGTATAAGAGAGAATGGAGTTACACGTGCCGTTGTAGATCTGAACGGAGCTATGATATCGATGGCGAATCTGACGGAAAATAAAAAATCGCGATAAAGAACCCTGCGAGTTGTGAGTATGTGACAGATTTTATGGAGAAGAACCCGACGAATTGCAGTTGACGGTGATGGTGGAAGGTGTAGGTGGTTGATGTTGGGGGTGGAGATGGTGACTGTGTGGATGAAATATTGAAATAGGGTTTTGATTTACTGAAGAAGATGAAGGGGATGAAATGGGGTTGGGAATTTTGGGATACGGGTTAGGTTTTTTATAGGCCCCATAATGCATTGTTAATCTTCTTTTTTATATGTTTTATTGTTATTAATTATTATCAATAATCTATTATATATATATATAATTTATGACGTAATCCGGGTCTTAAATCCGGTTGAACCTCCTGGAAGCAGCTTTTCTTGCCACCAGACCTTTCTCCATCAATTAGAAATCTGATGCTGTCACTAAACACATTCTTTAAATTGTAGCCATTTTTTGAGTGTTTATTTTTGGTGTCTAATCCGCATATATATCACCATTGCTCTTGATTTTCTTGACTGTATACTTCTTAAGTGTCAACATATACACATGTGATTTAGTTTACCAAGTTTTTTCAATACCGAGAACCTCGATCAGAGAGTAAAAAAGGGCTAAGGTTCACAATGGTGTAAAACTAAACTGGGATATACCGGGCTAGGATTCGAGTTACAGTAACAAGGGCCAAACCAACCACCCAAGAATGGAATCGTCGAGCGAAAACACTTGACAACCTCCTGGAAGCAGCTTTTCTTGCCACCAGACCTTTCTCCATCAATTAGGAATCTGGTGCCGTCACTAAACACATTCCTTAAATTGTAGCCATTTTTTTAGTGTTTATTTTTTGGTGTCTATTCCGCATATATATCACCATTGCTCTTGATTTTCTTGACTGTATATCTCTTAAATGTCAACATATACACGTGTGATTTAGTTTACAAAGATTTTTTAATGCCGAGAACCTTGATCAGAGAGTAAAAAAGGCGTAAGGTTCACAATGGTATAACCTAAAATAGGATATACCGAGCTAGGATTCGAGTTACAGGAACAAGGGCCAAACCAACCACCCAAGAATGGAATCGTCGAGCGAAAACAGTAAAAATCGCTCGGTTAGCTAAGATTGACATGGTTGCAAAATTGTAACTAGTATAAAGTTAAAAATGATAAAAAGAAATTAAAAGTAAATGTTGATTTTTTTTAGATATACTTCTTATCACATATATTTTAACTTTAAGGGTGAACGGGTTACACTGGGGATGGTGCGCGGTGACCCTTGTACACCGCCGTCGTCCCCTATACACACGCGGTGAAGTTGTTGAATCGGGGAGTAGTCACCGATGGAATATGCATGCTTTTTTCGACCGTTGTAAATGTCCAACGGCTATATAGCCGTTTACTTTTTAAAAAATATTAATATGTTTTCTTTATTTAAATACCACTTTCACATTTCATTTTCTCACAACTCAAAAACATTCACACACCATGGATAAATAAAAACAAGGATGATGACAAGAAAAAAAGGTTCGGCTAGTCGAGGATCGGGTTCGAACCCGAGGGGATACGTCTCGCAAACGAGGTGAGATGGTTCAAGTGATCCATGTGCACCATTTCAACCCCCACTCGGGTATTCACCACACTCTCAACCTCCACTTTTTTACTCTCAAGCTTCACAACCGACTTTTTATAACACCCAACCCCAACCTAAATTTCCACCACAATTATATTCACACCCACACTGTCCAACAGTGGTCGCACCCGTCAGGTACAAATATTCAATGGAAGCGCAAAACGCGTTCGAATTGTTTGCATATAGGAGCCCACCTACTCAATTACCAAGAGAGAATGTCGAATGCTCGCTTCCGATCTATGATGACAATGAAGATGAAGATGTTGCCCTCGAAACGCAAAAACTGGATGAAGATGAAGATCTTGGCGAAGACGAAGGAGAATATGAAAATGAAGACGAAAACAAATATGTTGGTGAAGCAACTGAACCGAAAGGCACGAGAGGAAAGATGGAACGTCAAAATTGGACAAAAAACAAGAAGAGACTGTAACACCCCGTGTTTTGAAAGTCAAAGTCAAGATTGAAGTCAAAGGAAGAAAAGATTGCTAATTGCGATCTGTCACTCCTTGCTCAACTACTGTTTTGACTTCTTTGACTTGTAATCGAATTTATTTAATTATTTACTTTAGTTGTATTATGTGGAGTGTCTATTAATAATCGAGGTTTAATCGCTATTTAATCGCATATTAATCGATTTATCGCTTATCGCTATCGCATTCGCAACTCGAATTATGTGTTCTGGATATTGTTTTACGTGTGTGTGCTATTTACGTGTTACTTGTGCATGTTATGTTTATGTTGAGGTGTTAATCGCAATCGCATTCTATCACATCGCAATCGAATCGAAAACGCTGAACGCAAGTTAATTATAGTGATTGTATGTTAGATATAGTAGTTATGTTATTTGTGTAACTAATGGGTAATACCATCGCATTGCTCGCTCGAATCTCATCGCAACGCTCAACACGGGAATCGAAACGAAAAAACTCATCGCGCCGGACTCATGGATCGAGTGGCCATCCGATCGGATTGCCATCCGATCGGGTTGTCATCCGATCGCGTTGTCACCCGATCGGGCTGCCACCCGATCGACCAGCCACTTTCCCCACTTTCCTTTTTGGGAAACCCTATAAATACCCACCTGTCACATCATTTGTGATGTGACAGCTCCCTTGTTCGACCAGCCAACTTCAAGCCCTCATTTCTCTCGATTTATCTCGATTCTTGTAAGTTTCCAACCTAAATCTTGTACATCTATGATCTACACACACTTCTTTATCATTTTCACCTTTGAATCTCAACTTTTAACCGTGAAATCACCGGATTTGAGGTATTCTAGGATGATGTCATCATGGAATTCTTATGAACTTCAATGTTTGGCTTCGTTCCACCAAGAACAACTTAGATCTGAAGGATTTCCACAAGATTAATCAATGTTTTTGCATAGATCTACACAAATTCATGTTGAAAGGATTGAAAGAAGGTTTTCCTACTTTATTTCAACTCTTTTACACTCAATGCACCCAAACCCGATAGAATCGGAGCTTGTTCTGATCTTCTACTCATTCTTAGTGATGTAATAGTTCTAGATCTGAATTCTATCCGAGAGATATTTGATTTTGGGTTTGAACATGAACAACCATCCTAAACCGTGAACTGGTCGGACTAGGGTGATTCCTGTTCGATCGGATCACTTGGGTCGAGATGGGGTTTCTGTTGTTTAAACAAGTTATCATAACGTCTCGTTCAAAACTACAAAACTTCAAACAGAATCAAGTGTCAAGACGATCAGGTCGTTGGGACGGATTGTCGTCCGATCGGATTGCCATCCGATCGACCGGCCATCCGATCGGGTTGCACATGGTTCAACACTTAAACTTTTATTCAAACTATTCAAGGATCTGAACGTCGAACGGATTACTGCCCGATCGGATTGCCATCTGATTGAGTGACCGTCCGATCGTGTGACGTTTGGGACTTGGGTACTTAAACAATTTTCAACATGATCAAAACATACGGATTGCCACCCGATCGAGTGACCGTCCTGCTGTGAACTTGTTCTCAAACTGAGAAGCCTCGCCAATCGGATTGCCGTCCGATCGAACGACCGACCTGAAGGGTAGAGATACTTCTCTATTTCTAAAATGCTACAACGAAAACTTCAAAGTACAAACCATTATACACAAACACATCCTCACCAAACGAGGTGACGATCCAATCGAATGGCCATCCGATCCTTGGAACACTTGCATCGTTTTACGCGTCGCTCATCGTTTATGCTATCGTTAACTGTTCAGGCTAATATATCTTAGCGCTCCCTTCAATCCAAGAGAGTGTTTACTTGTTAAACACAATCTGTGAGTATACTTGATCCCCTTTTGCTTTATGCACTTTTGGGTGTTACATACGTCACTTATCCTAAATCACATCGATCACACAACGCAAACACTATTTATACGCTGACCTCTAATGCATGTTATACGTGACTCGATGAATGCCTGTTTGTTATGTTAACACATTGAATGCTGTCTACCTGCCTTAGCAACGATAGTACTATAGTTTGGACTTAGCACTTGTTCACTCAGGGGTTGTTAAGGACAATTACTTCACGTGTTCACAGTGGTGAACATGTGATGCGCACTCGCTACTCGCAGTCAACTCGCAGTCATTGGTATCGATAGGATCTTTGTCGATAACTTACATGCTTCACATTATACGTTGTACATGCTGGTTACGCGTAAATGATTCCGAACTCTATTATGCTATTATCAAACTTGTATGCTCACCTTTACACTATGTGTATTGACCTCTATTTTAACGTATGTGACGGGTGTTTAGGATGCTACTTGCTAGGATGCTGGCTAAGTGGAATCAAGTTAGGATGGGTCTTGAAACAAACAAAGACAATTTATATTTTATTTGAAATCTGAGTTGTCGGAACAGTTTTATTTGTTTCGGAGATACTTATGTCTGTAATAGCTTGCTTGCTTAATAGGTTACGGTATGGGACGTAATGTTTAACTATTCGGTAAAGTAGTTGTTATAGAATTTCTCTCGAACAATCTGTTTCGCTCAGTGCCATGCCCCGATGTTTTCGTCATCGGTTGGGGTGTGACAGAGACCTTAGCCAAGGCATGAGTTCATTGTTCTTTAAACAAGAGAAAAGACAATCAACAAAAATCGGACGGTGTTTGGAGAAAATTTCCCAAGCATTATAACGCGAAGGTTGGCGGAAGTACCCGAACCATTCATCAAGTACGTTCAAAATGGGGACCTATGTTGACTGAGCTGAACTACTTCAACGGCCTTTGGCAACAAGCGGTATATTTTTTATTTTTTAACTTTATATATTTGTTTATATCTTTAACTGTATATTTTCTATAACATTATTTTTTTATATCTTTAAGTTTACATGTTTTTATAATATGTAGGATCGTGTCGTGGTAGCGGTGTGACGATGTTGAGGTCATGAAAACGGCTTTAAAAGATTATCAATCAAAATATCCGAGTTGTTTTCGTCATGTTGGGTGAAGAAGTAGTAGTTCGAGCCAGAAAAGAAAGTCATCGGATTCAGGTAACTACAACACGGGTACACCTGGAACCGAATTCAATAGTTCTATACCCGACATAAACAAAGACCCCTCACCAAGAAGACCACAAAGGAAAGATAATAGAGCCGCAACAATGTCTGAAAGCTCAACTAGGTTGTCCGAGAAGCTCGAACAATACACCCATATGAAAGAAGCGAAACAAGTAAAAGCGTTGGAGTTGGTGGAAATAAAAAAGAAACGAGAGGGAGACACTATAGTGTTAGTTGCGAAACAACACGAGGCGGTGAGACAACTTATGTATGATCGGGATATGGAGACGTTTACTAAGACACACGACAATGTTCCACTGGAGATGTTGCCATTTACTCTAGTCCGAATACGTGAGATCTCAAAAAAAATATAATTGGCCATGCAGTTTCTAATTTCTAATTTTTAGTTTTATGGTTTATGTTTTTATTTTCCTAGTTTTAAATTAATGTAATGTCTTTCTCTAATTTAGTGTAATTATATTTAGTTTAATTTAATGTAATGTTTTTTTTTAATTTAAAGTAATTTTAGTTTGTTTAAAATACACGGATAGTTCCTTTGGTTTGCTCATCCATGTTAAAGTAATTTAACAGTAAGAGTATTTAGGTTATTTCACACCCACTTAACTAAGAAAACTAACCCCATCCATGTTAGAGACTATCCAAGAATGAATGTGCAAAAGTTGGGGACGATAGCTGTAATTTTGGAAGTATAGGGACTTTAGGTGAAAACGGAGCAAACCACATGGACTATCCTGATATTTTTCTCTTTAATTATTAATGCATAATTTTTAAAAATAAAAAAATAAAAAGAAATGGGCTACTCCCCATGAGGGGAACACCCCTTATGTTTGAGTGCAAAATAAGAAGTAGAAAGAAAAGTTAACATGACATATTGTGATTGGTTGTGACAGAAAGGTGACTACACCCTAAAGGGGAGCACCCCTTGCACGCTAATAACTTCTCTATATTCTATTGTTTTTGGAAACTATTATACTATAAAACCAAGAATTTTATTTTTTTTAGTTTAAATATAGAATTACATATTATTGTATATTGAATAAACAATATTCTTAGAAGGGTCTTATTAGATTCAAATAACCTAAACTTTCAGTTTTTGGTCAACAACACTCTCTACTAACGAATTTCTCTCAACCACTCCCAGTTTATAACTTATTTTCCTCTGACACTACCAAACTGATTGAACTTTTTTTAGTTGTTTTGCTGATTTGGCATCTAATGGGCCCTTTTTAATGGCGTGACACTTGTTTAGTGACGTGCCATCTAACGTCAGCAAAAAAAAACTAATTGAGTTAGGGTTTAGTTAGTTTAGGAGTGCCAGAGAAAAATAAGTTAAAAGTTGAGAGTGGTCGAGGGCAATTCGTTAGTTGAGAGTGTTGTCGGCCACCAAATGAAAGTTAAGGTTATTTAAAGAGTAAAATGCACGGATAGTCCTTGTGGTTTTACAAAATAACACCTATGGTCCCTAACTTTTGAAAATTACATCGGTGCTCCCTGTGGTTTGACAGTTTGTTACTCGGATAGTCCCTGGAGCGGATGTCTGTTAATTTTCTCCGTTAAGTGTATGTGAAATGACAAATTTATCATTCATCTTCTTCAATCTATAAAAACAAAACAACCCCACCCAACCCCACCTTTCTCTCTGTTTCTTCTCATTGTGGATCTGATCTTTATATTGTGTCTGAAGACAATAGATTGATGAAGACAATGGTGGTGGATTCGCAAGACATTATTGAACAGATCATGTCATCAATGGTAACCCAGTAGTCGGTCTACCCAACTAGAACTCCGGCAACCAATATTACCGTCGGGGGATCAAAATATCCGGCCTCCGTGACGGAAACCTGTAACTGTTTATTATCTCCACCAATAATCAAAAGATTAATGATGCAAGAATCCAATTACACATTTGAGTTTAGAAATTATCTCAGATAAATTACACAGTTGCATTTAGGAAATGATAAATTGTCTCACTAGTCACTACAACAAACATTAAACAAAATCCATATTCGTTGGGCACAACAAAAACACAAAAATCAAATTTTCCTTAAAACCTTTTTAATCAATAAATCTAGCTTGTGAGAGAGTTCAAACGTACCACCCATGGAACGAATCAACGACATTGTTTCTCCCAAATCATCATACCACCAATTCCAAATTTTTGTAGAACATAAGAATACACATTTGGTATAACTCAACCTGGTATAACTCAACGCGATCTCGCCTGAAATCGATGCCGCCAAAACTAAAACAATCTTCTTTGATCGCAAAACACTCCACCGGTGAAGAAAGCGGGTGTAGTTTGGGTGTGCGTCCATTGTCCTTCGCCGGAGAAGAAAGGGGTGGTGGCCGGTGGCGGTGTCGGCGCCGATGCTGTTTGATGGTGGTGGTTAGTAGACTAGAGTTGTGAGCCAGATACAATACAAAGATCAGATCCCGGGGGAAACAGAGAGAAAGGTGGGGGTGGGTGGGGTTGGGGTGGGGTTGTTTTGTTTTTATAGATTGAAGACGATGAAGAGTAATTTTATCATTTCACATACACTTAACGGAGAAAACTAACAGACATCCACTCCATGGACTATCCGAGTAACAAACTATCAAACCACAGAGAGCACCGGTGTAATTTCCAAAAGTTGGAAACTATAGGTGTTACTTTGCAAAACCACAGGGACTATCCGTGCATTTTACTCTTATTTAAATCCAATAACCATTCTAAGAATGTTAATACAATGCTCTGTGCAAGAGTGCACCAATGCTAGTTACAATTGTGTGTCTAAGCCGATTCGTCTGAAATTACATTGGTGCGTTCAAGTTGTCAAGTTCCGACACACGAATAAATGTGGATTACAAGTACATCCAAATTATTACAGCGACATGTTCAAGTTGTCCTGGTTTAGCTCAATAACGAATTCTGCTATCTAATGGTGTGTTCAAATCATTACGACATTGTGTATTAAATCGCTTCTAATTTAACAAGCACATGTATCATTGCTTTAAAATACATGTGTTGCATAGTGAATCATTTGTACAATATCCTTCCCCTTTACGGCCTTACATGCATTTGTTAACCTCTTTCACTTAAACAAAATAAGTTATACACCATCTCCCCTCTGTTTGATTCGTCTGTCTTAAAAGACTTCAAGCCTATAACCACAAAACACAAGAAGAACAACATACTACTAGTATTCACACACAAACAAAAACAACCACCACGTGCCAGTGGAATGAATTCATCCTTAACACTCGTACCACCACGATTAATTGTTAGTAACCTGCTAATATGAACTCACGGAAAGCAGAAAGAAACAGTAATAGTAACAATTAACCGGGCTTGTGTTTAACAAAATTCCCTTCAACAGATTCGCAGTCTGTTCCCAGGGTACGCCGCTTCGAAGCAGCAACAACGCACTATCATTTCAGTTTAAAACTCATTAAAAAAGCGAATCAGTTATGAGTCTCGAGTGCAAAAACTGCCTTTGGGTTTTTAGAGTTGCATTCGTGTCCGCAGGACGTGCGGGCACGCACGAGTTCAACCAAATTCCAGTTTCGAAACTCAATTTTTGCACCCCAGGACTTGTGGTGAAACATGTCATAAGACTACAATCGTTTGGTCAAGCTTTTGCCTTATAAATAGTCTTTTCTTTTGTTCCCACACCAATTGTGGGACAAAATGGTTTTACCACTTGAGACTTTAATTCACACCAAAACTTCCAACATTAATTAATATCATCGTCGTTTTTATGTGTCTATAATCGTAACAAACGCCTCTGCCCCTCGATCTACCTACTTTTCTCAAAAGTAAAAAACCCATGCACCGCTCTATCCACCCTATCCTATGCCAGTTTCTATCTACCCTAAAACTATAAGATGTAAAAAATTTGATGATGTTAGTTTAAAAGTAAGGGTTTGGGCATCTGGGCTACGAATATCTTGGACATTAACTGGAACCTAAAGAAGAAATGAAACTGTTACGAATGTTTTGGTTTTTTCAACAATTTCAGAGTGACAATTGGAATTCCCATATTACCAGTCCTGGTGATTGTTGATTTTATTTTGATTGCAGAGAATTATCATGGACTAGGAGTGATTGGCAGGAGGAGACGACTGATGGCGACAAGGGCGGGAGAGTCATTGTTCTTCGATTAAAACCATGAAACATGTGATGACGAACAATGCTAGCAATATGATCAAACTTTTCGAGTGGTTATCAGTTATGAGAAAAAAAATTCTTTTCATGAAATTCAACATTAGTGTTGACAAGAAGATCCGATAAAGTCAAAAGGCGTTGAGACCAGTCAATCAGATCATGTCTTAACATGTTGAGATAAATCTCTCATTTCAATATTATGGTCATTATCAAGCTGGATGGCGCGGACATATTTATAATAAGTTTTCAACACAAACTCAGAGGTCGTTAGATCTTTCTAAAAAAATGCGTTGAAGAGACTTGTCTTCATTGTGTCATAAATCCACATCTTTGATAAGTTCGTTTAATTTTTTTCTATCCAAAATCTTTAGCAGTCGTAGAACAACTGAATATAAGTGAGAATACTGAAAATGAAGCAAAGGGTTTCAAATAGCTCATGCTATGCATCACAATTGTGTATTCACGATCCAAATCCATGAGATATAAGCTTTATTATTGGTGATGCCATAAGGTTCTTTTTATAAGGTATTAAACAGGATAAAAGAAATTGCCTGACATGGGTTAAGGATTAGAGTTGACTCAATGGGTTAGGACACAAGAATCATTGTCAAGACTCGAGAGCATGTGGCAGCAGACGCTGGCAATTGACGGCAGACCGAAACTGTCCAAGTACGACAATGGTGTCAGCAGTGGCATTGGATGCGCAGCAAAAGCAGTCGAGACAGTTATAAAAATCGTAAGATGCATGATTCCAACAAGCTTCGACAGTGACGAGGTTTTGGTTGGAAAATGTATAGGAACACAATGGAGCCGATGATGTGCAATTCATCATAGTGTAAATATGAAGAAAAAATGTAGGCGTAAACTCAGTCTATTTGACTCTCATACAAGATTTGTATATTTGTTTGAGATAAAGGTGCAAAAAACCGGTTCAGGTACCGGACCCGATTAAGAACCAAACCGAAATCCGAACTGCGGATTTGTAAACGGGTTGGAAACCCTCCGTTGAAACCAATTAAAACCGAGCCGAACAGGTAAAAAACCAGAACTACTTAGAAACCAAACCGATCCTTTTCCATTTGGGAATCGGTTTGTAACCGAACTGCTCCTTTTGTTGACCCAAACCAAACTAGTTTGGGAAAAAACCGGTTTGAACACCTCTATCAGACACTGTGAGAGATAAAATAATAGCATAGACAGAAGAAAACCTAGGATCCTAGGGTCCATTATGCTAAAAGACTAATCTATGGGCCAAGATTATCTATACAACTTTATAAAGAATAAACACAGGATTTATTAACGGAGGTGAAGAATGGCCATCTGAATTTTGGATTCAAACTTGGATTTAGATTTGAAACTTTAATTTGGTGTTGTTTTTCATTTCAAACTTCGGATTTCGATATTTAAAGTTCAAGAGTTTGTTTCTAGATTAGCGCTTAACGTTGGAATCTAAGTTTAATGGGAGGCCTGAAAATAAATAAATAGTTAAAAGAAATAAGCGACACGATATCCATAAAAAGGGTACGTTGTCAACCCAACGCAACCCATTAAACCCACTATCCAACCCATCAACCGTAAGTGAATCTACATGTCCACATATCAAAACCACGTTACATACATATGGTCATAATAGTGGTCTATTTGCAATCTTCATACATAAGAGGTGAATAAAAAAAATTATAAGGATCGAAAATGTGAGACCGTTAAGTCATAACTAAGCATTTCAGAAGAGTGAGCATGTTACAAAAGAATATGCATCTATATAGGGGCACACCTCACTTGAAGCTTGTTTATAGCAGAGTTATCTACATACAAATATGAAGAAAATGGCTGCAAATCCAATATTCAGGGTCGATGTAACACGCGATGTGCACTCCTAATACTATCATGTAGCTGAAATGTTAAAAAACAAACTGTCATCAGAGTAAAACCACACATAAATTATTAGCCATTGTTATTTATCCTAACACAGGTGGTCAGGTGTCAGCAAAGTTTTAAGTAGTAACATACTATTAAAAAAAGTTGGAATTTGGAAAGTGAACACACCTAGCGGGACTTTTTGTTTCGTTTGGGGGGCCTCATTGTTTCTTTCCTTAAGTCTGTTGAAACTTTTACATCTGCATAGGGCTGCAAAATATTGAAACGAACAGAATATAGTTATATTGGAGATAAAAAAAAAATACCGGTAATAACAATACATATTCTTATATAGAAAAGGTAATCATTACATTATAGAGCAGAAGAATGGTTAAGAAATGATCATTAAGTGAAAAACCCAATGCGGGCTCATTCATTCAATTCTGTTTTTTTTTTCTCTTAAATTCAAAATTTTAACATCAATTAAATTCAATTCTGGGTTATAAGTGAAGACACACCATATGATTCCCTAAGTTGTCTTTCAGGCATATACTTTGATACACATCACTTTTGCTGGTCAATGAGTCCATAGTTGTCAATAGTGATCGCTATAGCGAATAGCGTAGCGTATAGGTCAAAGGTCACTACAGGGTATGTAGCCATAAATAGCGGGATTTGGATTTCGATTAATATACATATAAATAGCGATTAAATATAGCTATAAAATAGCTGGATTTTAGGTTTTTGTTAAATATACATGTAAAATAGCGTATATACCAGGGTATTTTGATATAAAATACATATAAAATTTTTATAACATTTTTTCCAGAGTATTGCTATTTATAAAATAAAATAGTGCCCGCTATTTATCGCTATTTGCTATGTAGCATATAGGTACCTTATCACTATTTGCCGCTATTTGCCATTAACAACTATGAATGAGTCAAATGGGTCGGTCAGATTCGCCCACCAATACTTTTTTGTCCTTGATTAAATTTCATAAATACTAAATGTTATTAATTACGATTCCATTAATATATAACCCAAATTGACCAGTTACTTACTAAATGAGCTGGCATTCCCACCTCTACTTGCTATTGTGTCTAGACAATTATTCGTAGACTACGAGGGCCACAACACAGTAAACTCAAAAATCTGAGTAGGGCCAAATGTAAACCATTCTAGAAAGTGTATTGTAGCGGTTAATAATGAAAAGAAACCATAGGCATACATAAATAAATATTATTCACCTCAGTAACGGTAAGAGAACTATTATACTTCTTGTTGCCAATAAAACTATTTCTAATTTTCATAGTAGTCAATCTCAACCTTGTTTAAATCCGTTTCGCTTTGTACTTATACTATCGTCAATATCATATTTTGTTAAAGAATGAAGCAACTAAACAACAATAGTTAAAAATATTGACCAAAGTCAAGTGATAGTGATTAGTGAAACTAAAGATGTTCAGTTTCGTAAAGAAGCACAACATGCATTGTAAATACGAATATACATAAGCAAGTTCGCACCTCTTCACATTTTCTTTGGAGTTCTAAAAGCTCTTGGCAATATGCAAGACACTCAGCATGGTACGCAGCTGCCAAATCCTTTATCAAAGCTTTCCTTTTGATGATACCAATAGCTTCAAAATCATTCAGCAATTAAAAAAAAAGGTTATGATTTAGATACTAAAACATTGTGATTATGACAAGCAAAGTTTAGTAAGCAAGATAATTTTATCTTCTAACATAAATTGTCAAATGAGTTGGCAACTTGGTTTAAAAAGCCATGCCTAATGCGCAAGGAAAAAACGTCAGAGGGATGAGGTTGCGCCTCATGTAGTTCTGGGTCAAAATCGGTCAAAATTAGGGTACGTAAGAGGTTTAGCTGTAATAACAACATAAGGGATGCAGAAATTATGAAAGATTTACTTGAAAAATAGGCTATATGTAAAAAACATATGAAAGATATGCCTTTTCTGGTGGTAAATAATGCTGATTTGGTTGTACATAGCCGGCGTGCAGATGCATATACACAATCAATATTAATTAACAAAAAGTTAACTGCCATTTTCGTCCCTGTGGTTTGGTGGAAAATGTCACTTCAGTCCAAAATGCCAGTTCCGTCCTCAACATTTTTGAAACGTGCCACTTCAGTCCAAAAAGATAACGCCTTGCGCCAGTTCCGTCCTCCACGTTTTTAACGGCGCGTTATCTTTTTGGACTGAAGTGGCACGTTTCAAAAATGTTGAGGACGGAACTGGCACAAATTTTTTTTTTTTTTTTTGGACTGAAGTGGCATTTTCCACCAAATCATAGGGACAAAAATTGCAGTTAACTCATTAACAAATCAATCATTAGTCACATAGACAACAGTGTTAATACACACAGCATATACATAATCAATACCAGGTGCAACAAATGATTGCAAAACCATGGCAAACTTGTTCAGTACGTAACTCAGTCCAAAAATTAATTAACAAATCAATCATCAGTCACACAGAGAACAGTCTTAACACGCACAGCATATGAAATGGAAAGTGGAAAACCCTAAAACAAATGAAGATTCGGATAGTTCTTGCAAAACCCTAGCGAAAATGTAAATTGTGGATCGATCATCAATCGAATAAAAACCATTCTAGCATAAATGAAGTAAAATAGTAACCTCAATTTCAAATGGAAACCCTAAATCGAGAAAAACATAACATAAACTAATAGTGTGAGACAATGATAGTATGATTAATCGTTAGTGAGAAAGATTAGAGGGATTGGTTACTTCGGGTGGGATCAAAACGAGGAGGAGGAGGAGGAGAAGGGTCGGGCGGTGGTTCTGCGGATGATGTTGGTGGCGGGAGAGCAGTAGTAGAAGAAGGATCCTCCGGTAATTCACTCATCTGGTTAAGCAACTATGATGGATCACTTCTATGTCTCCGGCGTAATTCAACCTCCCCTCTATGTTCTCGCCTTTATCGGCTTCCGGCCTTTCCTCTTTTTCTTTTCAATTCAGAACTTAGAAGTCTTGGAGATGCACTTCAACTCCCATTTGATGCTTGAGCCAAACAAGTTTTGTCAGTAATTTCGTTGTCATGTCTACGAGCGGGTAGGTTATCGGGTTTTCTTCGGATTTGGTGGTGGACTTGGGTTACTCTCGGAGTACTCCATTTGGTCCAGTGGGTGCTCTGAGAGTGCTCGATATTGATTATGTTGTCCGTTCAAAAAAAATTTAATTAGGAGATTTTGATTGGTGGGAGGGATGGTGGATGATAGCGGGTGGTGATACGTGGGAGAAAGTCTGATGTTTTACGTATTTAAATTTGCGTTTTTGTGTGGATTTGAGTTTCGAATGATCTACTTTGATGTGATTTGTGTTTCGCAGGTCTAACGAAGTTTAACGAGCAATTCAGGAGCTTTACGGTGCATCGGGATGCGACTGCAATCAACCGGGAACGAGAAATGAAGGAAACGAGCTCCAAACCTTGAACTCACGTCGGCGACGACCTAGTGTCGCGTCGCCAACGCACCTCGTCGTTCATAAATGCCCGTAGGCAGTAACTCAAGTCGTTAAACTTACATATTGCGTCGCCGATGCGACAGAGTGAACTCTGACGCCGGATCTTGTTTTTTACCAGGTTGACCAAATTTTGATTGGGGATATATGAGTTACCGGTTGACCAAATTTTGATTGGGGATATATGAGTTACGAAAATTGAAAACAAATAACTTGTTCTTTGAGCCATTTTGGAGGAGAGACGTCATCCCTAACCTATACTAATCATCATCTTCATCAAACACAACAATCATTGACCCTAAACCACGACCATTCATCATTCATTATCATCCAATCATTCATCACGATCACAATCATCCAAACCCTAACCCTAACCTCTA
This sequence comes from Helianthus tuberosus, assembly GCA_030545235.1. NCBI lineage: Eukaryota > Viridiplantae > Streptophyta > Magnoliopsida > Asterales > Asteraceae > Helianthus > Helianthus tuberosus. The sequence goes on along the minus strand of CM060448.1, from coordinate 170,664,914 downwards.
TCCATCAATATCAAGATCCGAGTTTCAATGGCTAGCTCTTCGTATTCATCATCCGGAGTTCGTGTTGCATCTACCATGAGCGGCTAATCTCCTCATGTTTCACCTAGGTGTTTATTATTTGATTTGTGACTAGTTGCATTAAACGTTTGAAGCTTATAACAATTGTCTTGCATTTGTGTTGAATTCGTAAATTGTTGAGTGAATTGTTAAATTTGATTTGTGAAATGAGTATGCGCAATTATGCTTTGTTATAGGTTAGAGTTTACATTTTCTTGGTAACGAAGTGCATTGCGGTCTGTTGTCTTTGACGTTGATAGCTTTTGGCACCTAAGACACATTACACTAAACTCGTTATTAATCAATTTCAAATAAATTAAGTATAAAACCGTGTAAGAACCCTAGGTCTTGCGATTATCGAACCGGGTGTGAACTATATTCTAAATTATTGTTTTCAATCAAGTAACCAAGTTTTGCAATAGTCTAAGTAATCCATTTTTGTAGCAATAGTAAATTTGTCGGTCAATCCGATATCTTTTTCACAAACCAAACACACAAAGAGATTTACAATAGCAAACGTTTCAATTTAATAATTAACTAGATCTTGACACGGACCACAAACTATCCGTGGTTCGACACCCTTATTGCCACTAGCTATTAGTTTGAGGTAATTAGGACATTATAGATTTATCTTTGATCGGGGCGCAACACTCGGATCAGGTGGTAGCGGTGGTCGGTGGTGGTACTGGTCAACAGTGGTTGGTGGCGGAGGGTGGCAGTGACAATGAGTGGCAGTGGTCGGTAGTGGCGAGTGGTGGTCGAGGTTGTCGGCGGTGGTGGCGGGTGGTAGTGGTGGGCGGTGTTGGTGATGAATGGTGTAAGGGGGAATGAAATGAAAAAAAAAACAAAGGGGTTGGATGAAATGAATTTAATGGAATGTGATGCCTTATGTAATGGGTGATTTCATTACCTTGACCAACTAAATGCAATTTTTTTCATTCCTTCATAATAGCTCATTCCATTCCGTCTCTTATTCTCATACTAAAACTACCTGCGGGTTTCCAAACACATGAGGTAAAAAGCAAACTCTACCTTATAAGTTTATATACATTGTGGGGCATGGTTTGTTGGAAGTCCATGGACCAAAGTCCGAAATTCTGAGCTTGGTTTACATTATGGAAAAAGTGGTTTTTTAGGCTTGTGAGTGTTAACAAAATAATTTCTACTCGTATAGACATTGCAACATAATTACATGAAATAATTGTTTTAACCTTGTGAGTGTTAACAAAATCATTTTTTTTTAGCTAATTTACGAAATAAAAATAAAAATAAAAATAATAATAAACATATAAATAAAATTAAGAGTAAACTGCAATTTTACACCCTAAGGTTAGGGGTGATTGGCACTCCTACCTCCCCTAAGGAAATAATTGCAAAATTACACCCCACTGTTTGACCTTATTTCGCACTTTTACCCCCCGCCGTCTAATTGAGTTAACAGTCAACTGAGTAACATAAAAGTCAAAGGGTATAATTGTCCTTTCACTCTTATCTAAAGCTTCTTGGAGAAACTAAACCCTATAAGTAACATGTTCACGCACAATTACCCCCCCACCTTCCCACCATCGAGCTCTCACCTTCTTCTCCGATCACAACCACAGGCGATCACAACCACCATCTTCTCCGATCACAACCACCATCTTCTCCGATCACAACCACCATCGATCCACCATACACCGGCGACTTCATCTTCTCCGATCACAACCACCATCTTCTCCGATCACAACCACAGGCGATCCACCATCTTCTCCGAAATGCCGGTCTTCTTTTGGCTACTCCGCTATATCATCCGCCACACGAAAGGTATAATATGCCAATGTTAGTTAATCAGGGTCAGATTTAGTCATTATCATGTTATACACAGGGGTTAGGGTCTGATTTGGTTAATGTTGGTTTTTTTACAGTTGACCTGACGATGAGCTTATCAAGCTCATCTATGGTGTTCCACCTGGTGGTCTCTGTGTTTGGGAGGCCTGTCCTCAACTTCCATCTACCACCGGAGAGTTGAGCGGATGTTTAGTCTAGTAGTTATTAGGCTTTTGTGTAATATGTAGGTTAACTTAACTTAATCTAAGCTTTTGTGTAATATGTAGGTTAACCTAAGGTAACTTATTTAGCTTTTGTCTAAAAGCTTTTGGGTATTTTGTTTGATCAAAATTAGGTTGTTGACATTATGTTTGATTATGTTTGATCAAAAAAGCTTTTGGGTAATGCATACAATCTCCTATATCCTCTGTGTTAAAATGCATACATTCAGGTTGATTATGCATTTGCAGCTTGTTTAGTAACCTGTTGGGCATGAAATCTGTTTGATTATGCATTTGCAGGTTGATTATGCATTTGCAGCCTGCAATGAGGCCTTTGCAGTTTGGGCATAATCATGTTTGATTATGTTTGATCATGTTTGAGCACACAGTAACTGAACAGCATATTATTCAATCAAATTGCAATCTACCTCATGTGGCATTCCATTTAAGATTAACATAAAAGGGTAACCCAACTGTTTATGAGCTTAGGGCATTCAATTGTATAAAAATGGCCATTGTCACAAGATTGGTGAAAGATAGAGCAGTGGTTATATTCAGCAAGAGTTCTTGCTGTATATGCCACAGCAAACCCAACTGTTTATGAGCTTATGGTGTAAGCCAAGTGTCCCAGCTGTTTTTATAGGACAGGAGCTCGTTGGTGGATCCAATGAGATCATGAGTCTGCATCTCAAAGGAATGCTGGTCCTTCAGTTGTATGCAATGAGTCCTTCAGTTTGGGCATAATCATGTATACACTCATTAAAATGACCTGGTTGATCATGTATAAACTCATGTGCATACACTTATGGTCACGGTTTGGGCTTAATCAGATTCTGGATACACTCATGTGCATACACTTATGATCATGTATACACTCATGTGCATACACTTATGGTCACAGTTCACATTAGCAGCACACTTATGTGCTCCAAATTGTGCAGCACACTCAACAGTGGCTTAATCAGATTCTGGATGTATACACTTATGTACTGCAATTATGATTCTGGATGTATACACTCATTATGTTGACATTGCAGGTATGATTGTATGCATTCCCACTGGTTGAACAGGTATTTTCTTGTTGGTGTGAACACCTTATAGAAATAGGTATGATTGTTACGTTTCAGATTTTTTAACAGGTATGATTGTTACGTTTCAGGTATTTGCTTGTTAGGTTTTAGATCAAAGAACAGCTATTTGATTTTGGCGGGAAGGGTTTTGTAAATTTCAGGGGGTAATGTTGTGTGTTATCACAAAGTACAGGGGGTAATAGAAAAGGACAAATTAGTAATTTACCAGTGGGGTGTAATTGTGCGACTTAACAGAAATGTTGGGGGGTAAAATGAAAGGGTAATATAGTCAGTTCAACTTAGACTTAACAGTTCTGTTACTCAATTAGACGGCGGGGGGGTAAAAGTGCGAAATAAGGTCAAACAGTGGGGTGTAATTTTGCAATTATTTCCTTAGGGGGTAGGAGTGCCAATCACCCCTAACCTCAGGGTGTAAAATTGCAGTTTACTCTAAAATTAAATAACAAGGCATCCTAAAACCCTAAAACATATCACACATATACCATTCTCTCTTCTTGAAGGTTTATAACCACCATCATCATTTGTAGAACAAGAAGCCACCACAATCACAATCTGCAAACATGAGTTTAGTTGCAGGTTCATACGAACGTTTCATCTGGGGCTTCAAACTCAAAACCCTAAAACACTCCACCCAAACCCTAACCCTCTCCCCCCTCTTCTCCTTCCCCTCCCACCTCTCCCCCATCAAATCCGTGGCCGTCGCTGGCTCCGTCGCCGTCTCCGGCGGCTCCGACGACACCATCAAAATCTACGACCTCTCCACCTCCTCCGAAATCGGCTCCTTAAACGACCCCACCTCCACCGTCACCTCCCTCGTCCTCTACACCCCACCATCCCTCCACTCGTTCCCCCGAAACCTATTCTCTGCGTACGATGATGGACACGTGTCGTTCTACGATGCGGACCCGTTTGTGCATTTGAAGACGTTGAAGGTGCATAAGAAAGGAGTGAATGATATGTCGGTTCATCCGTCGGGGAAATTGGGGTTGACGGTTGGGAGAGATGAGTGTTTGGGGATGATAAATTTGGTTAGGGGGAGAAGGAGTTTCTTTTGTAAGTTGGGGAAAGAAGCTGAGATTGTTGAGTTTGGGTGTGGTGGTGATAAGTTTTTTATGGGGACGGGTGAGACGGTTTCGGTTCATGAAGCGGAAGATGCCAAGTTGGTTTCGGAGTTGAAGGGGGAGAAGAGAGTTCTTTGCCTTGCGCCCGCCACGGTTGGTTTCGTTTGGTTTATGATTGTTTGCTGCATTAATTGTTTTCTTAGCTTGTGGTTGATCATTTGACCCGTATGAGTATATGTAATTGTATGATAGGGGTGGCAATTATGTTGGGTTAACGGGTAACATAACACGACCAATAATCTGAACACGGCTAGTTTAGTCCAAGTCAAACGGGTTGGTAGGTTGTAACCAGGTTGTAAATGGGTTAAATGGGTAGATGGGTTGACCTTGTAAAATAAATAATTCAAAGGTTTTATTAGAAGTTTTAAAGGTGTCAAAAGTAAACAGCTTGATCCGAACATGACCCGTTTAATTAGTTGGGTTAAATAGGTCAGTCTGAACACGATGGGTTTTGTTAAAAAGGTTAGACACGACATGCTATAGAACTAGTTAGGTGATTTCTTAATCTCAAGAATCAATATGTTGTACTGCAAATTCTGAAGGCATGTTGATATGTGCCCAGCTTTGGCTTGGAAGAAGTATGCACATATCTTTGCATGCTATTTTTTTACATGTTTATTCATGTTATTTTATTTAGTTTCAAGTGTTTGTTTACTGCATTTAGGTAGGTCAAAGAAGAGGATAATGGTAGTTACCATATTCCACATTTCCTCCATGTGTTAGGTTCCAACTTAGTAGAAGTTAGTTTCCTTTGTTTGTAAGGCTATTTATAGCCGTATGGTTTTTGTTGGAGTTTCCAAATGATGAATGTTAAATCTATAATTTCTATCTAAAGTTCTTCTGGACTCTGGTCCTTCTCCTTGTTTCTTTGGCCCATAGTTGTTAATAGCGAATAGCGACAAATAGCAACAAGGGACCTATATGCTACATAGTGAATAGCGACAAATAGCGACCGCTATTTTATAAACAGCGATACACTAGAAAAAGAATTTTGAAAATTTTTATATGTATATTATATCAAAATACCTTGGTATATATATGCTATTTTACATGTATATTTAACAAAAACCTATAAATCCAGCTATTTTATAGCTATATCTAATTGCTATTTACATAAAAAAAACCTAACTGTCGCTATTCACGCTATCGGTCGCTATGACCCATATAGCGACACTTGGTCGCCTCGCTACATACCGCGATATAGCCGCTATTGACAACTATGCTTTGGCCAACGATTAATATAAATTGTTGGAAGCACATCACATATTTCTAGCATATATTGTAAACTGGAGAACACTAGCTTGTCATGGTTTTTGTTTATTTTTGCTCGGCCTTTACACTTGAACATGAAACCAAGTGGTAGTCTTTGTGTATTAAGTTGTAACTTTTGCAATGTATTACTTGTTTGTCGAATCACATACCTGACTATTTAGTAAATCTGTACATCAATCCTAACCCAAACACATGTAGTCCAAACACTACCCTAGTATAATGTATCCCATCTATTTAAATGAGTCAAACGTGTTGTAAATGGGTTTGTAGGTTGGATTCAATTTATAAAGGGGTTTAAAGACTGGTTGACAGGTTGAACACCGTTTAATTAAACAGATTTAATAGGTTGATCTGAACTGAACCTGCTTATTAAACGGACGTATTAAATGGTTTAGATTTTTAATTGTCAGGTTTAACTTAAGTTGTCACTTCTGCAATGTATTACATGTTTGTAGAGTCATATGCCTGGTTATTTAATAAATCGGTCTACTTTTGGGGATGTGAATTAGTCTCTTTTTAGGCTTACTTTTATTCTAACGGTATACTGCTAAGCTTGGAAGATTTGTAAAAGATGTTTATTACAAAATCATGATGGTAATTGGTATAAAATAATAAAAAAAAGAAGTTTTTTAGAGCAAGTTATCATTAACATTATAATTTTGATATCTGAAATAACGATGAAATTATAACAGAATGGACTCGTTTACACTGGTGGAGAGGACAGGAATCTGACAGCATGGGACACAATCAGCGGGAAGGTGGCATATTGCATTGAAGATGCACATTCAGCTCGTTTAAAAGGCATTGTAGTTCTTTCTAAGATTGACGGGACGTCTGATGAAGAACCATTTTTGGTGGCATCTGCGTCATCAGACGGAATCATACGCGTTTGGGATGTTCGCATGGCAAAAAAAGATAAACCAACACCGTTGGCTGAGGCAAATACCAAATCTAGACTCACTTGTCTTGCTGGATCTTCTATTAAGTGTGAGTTTTTTTTTTTTTTAATATTTTTCTGTCTTTTGATATCTGCTAAACTGCTAGGTGTCGGAAAATGGTTAGGTTGGGTAATATGATGAAAATTGGTTCGGGTCAAAACGGGCTAGTTTTTGGTACGGGTTGGGAGGGCTTGACCGTAAATGCTTTTTAAGTTCTATATTTTTTTTTATTTTGACTTTTGTTATTAATTACCTTGTACACATGATTTAAAAATGTATTATTACAGTAATTATCTATTTTTTTTCTTAATAAAGCGATTTAAATGGTTGTGTGTTAAAATAAGCATAGGGTGACTTAGAAGTTAAGAACATTTACTTTCTAGCTGCATTATTTAGGTTTGATCCGTTAGAGTTAAAATATAACCCATTAATAAGTAAATTTTTATCGAACTCACGTATGCCACTTTCTGACATGATTTAACTAAAAGGGCGTACCCGGTGCTTGACTTAGCTCCTGCATTAGCGCAGGGTCTTGGGAGGGGCCGGATCGCTTCGCGATCTGATGTTCAGTCTTACCCTACACTCTGTGCAGGGTGATTGTTTCTCATGACTCGAACCCATGACCTCAAGGTCACAAAGCAGCAACCTTATTAGTTGCTCTAAGGCCCGCCCTCTGATAGGGGTGCAAGCGAGCCAAGCCGAGCTCGAGCTCGAGTCTTGTTTTCAAAGCTCGAGCTCGGCTCCGTGGCAGTTTCTCAAGCTAGAGCTCGGCTCGTTTATTATCTATTAATTATTAATATATTAAATAAAAATAATATAGATAATAGACTTGTTTAGGCTCGCCAGCTCAATAAGTGAAGCTCTGGCTCGTTCACTAAACCAACTTATTTTTAGGTTCGGACTCGGCTCGTAACAAGTTTAAATAAGCTCGGCTTGGCTTGTTTACTAGACAACTTTAAATAAGGGGTAAATGATATTAAATAATAAAAAAAACTAATATTACACTAAGGCTCGACGAACATGATGAGCTTCACATGCCAGGCTCGAGCTTGGGCTTGATAAATAAACGGACTATATTTTAGGCTCAAGCTTGGACCGGGCTCGATAAGGCTTGGCTCGTTTCGTTTGCACCCCTACCCTCTTATATGATAAACAGGTTAGGGTTGGGTTTAAACATGTCATCCAGCCTAATCAACCGGCTGGAGATAAACAGGCCAACCTATCTAAATTAAAATAAAAAAACTCTTACCCTCCAACCCATTTTATAATCCGTTTACAACCACCATTTTGTTTGACCTTTTTAGATAAACAGCTTACATACTTTAAGTGTGTCTGTTTTACGCAATTAATTAACCAGGTCGTGTTTGGGTTTATGTATACCAACCTGCTAATCCACTAAATGTCTTCATTTTTTGCAGCTATGAAGAAGCGATTTAGTGGTTCAAGTGATTCAAATAAAGAGCAGGATGAAGCAACTGAACAGTAGTGGTATTCTTGTAATTTACATGTTCTGCTTTCTGTTCTAAATTTTGATTGATTTTTGTGATGTTAGATAGCGTAAACAATGGGTGGATGGTTTGTCGATTTTGTCTTGCAGCATACGCGTAATTCGTCTTATGTGTAATATCTATTTGATGAACTTTTTTATGAACTAAAATGTAGCCATTGGATGAAGTCATGAAGATCATCATACCTACAAGATTTTAAGATATTATTTTACTTAATGGACTCATGGTTTCATATTTTGTTGACCAAAAAAGGTCAGCATCAAGTCTCCATATTTTATGTGATTTCAAATCGACCATAGTAACGGTTTTGATGGATGTAGTTAATTCTACTTCAAGGGGCAAACTTTGCTTGGAAGTGTATCTTTTTTTACCAATAGATGTGTTGCATTGTTAGGTGTATGAAATAGGTGAAATGGGTCAAACATTGCTAGGAAGTGGATCTTTTTTAACCATGTTTACATTGTTAGGCGTGTGAAAGGTGAAATAAGAAACTTTTTTTTACTAAATGAGTGAAATGGGCCAAACTTTTCTTGAAAGTGGATCCTTTTTTACCAAGATGTGTTGCATTGTTTTTTTAACGTCAAATTTGGATCATGATGGACAATTAGAGTATCATCGTGCCATGAGTGGAAGCACCCGATCATATCCATCTTCATTAGCCAGTAATGCATATATACAAATTTAGGAAGAAATCCAATAAATATGGAAAAAATCTCCCTTGTGGAAATTGAATCCATGATCTAATGATCAAGCCTTATTTCAACCCAAGATGCCAGGTACACTGCCATGGGCAGAAGTGTTACATTGTTTTTTTTTGAACGGCAACTGCTTTATTAAAACAACAAAGCCCAGCCAGAAGCTGGAGAACAAACAAGAAATAATTACAACATAGAAACTATATTGAAATCTAGCCAATCGCTCTAGGACACCGACTTGAGACCTCCCCTGTTATTTAACCAGAGGAAAGTGTCCTCCTTAATAGAATCCACCACTCTAGACACCGAAACCGTGTTGCCGTTGAACTCTCTATCGTTGCGGGTCAACCACAATCTCCAAAATGTTGCAAAGGCTACCATATGCACAGCCTGTTTCCATTTTTTTGCGCCTACCTGGGCTGAAATATGGTCCAAGATTTGGGCTGCTGCCTCGCAATCCACCAAAATCGGGATTTTGACCCACCGAAAAATATGCCACCAAACTGCTCTTGTAAGGAGACACGAGGCAAAAATATGGTCACTCGACTCCTCTTTTATCCCGCATCTGGAGCACGCGACACACTGGATTTGCACTCCCCGTTTATGCAACGCCAACTTAGCCGCTACTTTACCCATCTCTGCTCTCCAGACCAGGTAGTTTACCTTCAAAGGAGCCCAAGCGTTCCACCTAAACGGTGCAACATCACTCTGAACCGAAGCCCTTGAACTTAGCTCTAGACGAAGCAACTTTGTTGAGAAAGCATCAGCATCGTCACTCTGCCACACCCATTCGTCCTCCCTTTGCTGGATAATAATTTGTTGTAGCAGTGCCATTAAATTCCCCAACTGACACCATTCCGCTGATGAAACCGGGTCCCGCAATCAAGCCCATTTCCACAAATTAACATTCCCCACCAACTCCATATTTGCAGAGACAGTGGCAGCCTTGTCCTCAGCCAATCGGTACAGCAGAGGAAATTTCTTACACAACGGATTTGACCCCATCCAAATATCCTTCCAGAACCGAACAGTTTGGCCATTTCCCACAATAGCCTTCAGCCTTTCGCTTAGAGAAATACCGCACTTAGCAAGTTTCCCCTCCATGGACCCTATATCCTTCCACCAACCCGAAATGTATTTGTTAATGGGGACCAAAGCGTCACCTCGATTAGGGCCGTGAATGGCGGAAACTACTTTAGTCCAAAGCTGATCCGAGTTAACCTTGAACCTCCACCACCATTTGGTCATCATGGCAACGTTGAAATCCCCCAAACCTCCCAATCCGAGGCCTCCCATACTCTTTGGTCTCATCATCTTTTACCCATTTTATCTTGCTCCTCAACCCCGTTTTACCCCATATAAAAGCCCGTCTCAAACCCTCCAGAGTGGTTAAAACTGATTTTGGGGCTTTAAACACACCGAAGAAATAGGACGGGAGACTTCCCAAGACTGCTTTAGCTAACGTAACCCTCCCGGCAAAGGAGAGTGTCTTTGCCTTCCACGCCGAAAGTTTTTTTCTGAAATTTGGCAATAACCGGCTCCCAAAATTTGACCCGTTTGGGATTCGCACCAATCGGAAGCCCAAGGTAGGTAAACGGAAAAGTCCCCACCTCACAATTGAGAATCGTTGCAACCCGCGCCAATTCCAGGTCATCCACCCCAACCCCGAACAAATGGCTTTTACGGAAGTTAATTTTTAATCCGGTTAATAAATGAAAGCATCTCAAGAACCGAGATAAAGTCAACGCATTTTGATCCGACCATTCACCTAAGAAGATGACATCGTCCGCATAACATAAGTGATCCAACATAGGACCATTATTAGGAAGTTTCACCCCAACAAAAGATCCATTATCCGACGCCTTAGCAAAAAACATCTTGATGACTTCCATGGCGAGAATAAACAAAGAAGGAGAAAGCGGGTCACCTTGTCTAAGCCCTCTCTTAAACTCAAATTCACCCGTCGGTGCTCCGTTAATGAGAACCGATCCCTTTCCAGATTTAAGACAACCCGACACCCATCTTCTCCACCGATCGTGAAATCCCATGCATTCCAGCACCCGCAAAAGAAACTCCCAGTTGAGGGTGTCATACGCTTTCTCGAAGTCCACTTTAAAAAGCATAACCTTCTTTTTGCATTTTTTGGCCCAAGCGATCACTTCACAAACTATCAAGGGGCCGTCCAAGATATTTCTTCCCCCGACAAACGCCGATTGGGATTGGGAGACAAGATGGACAAGCATTGGTCTCAATCGATTTGCTAAAACCTTAGCAACAATTTTGTACAATGACCCAATGAGCGAGATAGGTCTAAAGTCCAAAATAGTTTGCGGGTCATTAGCTTTTGGGAGGAGAGCAATAAAAGACGAGTTACACCCCATATTTAAGACCCCTTTATTAAAAAAAATCCTCCATCATAGCCATCACGAACGGTTTGAGTTTTTCCCAAAATTTCTTGTAAAAATTGAAAGAGAAGCCATCGGGACCCGGGGCCTTGCAGCCCCCACAATCCCAGATGGCAGCTTTTACTTCAGCTTCCGTGAACGCTACAACAAGAGCTTCACTTTGGTCGCGGGAAAGCTTCAACAAACCAGAATCCACGAACCCGGGTCTCTTCCGCAACGGTTCTGAGAAACGCTTCTTGAAGTCCTTCAACACCAAATCCTTCATCAGTTTCGGATCATCAACCCACACCCCATCCATGAGAAGTCTGCTGATGCGATTCCTAGCCTTCTTAGCATTGACTAGACCGTGAAAAAATCTTGAATTTTCATCTCCCGCTTTCAGCCAATTAACCCTCGCTTTCTGATGAATATCCAACGCTTTTTTCGTCTCCATGTTCTTAAGATGCAATCTGAATTCAGCCCGATCTTTTCTTTCAGCAATTGTAAGACTCCTCTGCTCAGCTAAGAGTTCTAAAGCCACTACCGCTTCCGTAAGCTTGTCGCTCAACAACCTTTCTTCTTCCTTCACCCTACCTCTCCACTCCTTAATAGATTTCTTCAGCTGTTTTAATAAAGAGGCAAGCCTTAGGACCCCAAAAAGAGAGTCCAGGACAGAATTGACTACTGAATTCACACAAACTTCCAACCCTTCATCCCCCAACCAACTGTTGTAGAACTTAAATGGAGGGGGACCAAAGTCAACCTCATCACACCTTAGAAGCAGGGGACAATGATCAGGAGTACCCCTGTTTAGAACCGTTAAAGACGCCAAAGGCCATCTTTGCATGAAATCCAGATTCACGAAAACCCTGTCAAGTTTACTCATCTTCTGCCCACAATCCGACATGTATGTGAATTTTCTACCCGACATGGAATATTCGAGGAAGCCTGCGTCACTAATAAATTTATTGAAACAAGAGCTTGGTTCAATTTAAAAATCGAGTTCACCCTCTCCTCCTCATCCCTGACCTCGTTAAAATCACCCAAGGCCACCCAAAACCCATCCAGATTATCAACTAGCGAACAAATATCTCCCCAAAGTCTCCTCCGCAGCCCAAAATCATTAGGGGCATACACGTTGAGAACGTTTATGCGGTCCCCCGTCCCGAGGAAAAAACCAGAAACTAACAGAAAGAACTGACCTTTCACAACAGAGTCAACACTGAGGACGGCAGGGGACCAGATCGAAATGAGACCTCCCGAATGTCCATTCGAATTCACTGTTTCTGCTCGCATCTGGTCACTACCCCAGAAATTAGAGATGAAAGCATCCGTCAAACCGCTCATCTGAGATTCCTGAATAGCCAAAAACGTAACCCTATTCTCTCTCTTCAGACCGCTGACCCAACTAGGTTTACCCAAACCTCCTGCACCTCTGATGTTTATGGTAAAAAAAATTCATAATTGACCAGTTGACTCCCTTTCACCCTGAACTAGTTTACATTGTTAGGTGTGTGAAATGGAGAGAAAATCATGAGACCATGAGGTATGGTAAGGATAGTCTCCAAAGACACTATCCGCCACATAGGCGCCACATAAGCTTTGGTGGAGGAGCATCCTCTTGGAGACTACCCAAGGGTGTGGTGGTTGCTCCTCCTCCATTTTTTTTTATTATTATTTATTTGATTTAATTAATTAATGAAAACAAAGTAAATAAAAATAAAAAAGTTACATTTAAATAAAACCTAAAAAAAAACAACCTAAAGTTACATTTAAATAAAAAAAACACACACTTAAAAAAAACCTAAAGTTACATTTAAAAAAAAACTACACTCTCCCACTCCATTTTTTCCTAATTTTTTCCTTCATCATTTGTAAAATGGGACGGTCTTTCGGTGGATATTCGCTAAGGTCGGTGGTCATTATTTTCCATTCCTCCAACTCCTTCGCTTCTTGTTGCTTCTTTTGCTTCTCCTCGGCTAGTTTTTTTTCATCTTTACCTTCTCGGTTTGCGTCTCGGTAAAGGTTTGGTTGAATGATTTCAACTCGGCCATAATACCTTCCAACTTCGAACCACCACCACTTCCTGATGCGGCTTGTTTCTTTTTTTTTCAGCCGCTATCTTTTTTACTTTTGTCCCTTCCTGGGGGACGTTCTCCATCTTCAATCGGCTCCTCCTCATAGTCGGGCTCGTCGTTGATATTTATTTGGCAACGACCAGTTGAGCCTCCAACGCTATAACTTCCTGACTCGGAAGTTTTAGACCGTTTCGTTGCTCGTTTCGCGCTTGCAACCTCATTTCGAGTTCCCTTCCATTTTGGCTGATCCTTTACAATTTGCCAAGCAGGGACATGCGGGAAAGAAGTTTTGTTCTCATTTTCGTATAAACGCAACGCTTCATTGAAAACATTTTCGTGGTTCCACCCACTCGGTTTGTTGGCGAGCGTTGTGTTATAAAACCCACAAAAGCGTTGGATCAACGTATTCATCTTGCGCCACTTGGAGCTGATAGAATCAATGGTTCTGTACTCGCCCTGTTCCATAAGCCCGTGGAATATATCAAGGGCTTCTTGCCTAAACCCATCGCTTTGTTGATTGTTACCTACAAGTTAGTAACAATAATAATAATATTTTGTTAGAAAAATATAGTGTACAAATAAATATTTAATAACAATAATAATATAATGTACAAAAAATAATTTTATAACAATAATAATATTTTACCGATTATAGGAGACGTTGAAAAGTTAATATATGTTTTCCCCAACGCCTCTTCCTCAATTTTTGTCCATTGTTGTTGTTTGGCGGTTGCGTCTTCTTTTTTACCCTTTCCCTTTTTATTTTTCTTTTTTGAAGGTCCAGGTTGCGTTTCTGGCACAACCTCTACGTCATCATCTTGTTCCTCGATTTGTGTTGGAGGTGCTTGTGGCGGTGGTTGAAATGGCATATTTAGCGGGTTTTGCATTAGTTGCTGCATTTTATATGGGTTGAACGACATGTTGGGTTGTTGCATTTGCATTGGGTTGAACGGGTATTGGTTGAAAGCGTTGGGCATTTGTTGGTAACCCGCAAAAGAGTTGTCCATTACGGGTGTGTAGCCGGGTGACGAAAACGGGTGTGAACTTGAGTTGGTATTATTTGGGTTGTAGGGATCCATAATTTTTTTTAAGGTTGGGAGAGGTTTTTTTTATAAAATTGGGAGGTATTTTGGTAAAAAAGTGGGGTGAAAAGTGGTTTAATTTATAGTGGTGGGGTGAATTTTTTTTTTTTTTTTTATAAATGTTCAAAGTTACCGTTAAGGAGGCCCACAAATTCAAACAACCGCCCCGTCTCCAACGTCTCAATTCCGACGAAAATGCCAAGACGGGCACCAAGGGGGCGGTGTGCGACGACCCAAAAAGAGGGGGACGGCCCGGGGACGAGCCCCATACCCATCGGCCTGAGTGGACACATCGCACTCATAAAAGTAGTTACTTGACAAAAACAAATCATGTATTAAATATATATTATAATATGCGTGAAAAGTAAAAAAATAAATAACTTTACTTACTTTACAAGTATAGACGTAAAAAGCTAATGTAAAAAAACATGATTATTCTCATTGTTTTTCTCTCACAGAAACCTTAAAATATTTGGGATGAGTATTTGTGTACAAGATTAACTATAAACATTTTAGGCAAGTTAAAATGTATTGTATTAGGTGATACCTAACCTACTACCTAGAACCAATTTTATATCCTTTATCCGAACCAAAGATAAATGAATAATCAGGGCCGGCTTTGGGCCTGTGCGAGAGGTGCCACCGCGCAGGGCCCAAAGCATCAAGGGGCCCAATATTGTTTAAAAAATATATATGTGTTTAATATATAAATTTGATGTAGAAAATTAATACACAAGTTCTCCCTTTGGCTTAATGGATGCGGGAGTTATGTGATGATCTGACTGTTACAAGTTCGATTCCCACCACGATGTCTTTTGTGTTCTATTTTTTTTTTTTGTTTTCTAGGCTTGTTCTATTAATTGGGGGAAACTCATACCAACAATTTCCAAGCTTATTTTTTAGTTTTAGTTAGCTTATTTTTTAGTTTTAGTTTTGATTTTTCACTTTTAAATTTAATACCTTCATAAAGTTGTAAGTTCTTTGATTTTTTTTTTCTTCTATTTAACAATTTACAAAACAAACATTACATGTTTACTTGTTTAAATTTATAGGTTTTTTATTTCTCGTTTCTCATTTAACTATTTACAATATAAATTTAGAAGAACTCAGTATCTGGTTCTATTTATTTTATTTGTATGACAAGGTTCGTGTTGCCAAACTAATTTGGATATGTTTACACATATATTACAATTCTTCTTGCTAAAGAAGAATCGGTATGGATTATAAATACTTGATCGAGAGCTTTACTTCCAAAAACGCTAGGAGTGTCTCACGATTTGTTTAAGTAAGTAAGTTTGATCATTTTGCTACTATTTCTGTTTCGTTTATGTTATCACAATTAGCGTCGTATTGTGGTTTTTTGATATATGATTGATGAGTTTAAATTATAGGGAGGGGGCCCAATTTTTTTGTCTCGCACAAGGCCCAAAAGTTTTATATCGTTCTCAGGGACAGCCTTGGAATAATCTTTTAAATATATTACACAATTGAAGTGTTTAGAAATTCAAAATTATTACCAGTGTAATGGAGTATATGGTATTTGAAGTTGGTTTTTTGATGAGTTTAACATTAGGTTGCAGGTGTGCACATATAATGTATATATGTGTGGGCGTTGGGGGGCAAAAGCGAAAT
Organism: Helianthus tuberosus; assembly: GCA_030545235.1. Classification (NCBI taxonomy): domain Eukaryota; kingdom Viridiplantae; phylum Streptophyta; class Magnoliopsida; order Asterales; family Asteraceae; genus Helianthus; species Helianthus tuberosus. Next base: position 170,649,029 of record CM060448.1, on the reverse strand, counting down.
GATACTTTTAACGTTATTTTACTAATCTCGTGAAAATAACGTTAAAAGCGGCGGATGGTTAATCATGCATCATGTGGTGACGTTGATAGCGGAAAGACACGGGAGTACATGCACCAACCAGTCTCTGTTTCGATTGTTTGAGTGTTATGTACTTATGTGTCTTAGGTCCAAGGCTTGATACAAAACTACAATCGAGCCGTGGGTCTCACTGAAAGCAACCTCTCTATTCCAGCTGGGTAGAGGAAAGACTGTCTACATCTACCCTCCTCAGACCCTATCTCAGCTTTGCTATTGGTAGGATTTACTGAGTATGATGATGATAACGATTAGGTTGCAGGTAATAAAAATCTCAGTGGGTAACTTTTTACCGCATAAGATTATAAACCCCTAAATAGATATACTCAATACCCATGAGAAAACTTGTGAACCCGGAGAATAATGAGTAACAACTATCCAATGAGCAGGAGTCCAGGTTTGGAATACGGTTTATAATAATATATAAAACTAAGTAACATTATCAAAACCTGTACTATAACCGGCTCCTTGAAATCACTGGCTATTAAAATATATATATAGGTGAAACATTTACGAAGTCATGACAAAATCATTATGACTAGTTTAATAGTTATTGTTTTTCTCTAACTTATTGAGATAGGGAAGTATCAATATGACGTTCGGAAGCAGTCAGGTGTACGATGCCTGCTAGGAGTAGTAAAAAAACAAGTACACCCATGTGCCCATCATAAGCTTTTGTGGGTGTACATACACTACATATACAATCACTCTTTCCCTCAACATGTGAGCATTAAATTAACAATCTTTTTAACATAATTTCTAATTTATGAGTATTTTTATCTTCTAAAAGTTTATACTTTAAATTATTTTATTATTCAATTCGATTAACAGTACAAACGTAACTTAAAGCCGACCAAGTTAACAAAGAACACACGATTGATGTACTCTCTAACTAAAGACCAACCATGACTCGGAAGTGGACAACTTTCATTTTAACAAGAGAACATACGGTCATTGCATGGTTTAAGTGAAGACCGACCACAGGTCATAGTACTATAATAGTACACAAGTTAACAATTTTCATTTAGTATGCTAATGGTCGATGTCAATTCAATCGCTAATCGAACATGAGTCTCTTGTCCAACAATTCAACTTTACATAGTATGAACTTCATTCATTCATTCAAACATGTTTAATTGATGTTCTATATACTTAGTATGTTCCAATAATGTAATAATGAATACAAATCACATATTTTTTAAATACATTATATTTTAAAGCATTTTGGCATTGAGTCACTTTTCCAACTAAATTTCCCAAATTGACACATGAAAGTCTACCAAATGATCTAGCCTCACATATAATACAATTAAGGATACTCGAGGCGTTAACCCCTTCAACCAGTAACTACCCACACCATCACCCAGTCACCCACACCCGCCTCATCTCACTTGTCGGAACCCAAATCCACTTGTGGCATGTACCCTCTATATCCATGCACCGTTTTCCACGTAAGTTCAGTGGCTTAATACGCATCGCATAATCGTATAGGCCTATACGATGCGTATTAAGCCAGCCGTTAGACAACACCTATACCTACCTGTCAGTCTACCATGTCTTTTACTTTATTCAATACGCATCGTATATGCCTATACGATGCGTATTGAATTGGAAAAATGTACGGATAGATAGGGCCGGTGTGCCAATAGAATTTCTGTTAAAAAAATACTATCTAAATAAAAGTTATTTATATATGTGTGTGTGTTTTTTTTTTTTTTCGTTATTTGTGCGTGAAACAGGTTGGTGGAAAGAAAAGCATGCTCGTAGGGTGGAAATGTCGCAATCACATGATGAGGAAACACTACTGAGACCAAACATATTCTGTCTTGTCATCTTAGGCTTTTACTTCTCCTTAGACTAAAGGGTATGGGGGCCGGCTAGGCCCGGCTAGGACCGGCGCCGGTCCCTCACACCGCCCCTCTTCGGCCCAAACGGCTCCCCACACCCGGCGGCGCCGGGCCTCCTTTCTTCTCTCTCTCTCTCTCATCTTTGTCTCTCCTCTCTCTCTATCTCTCTCTAAAGTTTTATATTTTTTTATTGTTGTGGGGCCTCATCCTCCACCCCTCTCCACCCCCTTAGGTTCATCCCATCCAAGCCATTCCTACGTGGCGGCTCATCCCCTCCAAGCCCATCATCTCCATACCCTTTAGTCTTAGACTAAGGGGTATGGTGAGGCCCATCCCCACGAGGATGGGCCGCCACGTAGGCGTCACATCACCGACTCGTGGGGGATGGGCCTCCTTCATATTTGAGGGGGATGGAGGATGGGGCTACCCCACCTCATTATTTTATAATTTTCTAAGTTTTACTTTATTAACTTAATAAAAACTTTATAAAAATTAACAAATACAACATAAAACAACATAATTAAATTCATTTCATAACATAAAAAAAATTACATTTCCTAAAAAAAAAAAAAAAACATTTCCGAAAAATTAAAAAAAAATTACATTTCCTAAAAATAAAAAACTACACTACTCGTCTTTGTCACCGTCCGCTACGTTAACGTTGTTCCAAATATGTTCTACCAAATCCTGTTGAAGGTTTATATGCGTGAAGTCGTTGGTTAGCGCGAACGAGTTTAAATCCTGTTGCGTCGGATCTACCGGGACAGTATTCCCGTAAGATGCATTCTCATCATACTCACAAATCGCCCGACCTTCGTCTTCAATAATCATGTTATGGAGCAAAATGCAAGCGTACATACAAAGGCGCAACCTCTTCGGTGTGAACGCACGTGCCGGTTGTTCAAGGACGGCCCATTTTTTTTTTAAAACACCAAAACAACGTTCGATGTCTTTTCTTGCACCTTCTTGACGCTTGACGAATTTTTTCCTTTTTTCGTCCTCAGGAAATGAAATAGTCTTGACAATTGTAGACCAAGACGGATATATTCCGTCAGCAAGATAATATCCGCGTCTATACTCAACCCCTGAAACTGTAAAACGGGTGTCCGGGCCGATTCCATTAACGACATCGCTAAATATCGTCGATTGGTATAGCACGTTGAGGTCGTTGAGTGAACCAGGGACCCCAAAGAAAGAATGCCAGATCCACAAATCTTGTGACGCCACGGCCTCAAGTATTAAGGTTGGATAGCCGTGATCACCTCGCGTGTATTGGCCTCGCCACGCAGTCGGGCAGTTATGTCACGCCCAATGCATACAATCAATGCTACCAAGCATTCCCGGAAACCCGTGCCTTGCTTCATGAGCTTGGTACAACTGTTGAACATCATACGCGTTTGGTTTCCGCAAATATTTTTTGCTATACAGTTTCACCACATTATGGCAAAACCGATACAAACATTCCCGCGCAGTTCTTGCCGCCATCTGTAAGTACTCGTCCAACGCGTCGGCCACTATCCCGTACGCCAGTTAGCGAATGGCCGCAGTACACTTTTGTAACGTGGTGAACCCTTCATAATTCCGAGCATCGGGTCGTTGAGTGAAAAACGGGTCTAGCCCCGCCAAATCATCAGCAATCCGTGTGAATAAACGGCGACTCATTCGGAACCTTCGTTTGAAAGTGTCGGCGTTGTAAAGGGGTGCATCCGAAAAATAATCGTTAACCAATTTCTCGTGCGCTCCTTCGCGGTCTCTGTTAACCCGTATTCGTCTGATAATAACGTTTTCAGACGAGTCCTCTTCCTCTTCCTCTTCCAAAAGAATCTGCGCCGCCTTTACCACAGCGTTTGCGAAAAACATCTCCTCTTCGTCCGAAGAAGAGCCGGACCACCAAGGATTAGCTGCCATTGTGGATGAAGAGATATTTTTTTTTATAAAAGATTGGTATAAAAATGGGAGTGTTTTTTTATAAAAAAGGATGAGAATGAGAGAAGAATGGGTGAAATATTGAGGAAATGGTATAAAGAATGGGTATATATTTAAATTGAAAAAGGTCTTTTTTTTTTTTAATTAATCTAGCCGTTATTAACGGCTATATTTTTCAAAAGTGGCACGGCGAGAACGGCTTTGGGCCGCTGGGGATGACGGGTGGGATGGAGGGGGGCGGTGTGGGGGACCGGCGCCGGTCCTAGCCGGGCCTCAGCCGGCACCCATACCTTCTAGTCTTACAATCACAATTACTCGGTTTTTTCTTGTTTTTTTTAATTCCACCCACTTTTTTTATGGTACTATTTTTTAGTGCATTTATTTTTAAATGATTTATTTCTGCATTTAAACTGTCAAATATTTAATACCTAATAATAACAAACGAAACGACAAAATTCATTAAACTTTTACGTCTTAACTGTTTTATTCAATTTAAAGATAAATGATCAATTAATATAATTTAAGAAATGTTGATGGGTCAATCTAATCTAACTCAGTTCAACAAGAATATCAAAATAGTCTGATAGGTAAATCTGGGTGGATGGATAGCTGTATCTAGCCTTGTAATATTTTCTGTACATTGTTCTGTTGTTAATAAAACACTTTGGCATTTAAAAAAAATAATCATCTGTCACTGCATCTTACAAATTTGAATCATTCACATCACTTAGCACTATAATAAATATTTGTTTAAGATTGAGTTATGTTGTTTTGTTTATTTAATTACTTTATTTATATGTAGATACCACTATTTTTACATGCAACGGTTATATAGCTAAGGGTGGGCGGGGCATGGGTTCACCCAGGTACCACGGCAACACCGTCGAAATCACCATGGGTTCAGCTTGTGGGATTGATTATGGGTCCACTAACCTCTGCTAGATGCAGTGGCGGAACTAGAACATTAACTCAGGGATATCAAAAAAAAAAAATTTCACCGTGCAATCATACAATATAAAAAAATGACAATAAATAAATAAATAAAGTAAAACAAATACCTAATAGATTTGTGCTCTTCTTTTTTCATAGCTTGAAATTGTTCCATCACATCGTGGTCTTTTACTTCATGTAAAAAATCCTTTTCGACTGCACAAGGCATAGCATTGTTCAAAAATTACGGCCCATTCGATTGCGTAAATCCGTTTTGACAAGCTTCAATTTCGAAAAACATCTTTCAACTGTTTGCGGTTGCAACCGGTAAAAGCAAGCTAGCTTCACTACCCAATAAACTAAAGGACAAGAGCTATCTGTTCCCGTTTCAACCATAACACGCGCAAGATCACTTATTCCATTCAAGTTTGCAGAATTATCATTGCTTATAGTGTGACGAAATGACTCAATATCACCCAACAGAGTCCCTATTTCTCGTGTAGTAAAATCATCCGGATACATCTCAGCTAGCTATTAATCAATAGAATTTGGCTGGCTTATCAATTAAACTGTTTTAGGCTTACAATTTTAAATAAGAATTGGGTTGCCTATCAACTATAAACTGATTTCAACTTTTGTATTTTTCATTGGGGTAGATATAAACGCTAAACAACTTTTGGGCTTACGAACTTATTTTTTTCAGGGGTATCATCGTAGTTGTTTAGAGGTGTCCTTTGTACAAAACCAAAAAAAATACACTACCAATACAAAGTTGAGCCGTAGCCCGTGCTACGACTCGTATAGAGCTAAGTCCGCCCCTAGCTAGATGGATGTATGGGATGTGACGTGGCACAATTTTAATGTTTCGTTTATTTAATGTCATACTGGATAGTGATGTGCTATAATATTATTGGAGGGTGAGTTGAAATCGGTAGTGAATTCAACTAAAATGTGTCACATTCTGTTTGGTATGGGGTAATGAAATGGATAAGTGAATAAAATAGATGAGGTAATGGAATGGACAAAGGAAATGAAATGGATCATTTCCATTTCATTGTATTGTTTGGTTACCATTTGAGAATGAAACGAATCATTACATTGTGTTGTTTGGGAAACAGGAAAAGACAAAGAAATAAATTTAATATGTGGTGAGTGGAGGAGCTGGTGGTGGGTGGCGGTGGCGGGCGACAAATGTGTACAGTAATAGTGGTTGGTCGTGGTGGCGGTGGCGGTGGCGGCGGGTGGCAACAGGTAGTGGTGGTGGGCGAAGGGTAGTGGTGGTGTTTGGCGATAGCGTGGGGCGGTAGTCGGTGGTGGTGACGGCGGCGGTGGTGGCCGACGGTGGGTGGTGGCAGCGGTGGGTGGGTGGCAAGGATGGTGGTCGATGGTGGTCAATGGTGGAGGTGATGTATGGTGAAAGAGGGAATGAAATGGAAAATAAAACAAAAGGGGTGAATGCCCAATGGAATGGAATGGATAAGATAATAGGTGATTCCATTTCATTGACTAATCAAACGTATTCTTTTTCATTCCCTCACAGTGGTCCATTCCATTCCACCCCTAATTCATATATATCAAACATTACCTTAGGATTGAAATGAGTTGGAGTAGGTTGAAATAAGGGAACGTCTTCTTATTAGTCAGTTTGATAACTGATCCGGTTATTAAAAATTGTTTCTTGGGTAATATCTCTGCTTTTAACCTCCAAGTAATTAACAAAATATAGGCATTTGTATAACAGGCAGGCAGGTGTTAGCTGGGCAAATTTCACAGTTATCGAGTGAACAATAGAAGTATTGGGCTAAATCTATCCTGATTTGCCATGGAAAAGGTGCGTCTGGTTTCCATTTTGGGCTAAGAGAGAGAGGCTTTCAAGACCAAGCAGCCTTTTCCACTGACATCAATATTCGTATTCATATTTTCACTATATCACCCCTCAACTATCTTTCAAATTTCCAAATTCCACACCAAATTGTACCCGACCATACGTAGATAAGTTGAACCCCTCGTGAGCTATTTGAGATTATTAACGAGTCAAACTTGAGTTTTACGAGCTTCAAACGAGCTCACATTAGGCTCTCTTATATCAAAACAAAATGACCTCAAATGTAAACGAGTTTTGTCCTCGACTCAAATCCTTTACTTCTTTACATGCATATGTAAAATTTGTGTCCAAACTTTATTTCCTATTAGCAATCACCATTTTCATTCCAAAACTTGTGATTTGGTCTACATTTTTTCTTTCTGTTTACTTTTCATTTAATAAGATTCTCTGGTTAAGCTATATATGCCCAAAATAATAAATGACATATACTCTTTTAGATTAAACATAAAATCTTGGTTGTGTAAAATAAAAGATACAATCAATTGATTTAAACTTTTTTCACCCATCTTACAAATTTAATGGCTAATCACTGTCAATTGTGGAAAGAGACACTTGTCAGTTGTCATTTGCTTCACTGGCAAACAAACCAAGTATAAGGAGATAACAAGTACAACAATGAATATTTTTGGATGTAATGTAAAAAATTTATAATATTAAGGGTTTGATTGCAAATGTCCAAAAACCAAACTCCTATCCATTGGTTGGTAATAAGACCATGTGTAGTGGTAACTTGTTATAATGCCCCCACCATGGGGCATTATCCGACACGTGGCAACCCAGTCAGCATGGGGCATTATAGCATAAAGTGGTGTAGTGGGGATAATGCCCAAATAATGCCCCTTTCAATCCTTAAAAAAAAAAAAAAAAAACAAAGTGATTTCTCATTGGTGGGTCAACCCAAGTCAAACCTCCAACAAGTGCAAAATGGCGTTTTAATTATAATGCCCAAGCAATTTTTTTTCCCCCCATAATGCCCTATGTAATGGAAGAGTGGGCGTTTTTTTTTTATTATAATGCCCCCATAATGCCCCATAATGCCCCACTACACATGGTCTAATGGAACATCATCTTTATAAAAGTTACTAGATCTTCTCAATTTTGTTTGCACCCATCTTATCTCCACACTTAAAAAAAATGGCTTCTTTTTCTTCTATTCTCCTTCTTGTTTTGCTCTATGTTCTTACACTCTTCAATGTTGGTTATGGTGGTGAGATGGTAAGCATGGAAGATGGTGAGCTTTTAGGGCTGTTTGAAGTCATGGGTTCACTCTTAGATGACCCTACATGGGCTCAAGTGCACCCACAACCATGCACTGATACCCCATGGCCTGGTGTTCAGTGTGAGCTCATGGCTCAAGAAGATGGTGCAAATGGTCAACAAGATTACAACCCTACAATCTTTCATGTCACCAAGATTCACATTGGGACTGATATCCTCACACCACCTTGCAAACCCACTGCCACTTTGTCTTCAAGAGGTTTGATGAAGCTTCCATATCTCAAAACTCTCTCTCTATTCAACTGTTTTAATGTCACACCATTTTCTCTCTCTTCATCTCTATTTGAAAACAATTCTTTATCATCTTTAGAACACTTAGCACTTGTAGCAAACCCTAGTCTCCATGGAAGTATCCCTTCAAGTTTAGGTAACATTCAAAGCTTAAGGGTACTTTCACTTTCACAAAACATGTTAAGTGGTGAAATCCCACAAGAGATTTGTGGGTTGGTTAACCTACAACAACTTGACCTAAGCTACAACCATCTCACTGGCTCAGTTCCACAAGATATTGGAAAACTGAAAAGTTTGACCATCTTTGACCTTAGCTACAACATGCTTGGAGGTCAACTGCCTTCATCTTTTGGTCAACTTAAGTCTCTTCAAAAGATTGATCTAGGGTTTAATGACCTTACTGGTAGGGTACCTCAAGAACTTGGCAATCTGAGCAGGTTGGTGCTGTTTGACTTGAGTCATAACTTTATAAGTGGACCATTGCCTGAATCTTTATCTGGTTTGAAGCAGTTAGAATACTTGGTCATACAAGACAACCCTATAAACACAGGGATGCCTTTGTTTATTGGGTCATTGGGTAGGCTTAAAGTTTTGAGCTTTTCAAGGTGTGGGCTGATGGGACCAATACTCACTTCTTTGTCAATGTTGAAGAACCTGACTGCTTTGTCTCTTGACAATAACAGTCTCAATGGGACTGTCCCTTCATTAATAGGCTCACTTCCAAATCTTGAACAGTTAAATTTGAGCCAAAATAATCTGAGTGGAGAGATGTTAGTCTCACAAGAGTTCATAAACAGGATTGGAATGAGGCTTGATATTAGAGGAAACAATGGGCTTTGCATCAAGAACAATACTTCAAGTGAAGTTAAAAGCCCTATTACTTGTATATCTTCAAGAAATAGAACTAGTTGGAACAAGAGTTCATTGGGTGATCAAGAAGAAGAACATAAAGATGAGTGTGGACACATGAACTCAGATTTATATCAAAGCAGTTGGAGTTCTAAGAATCATTATTATGGATATGAATTTAGGTTATGGTTGGAACAAATGTTTTTGGTGATGATGTTTTTGTTATTATAGAGTTTGTACTTTTTAATCCCAAGTTTTGGTCAATCTAGTTGTACCATGTAATGTAATCATTCTTTTCTTGGTCATAGTAGATACACTTGCTAACAATATGCTTCAGATGATATAACTTTTTATTTGTCATTCTAGTAATTATACTTTCATAATAATAGTTATTTGAAAACAATCATTTGGTATCCATATTGATTTAGGTGATTAAAATGAGTTGGGTAAACTTTTCTTTTTGGGACCCACCAACATTTTTTTTGTTAATTTTAGATACAAGTTAATATATATATCAAGTATGATAAAAAAAAGCTATTATCTATCTAATCTATAAAAGGAGACTAAGTGCTGACCTCATTTTGCTTATGTGTCATGTTCTTAGATATGCCACATTGGATTGGATGACATCATAATTCCGATTTTAATATCTATATAAAATATATATATTAATATTAATATTAATTTCTAATAAAGGGGTGTTGAAAAAAAAATCTATCTAATTTATAAAAGGAGACTAAGTGCTGACCTCATTTTGCTTATGTGTCATGTTCTTAGATATGCCACATTGGATTGGATGACATCATAATTCTGATTTTAATATCTATATAAAATATATATATTAATATTAATTTCTAATAAAGGGGTGTTGAAAAAAAAAGCTGGTGTTTTAAATTTCAAATTCAAACAAACCTCCATTATTACATCCCTCCAAGCCCCTCAGATTTCAAATTCACATACGAAACTTTCACTCTCTATATCCTCTCTCTCCCTGCAAATTAGGGCTTTATTTCCCCTTTTCTTCATCGTCGTTCCCATCCATCCAGAACAATAAAATTCGTCTCTCTCTATCTTCTTCAATCTACATTTAACAAACCCTAACCCTAACACACTCATCAATGGAGATGTGCTTCGGATTCGTAACAGAGCTCAGCTCCCATGGCCTCCACCACCGACGTCGTAGAGTCTCCGGCCGCCACCATGAACTCCGACAACAGGTCAGTAATTACTTCCATCATCCTCATTAAATATGTGTTGATTTATCAAAATCTGTGTTAGAAAGCGGTGAGACAACCGATTGATCAGATCATTAGGATATGTATTGTAGATTGTTGGGTTTATAAGAAGTTGTTTGTTCAGGTAGAATCAACAGAGCACTCTGGTCATCTATGTAGGTGTGTCACATGTACAGACCACCTTGCAGTCAAGTTCATCCGTCAAGAAGCCGATGAAAAAGCTAACGAGATCTCCGTTTCAGCAGATGAGGTAAGTCTCTGTTCAAATCAAGTCAGATTTTCGAGTAATTGGGGTTTAAACCACAAAAACCATAACTTATCATATGTTTCATTTCCAGCTTTCACTTGATTTTTGTTAATTTATTCATAAGTTTCATGTTAATTGTCGCTTTAATTCTGATGTTTGATAGTTCACTATACAGTTGGAAGCTTTAATTCTGAAGTTTGATAGTTCACTATACAGTTTGAAGATTAGGTTTTCATACTTTCATCTATAATGTGAAATTCTTCGTTAATGTTGTTACACTTTTGTTGTTATATTCTGATTCCAGTTGATAAGTTAGGGTTTTTGTGGTTTAAACCTTAATACTTGTACTGTATCTATCATATGTTCCTTTTCCGGTTGATAAGTTTGTTTTGTTGAAGATGAGTTTGATCAAATGTTTATATATGATTTGTATGCTTCATTGTAACACTTTTTTGGCTTTGTATTGGCACTGAAGATGGAAGATTGAGTTGTGGTTTCTCAAGTTTCAGAGGAAAAAGGGCAACCATCAAAGAACCGACTTGGAGTCTGAAAAGGATAACTCGAGTGATGATGGTTCTATTGCTTCAACTACAGTGACAAAAACCAAATAGAAGTGATGAACGGGGGAGAATTGAAAATGCTGGTGGGGTTGTCATGTGGGCAGGTAATCTTGGTTTTCTGTAAATGAATTGTGCCATTTGTTATGTTCTTTGTATTGACTGAAAAGATAGAAAAAATTAAACCTTTTGTTCTTTTTATGATAAATCTTGGTGTTTGACCATCGTGTTAATAGAATTGGTGATTTTAGATCTTCTTATCAACGATTGCTAAACCAATCATAAGTTTATTGATTTTGCATCGTGTTTTGGATGTTTTTCGATTTGGGGTTAAAAAAGATTTTATTTTTAATATGCCCATGGATTATTGTTTAGGTAAAGCTATGGTAATTGTTGTGCAGCCTGCTAAAGATCCGAGAACGAAGAAGAAAGAAGTGACGATGAAACGAACATTGGTGATTGGGCTGCCAATACTTTCCTACGGTAAATATTATATTATATTGTTGCAATCTATTGTTATTAAAACTGTTATTAATTGTATTAAAACTCTCGTGTGCTATTAATTCTATTAAAACTGTTAAGAGGAGTTGTTTAATCGTCAGATTGGTTTAGTTCAGGATTCTGTAATTTTGTTGTGATTTGGTTGATTTTGGTTGAAATTTATTTATTGCATGTGGTGTTTTATTTTACTTTGAAGTTTGCTTTGTTTAAAAGCTTTATTTGCGGTAATTTTCTGTATTTTAGAAATTAGGGTTCTAATTTGGGGTTTTTCATTACATGTAGTGTTTTCATAGAGCTCTACAGTCAACTGTCTTCTATCAGGTACAAGATCTCTATTTTAAAATTGCTGATGAAAATTGTTGATAATTTAAATTGCGTAGAGTTTAGGTCATGAAATTAGGTATTTAGGTAATTTAAAGATCCTTTCTATTTGCTCAAACTAATTGATGTCTCTTGCGTAGGTACATTGCATCTGATGTAAGGCTGTTCACCAACTTCGATTTCATCTTAAGGGTATGAACCATCACATTCAAAACATTAAATATTATTAATCTTGTGTTTGTTGATTTTGACCATATTTGCCCTTTGAATCTAGCGATGGAGGTAGAAGACAGCTGTGTCATTACTCATGTTCAAGATAAGCTCTTTCGTGTTCATGTGAGCAAGAAGAGAGGAAGACACAAAGGAGGTGTGAAACATAGTTCAGATGATACAGGTTCAGGTGTCAAATCTGTATCATGTGAACTGTGTTTGACACATCCTTTGTGTCTTTCTCTCTTCTTGCTCACATGAACACGAAAGAGGTTATCTTGAACATGATGTTATCTATTAAGGGAGCTTAGATAATGACATAGAATTGGCTACGTGTCAACTTCTCAGGTATGCTATGTAGTCCTCGCTGATGTCATAATTACGAAACGGTATCCTTTAGTGTTGTTTTCGCTAAAGTTTGAAACGGTATTGTTTAGTGTTACTCTACCTTCAAGGAAAGTCCAAGGAGCAGGTATAATTTTAAATTTTGCCTTCAAATTCTTTCTAACAAAACAATAGAAACGTTGTTGATTATTTGATTTTTTTTTTCATTTTTTGTAGCTATGACAAGGTTTAAAGCTATTGAATGGCTTGAAAGTGTAGTTAGGCCATTGGAGATACCAAAACAACCATCAAACTTTTTGATAGGTCAAAGCTTCATGTTTCCAACAACTAATGGTTGTTCTATCGTATAGACTTCTGGTATGTATCTTAAGCATAAACTTTATATTGTCATTCATGGTGTAAAACAATGTGATTAGAGTAGAAGTTCAACATTGCTATGTTGTAACTTAGTTTCAGTTTGAATCTGTTTGTGTGTTTCCGAGGGCTTTTTTAAGCAAGCCGCATAGTATAAACTCTAACTTTTGGGTGTTGTAGACTGTTTTAGGTTGATTTCTAGGATTATTTAGGTTGAAGGTAGCCTTCATTAGGGTTTTTATTGTCATCTTTTTCCTGTAAATTAGGACGAAAATCATCTTAAATGACTACACGGTTGTTTTTCTCATTTTACCTCAACATGGTTTCATAAAATTACTTTCTTGCCTGTTATACGTCTTTTTCTAATCTCAGGGCTATAAAATTATTTTCGTGTTCACCTTCGTTTGTTATCAAAATATGATGTTAAATAAACGAACATATATTAAAAGATATAAACTTGAGTCTATAAGACTAGCATATTGAGTGCTGCTGCCACCAATGGACCTTTTGACTTTAGCCCTAGAATATATACAACTACCAAACAATCTTAACATAATCCAAATTCAGATAAAAGTTACTCGGGTTTGTTCAAACTGTTTGGCTTAGAGAATTGTTAAAGGAGAAAATTAAATAAAGATTAAACATTGTTAAATCTAAAAGTCTAAAAAGAAGTAAAAATAATACGATCATCCATATAAAGTATTTAAAAAGTAACAATTACATATAAAAAAGAAAACTAATCAGACACTTAAACTCTAATAGCAAGAATCAAGAAACTTTAACTTCAACTCCATGGAGCACTGAACTTCTCGATGTATGTCATTGATCTTTCTCATGAACTCCAGGTCTCTATCTCCACACTCTATATTACTCGCAATACACAGGTCACGAACGGAAGTAGTTGGCATCGCCCCCAGGTTTCTCGAAACCTGGTCTCTTGTTAGCAGACCAAGTTGTAGTCCGTTAAAACACCTCTTCAACTCTTGAAGAGTAGACCTATCAGCCAAAACTTGATCTTCGATTTGTTTAATAAAGCGTTGCTTGAAATCGTCAGAATATGACTCCATTTTAATGTATTTATAAGAACTAAAGCAAACAATAACAGTTGATCTTTGGCTTTCAGTGAATGAATCTGTGTATGATGAAACAACATTTGAATTGTCAATGGTATTATATAGAATCTGTAACAGCCCAAAGGTCAGATTTAAATGCAACCATTAAATAAAAATTTATATTTAAAAACCATGTACATTTAATGATTTAATGGGAAAACGTGTATAAATTTATATTTAAAAAACATGTACATTTAATGATTTAATGGGAAAGCAAGTAAAATTAAATATCTAGAAAACCAAAGAACAAAATTTAAACCTTCAAAAAAGGTTATCATAATTAGGAAACGTTTGTTCATTTACCCCATCAAACATTTTACACACTATAAAGGATCATGATTAGTTTACTTGAAAACATCAACACTTCATTTTTAAAAAACCCTTCACCCTAAAACAAACTGTCCAAAAAACACTAACACTCTTTCTAAATGGCAAGCAAAAGCTTCTACCACTGGTCTGAAACTGCCGATCTTAAAATTGAATTTTCAAGATGGTCACTCGAAGAACAGAGAAAAGATGAAGAACTCAACAAAAAAGTTGCTATGGTGAGTGATAACTATTATAAGCAAACCTGGAGTAGCATTGCACTGCTGGATGAAGTGGTCTGTTCTCTTCCATCAGAGTTTAAAGAAAAAGCAGAAGAGTTTATCGCACATCTGCTGAAACAAGATCAGAAGACCTGTGTTATGCTTGCTGATCTGCAAATTAAAACAAACAATGAAATTGCATGGAAGAAGGCGAGAGAACGAGATATCTTATTAAGTGTTAATTGTAATGTATAATTTTTAATTTTTAATATTTTTCAAAATCAGAATTTTGTAATACTATTTAATATCGAATGAAGAAAATTCAAAGTTTCAAAATCAGAATTTTGCAATTTCACTTTTACCAGTTTCAATAATAACAAAGTACAGCCAAAAAGTTGAACTTGAATGTGAACTTCATGAAAGGTATAGATCATGCTGATGACTCACTTCACAGGTACATAATTTCATATAATTTCAAATAATAAAAAATACTAAAATTGTTTATTATTATTTTTTTGGCAGTTACAAAGTGTTTATAAATCCAAGTGTGAGTGATGAGTTATGTACAGCAACAGCTAAAGCACTTGCACCCATCTTCCATTCTTTGTATGCGCTATGGAGAGAAGCAGCCATCTTCCCCCTAAAAAGCAAAGAAAACATTAGGAAAAAGCATTATGATTGAGGATGGCCTGAATCTACGTAAGTGGCAGGTTTATTATATTTACCGATTTCAAATTTTATTTCCAATCTTTCTGATTTAGGTTTTTTGCAGACATTCACAATGCAACAAAGCGTGCCATCAAAGCCAGAAACACTGGTTGGGTTTTCCTACGATATTGTATGAAAGGTTGATGCTAAGTATCCCAAACATCCCTGGATCTTGGCTGGAAAGTCATTAGGTTCAAGGTAATGGTTAGATTTTAAAACTGTTATTAATCATGAGCTAATTATAATTGTTCTGAAGTTAAACCTTTTAGTTATGTTCATTCTAAAATGAAATTCATCCCAATTGGTCGCGTAGAGTTTGTAGAATATAAATTGATAAGTTATGGAGATAATGCATCTCTATCATAGGGTACATGCTGAGATTATTGAATTTTGAGTAACAAACAAATGAAATAGCTTTAACATAGTTGATTATTATTATTATAAACATAGTTTAACATTAAGAATTGATTGGAGTGTTAAGTGTATTATTTTGAACTTTTTGAACAAGTTTTAACTGCAAAGGAGTAAAAAGAATGTTGGTTTTATTCGGTGTGTGTATTGTAGTTAACAGAAGAATGGGGAGATACCGTTGTTTTAGGCATTGAGCAAAGCAACAGGGAAGGCTTTCAGCAACATGGCTATAGGCTATAACAATGTTGATGTCGATACAAGGTGTTGTTGTTTCAAACATACCTGTGAGTTTCGTTCTTCAGGTCAATATTAATGGCAAAAGGACATTTTATTCTTTCATGTGCTAAAAACTTAGACTTTATTTGATGATGTCGATGTTGATGCAGAGGTGTTTTTACATTCAACTGGACTTAAAAATCAATTGCATAAAAATGGTCATTGTGGAATGGATTTGATATTGCTTGGTGCTTATTTGGACAAAAAAAATCAACGTTTTTAAACAGGTAAATTTACAACCGCTTATTTATGATAGTGTCTGGTAACTTGAGTTCGTATTTACGATTAGATACTTTCTATTGAATTTACTCTATAGGTAATGTTGTAGTAAAAGGAGATTTAATTATAACTGAAAAACTAACATAAGGCTTTTGTTATAAAAGTGCAGCGAACCAGACCACATTGGTTAGTAGGGGTAATGAGTACCATAACAAAACAAGAAAAAGAATACCAACAACATGCAATTAGGTACAGTTTTGGGGCTGCTAATGGTGTCTAAACAACCATTATAAGCGATGGTTGCGGCTGCCAAAATAGTTCAGAAAGAGGAAGCCATGCTTAAATGATTCAGGGTCAGTTTTCGGGTTGAATCATAGTTTACAAATTGTGAGTTCGTAAGGTATTTTTAGGGTATGTTAAAGGTTATTTCTATTCCATGTTTTGTATGTAGAGTCTAATTTGATATGTAATAGAAAAAAATACGCAAGTTTATAAACATGGAAGTGAAAATACCATGATCAATATTTCTCTTTTGTATGTGTTCGACTTCTTGACTTATTATTTAAGAGTTTGTTTTGATTTGTCAAATTTTGAAATTTTATACTTTATCAGAATTTTGGTTATTTTCTTCTTATTAGTGATATTGATGCTTATGGCCACACCTTATATCCCAGTTAGACATGAAAAAAAAAATAGAAACTCAGTTTAAGAAATATAATTGTTCTGCTTTACTTAGAATGCAGTGTGTTTAAAAACGTAAAAGATAAAAGATGATGCATGAACTAAAGCAAAGGTTCCTTAAAATCAGCTTTGCCTTTGCTGCTCGATATGCAATCATGGTATCTATACTTTGGCAGGGCATTCCAAGTGGTTTTAGGCGATCGACGGCATAGTGGGCAATAAAATGACATTGCCTTTGCAAACGTGTCTATATACAAGTATATGGCATGTTGTTCGGGTTATTTAGACACAAATGGTTAGAAAACATGAAGAAATGATTAATAATCTGATTTTTAGATACAAATGGTTAGAAAACATTTAGAAATGATTAATAATCGGATTTGTAGACAATATATTATCAATTACTTAGATTATTTCTATATCAAACCTGAACTAATAATTTTTTGAGAAAAATTAAAGCCTAAATTGTATATTAAATCTAATAAATGCAATCTAATAATTAAATCTTTTTAAATAAATGCAATCTAATAATTATGTGTATACTATATATAACAAATTATTAAAGCCTAAATTGTATATTAAATGTAAAGTTTTAATACATACAATACAGAGAAAACACGTCATACCAACTTCGTAGACTTGACAGGACTTACAGACTCGATAACAAAAGACCGTAACATACAATACAGAGACAAAATGTCATATCACCACAAGCAATTGTGGATCTTTGCTGATGGGTGCACTTCGGAATGTAGCAGATATGAATGAATATAATCCCAGTGTAGCGAGTTACATATCTGCCACTTGGGTTATATTCATTCATATGAATGAATATAACCCCAGTGTAGCTCTTCGATTTTCCTTGAAATTCCAGAGCTCGCTAATTACATATCTGCCACTGGGGTTATATTCATTCATATACAATTGATCGTTCTGATCAATTACTTCCTTATGTTCACCGCACCATCTTCTAGGAGGTTGTCAAGTGTTCTCGCCTTCGTGCTTGGTTTTTTGCGTATCTTTACATCCGCAACCATTCTGTACAATAAAACACATTCAAATGACCAATATAAACACATTCAAATGACCTATATGAGGAACCCATATCATCGAATCAAACCAAAAATCAATATGAGGAACACATTGATGTATTGCAAAATACATCTTTTATTCGTGTAAAGTTTGTATAGGTTTTGTTCTATTTAGCTTGGTTTTTCGTTAGAATGTGCATGCTATTGATAAAATCGTGTTTTGCAGGTCTTGATGTTTAAATATGCGAGAAACCGAGTGAAACGAGTAAAAATATTGAAGTGTCAAGTCTTGGAGCATTTTGGAAAGATCGAGGAGTTGAAATAGAGTTAAAGAGCTGAAAAATCACTATCTGGCACCCCGTGAGAAGTTTCTGGCACCTGGCGAGAGTCTGAAGGTAGTACATGAGCTGAAAAACAAGGTGGCACCCCACCACCCATTCCTTCAGTGGGTGGCGGCCAGCCAGAAGCCTAGCTGATGATTTTTGTTATGGAAAGTCATATAAATACAATTTTATACTTGAAAAAAAACCCTAGTTCGATTTTGGGGGACTTCTTGGGAAATTGTTGAGCAATCTTGGAGCAATTTTGGAGATCTTGAAGCCTAGGAATCATCGGTACGAGTTCGGGGAAGAAGACTTGAAGATCTAATCGGGTTTTCTAGTTCTTTATTCTTGACTTTTCTTACGAACTTTGTTACAATGAATTCTGATTTAGATTTCTTTGGATTGTTTTCACGTTTTAGTATGCTTGGCTAATTTCATAAACCACCTAGACTTGATGAATGGATTAATATAAAGTTTTTACCGGTTTTCGTTATTTGCATGATTGTTATGGGTGATTGTGTTTAGTAAGCGGTTTGATTTAATGGTTTGATGTGTATGCATACTTTGATTCGGTTTATTGTTATTACTTGCTTCATATGATTCTTAGTGACGGTCTATATCACAACATAGAGTCATATTAGGGTTTAGGGTTTCGGTGAGTGTCTATATCACGTTAGAAAACCTTCACTCTTTAGGGAGAATCGGCCGATAACCTCTAGAAGTAACTAGTAATAATTTGCTAAGTCTTAGTGTTCTACTAGTCCTAATACCTGGAAAGTGAGGGACTATTGGTAGGTCTTACCCGGCGAATTGCTTTAGATAGGCCTTGGAAAAGGTTATGTCTTGGTTTACCTGTCGGTCTTATTAGTCTATCAAGTCAAACTAATTACTTCAAACTGCCCTAGATCTAGGATTGGAAAAGAATAGGTCAACATTAGGGTACTTACACAATAATTAGACAATTGGAAAAGCGTCTAATAACCGGTAGGATTAACGGCCTAGGTAGCTCCACAGGTTTCTCCTTGAGAAGGGTCGAGGGGCCTCGTTGGTTCTTAATAGGTTTAGCATTATAAGATCCCGGTTCCATAACTTATGCATTTAACTTAATCGGTAATCTCTTAAAAACAATCCAGGATTCTTGTCTAGGTGGTCTCGTTCTCATATAAGAAAAGTCCTTCGTCTTTATTCGTGTTAGTATAGCTTTAGTTTAATTTAGTAGTTTAATATAGATTTCCTTAGTTTTTCGTAACCCCCCCCCCCCAAACAATTAAACAAGTCTTAGTCGTGTCTGTCAGCGTCTGTCAGAGTCTAGTTTACGTGATACATAGAGTCTCGTGGTTCGATATCCGGACTTCCTAGGTTTATACTACATTGATCGGTACACTTGCTGATTGTGTGGTTTTAGGTCGAGTCTAGAATTAAAGCTTTTTAGTGTCTAGCTTAGAGAGTCTTACTTAGTTAATTTTTATAGTCTGTTTAGCACACATCAAGTTTTTGGCGCCGTTGCCGGGGACTCTTGGTAATTGCGTTCATTAGCTTTGATAGATTTACTTGACAAATACGTGCTACGTGTCTACTTTGTTTTGTGTCTTTTCTTTTTATCTTGAGTCGTAGTAACTATTGTTTGCTTTTTTTGTGTTCAGGTTTTTGATCGTAGTGGATGCCACATCTGCGCTCGCACGGACCACCACCACCAGTCAAGCAGTCATCATCTCAATTGGGCGAAGGCCCACAGGTTACTTCTACATCCTCTTCTCGTTTCCCCAATTTCGATTCCACCCCGTTACCCACCCCACCTCCTACACCACCACCTTCGCCAAACCATTCACCTAAAACCTCACCTAAGGTTTCCCCACCCAATAGCCCTACTTCTAGTACCTCTAGCAATCTAGCAAACTTAGAACCAATGGCAAACCCTAGGCAAACCGTCCATCAGCAAGCCACTCAGGATTTCACCGGCCTTGCTTCACCCATCACCGTCCCACCCATAGTTAGTGACAATTCATGGCATATTCCATCTTATGCCATGCAGGCTATCACCAATACCATCCAATTCCATGGCCGAGACGATGAGGACGCCCCGACCCACATTAACCGTTTCTCTCGTATGCTAGCTACCTTTAACCTTCACGGTGCACCTAACGATGCCACCTACCTACAGCTTTTCCCATTCTCATTAGCCGGCCGTGCGGCTACTTGGTTGGACTCTCAACCAACCGGTACCTTTACCACTTGGGCGGGGCTTCGTCAAGCCTTTTTGAATAAGTATTTCCTGCCCGCTAAGGCCTCACGGCTTAGGGACCAAATCCACTCTTTCCGCATGGAGCCCGAAGAGCCTTACTACCTTGCTTGGGAGCGTTTCCAAAACCTTTGTGCTCGTTGCTCCCAGCATGGTCTTTCTGATTGGGCTTTATGTGAGAAATTCTATAACGGTCTTACCCAAGAGACTAGAGATAGGTTCGATACTAATGCGGGGGCATATGATGGGTATTCTTACAGTTGCTGAGTGTTTAGAGCGTTTTGAGGCATTTGCTCAGTCTCAATCCCAATCACGATCCGATCAGAGACATCAAAGTGGTAATTCTAATACCACTACTAGCGCACCCGCCCGAGGGGTGAACCATGTCACCATGGATCCTAGTTTAGCCGCTGTTTTGGAAAACATGACTAGGGAACTTAAGGAAATTAAGGCTAAGGTAGACAAATGTGAGTTTTGTCGTGGGGGTCACGACACGAGTTCGTGTCCATTACTTGTTGGAGAGGAGCAGGTAGATTATCTAGGAGGAGGGTTTGGTAGAGGTCAGTCTAGCGGTTTTGGGGGTAATAATAATTTTGGGTCGGGTTGGCGTAATAATAATAATAACTTGAATAATAACACTTTTCGCCCAAATGGACCTCCTGGCTTTCAAATGGCTCAAAACCCAAATAGGGGCCAAAATTCACTCTTTGGTGGGGGTTCAAGTGGGCAGTTCAACAAAGGGTTCAATGGGCAGGTCAAGGATGGGGGGTCAAATAACCAAGGTCAAACAGTTCAAGGTCCAAGTTTTGATTTAGGGGGTAGCATGGAAAGGATGGAGTCCATGATGAGTCAACTACTTGTTAGGGACCAAACCACTCAAAAGACCCTTAGTGAACATAACCTAATGCTTAAGAACCATCAAGCCTCCTTCCAAGACCTTCAAAGAGTCGTAGGGGATATGTCTAGAAAGTTAGAAGAGAGGTTACCCGGTCAGTTTGCGGGTAACACCCAACAGAACCCTAATGCCCATGCTAAAGCCATTACCACCCGTAGTGGCAAGACCGTAGGAAACCCTAGAGTCGAGGAGAGAGTAGTTGATGAAGATGGCGATATCATAGATGAAGAGATCGAAATGGGGGCTCCCGGCAAAGTGCAAAAGAGGCTAAGCCCAGTAAGTACCGCACAGCCCGGTGAGTCTCAAAGTGAGAAGAAAGTTGAGAAAACCCCAGTAGATGTTAGACCTTCACCCTACGTGAACCATGCGTATGTTCCGTTTCCCTCACACCTTAAGAACCAAAAATACTCTAGGGAATACGGGCAGTTTTTGGACATCTTCAAGCAATTGAAGATTAACCTTCCATTTATAGAGGCACTCCAATCAATGCCTAAACACGCTAAGTTCTTGAAAGATCTCCTTAGGAACAAAGAGAAATTAGGAGAGTTGTCTAACGTGCCGTTGAATGGGGGATGTTCAGCCGTTGTGTTAAATAAGCTTCCCGAAAAGCTTACCGATCCGGGTATTTTTACCATTCCTTGTCTATTCGGTAGTAATACCAACACTCGAGCTTTAGCCGACCTAGGAGCTAGTATCAACTTGATGCCCTTTTCTCTTTATGAGAAGCTAGACCTAGGAGAGCTTGCACCTACCCGAATGACATTGTCTTTAGCCGATCGGTCCGTTAAATACCCTAGGGGTATAGTTGAGAACTTGCTAGTTAAGGTAGACAAATTCGTGTTTCCCGCCGATTTCGTAATTCTAGATATGGAAGCGGATGAGAGAGTTCCCATTATCTTAGGTCGTCCTTTCTTACGTACCGCCAAAGCACTCATAGACGTTTATGATGGTAAGATCACCCTTAGGGTCGGTGAGGAGAGAGTTACTTTTGAGATAGACCGTTCCATGAACCACCCGAGTGGTTCGGATGACTATAGTGGTCCTTGCCATTCCGTCTACTTTTTGAACTCGTTTATCTCGTGTGTCGACCATTGGTTAGAGTACATTAGTGGAGCGGACCTAGTGGTAGGAGAGAAGGTAGAAGAGGAGTTAGAGAATGTAGGTGAAGTTGAAGAGGATGGGATTCCTTTAATTCCCGATGTGTTAGCGGTTAGTGATGACACCACCCAACCCCCACCCTTAGAGCTTAAGGTACTTCCATCTCATTTAGAGTATGCTTTCTTAGGGGAGGGTTCCGAGCTACCCGTTATTATTTCATCCGAGTTAGAGGAGAGTGAGAAAGTGAGGTTGTTAGATGTGTTGAAGGCCAACAAAGAGGCCATTGCATGGAGATTGTCCGACATTAAGGGCATAAGTCCTTCCTATTGCACCCACCGGATACTCATGGAGGATGATTATAAACCGGTGGTGCAACCCCAAAGGAGGCTTAACCCCAACATGCAAGATGTAGTGAAAAAGGAGGTTCTTAAACTCTTAGATGCGGGGATGATATATCCCATTTCAGATTCACCTTGGGTTAGTCCCACACAGGTTGTCCCCAAAAAGGGGGGGGGGATGACCGTTGTCATGAACGAAAAGAACGAGCTTATCCCTTCACGTACGGTTACGGGTTGGCCCGTGTGCATCGACTACCGAAAGTTGAATGATGCCACCCGTAAAGACCACTTCCCATTGCCTTTCATAGATCAAATGTTGGAGCGTTTAGCCGGTCAACAATTCTATTGTTTTCTAGACGGCTTTTCCGATTACTTCCAGATTCCCATAGCACCGGAGGATCAGGATAAAACCACCTTCACATGCCCCTATGGCACCTATGCGTACCGACGCATGCCATTCGGGTTATGTAACGCTCCGGCTACCTTTCAGCGTTGTATGGTCGCCATATTTCAGGATATGATAGAGACTTCCATGGAGGTTTTCATGGATGATTTTTCAGTTTATGGTGATTCTTTCGAGGTGTGTTTGAAGAATTTGGAGAGAATGTTAAAGCGGTGTGTAGAGACGAAGCTTATGCTAAATTGGGAGAAGTGTCACTTCATGGTGACGTAAGGTATAGTACTAGGGCATAAGATATCGAGAGAGGGTATAGAGGTAGATCGTGCGAAAATAGATACCATTAGTAGGTTACCTCCACCCACGAGTGTTAAGTCGATTAGGAGTTTTCTAGGGCATGCGGGCTTCTATAGACGCTTTATTAGGGATTTCTCAAAAATCACCCGCCCCATGACCCGGTTGCTAGAGAAAGACGTTCCATTCGTCTTTGACGAGGAGTGTCTTAAGGCCTTCAACTTCTTGAAGGAACAGTTGGTTAGTGCACCTATTCTTATCTCGCCCGACTGGAGCTTGCCCTTTGAGCTCATGTGCGATGCGAGTGACTATGCCGTTGGAGCGGTATTAGGACAAAGAAAGGATAAGCACCTCCACCCCATCTACTACGCGAGCAAAACGCTCAACGATGCTCAAGAAAACTACACTACCACGGAGAAAGAGCTTTTAGCCGTAGTTTTCGCATTCGATAAATTCCGCTCGTACCTCGTTTTATCCAAGACTATAGTTTTCACCGACCATTCCGCGTTGCGTTTTCTTTTTCAAAAGAAAGACGCTAAACCCCGACTCATTCGGTGGATTCTTTTGCTTAGCGAGTTCGATATTGAGATTAGGGACAAGAGAGGGGCCGAAAATGTGGCGGCCGATCACTTATCGCGGTTAGAGGATCCCAAGAGGGAAGAGATTCGTGAGGAGGAGATTGGAGACACGTTCCCTCACGAGTCTATAGAGTTTGTTGAAGCTGAGAAAGAAGGATTGCCATGGTTTTGCGACTTAGCAAATTATATCTCTAGTGGTGATGTGGTGAAAGGGATGTCTACACAACAAAGGAAGCGATTGTTTAGTGAAGCGAGAAAGTATGTTTGGGATGATCCTTTTCTCTTTAGGATAGGATGAGATAGAGTTCTTAGACGTTGTGTGTCGAGAGAGGAGGGGTGGAACATTATTAAGCATGTGCATGAAGGCCTCACGGGAGGACATCATGGTGCACACACCACCGCCCAAAAGGTATTCGATTGTGGTTTTTATTGGCCTACCGTTCTTAGAGATGCCGAGGAGTTCGTGAAGATGTGTGATGCATGTCAACGAACCGGCAATATTTCCGCCAAAGATGAGATGCCTCAAAATCCGATACAAGTAGTAGAGGTTTTTGACGTTTGGGGCATCGATTTCATGGGACCCTTCCCAAACTCCAAAGGAAACCGTTACATACTCGTGGCGATCGATTACGTTTCCAAATGGGTTGAGGCTCAAGCTCTTCCCACAAACGAAGCCCGAGTAGTGTTGACATTTCTTAAGAAGCTCTTTTCACGATTTGGTACTCCTAAAGCCTTAATTAGTGACCGTGGCACTCACTTTTGCAATGCATTGATGGAGAAGTTGCTTGCACGCTACGGTGTCACTCATCGTTTATCTACCGCATATCATCCACAAACGAGTGGACAAGTGGAGAATGCGAATCACGGTATTAAACGAATCCTAGAGAAAACAGTTGGTAAGAATAGGAAAGATTGGTCCGACAAGCTAGACGATGCATTGTGGGCATTGAGAACCGCCTACAAGACGCCTTTAGGAACTACACCTTTCATGATCGTCTACGGAAAAGCTTGTCATCTTCCCGTAGAGTTAGAGCATAGAGCGCTTTGGGCTTTGAAAACCGTTAATTTAGATATGACCGAAGCCGCTAGGAAGCGTTTCTTTCAAATTCATGAGCTTGAAGAGCTTAGGGATACGGCGTATGCTCGATCGTTGGGGATAAAAGAGAAAACGAAGTTGTTGCATGATAGGAGGTTGAGGAAAGTGAAGGAGTTTAGCAAAGGCAATAAAGTGCTTCTTTATAACTCAAGATTGAAGTTATTCACGGGAAAATTGAAATCGAAGTGGTCGGGACCTTATATGGTTCATTACGTGTTTCCGTACGGAGCGGTGGAGATCTTGGATGAGAAAGATGGCCGTAGTTGGAAGGTGAACGGACATCGTTTGAAGCATTACATTGGAGGAGCGATAAACAAGGATGAGAGGGAGGTAACTCCTCTCGAAATCCCACCTAAAGCCGACAATTAGTGTTTTGGGTGAAAGCCCAAGTGTATATTTTGTATCGTTTGTATAAGAGTCTTAGTTTCAGTATTTTCGTGTTCTAACGCGTCTTTCCGTAGTTTTTCGGTTTGTGTTTTGTGTTTTAAGTTATTTGCAGGAATGCATCACCGAGGATTTGCAGGAATTTACGAGAGAAACGAGGTTCCAAGTAAGTATTAAGTGTTAGACGAAAAAATTTCGGTTGGTTTTTGGATGGGTTGAGAAAAACTATAAACTTTCTAAGGCATAGATAACAAAAGTTACAAAAGTTTCTCTGTGAAAACTATAAATTTAGGTTGAACTTTGATGGGTTTGAAAAAAAAAAAAAAAAAAAAAAAAAAATTTTAAGGCAAGAAGCAAAAAAAACAAAAAAAATTAGTAAACCATCTGCAGATGTGCCACTGGCCAGCCGCCACCTACTCATAATTTTTCTCGCCCGGGCCAGAACGTAACCTGGGTTACGTAATTGGTTCTTTCACGCTCTGGCGGGCCGCCACCTATCCAACATATGTCTCGCGGCCGCCAGCACGTGACGTAATTTTTTCGGAATTTTATAACGTGGTGGCGTCCCGCCACCCACCACCTAACTTTCTAGCGGCCCGCCAGGCCCCCCCTCTGCAGCCAACTTTTATTAAAAATTCAAACCACCCTTTTGACCTACCCTTTTCATCCACAAACCCGTAAACCCTTCCTGACCCCATCGAAAAACTTCAAACCACCTATTAACCCACAAAGCCGCCACCCACCCACCCCCTAACCTTTCTTCTCCACCTAACCGATTACCCTTCAACCCTTCCCACTTCCCCTTACGACCCCTCCCTACAACAGTCCACCATTCATCATTCATCATCTATTACACATTCATCATTTATCATCGATTACACATACCTCCATCACACATCCGATTTTAACCCAAACTCGTCATAATCTCACTTAAAATTCGGAGTTTCACTGTGGGGATCAAAAGTTCAACCGAAAATCTGTTTAAATCTTCCTGTTTCTCATAAATCCAAGGTATGTGTCTTGTAATTTTTTGTATTATGAGTCTAGTAATTTCAGTTTCACTTAGTTTAGTCTTCGTTAGGGTTATGTTTTGGGGTGAATGTGGTGTCTTGCTAAGATTAGAGGATGTTTGAGGTTGCGGATGGGTTCGGTTTGGGTTCTTTCAGCAGAATAAAAGGTTGCGGTTGGGTTCGGTTTGGGTGTTGATTGCAATGTTCATCATATTTTGGGTTAGGGTGTGCCAACCTAGAGTGTGGGGATTCGGTTGGGTGAATTTTTGACATAAAGATCAGATTTAGTCACTATTTTGACCCGTTTCGCTAGTGCAAAATACAAGTTTTTCAACTATACATTGGTTCGCACGCGATATCGGTTTGGTTTCGGGATGTTGATGATGGTCGGGTTGGTTGTGGAGTTTGATTTGCTAAATTTAGTGTTTGGTTTGGAATAAATTGACGTCTAAAGCGCCACATTTGCGAATTTGAACAAAAATTTTTGCGAAGAATCAAAACCTCCTTTAACTAGGCGGTATTTTTCAATGCTAAAATTTGTTTTCAACTAATACATGGCTGAATTTAAGCAACTTTGGGAGTCGATGTCGGTTGGGTAGGCACTTAGGATTACTCGAGGGCGAGTAAAGTGCCGGGAGGAGGTAGAGGTTCTAATCTTGTATTTTTGGTGTTTAGTTTAGTGTCTGTTAGGTCGTGTGTGTCATTTTTGAGTCGTATTAGTGTCATCTAAGTGTCATTATGCTTTGTTTTGCGTGCTTAATTATTAAAACCCCTCGCCCGTACTCAATCTCCATTCGGGCGAGTTTCGGTTCACATCTTAAATTGATTTTGCAAAACGTCGCTTTAATGTCACTTTGTTTCTAAATTACGGCCGCGAACGAAATGCTATACGGCCGTTGTTTTTGTATATATTATTTTTCGTTAAAAAAAAAATTAATAATAATAATAATAATAAAAAAAAAAATACAAAAAAATTCAAAAATTCAAAAATACCAAAAATAGTTTGTGACTAATATTCTGCTTTTCTTTGTCTTGTCATACTTGAATTGTTTTGCAGAATGTCAGGTGCAGGAACTTCAAGTCGGGCTAACAGGAAACGAAGTCGAGATACTCGCCCAAGAGAGAGCCCAGCGAGTAGGGAGCTCGAGCCGGTCCAACAGGTTGAACCTGACCCGGAACCAGTACGAGTAGTACAACAGTCAGATTACAGCAGAGTTATTAAGTATACGGGACCGGGACGCTCGCATGGTCCACGTCAAAGGATCTTGGATAGCCCTCTTTTACAGTTTGAGCAGAATTCGGAGGAGTCGCGGAGGTTAGATGCTTTGTTTACGGCAGAGCTGCTGCCGTATAGGAGGATTGATTGGGATGTGTTGGATCGTTTAGGGGCAAGGGCCTGGGTGGAACAGTTATTAGGACCGAAATTCAGGAAAGTTTTGGATTGTGATGCTAGACAGTACAAGGAAATCACAATGGAGTTTCACTCGACTTTCGAGTATAAGCAAGGGAGTTTTAATGAAAAAGGTGCAATATTCTTTGCTTTGGGTAGGAAATCTTATGAGATGACAGTTCCTGAGTTTGCAGTGGCAACTCAGTTCTATACGGAAGAGGAGGTTAGGGCTCCCGAGTTCATTACCAGCCTCCAGTGGGGTGCATGCAGGTGATGAGGAGTAGGGCGAGGATGCAGCGAGGATGACAGCTTATATCTTTTGTTTATTTTTATCTTTATGCTGTTTTTGATCCTCGTTTGTTGGTTTGTACTTAAATACGTTAAACAGTTTGGTTGGGATCTTGGGGAGGGTTGACTTTTGGTTGTTGGATGTTTGCACTAACACTTAGTAGCTTACATATTATCTTTTGCTAGTGTTTGGTGTTTGCTTGATTAGGTTGGTATTTGTAGCCGCTTTCGTTCGCGTGTCCGAGGGTAGGAATTGTTTGCTGAGCGCGTTTCGAATTGGAGGGCCTATGTGGAAACGACTGGCACTTTGACAGTCTCACATACTCAGCTAAGTCGTTTCCCTTTTTGTTGTTGTATATTTTTTTTTATTTCGTTTGCAGTCTTTATTTTTAGGTAGTTGTTGAGTCGTATTTTCGTTCTTGCATTAGGGACAATGCAATCTCTAAGTGTGGGGATGGGATACTTGTAAATATTTGAGTCATAAATATGAAAAACACAAAAAAATAAAAAAAAAATTGAAAAATCCAAAAAAATTGAAAAAATTAGAAAATGTCTTTTGAATAAAGAAGTATGCAAATTAAAGCGGAAAATGATAGAAAAAATGAATTTTTGCTCGGGTTCAAATAATAATAATATGAGATTAAAATAAATCGAGTTTGCGTCTAGTTAGGGATATGTGGATAGGCCCGGGTTTGGTTTTAAGTCCCTTTGAGCTAATATACCTTAATTGTCGGTCTGCTAGTGGGTTTTCGCCTGGGAAATATGGGAAACTAAAACTGCCAATAAGAGTATAAGGGGCACCGTTATAAGTTAAAACTGTTAGAGTTTGTGATCTTGCGAAAAAAAAAAATAGAATAAAAAGTGAGCTAGAAACTAAATGAAAGTAACACAGGTCTATGTAATCCGAGTTGGGGATAGCGACTCTACAGCCGGAATGCCTCTGGGATGTGTGAAATCGAATTGCCGATTAAAAGTACCGAAACCTAAGTAATCTGTGGTTGGGGATAGCGACTCTACAGCCGGAATACCTCTTGGTTAGGGAAAGCATCGTCTAGACTCACGAGAGAAAGAAAAAAAAAAAAAAAAAAAAAAAAAAAGAGAGCAAAAAGCAAAGCAAAAATAGAAAAAAATGAAAAAAGAAAAAAATTTTGATTGTAAACTCTCTTGGTTTTGATATAAGACGGTTGGGAATTTGTCCAGTGATCGTTCCTTTAGTTCTATAAGCTTGAGGTGGGAGTAGGTGGACCGTAGATTCTAGTGTGAGACCCTAGGTAGACTGACCGCACTTAAATTAAATTCACATGATAAGGGCTTAGGATTGGATTTGGGTTTAAAGTGGACAAGTATATTCGCAATCGCGGCTAACGCAAGTCTTGGTTTTAATTAATTATACCTATGCTTTTGACCCGAGTGATTATTTGTTTCTGATTCCGTTGCATAATTCTTTTTCGAGGACGAAAAAAAAGTAAGTGTGGGGATGTTTGATGTATTGCAAAATACATCTTTTATTCGTGTAAAGTTTGTATAGGTTTTGTTCTATTTAGCTTGGTTTTTCGTTAGAATGTGCATGCTATTGATAAAATCGTGTTTTGCAGGTCTTGATGTTTAAATATGCGAGAAACCGAGTGAAACGAGTAAAAATATTGAAGTGTCAAGTCTTGGAGCATGTTGGAAAGATCGAGGAGTTGAAATAGAGTTAAAGAGCTGAAAAATCACTCTCTGGCACCCCGTGAGAAGTTTCTGGCACCTGGCGAGAGTCTGAAGGTAGTACATGAGCTGAAAAACAAGGTGGCACCCCACCACCCATTCCTTCAGTGGGTGGCGGCCAGCCAGAAGCCTAGCTGACGATTTTTGTTATGGAAAGTCATATAAATACAATTTTATACTTGAAAAAAAACCCTAGTTCGATTTTGGGGGACTTCTTGGGCAATTGTTGAGCAATCTTGGAGCAATTTCGGAGATCTTGAAGCCTAGGAATCATCGGTACGAGTTCGGGGAAGAAGACTTGAAGATCTAATCGGGTTTTCTAGTTCTTTATTCTTGACTTTTCTTACGAACTTTGTTACAATGAATTCTGATTTAGATTTCTTTGGATTGTTTTCACGTTTTAGTATGCTTGGCTAATTTCATAAACCACCTAGACTTGATGAATGGATTAATATAAAGTTTTTACCGGTTTTCGTTATTTGCATGATTGTTATGGGTGATTGTGTTTAGTAAGCGGTTTGATTTAATGGTTTGATGTGTATGCATACTTTGATTCGGTTTATTGTTATTACTTGCTTCATATGATTCTTAGTGACGGTCTATATCACAACATAGAGTCATATTAGGGTTTAGGGTTTCGGTGAGTGTCTATATCACGTTAGAAAACCTTCACTCTTTAGGGAGAATCGGCCGATAACCTCTAGAAGTAACTAGTAATAATTTGCTAAGTCTTAGTGTTCTACTAGTCCTAATACCTGGAAAGTGAGGGACTATTGGTAGGTCTTACCCGGCGAATTGCTTTAGATAGGCCTTGGAAAAGGTTATGTCTTGATTTACCTGTCGGTCTTATTAGTCTATCAAGTCAAACTAATTACTTCAAACTACCCTAGATCTAGGATTGGAAAAGAATAGGTCAACATTAGGGTACTTACACAATAATTAGACAATTGGAAAAGCGTCTAATAACCGGTAGGATTAACGGCCTAGGTAGCTCCACAGGTTTCTCCTTGAGAAGGGTCGAGGGGCCTCGTTGGTTCTTAATAGGTTTAGCATTATAAGATCCCGGTTCCTTAACTTATGCATTTAACTTAATCGGTAATCTCTTAAAAACAATCCAGGATTCTTGTCTAGGTGGTCTCGTTCTCATATAAGAAAAGTCCTTCGTCTTTATTCGTGTTAGTATAGCTTTAGTTTAATTTAGTAGTTTAATATAGATTTCCTTAGTTTTCCGTAACCCCCCCCCCCCCCAAACAATTAAACAAGTCTTAGTCGTGTCTGTCAACGTCTGTCAGAGTCTAGTTTACGTGATACATAGAGTCTCGTGGTTCGATATCCGGACTTCCTAGGTTTATACTACATTGATCGGTACACTTGCCGATTGTGTGGTTTTAGGTCGAGTCTAGAATTAAAGCTTTTTAGTGTCTAGCTTAGAGAGTCTTACTTAGTTAATTTTTATAGTCTGTTTAGCACACATCACACATCAAACCGAAACTGATCCGATCAGTTCATTTGTATAAAAATTAATTCTGATTTAGTTCATCTTCTTAAACAATTCTCAAATGACCAATATAAACACATTCAAATGACCAATATGAGGAACCCATATCATCGAATCAAACCAAAAATCAATATGACGAACACATCAATCCGAAACTGATCCGATCAGTTCGTTTGTATAAAATTTAATTCTGATTTAGTTCATCTTTTTAAACAATTCTTAAACAACCAAAAATCAATTTTCACATTTCAAGTATCAATATTGATGTGTTCAAATAACTACACACTGATGCGCTTTATCAATTTCCATCATTTGTTTCTTCGCATTTGATTCAGAAATTAAAACCCACAAGTATCATAGTTTCAATAAACAACCTAGATCTGTACTCTAATTGTTTTTAGAGAAAAACACACAAGAATCAGCCAAATGATCACATGAGATCTGAAACTATAGAAATCAATGATACATTTTGAACAATATACTCAGTTGATACCCGAGACAAAAACCCACAAGAATCAAAACCAAAACACAGTTGATCTCATATGAGGAACCGAAAACACATTCAAAACCTCTGTTTTGCTACCCGAGACAAAAACCCACAAGAATCAAACAAAACCTCTGTTTTATAAAGATATGTAACTAAATGCAAAGAATTTAAATCATATATTATAATCTGTTTTTTAGTATTTGTTTTCGATCGTTATTAAACATACCCGTGTGTTCACACGGGTGTTACAACTAGTAAAAATTATAAGGTGAGATTCTAACGAGAAACAGTTTTAATTTCCTTCCTTTTCGCTTTTTTTTTTCAATTTTTTTCTCTTCTATCCTGCTTTAAAGCCATGGACTCGCGAAGGCTATCACCTATGTGTTTTGATTTCAGAAGAGGTTGGAGTATGCTGCATTCCCTTCAACGTGCGTGGTGTTTCCCATCATCCCCAACCTCCATATCTAGGCCCTAGGGTTGTTCACGAGCTGAGTCGAACCGAGTTGAGTTAGTGCAAAACTTAGGCTCGGCTCGATTATAAACCGAGTTGGCTAGGCTTGGCTTGGATTTGTGACCGAACTGGAAATCTGAGCTCGGGCTCGGTTTGGTTTGGCTCGATTTTGAAAAGAACAATTTATACATGGCTATCAAATTCAGTAATTTAAAATATTATTTAATAATTCAAAAGAAAATATTCAAAATAAACTCAACCTAATACACTACAAACCAAAATCAAGTTTAACAACACAAAATACGTTCTTAATTCAACGAAATACAATATAAGTTCATTAGCATGGTAATCAACCTTTAAATGTGGTATTGATATCAAACTACACTCCTAGTTACATGTAAATAATAATATGTTTTTGTGATATATTATAATGTATATAAAAATAAAATATATTAAAAGCAAAATAATCCGAGCTAAGTTGAGCCGAGCTTGTATCCGAGCCAAACCGAGCCAATCTGGCTCGTTTCGAGCTGAGCCGACCTGGACTCACTTTCAAACTGAGCCATATCGAGCGAGCTCCGAGCCGCGAGTTTTTTGTACAGCCCTATCCATATCAAATTTCTATTCCGAAACCTCTCAAATTATAAGGTGGGAAGGGGCACCCAAGGGTGATACGCTTGCTACAACCAATCAAATCTGACCATGTCAAATTTATAAAAAAGTACATGTTAGCCATAAAACATAGGCGACGTTTTACCCTTGTCATATTTTTTTTAATTTAATAAATTCAACAATTTACATCATATAAATTAGCAACAAATGGAGGCATTAGGTGTTGTACCCCATATTTTTGGGATTTTTCAAAAAAAATTGTTGATATTTCACTTTAAACCCAAATCTATTTGAAATTGTAGGTTTAATCCAAAAGTTTTTAGTTTTTCCAATTTAATCTCACAACTTTTTTACTTTCAACTTTGATCCCCTATGTTTTCATATTTTGCAAAAATTTTCGTTTTAGGTTTGGTTCTAAATTTTGCGAGTTAACACGGCACAATGTGTGTGTGGTTCAATGATTTTACGTTTTGTTATACGCTTCGTTCTAAATTTTACGAGTTAACATGTTTAATCCAAAAGTTTTTAGTTTTTCCAATTTAACCTCACAACTTTTTTTACTTTCAACTTTGATCCCCTATGTTTTCATATTTTGCAAAATTTTTCGTTTTACGTTTGGTTCTAAATTTTGCGAGTTAACATGGCGCAACGTACGTGTGTTGTTCAGTGTATTTACATCGTCTATTTTTTCCTGTTTAATAAGTTCGTCACAACGCGCGAGTCCTAAATCGACTTAGTTATTATTTTCTATGTTTTATATGTCGGTCTAATTTCTCCACGTTAAAACGCCACAACTTCAATGTTGGTGGTCGTTGGCTATAGTGTGGCATTGGTGCTATGTGTCACCGTTTTACGCTCCCGTCGCAACACAGGGGCTTAATACGATAGGTTATTTGTATGGATACAAGTCATGTAACGTAGTATTTATGATACCATTAATTGTATTGAGCTTATTTGGTAAATTACTTATTTGTATAAGATAGTTATAGAGACTTAACCAACAAAAACATCTTAAACACATTGTAAATGTAAATCTGATCAACAGCATGTCAATTTCGTTGGACGCGACGCTACGCGCGCGAGTCAATTTCTAGTTAAATTTAACTAAAACTGAATTTCATTAAATAACAATTTAATTTTACCAAACTAATAAAATAAAATAAAAACACAATTAAAATACAAATAGAAAAACAATAAAAAATATAAAAGATCATTTCTAAGTCGAAAAGGCATATCTCGATATACAACTCCCAAAGAACGGTATTGTCAAAATTGGTTTGACGACTGGATTCCGGATGTGGTATAAGATGAGACTGCCTTGAGTGAAAATGGTATAAGATTTGAGTGGGATGGTATTAGATTTGAGTGAATTGTAG
This sequence comes from Helianthus tuberosus, assembly GCA_030545235.1. Classification (NCBI taxonomy): domain Eukaryota; kingdom Viridiplantae; phylum Streptophyta; class Magnoliopsida; order Asterales; family Asteraceae; genus Helianthus; species Helianthus tuberosus. Next base: position 170,614,812 of record CM060448.1, on the reverse strand, counting down.
AATGATGTGGTTATTTATAAGGTAAATAATTAAATAAAATATTTTTGTATTAAATTGCAAACGGTCATATGACTGTTGCTTGGTCAACATGTGCATCAATCAACAACAATTTTTCACGGGTAACCTTTGTGGCAAAACCAACCTGCCTGCCTAACCCACATGGGTGACCACGGTGTTCTTGCTCGGTTACTAACCCGAGGAGGGTACCCGCAAGGGTGCCCCATCTCCCCTAACATTGTATGATGAACGAGACCACCATCCCTCCACACCAATCCCTTTAAGGGGTGTGGTGTTCCCTTTGATCTCTCACCTCAACGTCAGCACTCCCATAACACCATCCTCAATCCATAACACCTGGCCTAAAAGGTGACTTAGGTTTCTTAAATTGACATTGATAAGAGCATCTCATATACTACGTTGGGTTTTTTGAATACCCGAATTGGGTTTTAACAGAGTATACTGTTTGTTTTTTGTTTTTTGTTTTTTTCGAACTCTGACACATGATAACGGATATATAGTCGTTTGGGGGTGTTTTCTGATCCTTTTTGTTTATATTGTACCGGTATCCATATTTTAGGATTTTCGGTACCGGTACCGGTTGGTATCGAACTCATCCCTAGTATGGAATTTCTGGCCAATTCCTAAAGCAGAACCTGACCCGGGTATTGACAATACTCAAAAATTCAAAACCCCATCTGGTATGTACCCGAACTCGGGTATTAAAAAACCTCGGTTTGGTGCACTCTACTCGAATAGAATAGAGGATATCAAATTTCATTTAAGAATTTTCAATTAAGGCCCTCAAGTTATTATAGTAACAGCAAAGCACCTTAGAATTTGGTGTCAATTTTAAATAAACCCTAAAGTTTGCTTGAGTCGGAGCCAAGTGATTCATCTTGTCTATCTGTTTTTACGTTTATTTTTATTTTTCAGCATTTTAGTTAGTTTTTATTTTTTTCTTAGTTTAAAACATTTTTCTAAACTTTTGATTTGATTAGACGTTGAGGATAAACCGGTACTAAAAGCTCTTGTGTCCTTGGACGACCTCGGTATCTTACCAACACTATACTACGCTCACGATGGGTGCATTTGCCCATATGTTTGTTTAGTGTTAGTAAATATCGTGTTTTATAAATTTAAAACTTGGCTAAAGAAAGTGTAAAAGGGCTTAAAATAAACATTAAAACCATAACACACTTCACGCACATCAAGTTTTTGGCGCCGCTGCCGGGGACACAAGGATTTTAAGAAAGTTAGGAATCATCGGCCTAATCGTTTTTCTTATTTTTCTATTTTTTTAGGATTTTTCTTAGTTTTTCAGTTTCTGCAGAGCTCAGCACGGGCCGTGCCTGGTCGGACACGGGCCGTGCCCAGCGTTATCACTGGCAGTTTTTATTTTCCGAGTTACAGAGAGCTGAGCACGGGGCCGTGTCGGTGCAACACGGGGCCGTGTCCAACTCCCAGTAACAGGGATCCGGAAAACAATCACTGTACCTCCGACCACGGGCCGTGTTCACTGAGCACGGGGCCGTGGTGAACCTTCTGACCAACGTTCTTTTCTGTTTTTATGCAGGACTCGGAACCCAGGCGCCACAATTGAACTTCCTACGTAGTGTATGAGCTCCAGTTCTAGTAGAGACATAAAAGAACCTCTAGAAGAACCCGAACGCTTTCTCAGAAAAAGACTTAAAGCTAAAAATCAAGAGAAAGTTTCGGGAGACCCACTTCCAATGGCGGATCAACGTACCCTCATGGATTACTTACGGCCCACCGTAGGTAACCTCGGCGCCGCTATCAATGCACCGAATGTCGAAGCCAATAACTTCGAACTTCGACCGCATTTGATACAAATGCTTCAAAACTCCACAACCTTTCATGGGCTTGCGGACGAGGATCTCCATCTACATATTACTAATTTCTTAGAAATATGTGATACCTTTCGGATCAATGGAGCATCAAACGACGCCATCCGCCTTCGAATGTTTCCATTTTCACTAAAAGACCGAGCTAAGGCTTGGCTCAACACCCTCCCAGTTGGCTCGGTAAACACCTGGGATGAACTCGCCCAAAAGTTTCTATATAAGTATTTCCCTCCTGCTAAAACAGCTAAATTAATGACTGAAATTAACACATATTCACAAGAGGATGGGAAATCCTTATATGAAACTTGGGAAAGGTTCAAGGAGCTACTAAGAAAGTGTCCTCATCACAGTCTTGCGGTATGGCAACAAGTATCCACTTTCTACAATGGGTTGTTGCCACACACAAGACAAACACTTGATTCTAGCTCTGGGGGACTTCTAGGTAATCGTCGCCCAAATGAAATATACAATCAAATTGAGGAAATTGCTCAAACCAATTTTCAGTGGCACACTCCCCGAGGTAATAAATCTATTGCCCCGGGCGCCCATAAGGTTGATGAAAGCACTTCTTTACAAGCCCAAATCGAGGCCCTTTCTTCAAAAATCAAAAAGTTAGAAATGGCAAAAACAGCCTCGGTTATGGCTTGTGAGGGGTGTGATGGACCACATGAAAATTGGCGTTGTATGAAAGAAGTAGATGATCAAACAGAAACGGTAAACTACATTGATAATAGACCTAGGTCGTCGGGTCCACCAACGGGTACCTACAACCAAGGATGGCGTAACCACCCTAACCTTGGTTGGAGAGATCCCGACAATAGTAGTAACCAACAAAACCAAAGAACTAACTTTCAACAACCACAAAACTTTTCTCAACAACAAGGTGGGCGAGAAAGGCTTGAAGATACTGTATCTCGCCTCATCTCCGACACCGAAAAGAAACACTCGGATCGATTTCAGCAATTGGAATCGAATTTTAGAAATCAACAAGCTAGCATTCAAAACATTGAAAAACAATTAAATCAAATAGCTCAAAATTTATCCGAGAGACCACAAGGCGCGTTACCAAGCAATACCGAAACCAACCCAAAAGCGCAAGTACATCTCATCACATTGAGAAACCGAACTGTGGGTCCCGAGGACGCTCCATTACCGACAGTTGAAAGAAGCCAATCCAGCCAACCCACGACTTCACCTGCGCCCCAACAAGAAAAGGCTTCTCCACCAAATCAAGAGCCCACCAAGACTCCTCCGGTTCCATACCCCGGTCGGTTAAATCGTCAAAAGACCGATGAGCAATTCGCAAAGTTCGAAAATTTACTAAAACAATTGCATGTTAATATTCCTTTTATTGAGGTCCTAACCCAAATGCCTAAATATGCAAAATTTATGAGGGACTTCCTCACTCACAAAAGGAAAATTGAATCATTGCAATTTGTTAACTTAGGCGAAGAATGCTCCGCCTTAGTACTCAACAAACTCCCACAAAAGAAAATTGATCCTGGAAGCTTCACGATTCCTTGCTCGATTGGGGAATCCCCCATTCGTAATGCATTAGCCGATCTTGGGGCTAGCATTAACCTCATGCCCACATCAATGTTCAAACGACTCGGCCTAGGAACAACGAGCCCTACAAAGATGAGCATACAACTCGCCGACAGATCCGTCAAATTTCCACAAGGTGTCGCTGAAAATCTATTGGTCAAAGTTGACAATTTCGTTTTCACGACCGACTTTGTCATCCTAGACATGGAGGAAGACACCGATGTCCCTCTCATCCTCGGGAGGCCATTTCTAGCCACCGCCCAAGCAGTGGTGGACATGAATGACGGAACACTAACATTGAAGTTTGAGGACAAGGAAGTGAAGTTTGAATGTGGAAAGAGAGTAGAAGACGAAGACCCGGTCAACTACATGAAGGTCATAAACTCAAGCTTGGATGACGCTCTCCGACGGTGTAGCATGGGATGCAAAACATCCCACTTGAGTAACATATGACCAGGCTTTGGGTCTAGCCAAGGACCCTTATAAACGTGGCGCACCACAGAGGCATTCCGCGGAACTATCCTTAGTTTAGTTTAGATTAATCTTTATGTTTTCTAGTTAGTTTTAATTTTCAGAAATAAAATACACTCAGGATGGCAAAGGATACAAGGGAAACTTGAACCAGCACCCCATGCAGGAAAACAGGGCCATCCGGCAATTTTCTTCATTAACAGTAAGCTCAGCACGGGCCGTGTCCGCCCAACACGGTCCCGTGCTGCACACTCTGCAGAAATGACCCAGTTCAGGTAAACTGGACACGGGCCGTGTTCACCCAACACGCCCCCTTGTCCAGGCTTCTGTTTCTTTTGTTTAATTTTTGTTACTGGCACTTGAACACGGGGCCGTGCCCGGACAACACGGGGCCGTGTCCAGCGCCCAGTAACACAAATTTTTGCTTGATTCACACCTTTTACACATTCAATCAACCTAAAAACTTATTTTTGGGACACATTGAGGACAATGTGTAACTTAAGTGTGGGGGGGATGCTAAAACCTTGAATCTTGCAAGTCCTAATAACAAGCCTTACACAAAACTCTATTGGAACCGCTAATCACCCCAAATTTTTTTCAAAAATTTTCATTTTTCTTACTTGTCTAGGTTTAATTTGGGAATTTCAAAATTCTAAAAATGTTATATTTTTACAAATTTACAACCAATAGCGTCGTGATAAAAAGAACCAACATAAGAAAATTATGAAAAGGCATGACAAGCTTAGTTAAAATTTAATTATATATACTTGATCACATAAAAACCCATTCCCACAAAAGTGAGTTTTGAGCCTTTATTGAGCATACAAATACATATCTTTTAAATTAAATGCTCATTTTTCGTTTCTTGTGTGAATAGCCGCTTGGTTCTTACAACTCTAGAACTTGCCACGACGATACATTCCCGGTCCTTACCAACTTAAACCCAAGTAAGTAAATGATGGAGGCATTAGGACTAACCCTTTTTATTTCTACACCATTATTTTTTTTTTACCACCTACCCAAAATCCCCCTAGTTAACCCCTTTGAGCCTAAACCTTTTCATTTCTTAACCCAAACCAAACACCCTTTCACCCACCAAAACCTTTTTATTTTTAACCCTTTGTTTTAGTAACAAGCTCGGTTTTTCGTTTGACTTTGAAAAAAAAAATTTATGTTTTGATGATGAAGCAAAAGAAATAAACAAACAAGTTCATCAAAAATTGTTGATACATATTTTGTGGATACGGCTCAGCTCGGTTCGACTCGGCTACGAAGTGAAGGCCGTAGTCAAGACAACCTCCTGTCTTGACTCGGTATGCTAGTTATTTTGTAATGTTCATGTACATGTAACTGCGTGTGTGCAGTATACATGTTAGTATTGTTTAGATGTTGTCTGTTTTCTTGTTTGGCCCAATATTGAAGAAGTCCAAGTGACATACATGTGATGAAGTCCCTGAAGCCCAAGTGACAAAGTCAAGGCCCAAGCCCAAACACAAGTGACGAAAACACATGTTTGGTGAAATCCCTTCCAGGTGAAAACACCTTGGGGTGAAATCACCCTGTTGGTGAAAACCAAATGGGACGAAATCAACTGATTTCGTCCAGATCCTTGATTTCGTCATGTGTTTTCGTGGGCCACTTGATTTCGTCAACATGTTGGTATATATACACAGACAACAGACATAACACTTAGAAGTCTGAATAGATTTCGGAGAGAACACACACACAACAGAGAGTTTATAGGTTTATCTTGTAAACATTGCATAGTAACCGTTTCAGAGTATTAATACATTGCGTGTTAATCATTGAATCTTTGTGTCTTGCGTGTTCGTAACTTGGTTTAACTTACCCGTTTGGATTCCGCACTTTCGGGTTTGTCGGAAAACGGGGAATAGAGGTTACTCGATCCTCCGGGTGGACCTACAATTGGTATCAGAGCATTGGCTCGATTCCTTGTTAAAACCAAGTTTGTTTATCTTGTGTCTTTGAAAGATTTTCATGCATTTTCAGAAATTGTTCTTAAGTTTTGAGCTTTGAATATCATCTTTTCTGGAAATTCTAGTGTTAAAGTCTTGAAAATCTTGTATTTTGCCGTTAGTTCATACAAAACCTTGTTAAATCTTTGTTATACATGTTGTATTAAGGTTTTTTTATTGAAGTTTCTCGCAAAATTTGTGTTCGACAATTTATCGGTCACCTGAAAACTCATCAAGTTCATAATATATTCAAGTTGTTCTTGTTTTTGTTCTTGATATTATCTGATTTTGATTCTATATTGTTGAATTGTTAAAGTGTTTGTGAGTAAAATAATTTAAGTTGACATTTGTGTACACAAACCATCATGAGTATTTGGTGAGAAAGCTGATAAGGTAAGGTAATGCTTGACTTATTTGCCAAAGTAGTTTGAGTGTGTCAGAAGTTTTGGTGAAGATAAGATTTTGTTTTGGATAATATCTGGCAACCACCAACAATTGTCAACGAAATCACCAACAACTTTTATCATCTGGACGAAATCACTTATCATCTGGACGAAATCCAACAAGCTTTATCATTTATCATCTGGACGAAATCACCAACAACACTCTTGGACGAAATCAACTTTTACCAGCTTTCTCATAGTGGACGAAATCCCTTTATTTTCGTCCCACATCACCCTCAAAGAAATCCCATTTGAGTCAACGAAAACCAACTGTTTTTGTCACATCTCGGTCAATGAAATCAACTATTTTCGTCACATATAACATCGACGAAATCACTTTTGGATTTCGTCAAACATTCTTATTCCTGTGATTTTAAACAGAGGACTTGCAAAAGGTATCTAACTTTGTGTTTTCAAGTGTTTGACCAGGTGTTATCATTCTGATATCAAATATGAGTTGTACGAGTCCTTGGGATTGGAGTACGGATCCATAACCAGCTCAAAAACAGATGTCGATGGCCGAATATTTAGCGAGTACCATACCTAAACAACAACAGTCAATAAGTGCAAGTCAATGGGCAATGGTGTAGAATCAAAATCAGAGCATTCAAAATCTTTTGCTTAGCGAGAGTGAGACGGGTAGCAACAATCGCCCGCCAAAGTTAAATCACATGAACGACTATCCATCATGGAAGTTTCCATAATTACGTTCAAGGGCAAAACACAGAATTGTGGACGTGTTTCACCTCTGAATTTAGTCAAGCTCTTGAAGAAGCAGGATCAAATGGCATATGATCTGGAGAAGAAGGCATATGATCTGGAGAAGAAGGCGTATGCTATTCTCACTCAAGCACTTCATAGAGACATATTTCATCAATTCTCATATTGTAAGACCACAAAAGGTTTATGGGATGCATTGGTAGCGAGAGGAGAAGGAAATGCAGCTACTAGAAAGATACGCCATGATTTATTGAAGAAAGAGTTTGAATCATTTCAGTTCTTGGAGAATGAAACTCTAAATGATATGACTTCTCGTTTTTATCATTTGATTAGTGAAATGAGTTCTTATAATGTTGTTGTAACTCATCCGGAAATGATTGCACGGTTTGCTGATGCTCTACCTCCTAAGTGGAGTCCATTCATTGAGCTTCTAAAGCATACAGGCGCTCTGGATGCAGCCAATGTCAGTCTTTATGAATTCATTCAGAAGCTGGAGCAAAAGAACGAAGAGGAAATTCAGAAAGCTAAAAGGATTGCAACTGCACCTCCTCAAAACACAGAAATGTATTTGCCTGGTTTTGGTCCTTCAGCTAGTTCTAGTTCCATTCAGCAACCGAAGCTTCAAACGGCGTTTGTGTCAAATACAAGCTCATCTCCATTTCCACAGTTTAATCAAGCCCAACCACAGTGGGATCAAAGTGCTTATCTTTCACAATCTATTCCCAAACCTCAAACCTCAAGCCCAACCACAGTGGAATCAAAGTGCTTACTTGTCACAATCCATACCCCAACCACAACAACAACAAGCACATTATACCAACAATCCTTTACCCCAAAACACCAACACTGTCAGAGTTGATACTTCCAATCAAAAGTCAGTGTAGAAGTTGCAAAGGAACATTTGGAACTTCTCAACACAATGTTCAGTTCATACTGTGGATTGGTAGCAGGTCAAATTGGAAACATCAATATGACCAATGAAGATTATCAGCAGATAGACCGTGATGAAATGGAGTTAATGGATATCAAGTGGGCGTTTGCAAGTGCTGTTAAAAGGCCAAAGGATTTCATGACTCGAACTGGAAGAACTTCGTTGGAAGGCAAAAATGATACGAAGTACGGGTTCAATAAAGATGCGGTTACATGTTACAATTATGGCGAAAAGGGTCACTTCAAACGTGAGTGCACCCTACCAAGCAAACAAGGCAATCAGAATCCGTTCAGAAATCAGACGAGTACTTCTAATGCAAATCAAGACAATCATGAAAGAAGGATAGTAGCAGTGAACAACAATCAGAACCAGTCTGGACCATCAAACACCAATCGAGCATTGACCGTTCAAGCTGATGAAGGGTGCGATTGGTCTGTACAATTGGGAGATAATGATCAAGGAGGTGGAACTGCATGCTATGTAAAAATCATCAATCACATCAAGCATGTTCACAAGGAAGAGTTTTCTGAAAGTAATGATAGCTCGGGTTATAGCGGGAGTTCAGATGAAGAAAGCTCGAATGCGGGAGATTATAATTCTGAAGATGGATCTTTTTCTTATCAGACAGCCTTTATGGCTAATGTCTCGGCCTTAACAAGTCAGGTAAATTCTGATCCTCCTACTCCTAGTGTTTGTAATGCTTGTGCAGATGTGAAGCTTGAATCTGAAAAGGTTCATAGTCACAATCAGAATTTGGTTATTGAACTGTCAAAGTGCAAAGAGGCAAACATGGCCTTAGCTCGCAATGAAAAGGAGTTTAAAACAGTTATTGAAACCCAAAAGAAAAGTGTCTCCGAATTAACAAAAACTGTTTTCAACAAACAAATTGGTATTAATAACTACATTAATATCATTGAGGAAACCAAGAAAGAGCTAGCCGTGGCCAAGTGTGAATATGAAGCGATCAAGCTCAAATTGGAGAGTTATTCTAACTCCCAATATGTGCTTGATCACATCATTGACATTCGGAAACTAAAGGGAAACGTTAAAGGCGTTGGTTATAGGAAGTGTCCACCCCCTTTGAGACACGACTATACCAAGTCGCCCAATGAAGAGGATATGCCTCGTTTTGAACCCAGTGTACCTCTTGATTATGGGGAAGTTACAACTGGCTTAGGGTTCAAAACGGACAATTCATCGGAGGGCTCATCTGATAGAAAGGAAAAGTCATCATGTGCTTCAAATCAAAGTCCTCCAGCCATTGAGGACTATGATTCGTCCGATGATGAACCAGATGTGAGTGATGAGGATAAATCTCTTGAGAAGAACAAAGGAGTAGAAGTGCCTTTTGAGAATCACATTCTGTGTGATCCTCCTACTCCTGTTGTGCAATCAACTGGTGCTAAACAAGAGATAGATCCTATCACTGTGACAGTGTCTACCATTAAAAGTGATAACGTGTTGTATACTTTAGTCGGTGATGACAAAATTTATTCAAACATAACTTTTCCAATTAAAAATGTCAATCAATCTTTGATTGATAAAGTGTTTGAAGATACTACCAGTAAGTTTTTGGAAAAGGGGATCCCGAGAGTTTCAGTAACTCAGTGTGATCCGATTCCAAAAGCTGAAGTTAGAAGAAAATTTGGAAATCAAAAATCACCAACGAAGCAACAACCTATCGCTTTTAAGGGTAAACAGCAACAGCAGCGAGCTCAAAATTCTAAAGATTCACAACCGAAGGTTGAGACCAAAGGAGCTCGTTTCAAGAAGAAAAACAATGATGTTAAATTTGTAGCATCCAATGGTACTGATAAAACTGAGACTTTTGAAAACAAATCAAACATCGATTTTGTCCAACAAGTCAAGATTTTAAAACGTAACGCTCAAAACAATTACACCCAACACACAAACGGGTGTGATAAAGGAACAAGTACCTCTGGGTCTACAGGTTCAACACGTGAAAGTCGAACCGGATCTCCCAAGTTTGTTGAGAGGAGAACGTGTTTCAAATGCGGGGAGTTTGGCCACATTATCAGAAATTGCACAAACTCTCCGAAACCAAATTTTGTAGAAAGAGCCCCCTCTGAACAAGGTCACTCACAACGTCGTCCTGTTTCTCCAAAACATGATAAACGCACTGTTAAAGAACAAGAAACAAAACAACGACGTCAAAACGTCAAAGAAGTTGAAAAGGCGTTAAAACCGGAGGTTGTCCAAACAAAGTCTGTTAAGTTAGAGATTAAAAATGAAAAACAAAAACAGATTTGGAAACCAAAATCGGTAACTGTTTCAGGGGAAGCTCAATCCATTCCGAATCATCAGGAAACGAAGTCACAATCCTCGATGATGAAGGACGACCCAAGTCTGTTAAGGCTTGGGTCCCCCTCTCCAACTAATCTCTGAGTGAGTGTGCAGGATGTTCCAGGCGGAACTTTCGATAGTCATAGGATTATTGATAGTGGAATGTTCACGCACAAGATCGGCGACAAAGAAATTGTTGCCTTTGATGAAAAAAAATAAAAAAATAAAAGAAGACAGAATTGTCTGTCGAAAGAAATTGAAAGCTTCGACAAATTGAAAATCATTCCAAGAGTTTGATTGTTCAAGGCTTTGATCGGGTCCCCAGGATAGATTCAATCAAAATGTACGCACCTGTAGCACGTTTGATGTTCAAAATCAACAAGATGAACGTGCAGTGTACATTTCTTCGCGGTGTGATTGAAGAAAATGTGTTCGTTGAACAAACCAACCGGGTGTGCGGATGCCTTGACGTGGATTGAACAACCGCACACTACTTCTCAAAGAGAAAGACAATGACCTTCGCTGGTGCAATGTGGAAGACCAGCCGGACCCAGAGGTCTATGATCTTGTTGCTGTCAAGAGATTTCTCAGTAGCTACATAATTGACTTTGAAATCCACAACGGGTGGATATCCAGTTTGGGAGAGCGCTCAGATTCCTTGCAATGCACGAAGCAGTTGCAGGATACGGTTTTAAATTTCTAATCTCTCCTATCCTTGTCGATATTTAAGCTGCTTTATGAATTATTATCATCTCGTACAGCACTCTTTGACCTGACACGTTGAACTCGAATATCACCTCACACGTGATTATTTCACTATGAAACTCGTCAATGTTGTCATGGTCCGCACCGCTTACCGACGTGCCAACTCATTTTTCCAAAATTCGATAAATCATTTCTGATTAAAATTAATTTTGGTAAACGGCATTGAGGTAAAACATGAGTTAACCGACATCAGAAAATCGTTTTTGTAAATATCTTTGTGTCTTTTAAATTTATCTTAGTTTGTTGACTTTAGGGGGAGTAAATCCAAAATTTGAAAATTCAAAAACATCGAAAAATTTCAAAAGTGCAAAAACAATAGAAAAACAAAAATGAGTTTCCAGGCGAGCAAAAAGAGAAAATGATAGTACATCAGTGGTATGTCGAAACCTCTTTAAACTGAAATGCAAAATGAAAAATGTTAAGCAGCTCTATATAAGATGTATCGGTAGGCTCACAATCATTTTAAAGTGTGCAGGGTGATATAAATCTTAAATCGACTGAAGACCAGGTGGGAAACGCACATTGGCATATGGTCTTAGTACCGAAATTTCGTTTGAGAGATTGCCGAGGTTCTGAGATATTCGGTCTTTATGCTGCTTATCATCTGGGTATCATGGTTGTATCTTTTACCGAAAAATAACGGGGATGAAGTCTAGATCTTCCATGATACCATACATACGTGTACATATTGCATTCGACCTCAATAAGTGATCAACAATCACATGTCCACAAAACAAGTGATAATATATCACATTTATCCGGGAGTCAAGTTCGTCTTTTTGCTGTACGAAAGTACTGACCTGTTCATGGACTTGCTCCTGTGCCCTCATGCATCTAAAAATCAAGTTCCTCATCAATAAGTGATTCTATCACATAGGGCTTGTTTTCAATTCAAAATAAGTGAGTATCTCACATCTTTTATATGGTCAAACAGATGATAAACAGTATACTCACCGGTAAGATGAACTCTCGTGCATACCTTGATACGGGAATGTGTCGTGTGTGGATGAACACCGGTCGGTAAGTATAAATCATACACTAATCGTATCCCCTCGCCATGATTACATCTGATAAGTTGAGCTTAAGTGGACAACAATACCGATATAGGATGCTTATCTTATTGTTAACTAATTGAACAACAAGAGCGTTTTGGCGTGACCGTACACTGATATGATTCTCTTACCCTCGAAACTCGCAAAAAGAATGTCTGTAAATATTTGTTTACTGCTTTCGTTTCTGCATCTTTGTATATATTTATTTATTGCTTTCCGTCTTTACATTTGAAAAATGAAAAATTCCAAAAAGATTTTAGGTGTGTTTTAATATAAACTTTATAAATGCCAAAAAGATTTTGCTTCTAGTTTATTTATGATTGACCGATGTTGGAACTCGAGTCTATCCTACCTAAAATCCTGATTGTAAGCCGAAAAACAATTGCATCTTCATAAACTGTCGAAGTTAACAAGTTTTGAAAGTTAAAAGGTTAAAATTGATCAATTTTCTAAACTTTCAAACTGTTGTCGGTCGGTGTTTAAATGAGATTTGATCTCATATGTGTCTTTTGTTTAATTTGTCTAAATTCCAAGCGGTTGTTCTCATTCCGTGTTTAGCTTTCTTGTATGTGCAGATGCGACATCAGAATCAGCTAAAGACGAAGAGAACGTGTCAGATGACAAGCCGTAAAGTAAAGACACGACGTTGATGCAATCAGAAGATCAAGATGATCGGGTTGCAGTTGATCACTTCTCAACACCACAAGGATCTAAAGTTTTGAAGTTCAAAAGATTCACGAGCATCATTCAAGGGGGGAGTTTGTTGATACACTCCCTGATTGTTTCACGTGAAGACTTTGAAGATCCTTTCCGAGAATGAATGCACCATCAAGAGATGGAGAACGAGATTACGAACCTCGCGAGCAGCATCCAAGGGGGAGTTTGTTGATACATATTTTGTGGATACGACTCGGCTCGGTTCGACTCGGCTACGAAGTGAAGGCCGTAGTCAAGACAACCTCCTGTCTTGACTCAGTATGCTAGTTATTTCGTAATGTTCATGTAAATGTAACTGCGTGTGTGCAGTATACATGTTAGTATTGTTTAGATGTTGTCTGTTTTCTTGTTTGGCCCAATATTGAAGAAGCCCAAGTGACATACATGTGATGAAGTCCCTGAAGCCCAAGTGACAAAGTCAAGGCCCAAGCCCAAACACAAGTGACGAAAACACATGTTTGGTGAAATCCCTTCCAGGTGAAAACACCTTGTGGTGAAATCACCCTGTTGGTGAAAACCAAATGGGACGAAATCAACTGATTTCGTCCAGATCCTTGATTTCGTCATGTGTTTTCATGGGCCACTTGATTTCGTCAACATGTTGGTATATATACACAGACAACAGACATAACACTTAGAAGTCTGAATAGATTTCGGAGAGAACACACACACAACAGAGAGTTTATAGGTTTATCTTGTAAACATTGCATTGTAACCGTTTCAGAGTATTAATACATTGCGTGTTAATCATTGAATCTTTGTGTCTTGCGTGTTCGTAACTTGGTTTAACTTACCCGTTTGGATTCCGCACTTTCGGGTTTGTCGGAAAACAGGGAATAGAGGTTACTCGATCCTCCGGGTGGACCTACAAAAATAACTTTGTTTGAATAATAGCTTCATCAAAATAAAAATTGCAAAAATAAAAAGTCTTTCGAAAACCGACGCTTGTTACGCTTTTTTGCCCTTTTCTACTAACCACTAACCCAAACCACCTACCTTTAACCCAAGCCTAACCCTTCACCCAAAAGTCCTCTTGATATTTACAAAGGTTTATAGTTAAAAAGGAGGAGGATTGATTGCTTGGCAAGCCTATGGTAGGAGTAAGTTCCATGCCGCTCTCGAGTGATTCACTAAAATACATCTTCGGCCGAGTGTTGAGTGATCCCCCGTGAGGTATGTGAACTTGTATATAAATAAAATTTTAAAGAGGCATATTATGCCCTAATAAGTAATTTATCTTATGAAAAGTTTTAAATAAATCATGACGAATAGGATTGTAAATAAATAAAAAAAACTAAATAATGAATCTTGGAAATCCCGACACTCTATGACAAGCCCAAAAACCTTCTTTCTACCAATTCCATTTAGGAGTGTAAAGCCACATTATAAAGAGTTTTGCTTGAGGACAAGCAAAGATTCAAGTGTGGGGGTATTTGATGTGTGCAAAATGCAACATATAAATTACATCACCGGTCAATTGTTTGTCTGTTTGCGCGATTGTTTTTGCTGCCTCAATGAAGGTTTCCCAATCTTTGGGGCCTCCGTCTCTTCCTTTCAATCGCTTGATCAGGTCGTCGCATTTTACTGCCCTCATAAAGTGCGCGCGCATCATCTTTTCACCTACATCACCAATCTCCAGACATTCTTTGTTATACCTCGTGATAAAATCTTCCACGATTTCATGATCCTTTCTCCATATATTCAGACAATCGGCCGGGTCTCTGGTATGTCTGCGCTATTGTGAGAAATGCGCAAGGAACTTATCTCGAAAATCGATCCATGACTTAATTCTTCCTGCTGGTAGGCTATCAAACCAGACGTGCGCTGCGCCGACAAAGGTTTGTGCAAAAAGATGACACCAAGTTGGTAGATTCCAACTACCTGTTACCCCTGCGCCATTGAAGACTTGAAGGTGGTCATCGGGATCCATTAAGTCGTTGTACTTGCCTACATTGTGTGGCAGTTTCGTCTTGTCGAGATCGGCTGTCGCAATCTCTCTGGTGAATTTTGAGTTTTCGGCCATGTCATCTGGGCGATAACTCAATGAGTAATCATGCTCTGCTTTTGGATTGTACCCTGCGCTTGCGAGGTTTGTACGCCTCGTGGTCCGGTGGTAATCTACTGAATACCGTGTCTTCTTTCTTGTATGTTTCGTCGTTTTCTTCATCATAGCTATCCCACTCGTCGTTTATGTTGCGCGGGCCTAAACGACTTTGAACTGGTCTTCTCTGATGATGGGAGTTTTGCACATGATTTCTTTCTGTTTCGCCATAAGTATCGCGCGTGTCGTGCGCGCTTGGCCTTCTGATGTTTGGTATAGGTGCTTTTTCAGGTCGTAAGTTCCATGCATTGGTCTGCTGAGGTATGTGAGTACTCAGAGACCTTTGCGGTGGAGTGACAAAAGCGGATTGGTTAGCTTTTGCTTGGAGCAAAGCCTGCTGTGCGCTGAGTTGTGTGTAAACGAGATTTATAGACGCCATCTGTTCGGCATACCAGGAAGCCAGAGTTTTCCCTTCGGGTAGCCCTAAAAGTGCAGAGAAGTTCAGTTGTGCTTGTTCCGATAGAGCTGAAGGACCGGCTCCATGGCTTGGTGTTTGCACTGTTGGGGGTGTTTGTTGGACTACCCCAGACGGAGGTTGGAAAGTGGCTCCATTTGTAGTTTGGGTGATGATCCTAGGTGGAGGTTGGAAAGTGGCTCCAGTTGTGGTTTGGCTAACAACCCTGGATGCACTTCCAAAGATACTAGGAAAATCGTTGTTCATTTGTCCTTCTTGGATGATTTCGTTCCTTTGGCCCCTTTGGACATGCGCGGTGTCCGAAATGAGCTCAAAAGAAAAAAACTTCTCCGTCCACCTGGTGGGAAGGGTTTGTTTCAGCCATTTTGAAGAGCGTTTTAAACGAAAAGGAGATGAAAAAGGTTTGCAAAAACTGCGGTGGGCGCCAATGATGAAATACTGGTTAACACCTGAGGTGAAACTAGCCTGTTCGTCTCTTTTGTGGGTTCAATCTCCTTTGTTACTCGCCAAATGACGGGTCCTGCAAAACAGCAACACCGTTAGCTCGTTAAGAGGGGAATATGGGGGTTTCCCTCTTAACCAGGCTCCGGCGTGAGAATAAGTTCTGTTCTGAGGAAATAAAACAGTGTGTGTTAAGAGTGAGAGTGTGGAGAATCGGATGATTTAACCTGAATGATGAGGGGCTCTATTTATAGCCGGAGGGTGAAAGAGGGAGGAGCAACCTTGCCAGCTATTACAGGGCGCCAGCTGCCCGACCAAGGGGAATATCCTCTTGGTCTCCTCTGCTGTGGTCAGGATAGTGGTACACGTGGCGCGCCCATTGATGTGTGCAAAATGCAACATATAAATTACATCAATTGTGGCATAAAACTAACCCTTTTTTAGTACTAATGTTGGAAAAAAGTGTGTTTTTGTCTTCCTTTTGTATTTTCAGGATTAAATAAGCTCAAATTAACAAAAGAAGCAAAAAGGCAGCTAAATCTAACGTAAATACAAGAAAAGGAATAAACGTGGCATGCCCGACCTCCCCGAAAGCATCTCCCCAAGCAAAACAAGAAGACAGGAGGCTGAACACGCCCCGTGCTCAGTGAGCACAGGGGCGTGCCCAAGTGTCAGCATAAAAGACAAAGTTGTAGAAGCTTCCATCGCCCACCACGGGGCCGTGCTCAGCAGACACGGGGTCGTGGTCAACTATAAGATTCGCAGAATCCAGGCAAATCTTGATAGTACAGATATGCTTCTGCACATGGGGTCGTGCCCAGCGGACACGGGGCCGTGGTCAACTAATAAAGACAAGAGCAATTAATGAAGAAAGAGAAGGATGTGGACACGGGGCCGTGCCCACTGGACACGGGGTCGTGCCCGCGCTTCTGTTCAGCCTATAAATAGGAGTGCTTGGCTCAAGCTCAAACCATCCCTTGGCACACCACCTCTCTCACACTTCACCCACCACCCACCACCACCATAACACCATCATCCACCACCATCATCCATTGTCCACCATAGAGTGTGTGAGTCGTCTCGGGATCCAAGATTGATCGTAAGATTCTTGACAATCAAGGCCATGTTTGCCTAAGTCTCTTACATCACTTGGTGAAGACAAAGTGTCTAGTGTAATACTTTTTATTTTTAATCTTTTCGCACTTTTTAATTGGTTATGTATTAATGACTTTAATAACTAGTTTCTTATGTTGAAGGTGATTCTTCCTTATCGTTTGTCCGTGGTGTCTTGGCATTATTTTACTGTCTATATAAAATAAAAGATTTACACCATTCATATCTCCACGGTCTATATGGAGGTATGTTGGCTACCTGGTCAGGGGTTAAGGGAACGGTTTGGTAAGAGTCTTGCCATTGTTCAATGTATAGATCCTGCAAAGGACCTGGGTCAAATTTAGTAGGACCTCCTTCAATACTTAACGGTATTGGATGGCGGGGGTCCAAACTCTTTGACCCCCTCATAAGTTAAACTACTATTAATACTTTAACCCGGCTACTTAGGACTGTATCCCTGCTGACTCAGACTACTTAGCCGAGGGTAACGTCACCTTCAAAAGAGGGGCCTACCACATTATGCATTAATAACTTAATTAATTATCTTTCAATAATCCGACCCTTTAGGATTGTATCCTTGCTGACTCAAACTACTGGGTTGAGGGTAACGTCACCTCCAAAAGAGGGGCCTACTACAATAACTAAGATAATCTCTTAAATAGTGTAAAAGTGCGGAAATAATCAAAGGTTACACTATACACGAGTCGGAGCCAAGTGATTCATCTTGTCTATCTGTTTTTACTTTAATTTTTTATTTTTCAGCATTTTAGTTAGTTTTTATTTTTTTCTTAGTTTAAAACATTTTTCTAAACTTTTGATTTGATTAGACGTTGAGGATAAACCGGTACTAAAAGCTCTTGTGTCCTTGGACGACCTCGGTATCTTACCAACACTATACTACGCTCACGATGGGTGCACTTGCCCATATGTGTGTTTAGTGTTAGTAAATATCGTGTTTTATAAATTTAAAACTTGGCTAAAGAAAGTGTAAAAGGGCTTAAAATAAACATTAAAACCATAACATACTTCACGCACATCACCCGTATTTGTCCATGCTGGAGGCGTCGTACTGGTACTGTCGGTGTAACACCCCGTGTTTTCACAAGTCAAAGTCAAAGTCAAGGTCAAAGTCAACGACCGGTTATACGAATTTGACTTGTAGAAATTTCTTTATTTTATTTGTATTATGTGGAGTAAGTGTTGCTAATGACAATAATCGACGTATGTTAATCGCTATCTAATCGAACTACGACAGTGAACTATAGGAAGTAACAATGCGATAAATTTAATCAACTGATAATCAAGCTATGCAAATCAAACCGACACCATATCGTAACTCGATCTATACTTATTGGTTGTTGTTATACGTGTGTGTGCTTTATGTGTTACTTGTGCATGTTTACTTATGTTGTGTGATGGTAATCAATCGAAACGTAATCGAACTCGAAATGCAATCGATCTCAATCGAACTCGAAACCCGAATCGAAATCGAACTATGATATTTAATAGTTGGGACTAAAAGTAATTTGACTAGGAAACCCTATCGTGTCGAACCGCTCGCAATCGAAATCGAAACGCCAAAAATCGTCGCGTCGAACATTCAAACCTAGTGCCATCCGACCGGATAGCCTCTTGCCCACAGATCAGATGCCATCCGACTGGATAGCCATCCGGGCGGTGTGTCATCCGATCGGATAACCCTTTCCTCTTTTGGAATCCTATAAATACCTCTGTCATTGTCATTCTTTCTACTTTTGGAACCCTCTGTCCGAACAGCTCGTACTCCCCACCTTTTCTTCGATTTCTCTCAATCCAGGTAAGATCTCACCCTAAATCTTGTACTTTCTTGATCTACACGCACTCCTACACCTTTCTATCTTTTAAATCTTAACTTTTAACCGTGAAATCATCAAGTTTTGAGGTATTCTAGGGTGACGTCATCCTGAAGTTCTTATGAACTTCAAGTTTGACCTCATTCCACCAAGGATAACTCGGATCTGAATGATTTCCACACGATTTCACAACGATTTCGCATAGATCTGAACATTTTCAAAAGGATAAAAGAGTTGAAAGAAATAAACACAAGTTTCCTCATTCTTTTACACTTAATACACTCAAAACTGTTAGAATCGGACTTGGTTCTAGTCTCCTACTCACCCTTAGTGGTTGTACTAGTTCCAAATCAGGATTCTACCTACGAGACCAACGATTTCGGGTTAAACAAGAACAACCGTCTCGAGCCGGTAACTGACCGAGCTAGGGTGATTCCTGGTCGGTTTGGTCACTTAGGTCAAGGCATGGTTCCGTTGGTTAACACGTTGTCAACATTTCTCGATAAAACAACAAAACAAACAAGATAACCAAGGGTAAGACGAACGGGACAGCCGGAGCGGAATGCTATCCGATCGGATTGCCATCCGGACGGATAGTTCATCCGAACGGATTGTCATCCGAACGGATTACACGTTGGGTCCCACACTCGACTAACCTTATCCGAAGTTTGAGTATCGAACGAATTGCTATCTGATCGGACGACCATCTGATTGGATTACTCTTCGGATCATGAGATACTAAGACTTTAAAGACTTAAACAACTTTCAACATGTTCATTAACAGGGTTGCCACCCGATCGGATGGACATCCGATCGAGTGACACTTTTGCTGTGAACTTGCCTTCACAAAGTAATCTCACCACTAAGTTGCTGTCCGACCGGACCACCGTCCGACCGGATGACCATCCGAACGGATTGTCATCCGCACGACCGACCGTCCGATCGACCAACTTGAAGGACAGAGATACTTCGATGTTTTTAAAATGTTACAACGAAAACTTCAAAGGTCAAACCATTATACACAAACACATCCTTCTTATAGGAAGAAACAATCAACTCGAATAGTCATCCGACCGGATAACCTATCCCACCAGATGACCATCCGAACGGATTGTTATCCGCATGGATTGCTGTCCGCTCGGATTACCATCCGATCGAACTACTATCCGACTCACTCATACCTTGTATCGTTTTGTGTGTCACTTATCGATATGCCATCTAATCTACTCAGGCTAATCTTACTCGCTAAGCGCTCCCTTCAATCCATCAACCGCTGTGAGTATACTCGATCCCTTTTTCGCTTTAAACACTTTTGGGTGTTACATACGTTACAACTATTCAAATAACAAAAAACACACTACTCAATACTATTTGAACGCTAACCGTTAATGCATGTTATACGTGGCTTATGAATGCTTGTTTGTTATGTTTACACATGGAATGCTGTCTACCTGCCTTAGCAACGATAGTACTATAGTTTGGACTCAGCACCCGTTCCCATAGGGGTTGTTAAGGACAATTACTTGCATGGATTACGGTGGTAATCATGTATTGCGAACTGCCTCGGGCAGTCAACACGCAGTCATTGGTATCGATGGATCTATGTCGATAACTAACATGCTTCATTTCACTATGTGTATGAGCTGGTTATGCGTAAACGAATTCGAACTCTATATGCTATTATCAAACTTGTATGCTCACCTTTACATTTTATGTATTGACTTTATTTTAACGTATGTGACAGGTGCTTAGGACGCACACTTGGTAGGAATTTGAAGCTAGATTAAAGCTTTAGAGCCCAACAAATAGTTGTTTGTAGTGGTCAAACTAAGGGTCTCTAGAAGCAGATAAACAATTGCTGTCTATTTAAATCTGAGTTGTCGGAACAGAATATTTGCCTAGATTTTTGTCTGTAATAATGATTTTGCTGTTTGAGATACGGTATGGGACGTATTATTTAAATTGAATAGTATTGATAATTGTTATGGAAACTTCTGGACAATCTGTTTCGCTCAGTGCCATGCCCCGATGATTCCGCCATCGGTTGGGGTGTGACAGATTGGTATCAGAGCCATAACTATAGGGAATTAGGCAAGACTCGACCTAGTCCGGGTCGAAGTCTTAGATACCTAGACTATAGTTAAGAACCAACAGACCGACTTGTGCATGTCCGGTAGGGACTATGTACGAGCTTACTTCTCGCTATTCTCGTTTATGCTACACTATCACTGCACTTAAATTAGGCGATAAAGTCGAGATTAGGTGTGAAAACCGCAAACTCTCAACTAAATTGTTTGATCAATGATGTTTTTTCAACTTATCAATGATTTCTTCTTTCTTTTTCAATAACGAACGCTTGTTCAACGGGAGAATTATACCAAATCAGGAGTGGAATCCATATTTTGATGAATAATCTCCTCTATTTTATTAAAGCTTAGGAGCAAAAGTTGTTAAGTCAGGGGTGAAACCCGAACCTTGATAGCTATTCCTGACTCATTTTGGTTTTACAAAACTCTCACCAAAGTCTCGACGAACTCCAATGACCTGAAATCTTGATATGACCAACGGGATGTATGCCAAACGCCCAGGAATCGAGGCAAAAAAAGCACAATTCTGAAGGTCAGACATGAATGACAAGTCCTTGTGAATAGTCGAACCACTTTGGGTAGTCGAAGTCTACTAGCCGCAGACAATCTGTTTCTTGATTTCTATGAGTTTCAATTCTGAGCCCGCAACTGCCGACTCAGATAACTCGTTGATTTTATGTGCTATATGTGTGTTTACCTGTTTATGTGTTTTGGAGATTTACTCGATTTTTCTTTCACTTCGATTGACATGCACGACTCGCACTGCACTTCTATCTCAAAACGTTAACAAATCGCTGAATTATGGACAACTTTATGCTACACTTATACTACACGATTCGATATATCAAACGCGAACGCTATATTCGGACAATCGTGAACTGTGAATGATAGGTTTCTGTATTCTGACTGCATCTTATGATTACATGATTATGTTCTTTTGTGGATTCTGTGCTCTACGTGCCTATGTGTTTATGTGATACGTGTTACATTGCGTGTTCCTAAGCTTTAGTAAGTAGTAGACGTGTGAGGCGAGATTCGAATACAATATGTTGAGTCCTGCGATAATGTCTGTTGCAGACAATGTCATCTGGATCCCGTCACACACTTTCTCGACAAGAAAAGAGGGACAAACGCCTTGCTGCCATCATCGCAAAAAGTGTGGCAAAGGCCGTGAGTGATGTTTACGAGAATGCCAGCAAGTCATCTGAGGATTCGAGGACCGAAGCTCCTAAAGCTACCACCAAGTCCTTCAATTTCAAGCAATTCAAGTCATGTGGGCCAAAGGAATTCACTGGCGAGGGAGGTCCTACTGCACTATTCCACTGGTTTGATTCCATTGAGGTCACTCTACGACAGAGTGGTTGCCCCGATGACCTTCGAACTCTGAATGCTACCGGTGTCTTCCAGTCCTGTGCTCTAGACTGGTGGACGGCCGAAAGGAACAAGCGAGGGAATGATGCAGCCTACGTACTATCGTGGGACGAACTCAAGGAAGTCATGCTAGAGGAATTCTGCCCTCCTCATGAACGTCAGAAGCTAGAGGATGAATTTTGGCACATACATCAACATGAGGGTGACAACGCTGCTCTCACTGCTCGTTTCAAACAGCTCAGCATCATCTGTCCCGATCAAGTCAAGACTCCGGAGATCATAATCAAGAAGTACATCCGAGCTTTGCCCGACTGCGTCGCAGATTTCGTGCAAGCGGCTAAGACTAAGACGATCGAAGAGACTTACTTACTGGCCGCCGAAATCAACGACAAGAGGGTCAAGGCTGGTGTCTGGGATAAAACTCCGAAGCACCTGCATCAAGCTACTACCGCCGCACCAACTGCTGAACCCACCACATCGAGCAAACAAGAGAAAGAACAGCTCCAGCAACAAGAACCGTGCGATCACTGCTGCACCGATTCAAGCTGTACCAGCCCAACAGCATCAAGTAGCGGCGCCTGTGGCTAATGCACCGCCTGCAAAGCGTGCATACACTGGGCCACACCCGCTCTGCCCTACTTGTACCTACCACCACCCGACTGCCATTGCTTGCCGTTTTTGTGCTCACTGCAATGTATACGGCCATTTTACTACTAACTTCCGTATTCGACAAGCTCCTGCTCATCAAGCTCTACTCACTGCCCCTCAGGGTCAACAAGTTCCTCCGGCACCCGCAGTCAAAGCCAGAGCCTGCTTCGCATGTGGCGATCCGAACCACTTCGCCAACATGTGCCCAAACAGGGTCGTGAAACAAGAGCCCCAGCAACAGCAGCCACAGCAACAACAACAACAGCAGCAACAACAACAGGCCGCACGCGTCAGAACTTTCAACCTCAACGTGCGTCAAGCCCAGGCCGACAACAACGTGGTCAATGGTACGTTCCTTGTGAATGGTATTTATGCTTCATGTTTGTTTGATACTAGAGCCGATAATTGCTTTGTGTCGTTCGAATTCGAGAAACTCCTTAGTCGTAAACGCTCCCAACTCTCCTCGACGTTCGATGTTGAAGTCGCTACCGGAAGAACCGTCGCCGTAAATTCTGTTCTCCGTGATTGTACTCTTGAGAACAATCACATCTTCCCAATTGACCTTATTCCGATGCAACTCGGAAGTTTTGACGTCATAGTAGGCATGGACTTTCTTCGAGGAAACCATGCTGAAGTGGTGTGCTTCGACAAGAAGATTCGATTTTCGCTCGTGAATGGTGACTATTTGTGTGTATACGGTGATACCACTTCAAAGGGCCTCAAGCTTATGTCATGTGTGCAAGCTAGCAAGTATCTCCGCAAGGAATACAGGGCTTTCTTGGCTAACATTGTAGTAGCGGAGAAGGAAAAGAAAGAGAAGAAGGAAGTGAAAGACGTTCCTGTGGTTCGAGAATCTCCTAATGTTTTTCCAGAGGATCTTCTCGGACTACCGCCAAGGCGTGATATCGACTTTCGAATCGACCTCATTCCTGGAGCCAATCCTGTTGCCAAAGCTCCTTATCGACTCGCGTTGTCCGAAATGCGTGAACTCTCAAACCAACTCTAGGAATTACTTGAAAAAGGCTTCATTCGCCCGAGCACCTCTCCTTGGGGCGCGCCAGTCCTCTTCGTCAAAAAGAAGGACGGGTCGTTTAGGATGTGCATCGACTATCGGGAATTGAATAAGCTAACTATCAAGAACCGCTATCCCCTACCCCGCATTGACGACTTGTTCGATCAGCTACAAGGTGCTAAGTGTTTCTCAAAGATCGATCTACGTTCAGGTTATCATCAACTGCGCATATAAGAGGAGGATATACCTAAAACCGCATTTCGCATCCGATACGGCCATTACGAATTCGTTGTCATGCCTTTTGGTTTAACCAACGCACCAGTGGTTTTCATGGATCTGATGAATCGCGTGTGTAAACCGTATCTCGACCGTTTCGTCATCGTGTTCATCGACGATGTCTTGATCTATTCCAAATCGAAAGCCAAACACACGCAACATCTACGTTTGGTTCTCGAGTTACTCCAGGGGAACCAACTCTATGCCAAGTTCTCCAAGTGCGAATTCTGTTTGGAGGAAGTTCAGTTTCTGGGTCACATTGTTAATAGTCAAGGTATTCACGTCGATCCTGCAAAGATTGAAGTTGTTAAGAGCTGGGTTACGCCTAAGAACCCGTCTGAAGTCCGCTCTTTTATCGGACTAGCGGGCTATTATCGACGATTTATCGAGGGATTCTCAAAGATCCCTGTGTCGCTTACCTCTCTCACACATAAAGATAAGTCTTTTGTTTGGAAAACTGAACAAGAGTCTGCCTTTCGAACCCTCAAGTTTAAGCTTTGCAATGCTCCTGTTCTCACGTTACCCGACGGAAACGACGATTTCATTGTCTATTGTGATGCTTCCAACCTTGGTCTTGGTTGTGTTCTCATGCAACGAGACAAGGTCATAGCTTACGCATCTCGTCAGCTCAAAATCCACGAGAAGAACTATACAACCCATGATCTCGAGCTAGGCGCGGTTGTTTTTGCATTAAAGATTTAGCGACACTACCTATATGGTACAAAGTGTATGATCTTCACCGATCATAAGAGCCTACAACACATCTTTAATCAGAAGGAACTTAATATGCGTCAACGCCGATGGGTAGAACTTCTCAACGATTACGACTGTGAGATCCGTTATCACCCAGGCAAGGCAAATGTTGTTGCCGACTCACTTAGCAGACGGAGCTATCTGCTTAGCACTCGTAATGTTCAAGCCCAACACGATCTCGAAACCCTCATCCGCGAAGCGCAGCATGTGTGTTTTAACGAACGCACACTGAAGAAGGAAAGAATCTACCATGATGGAGCCCAGTTTGTGAGCAAATCGAATGGGATATTCCACTTTCTGGACCGAATTTGGATTCCCAAACGAACTAATTTGCGACAAATCTTGATGGACGAAACCCACAAATCTCGGTATTCTGTTCATCCCGGAGCCGAAAAAATGTACCAGGACCTTCGCTATAAATACTGGTGGTCGGGCATGAAGAGGGATATCGCTCTCTATGTTGGAAAATGCCTAACTTGTGCTAGAGTCAAGGTTGAACATCAAAGACCCTCTGGCTTACTCGAACAACCACCAATTCCGATGTGGAAGTGGGAAAGTATAGCTATGGACTTTATAACCAAGCTACCACACACGTCGTCAGGGCACGACAGCATTTGGGTTGTGATCGACCGTTTGACGAAATCAGCTCACTTTTTGCCGATACGAGAAGACTACAAGGTAGAACGATTGGCCCGAATCTACACCGACGAGATCATTTGTAATCATGGCACGCCTCGTGACATCATCTCTGATCGTGATGCTCGGTTTACTTCGCGACTGTGGGAAACATTTCAAACGGCACTCGGTACATCGCTTAATCTAAGTACCGCTTTCCACCCTCAAACCGACGGTCAGACTGAAAGAACAATTCGTACTCTTGAAGACATGCTCCGTTCGTGTGTCATAGACTTCGGTGGTAATTGGGACAAATACCTGCCGTTAGTCGAATTCTCGTATAACAACAGTTATCATTCCAGCATCCAAATGGCACCATTCGAGGCATTATACGGAAGAAGATGTCGATCGCCTATAGTGTGGCACGAGATCGGTCATTGGCAATTAACCGGTCCTGAGCTATTACAAGAAACGACAGACAAAATTTTCCAAATTCGAGACAACCTGGTGAAGGCTCGGAATCGACAGAAAAGTTACGCCGATAAACAACGCAAGCCCCGTGAATTTGACGTTGGTGACTACGTACTCCTAAAGGTATCACCTTGGAAGGGTGTAGTCCGATTCGGAAAAAAGGGAAAACTCGCGCCTCAATATGTTGGACCTTTTAAGATTCTGGAAAGGATCGGAAAAGTCGCCTACAGACTCGAACTACCGGAGGAACTTAGTAATGTCCACCCGACTTTCCACGTGTTAAACCTCCGAAAGTGCCTAGCCGACCACGACTTACACGTTTCTCTCGATGATCTCCAAGTGAACGAAACATTACACTTCGTGGAAAAGCCTGTCGAAATCATGGATAGCCAAACCAAGCAACTCAGACGCTCTCGCATTCCTATCGTGAAAGTCCGATGGGAAGGCAAACGAGGCGCAGAGTTCACTTGGGAACTCGAAGGCGACATGAAGGCGAAGTACCCGCAGTTGTTTATAGAGAAAGTCTAAAAGAGAAAGTTCTCAAACGTGAATCACGGCATTGTACAGCTTCCAGCTTAATTTCGGGACGAAATCCCTAAACAAGGGGAGGCTGTAACACCCCGTGTTTTCACAAGTCAAAGTCAAAGTCAAGGTCAAAGTCAACGACCGGTTATACGAATTTGACTTGTAGAAATTTCTTTATTTTATTTGTATTATGTGGAGTAAGTGTTGCTAATGACAATAATCGACGTATGTTAATCGCTATCTAATCGAACTACGACTGTGAACTATAGGAAGTAACAATGCGATAAAGTTAATCAACTGATAATCAAGCTATGCTAATCAAACCGACACCATATCGTAACTCGATCTATACTTATTGGTTGTTGTTATACGTGTGTGTGCTTTATGTGTTACTTGTGCATGTTTACTTATGTTGTGTGATGGTAATCAATCGAAACGTAATCGAACTCGAAACCCGAATCGAAATCGAACTATGATATTTAGTAGTTGGGACTAAAAGTAATTTGACTAGGAAACCCTATCGTGTCGAACCGCTCGCAATCGAAATCGAAACGTCAAAAATCGTCGCGTCGAACATTCAAACCAAGTGCCATCCGGCCGGATAGCCATCCGACCGGATAGCCTCTTGCCCACAGATCAGATGCCATCCGACCAGGATGTCATCCGACCGGATAGCCATCTAGGCGGTGTGTCATCCGATCGGATAACCCTTTCCTCTTTTGGAATCCTATAAATACCCCTGTCATTATCATTCTTTCTACTTTTGGAAACCCTCTGTCCGAACAACTCGTGCTCCCTACCTTTTCTTCGATTTCTCTCAATCCAGGTAAGATCTCACCCTAAATCTTGTACTTTCTTGATCTACACGCACTCCTACACCTTTCTATCTTTTAAATCTTAACTTTTAACCGTGAAATCATCAAGTTTTGAGGTATTCTAGGGTGACGTCATCCTGAAGTTCTTATGAACTTCAAGTTTGACCTCATTCCACCAAGGATAACTCAGATCTGAACGATTTCCACACGATTTCACAACGATTTCGCATAGATCTGAACATTTTCAAAAGGATAAAAGAGTTGAAAGAAATAAACACAAGTTTCCTCATTCTTTTACACTCAATACACTCAAAACCGTTAGAATCGGACTTGGTTCTAGTCTCCTACTCACCCTTAGTGGTTGTACTAGTTCCAAATCAGGATTCTACCTACGAGACCACCGATTTCGGGTTAAACAAGAACAACCGTCTCGAGCCGGTAACTGACCAAGCTAGGGTGATTCCTGGTCGGTTTGGTCACTTGGGTCAAGGCATGGTTCCGTTGGTTAACACGTTGTCAACACGTCTCGATAAAACAACAAAACAAACAAGATAACCAAGGGTAAGACGAACGGGACAGCCGGAGCGGAATGCTATCCGATCGGATTGCCATCCGGACGGATAGTTCATCCGAACGGATTGTCATCCGAACGGATTACACGTTGGGTCCCACACTCGACTAACCTTATCCGAAGTTTGAGTATCGAACGAATTGCTATCCGATCGGACGACCATCTGATTGGATTACTCTTCGGATCATGAGATACTAAGACTTTAAAGACTTAAACAACTTTCAACATGTTCATTAACAGGGTTGCCACCCGATCGGATGGACATCGTCCATCCGATCGAGTGACACTTTTGCTGTGAACTTGCCTTCACAAAGTAATCTCACCACTAAGTTGCTGTCTGACCGGACCACCGTCCGACCGGATGACCATCCGAACGACCGATCGTCCGATCGATCGACTTGAAGGACAGAGATACTTCGATGTTTTTAAAATGCTACAACGAAAACTTCAAAGGTCAAACCATTATACACAAACACATCCTTCTTATAGGAAGAAACAATCCACTCGACTAGTCATCCGACCGGATAACCTATCCGACCGGATGACCATCCGAACGGATTGTTATCCGCACGGATTGCTGTCCGCTCGGATTACCATCCGATCGAACTACTATCCGACTCACTCATACCTTGTATCCTTTTGCGTGTCACTTATCGATATGCCATCTAATCTACTCAGGCTAATCTTACTCGCTAAGCGCTCCCTTCAATCCATCAACCGCTGTGAGTATACTCGATCCCTTTTTCGCTTTAAACACTTTTGGGTGTTACATACGTTACAACTATTCAAATCACAATAAACACACTACTCAATACTATTTGAACGCTAACCGTTAATGCATGTTATACGTGGCTTATGAATGCTTGTTTGTTATGTTTACACATGGAATGCTGTCTACCTGCCTTAGCAACGATAATACTATAGTTTGGACTCAGCACCCATTCCCATGGGGGTTGTTAAGGACAATTACTTGCATGGATTACGGTGGTAATCATGTATTGCGAACTGCCTCGGGCAGTCAACCCGCAGTCATTTGTATCGATGGATCTATGTCGATAACTAACGTGCTTCATTTCACTATGTGTACGTGCTGGTTATGCGTAAACGAATTCGAACTCTATATGTTATTATCAAACTTGTATGCTCACCTTTACATTTTATGTATTGACTTTATTTTAACGTATGTGACAGGTGCTTAGGACGCACACTTGGTAGGAATTTGAAGCTAGAATAAAGCTTTAGAGCCCAACAAATAGTTGTTTGTAGTGGTCAAACTAAGGGTCTCTAGAAGCAGATAAACAATTGCTGTCTATTTAAATCTGAGTTGTCGGAACAGAATATTTGCCTGGATTTTTGTCTGTAATAATTATTTTGCTGTTTGAGATACGGTATGGGACGTATTATTTAAATTGAATAGTATTGATAATTGTTATGGAAACTTCTGGACAATCTGTTTCACTCAGTGCCATGCCCCGATGATTCCGCCATCGGTTGGGGTGTGACAGATTGGTATCAGAAGCTTCTAGAAGCTTCTGGATTCGCTTGCTGATGTAGGCGCCGTGTAGGATGAAAAAGTGGTATGGTCTTTGCCATGTGGGCTGGGAATTGGGACCATACCTCTTCAATAATGATATTTTCGTTATAAATAAAATGGTACAAGAAGTTTTATGCATTAAAAAAAGTTGAGGCGACATTCGACCCGTTGGGCATATTCAAAACCAGAATTGACCTGCATATAAAAGGATGAGATGACATTGCTAATGTTGGACGAATAAGACCCAGAATCGGACCATGATTTGTCTTGTGGAAACAAATCACAGTGAACGCAATGCTTTTCTGTTTGATCGATATATACCAACAACAATCCCACAATCAATCGAATATAATAGTAACAAGAACAAATAAGAACCATCACAACCCTTGATGAATCATCGTGACTCATAGTGTAAATATTAGGATACCCCTACGTCCAAAACAATATTTAGGCTACCCTTGAACTTTTCTTCTAGATCTGCCACTGATCCCCAGCAAACTTATTTTTATGCTCCAGCTCACAATAATATCATGTAATTATCAAAAAAAAAAAAAAAAAAAAAAAACCAACAGTCGAAAACAATACATTTGCATGTACATAAATGATACATACATACCATGAAAGGGCTCACATGAACCAAAACCAATTTAGCAACTTCATCTCCTATGGTGTGGGTTGGGTAGGTTTAGGTAATGGGTTAGGATGGGTTTGGGTTAGGAAGGGTTTATTAAAAAATGGGTTAGAATGGGTTTTTGTTAAGATGGATTTGGGCATGGTAAAAAATAAAAAAAAAAAATCTAAAAAATCCGAAAAATTATAAAAAATCCAAAAAATTTTAAAATTCAAAAAATAAAAAAAATAAAAAATAAAAATTATAAAAATCCAAAAAATAATAAAAAAATAAAAAAAAATCTAAAAAATAAAAAAATCAAAATATTCAAAAAATAATAAAAAAAATAAAAAAAAATATAATAAAAAATTCTAAAAATTCTAAAAAAATCAAAAAAATAATAAAAAATCAAAAAATTATAACAAATCCAAAAAATAAAAAAAAAATCCAAAAAATTCTAAAAAATCAAAAAATATTCTAAAAAATCAAAAAAATTCTAAAAAACCAAATGAATTCCAAAAATTCAAAAAAAATAATTAAAAATCCAAAAAGTTCAAAAAAATAATAAAAATATTAAAAATCCAAAAAATTCTAAAACATCAAAAAAATAATTAAAAATCCAAAAAAATATAAAATAATTAAAAAAATAAAAAAAAATTCCTAAAAACTAAAAAATTTCGAAAAAATCTAAAAAATAAAAAAAAAGTTCTAAGAAATTCTAAAAAATAAAAAAAATTCTAAAAAATCAACAAATAATAAATAAAATATAAAAAATTCTATAAAATCCTAATAACTTTTTTTTATATTTTTTTAGAATTTTATGGATTTTTTATTATTTTTTTATTTTTTAGACTTTTTCAGATTTTCTGGATTTTTATTTTTTTAGATTTTTTTTTATTTTTTAGGATTTTTTTTTGATTTTTTAGGATTTTTTTGATTTTTTAGAATTTTTTTGATTTTTTAGAATTCTTTGGATTTTTTAGAATTTTGTGATTTTTTAGATTTTTTGGATTTTTTATTATTTTTTATTATTTTTTTGAATTTTTTGATTATTTAGAATTTTTTTAATTTTATATAATTTTTTTTAGATTTTTTATTATTTTTTATTTTTAGATTTTTTTTATTTTTTATAATTTTTCAGAATTTTTTGGATTTTTATAATCTTTTTGATTTTTTATTATTTTTTTTATTTTTTATGAGTTTTTTGATTTTTTAGAATATTTTGGATTTTTTTGGATTTTTTATTATTTTTTGGATATTTTAGAATTTTTGGGATTTTTATTATTTTTTTGGATCTTTTAGATTTTTTTTTATTTTTTGGATTTTTTCGAAATTTTTTATTATTTTTAAAATTTTTATTATTTGTGAAGCCAACGTCTAGGAACTCTCGAATGTGATGAAGAATCTGCCTATGAGGCTCTTTTTAGAGTTACCCTTTTACCCAGCATAATACCCATCGTGACCCACAAATTATTTTAAATAGATATCATATAACCTATCCTGACATATCTTTAATTATTTCTTAACCCATCCTGACCCATCCTCATTTTTAAAATGACCCAAAATAACCCAAAAAACCCAAATGGGTTTTTATTGCCAGGCCACTTTATTAGTATGCTAAAGCACAAAACTGGAACAATGTAAACTTGATTCACACTATATACAAATAAAATGAAGAACAAATAAGCCATTAGCAAGATGTTCAGTCACTTATGTGACTCAATTTGCAGGCCTTCATCAGTTCATTTCTTGAAGCATCTGGTTGTGCCTTCTATGTCATAACAATCAGCTGTGGTAATTTTTGAGACGACCCTAAACACATATGGACACAACACTATATATGTTTGATAAACGGGTCAGGTTTTGGGCTGACTAGTCTAACTTTCTTTTAGATCAACAACTAAAATGAGGGCCGAGAAGGATTCAAGTTGGACCAAGTAACTCAAATACCCGACCCAGGATCGACTTTAGACCAGACCAATCAAGCATATTCGGTTTGGTTCTCGATATTATATTATGGGTGCATTCGGGTTCAACCAATCCTGGTAAAAACCGAAATATAAAACATTCTAACATAAAAAGATCATATACATTCTTTGCCCAATCCGATACCAATTCAACCAGTCGGTTCAGTCTTCGGTTTTGATTTTCCAAAAGAGTAAACTTCTGTTTTGCTCCCTGTGGTTTGGTCACTTTAACGGTTTTGCCCAAAACCTTTAAAAATAGCCATTTTACTCCTTGATGTTTCGATTTTATCGCCAGTTTGCTCCCCGCCTCTTAACTCAGTTAAATCATACAATTCTAGGTAGGGGTATTTTCGGAATTATCTAATGATCATTCAACTATTTATTTTAACACTAAAACTATAAAAAATATAAATTTATCTATGTTAGAAAACCAGATATACAAACTAACCAAATAACTGTTGGCAGTTCTATAATAACTGTTTGGCCATTAACATCCCCTAATAACCATTATGACAGTTACGGTCTATATGTCGGTTTCACCATTTGTTATAGAGACGTATGTAGAGATCTGTAATTTAGTGTGGGAACAATATTCAAGATTCAATACAATTTCCACATTAGTTTCTTATCACGTTATCAGCACGACTAGACTCTTCACTGGGATTTTGCCGATAATCTGCAATCAATCACAAGGAATCGGTGTTTCATATCCCTGACAACATCGCCGATTCGTTGCTTTGCTATTCACAACATTTTCTGTTCATCACACCAGGTACACATCATTACAATCTCTCATATTTGTTGCATCTGTATGTGTTATCCTCGTTCACATTGTGTGTGTATACATCTGCATATCAAAAGGAAGATACACAACTTTCAATTTTTGAAACATCTGCATATATAATTAAAAAAAAAAAAGATGTACAAAATTTCCAAGTTTTCCAAGTGGTAACTAGAAAAGGGTTTTTTTTATCGCTTCAACTATGGTATTCTTTTCATAAAAAAAAATACACACATTTTTCGAACGATTTTCAAGTTGGTTTTTAGATCTATTATTTTGGGATAAAAGAATCTGTTTTGGATCTAGTTTTTAGGATGCCCAACGTAGGTTTTTTTATACGGATCTTAGACCAAACTAGGATTTTTCTTTTCTTGGTACTCACAGCAACAATTTTAAGCATCGCTTGAAAAATAAAGTAAAATCAAAGACGGAAAAAATAATAATAATAATAAACAACGAAAAAAAACTGACCTGAATGCTCGTCTCGGCAACCCTTTCTGCCGGTTAACGACGGTTTTTCTACCGGAATCTTCATTATCCTCATCATCAACAACGACGACACCCACCCCCTCCTTCTATCTTTTATATATCTGGTTTTTTTTTGAATTTGAACAATGGTGTTTATCTCTAGAGATTTCTTTGGTATCTGTGTATCAGCATGACTAGCCCTTTCATTTGTTTATAACAAAAAGTATATTTATTATTAATATAGATAATAGATATTTCTAGAGATTTATAGGGAACATGGATTGCAGCTATTACTATATTATTATTATTATTATTATTATTATATTTAATATTTAATTTATCACGTTATCACAAAAACTATATTTATACATAGAAAAGCTCATGAAGTCATGATTATCAAACACCAGTGTTTTTTTCAAGTGATGTTGATTACGTTGGTATTAAAACAGTTATTGGTATATACAATGTATTTGAAGAATGATTCCACTCAAGTGAGTACCAATTTGACCAAATATTTTATAACAAAACTTAATGCGTGTGGGGCCCGGTACCACGCAATATGCTTAAAAGGACCCGCTTATTTGAACCCTCCAAACATTTTTTTACAGGATACAAAATTAATAAATGAGTTTGTTTTTCCTTCTCTATTTTATAAACATACTTAAAGTCTAGAACCTGCAGTTCTAGCAAAAGAGAACCCAAAGTTCTCATACAATATACATTTCTTTCCTTTGTAGAAAATATGTCGAACTTATCAAAGCTTGAATTCACCGCTATTGACATCGCGGGTAACAACTACCTCCCGTAGACTCTTGATGCTAAAATTCATTTGACGGCAAATAATTCGGGGGAGACAATTATTGATGGTAATCAAACTTCACCTCAAGATAAAGTGAAAACTATGCTATTCCTCCGCAATTATCTTCACAAAGATCTAAAGCGGGAATATCTAACTGTTGAGGACCCCCTGGAACTATGTACAAATATCAAAGAACGTTTTGACCACCAGAAGTTGGTCTTACTCCCCAAAGCCGGCTATGAATGGCTTTATTTACGACTACAGGATTTTAAGACCGCCAGTGAGTATAATTCTGCCTTGTTCCGCATTACCTCTGAGTTAAAATTATGTGTTGAAAAAAAAACCCCCGATGAATACATGCTTAAAATTTTTCTCAATGTTCCATGCCTCAAACATGCTCCTGTCGCAGCAATACCGGGAACGTAAATTTACTAAATATTCTGAATTGATATCATGTCTTCTGGTCGCGGAGCAAAACAACAAGCTCCTACTCCAAAACCATCAATCGCGACCTGCCGGTGCAAGCCCATTCCCTGAAGCGAATGTGGCCAATTTTCAAAGCAGACGAGGTAGAAGTAGAGGCCGCGGCCACAGCAGAGGTCGTGGTCGTGGTCGAGGATGGGGATATACATGGCATCGAGAGCCCCAGAACACTAAAAATAGCGGTGGTGAATCGAGTCGACATAATACGGGGCAACATTCAAAAGGAAAAGTAGCGGGAACCAAAGCAACATTTGTTATAAATGTGGGATGTCAAATCATTGGTCCCGCACATGTCGCACCCTTAACTATTGATAATGCATTATTTTCTAGTAAATCCAGAAGAAATTTACTTAGCTTTAAAGATATTCAGAAAAACGGTTACCACCTAAAAACAATATCTGAAAATAATATTGAATATCTTCAAATTACTTCAAACAAAAATGGCCAAGAAACAATTTTCGAACAATTAGAAACCTTATCCTCTGGATTATATTGTACTAATATCAATTCTATCGAATCATACATGGTGAGTAACCAAAAGCTATTAGATAAAGACACATTTAATATATGGCATGACCGTCTAGGTCACCCTGGTAGCATAATGATGAGACGAATAATCAAAAGTGCAATCGGACACACTCTTAAAAACTTAAAATTTTGCTACCACAAGATTTATCATGTGCAGCATGCTCTCTGGGCAAACTTATAACTCGCCCCACATAAACTAAGCTAATACATGAAACCCCCTCATTTTTGGAAAAAATCCAAGGGGATATTTGTGGGCCTATTCATCCTCCGTGTGGACCATTCTGCTATTTCTTGGTTATAATTGACGCATCCTCAAGGTGGTCACATGTGAGCCTTTTAGCTACTCGAAATGTAGCATTTGCCCGACTTTTAGCTCAAATCATACAATTGAGAGCCAATTTCCCCGACAATCAAATTAAAAACATCCGGATGGATAATGCAGGAGAGTTCACATCTCAAGCGTTTAATGACTATTGTATGTCAATCGGGATCAATGTTGAACATTCAGTACCTCATGTTCACATACAAAACGGTTTAGCTGAATCTTTGATTAAACGATTACAAATAATCGCTAGACCACTTTTAATGAGATGTAAACTACCATCTTCTGCATGGGGCCATGCTATTTTGCATGCAGCTACACTGATTAGATTGAGACCAACTGCTGATCACGAATACTCCCCATTGCAACTGGTCTCTGGAGGAGAACCAAGTTTGTCCCACCTTAGAATTTTTGGTTGCGCGGTATACGTACCAATACCGCTACCACAACGTACTACAATGGGACCCCAAAGAAGACTGGGTATATATATTGGTTTTAACTCCCCGTCCATTATTAAATATTTAGAAACAATGACGGGAGACATGTTTACAGCACGATATGCTGACTGTCATTTTGATGAAACGATGTTCCCAGTCTTAGGGGGAGATAAGGACAAAGAAAGACTGGTAACACAAGAAATAACATGGAATGCATCATCGCTATCAAATCTCGACCCCCGAAGTGGTCAATGTGAATATGAAGTCCAAAAGATTATACAGTTACAAAGAATAGTGAATGAATTACCAGATGCATTCACAGACACGAATAGAGTGACAAAGTCACATGTACCAGCATCAAATGCACCTGCTCGAATTGAAGTAATCCCAGAAGCGATTACTATACAACGAAAGCGTGGGAGACCAATCGGTTCCAAAGACAAAAACCCACTGAAACGAAAAGAGCAAAGTAACGCAGTTGGTGAAAACTCACAAAAGATTATAAAGGAAACCCCGGTAGAGGTAAATGTCTAAGAAGAGACAACTATGAATCCAGAGGAAAAATGAAGTTTCAGAAGAAACACCGGTACCGAACGAAAATGAGATCTCTATTAATTATGTATAAGATAGTACAATGTGGAACCGGAATAAAACACGTGTTGATGATATATTCGCATATGCTATAGCAACGGTGTAATCAATGAAAATGATTACATACCAAAAAATTTAGAAGAGTGCATGCACAGAAATGATTGGCCAAGATGGCAAGAAGCCATAAACGCCGAATTGAATTCGCTCGAAAAGCGACATGTTTTCGGACCTGTAGTCCGAACACCCATAGACGTCAAACCAGTAGGTTATAAATGGGTGTTTGCAATAAAGAGAAATGAAAAGAATGAGATTGTACGATATAAGGCTCGACTAGTAGCACAAGGGTTTTTCCCAAATCCCAGGAGTTGATTATGAGGAAACGTATTCCCCTGTAGTGGATGCGATAACCTTTAGGTTCCTAATCGGCCTCACAATCTCTGAAGCACTTCATATGAGACTAATGGATGTCGTCACCGTATACTTATACTGGACACTTGAAAATGATATCTACATGAAAATCCCTAAATGATTAAAATTGCCTGAAGCATTAAAATCAGCACCTCGAGATATGTGTTCTATAAAGCTCCAGAGATCTTTATATGGTCTCAAACAATCTGGTCGTATGTGGTACAATCGACTTAGTGAATATCTCGAAAAAGAAGAATACAAGTCTGATGTAATTAGTCCATGTGTTTTTTTAAAAAGATCACTCTCAAATTTCATTATAATAGCAGTCTATGTTGATGATATCAACATCATCGGATCTCTTGAAGAGATAGAGAAAGTTGCTCAGTTATTAAGGAAGGAATTTGAAATGAAAGATCTTGGTATGATAAAATTATGCATCGGACTACAATTTGAGTATTTGTGCAATGGCCCATTTGTCCATCAATCAAACTACATCCAGAAGATGTTAGTACGTTTCAATATGGATAAAGCACATCCGTTTAGCGTACCTATGGTTGTCCGACCGCTAGATCCACACAAGGATCCTTATCGCCCTCAAGAAGAAGGCGAAGAAGTACTTGGTCCAGAAGTACCGTACTTAAGCGCAATTGGTGCCCTTATGTACCTCGCAAATAACACAAGACCTGACATTGCATTTGCAGTTCATGTACTAGCGAGATACAGTTCGCATCCAACACGTAGACACTGGAACGGTGTAAAACATATATTCCGGTATATTTGTGGAACACAAGATGTAGGACTTTTCTATCAGAAAGATCAAAAGTCCCAGCTGGTTGGGTATGCTGATGCCGGATATCTATCAGATCCTCACAAAGCAAAATCTCAGACAAGTTATGTATTCACATACGGTGGCACAACAATTTCTTGGAAGTCGACTAAGCAAACACTTACAGCAACATCATCAAATCATGCCGAATTGATAGCATTGTATGATGCTGGTCGAGAATGCGTGTGGTTGAGATCAATGATCAATCATATATAAGAAGCATGCGGACTAGAACAAATCAAGAAAGACCCAACGATTATTTATGAAGACAACGCTGCTTGCATAGCTCAAATAAGTGAAGGCTACATTAAAGGCGATAGAACAAAACACATCTTACAAAAGGAAGGGGAAATCGATGTTCGTCAGATCAAGTCAAGTGAAAATCTATCAGACCTGTTCACAAAGTCGTTACCTAGAAGCAGTTTCGAGCACTTATCACATGAGATCGGGCTTCGTAGATTAAAAGACGTTAGTTAAATTGAGGGGGAGCATTATACACGATGTACTCTTTTCCTTGACTAAGTTTTGTCCCATTGGGTTTTCTTAACAAGGTTTTTAACGAGGCAGCATAACTGGTCCTGTAGTATCAGTTTATTATATAGGTCCTGAAGTATCAATTTAACATCATCCTGAAGAATGTTGTTAATAGTGTATAATGAACCGTGTATGTATATCTGAGGGGGAGTGTTAGAAAACCAGATATACAAACTAACCAAATAACTGTTGGCGGTTCTATAATAACTGTTTGGCCATTAACATCCCCTAATAACCATTATGACAGTTACCGTTCTCACACCGCAACCGATGGCGGAATCATTGGGGCGCGACACTAGGCGAATCAGATTGCTCAAGAGAATCCATAACAACTATTAGCGGCAATATTTAATGCGTTCATTATCCCATACTAATAAACAAATACAGTCACATAAGTTATCACAGATTTTGTGTTCTCTCGAACAATACAAATCCGACAACCTAGATTTTTTTGTTAAGTTTCTAGACTTCCTAGCTTGATTTGATGTAGTCTGCGTCTAAACCTGCAACATACGTTAAAATAAAGTCAATACAAAAGTATTGGCGAGTATACAGGTTTGATATGTAATAGCATAATAGATTAAAAGTGCTGCGAATCTCCTACATACATAAACGAGATACACGACATACATACTCACAAAACCGATACTACCAGCTAAGTCCTCGATGCTCAAATACGCGATGGCAAACTAGACCCCGTCGGGTGCAATAGTACTATACTAGTCATGGTGGGACGTCGCGAGTATAAGTCCTAGCACATATGTAACTAGCATCACGAATAACTATGCACGTAAGTCATTCGCAAGTGATAAGTAGTTTAAGCATTTGATATAATCCGATTTGATAGCAACGTATGTTACACCCAAAAGTGCAAAAGCAAAAAGGGTTCAAGTATACTCATAGCGGTTGATGGATTGAAGGGAGCGCTTAGCGAGTAGGGTTAGCCTGAATAGTTTGATAGCATAATAATAAGCGACGCGTAAAACGGAAAACAAGTGTTGGAGAGTCGGACAGCTGGTCGATAGGACGGTAGTTCGATCGGACGGCTGACCGTTCGGTTGACAGTCCGTTCGGACCGCTGTCTGGTCGGTCGGTAGGCCGATCGGATGGCTGTTCGAGTGGACTGTTTCTTCCTTTGAGAAGGATGTGTTTGTGTATGATGGTTTGACTTTTGAAGTTTTCGTTGTAGCATTTGTAAACATTGAAGTATCTTTACCCTTCAGGTCGGTCGATCGGACGGCTGTTCGATCGGCCGGCAACCCGATCGGTTAGGTATTTTTAGCAAGACAAGTTCTCAGCAGGGTGTCACCTGATCGGACGGCTGTTCGATCGGGTGGCACTCCTAGTGCATCGAACATGTTGAAAAAAATCGATTAAGTTTTGAGTATAGTATCTCATGATCCGAAGAGTAATCCGATCGGACAGTAGTCCGATCGAACAGCAGTTCGTTCAATACCAGTCTTTAAAATAAATTGATTAAGTGTGGGACCATGTGTTAACCGATCGGCTGGCCAGTCGATCGGCTGACTTTCCGATCGGTCAGCAACCTGACCTGATTAGCCTATTCGTCTAACACTTGGTTGTTCTGATTGTTTGTCGTTTTATTGAGGTATTTTGACAACGAGTCGAACCATAGATCCCTCGTCCTTACTTGGTTCCCCTGGTCGGACATGAATCACCCAAATCCGGCCGGTGAACTGTTCGGAACGGAGTTTAACGTTTAACCCGAAATCGGTTGGTACTTTGATTAGATACATAGAGTTTTAGGTGAGATTGTTATAAAACAGGTGGGAATCACCCAGATCTG
Source organism: Helianthus tuberosus (assembly GCA_030545235.1). Lineage (NCBI taxonomy): Eukaryota > Viridiplantae > Streptophyta > Magnoliopsida > Asterales > Asteraceae > Helianthus > Helianthus tuberosus. The sequence continues at coordinate 170,574,885 of CM060448.1, read as the reverse complement.
AGTTGTTTATGGTGAAATGAGGTCACACTTTGAAGTTCATATGAACTCTTGGTGACATCATCCTTAAACACCTCAAATCAGTAGATTCTGCGGTTAAAAGTTGAGTTTTAAAAGATAGAAAGGTGTAGAATTTAGGGTAGATCATAGAAGTACAAGATTTAGGTCGAAATCTTACCGGAATCGCGAGAAATCGAGAGAAAAAGGGTCCAAGAGTGTGCTGGTCGAGTGGGAGCTGTCACATCACTGTTCAAGTGAAGTGACAGGCTATTTATTGGCATGAGGGGGAGGAGAGGGGAGGTGATCCGGTCGGATAGGACCATCCGGTCGAACAGGGGTCATCCGGTCGGACAGGGCCATCCGGTCGGACAGGACCATCCGTTCGGACAGGTCCATCCGTTCGGACAGGTACTCCGTTCGGGTGTAGAGCTTTATCGTTCCGATGAGCGTTGCGATGATTTTGTTACACAGTTTCATACCCATTTATATATATATATATATATATATATATATATATATATATTATAATTAATCACATAGGGTCGTATATACGTATCCATATTCCCAAGTGTTTGTTTCGAGTATGCATTGCGTTAAGACGCATCACGGCCATCGCAGAGGGTAGAATAGGTCCTCTCTCAACGTCATCGTGAGCGTTAGTGTATGCGTTGTGCCACAATGACTGACGGGGTACTACTCACTCGTATTGTCATCATCGTCATGACGACTGGAGGGATAGCACTCACCCGAGAGTCTTTGTTAGCATTAATTGTCTGCGTTTCGACACATCACGGCCATCGAGGAGGGTAGAGTAGGTCCTCACTCAATGACATCGTGAGTGTTAGTGTTTGCGATGTGATGTAGCGATAATGTATTGCGAAAATATGCGATTATACTGCGAAATTGCGATGTATGCGATATAGTTACATTATGATCCGAATCTCTAGTGCTAGGCGTAACGAGTATAGCAAGTAGTAACAACACACGAAAGTGCGGGTTGTTACAACCGTCTATATGTCGGTTTCACCATTTGTTATAGAGACGTATGTAGAGATATGTAATTTAGTGTGGGAACAATATTCAAGATTCAATACAATTTCCACATTAGTTTCTTATCAATCTATTTATTAATCCATAAACATGAACTTTGGAACAACAATTCAGATCTTCAAAATCATCGAATTAATTTTGCACTTATCAACAAAATGAAATTCAAATACTTCAATATCATTCTCCTCAAATAATGTCACAAATCATCCACAATTAATTCCATCACCATTCACCCAAAACAAACTATTTCGCCGTTTGATTCTCAAGAATCGACCATCTTTGCTAACCTTGAAAACCCTACCCAGATCTCAAAGCAGTGGTCGCCGATGTCGATTTGACTGCCGAAAAAGTATTGGCCTGTTATTTGCCTGGTAGCACCACCATTCTGCCATTACCATCCTCTACTGCTTAAACCATTCTGGTGTAACAGGTTCTCGGTCTTACCCATTTCAGATCTGCTTTTAGATCTTGCTAAAATTAAGAAAAAGTAGAAGGAAACGAGGGGCTCATCTGAACCCTAGAACAACGTCGCGATGTTCAGATCCGGTGAAGATGCAGCGTCTGATAACCAGATCTGGAGAAAAATAGATCGGGAGAAAAACGTCAGTGATGTGTGGTGGCTGCTGGAAAGGCGGTGACAGATGGAAGGTGTGGTGGCGGTTGATGGTTGTGATGTCGGGTGTTGGTGAGGCGGTGGCTTACGGTGATGATATTGGGTGGTGGGTGAGGCGGTGGCTTATGGTGATGATGTCAGGTGTGGGTGAATCAATGATATCAGGTGGTGGCTGATAGTGGTGAGGTGGTGGGTGGTGGAGGTTGGTGGAGGCAACCGGTGTTGGTAGTGAGAGAGAAAGTAACTCAAGGTTGATGAAGATATCTGAATACATGTATATATGACATAATAAATAAATAATTAAATGCTTATGTGTAAAATTACTTGAATACCCTACTAATTACAAGTAAAATTACTTAAATACCCCTACTTTTAACTGACCATTTTAACTGAGTTAGAGCGGGGGAGCAAACTGGCGACAAAATCGTAACATCAAGGAGTAAAATGGCTATTTTTAAAGGTTTGGTGCAAAACCGTTAAAGTGACCAAACCACAGGAAGCAAAATAGAAGTTTACTCTTTCCAAAAAGATCAGATTCAGTCTGGTCTGATCTGATCTGGTCCGGTTTCAACCTGAAACCCAACCCCAACTCAATTACAATGTGGCAACAAAGTGTACCTAACATGTGGCAAGTTTTTATTGGTTTAAAATTTTCTTATCATGGACCCCCTTTGTAGGCGAACAGGCGTTATAAGTACTTATAACCAAAGCCCCAAACCCCAATTCTTCTTCAACTTCACACCCTCTTAAATGGGTGTTTGGGATTCCTTCTCAAAAGGAATTTTGGAGCAAATTTTGACTTATTAACTTATTAAAAGTTACAAGGAATCCCAAAAACCATTTTGAGAAGGACTTATCAGCTTAAAAGAAATTCCAAACACCTTTGAAAAGGACTTTTATGTCTTCTTTTGCCTTCAAGATGGAGAAATGAATAAGTAAGAAATTCTTACTTATTGCTTTTGATAAGGCCTTTTGAGAAGGAGAAATCAATAAGGAATCCCAAACACCCCCTAAATGTTTTTTTTTTCTCTACTAAATTGACGTACAAAAAGTCCAAAACCTTCATCGATTTCTCCGCCTAGTGTGTGCTCGTTTTAATTTTAAACTTGATCTCCTTCATGATTTAATAATAATTAATATCCCCTCAAAATCAGCAAACAAAAAATAAATAAATAAATAAAAATGGCTTCGATAACAGTCGGAGCTGCAACATCACTCTCGTCTTCCACCTCGATTCACACCAAAAAGTTACACTTATGTTCTCGCAGACCACTTTCAGGTACGTTAAATTTTTTTTTAGTTATTAGAATAAGATGATGTTTAGTGATAACACAGGGACTAAACCACTGTAACCCTAATTACATCACTACAATCTATTTATAATATTCTGGTTTTATTAAATTATGATCTTCTAGTTGCTTAATTGTACTTAAATGTTTCTGTTTCATGTATTTCTATTGCTGTGTGTTAGTTGTTTGAGATTTTGAATTATGTTGGGGTTTGTTTCATATCTGATTTCTGATCTGGTTGATATTATTGCCTATGTAGTTAATATCCCGATATATCACTGATATATCGGTTATCGGCCCCTTGCCGAGATATCGGCGATATTGACCAGTATTTGACCGATATTTAACCTCTATATCATCGGTTTTCCGATATCAGTACCTTTCTTCTTAGTTCTACCATTTGTCTTTCTTCTTATTGTTGCTTTTAGTGTTTTAAGTCTTAGTTGTTAGTGCTTAAAGTCTTACACAGTTCCTACTTGCTACAATTGTTAGTGTTTTGCAAGTTGCAAAAGGTTAATTTGTTAATGGTAGGAGAGTATACTGAATTGTTAGTGTTAAATTGCTATATATATAAATTTAGCATGACATTAAAATTACCGATATCCCATCGCGACAACCGATCTCTCAAATATCAGTCCTTGACCGATATCCGATATTTTACCGCATTAACTACTAAGATTATTGCTGATTTCTGATCCGTAGAGAGGAAAGCGAGTTTTGTTGTGGTGAGATGTGGCGGTACGAAGATGGACGATGGTTCGAACCGGATTGGTGGCAGAGCTGACCAGTTGGTTACGAATGCGGTGGCGGTGAGTAGCTCTCTTAGCCTCTGGTTCTGCAGGTCTTTGTTAACTGTGATGTATCTGATCAACTGTTGTATTGCGTATGTATTGTAGGCAAAAGCAAATACTCCAGCAGCAGCAACTGCATCTAAGCCTGGGTAAGCATATCTTCTTCCTCAACTTCATTTTAAATACAAAACAAAATTATACTAAATAATTAGTCAATGACTAAATAATCTTTCTTCTACAGTCACGAGTTATTACTCTTTGAAGCGCTCCGAGAAGGCTTAGAAGAAGAAATGGAACGAGACGCACGCGTTTGCGTCATGGGAGAAGACGTAGGTCATTACGGTGGCTCATACAAGGTCACAAAAGGACTCGCAGAAAAATACGGTGATCTACGGGTCCTCGATACCCCGATCGCCGAAAACTCATTCACGGGTATGGGTATCGGTGCCGCCATGACGGGTTTACGACCAATCATCGAAGGCATGAACATGGGTTTCCTCCTCCTTGCTTTCAATCAAATCTCCAACAACTGCGGTATGCTCCATTACACATCCGGCGGCCAGTTCAAAATCCCGGTTGTTATTCGAGGCCCAGGCGGTGTCGGGCGGCAGCTCGGGGCGGAGCATTCGCAACGTCTCGAGTCGTATTTCCAGTCCATTCCCGGGATTCAAATGGTAGCGTGTTCAACCCCGTATAACGCGAAGGGGTTGATGAAAGCGGCTATTCGAAGCGATAATCCGGTAATACTGTTTGAGCATGTTTTGCTTTATAATCTTAAAGAAAGAATTCCGGATGAAGAGTATGTTTTAAATTTGGAGGAAGCGGAAATGGTTAGACCAGGTGAACATGTGACGATTTTGACGTATTCGCGTATGAGGTACCATGTGATGCAGGCTGCGAAGACGTTGGTCAACAAGGGGTATGACCCGGAGGTTATTGACATAAGGTCGTTGAAGCCATTTGATTTGTATACGATTGGGAACTCGATTAAAAAGACGCATCGTGTGCTTATTGTGGAGGAATGTATGAGAACCGGTGGGATTGGCGCTAGTTTAACTGCAGCTATTACTGAAAACTTCCATGATTATTTGGATGCGCCGATCGTGTGTTTGTCGTCACAGGATGTGCCGACACCGTATGCAGGGACTCTAGAGGAGTGGACTGTGGTTCAGCCGCCGCAGATTGTGGCTGCAGTTGAGCAACTCTGCCGCTTGGAAGGGGGCTAATATGGAAATGTAAGATTAATCTTCAATCTGCATTCTCATGCTGGTACCATTGCTATGCTTTTTTCTACATATTTAAATTTGCTGTTATTCACTTATTTTTTGTACTTGTGATCTTTTTGTTCTCTGTTCATTCTAGTTATGTTTATCAGATAATTTATAAATTTTGTTGTCAGTTGTTATGGACATTGGGTGCGACTTTCTTAATGTAACTGTTATATATATATATAACACGGAAAGTTTATTAATGTTACGGCTTCACACAAGTCACCATGTTTTGTTTTGTACTTACCTCTCGAAAGTAAGTCAAACGGGCGTGAGTTAATCAAGCACTCGAACGTCAACTATCTATCGTCAAATACCGAAATCTTACACGTAAGCCAGTATATCTAATGCAATTGAACTTCATAAGTTACTATCTATTAATTATGCGCTACAAATTCTAACCACCAACTTGACCTTCAACATATCTTCTGTTATTCGCTAATGCACACTCTTCACTCGAAAGCAGCCTAAGCGGATATTGCATAATAAAGCCAAATAAAATCTTATAAAAAGAGAGTGATATTGAGTGATTTTCCTTTTAATCTAATAGAAATCATAAAGAAGATTAAAAAGAAAAAAACCGCATCTTGGAAGATAATTAAACACATAGGAATTGGAATGTTAGGAGCAGTTGCTTAGTACACATAAACTAATAAAACCCCACTGCTTCAAAAGGTGATCCAAAGAGAGTGCATCGGGTTCTAAAACATTAGTGAGGAACATCAACTTCCAAACTCAGAATACTTCCTTTGCGCTTGTTTGGAAAAGTAGACTGACTTGATTCTACTTGTTGCTTGATGAGATTCCTCGGATTCCCGCTCATCTTCACTTATTGTTTCCAACACTTTAGTTGTTCGCCGCCTCATTACACTCACAAACTGGGGTGGGGCAACTTCACTTACAAACCTTGCCATTCTTGAACTTGCCATCAACTTAAGGAGCCTGATAAAGTTTCTGAATAAAGTCTTGTGTTGCATGAGTTAAGCAATGCCTAGGCTATGATATATATAATAGGGCTTTCAAACCCAACAAACTCATAGATATTTTAATTAAAATCCACCAAAAATATGCATGGTCTAAATAGGGGTTTCCAAATTTGTGGGGTTTGTTGGAATCTGAACATGGATGACGTATGATGAAGGGAATTTGTTAAATCTAGAACCGGACACTTGTGTTTCCTAACATTAAAGATCATAACTACAATTTGGATTAATGAAACAAATGTTGCCAAGTGTCTTTGATGGTATGGATTTTGTTTGTCATAAAACATTCGCGGATTCAATAAGAATCGAAACTATCTTTTATCCATTGGTGTTTGAAAGTATCCATGTTTTACTACAATAAGCCAAAAAATCATGCATTTAGAGTTCGATTATACTTGTGTAAATCATTGATTTTTGTCTCTGTAGCGGATCCACATACACATGAGGGTGGGCCTGTGCCCACCGTAAGGCCCAATCATTTAGAGTAAAAAAATCGGTTGGTTTTAAGAAAGTGGAGTGGGGAGAGCCGGAGAAGTGGGTTATGTAGATATATATTCATATATACTAGTCGTTTACCCGCGCGATGCGGCGGGAAACATATCACTTAGGTTGGTGAGTTCAGGGCTATGTACGGGGATTTAGTTTCCGATGTGGCGTGCGACGACGATTGTGGTTTCGTGATGGCGTTTGGTGGTTATTGTGTGACGGCCGGTTACCGGCTTCAGGAGAAAACAAAGAAAATTGTGTGATTCTAGTTATGTTATGAGGGGTTTTAAAGATGTGGGTAAATAAACGGTTTTGAATGATGAATCGTATCATCCGTTACAATGAGGCCTTCGGCAATGGCGAAGGTTGAAGTTTTCGACCGGGGGGGGGGGGGGGGGGGGTAAATATGTAAATATCATTTAGAAAAAGAAAACACTGACATCTGTCTCAGATAGAGGCAATGTGTAATCCCCTTCGGGGACCTCTTCTACAACTAAACAGTATAGCCCCTAAATTTCCAAATAGATAAGTAAAGAATTTTAGTTTATACCGATAGTCAATAGATATCAACAACAATGATGACTAAAAGGGACAATGTCACCTAACCTTTGGTTCAAAAAACACAACAGGATTTGGGTCACGAATACTGGCCAGCAACAACCACCTAGTAGAAATTTTAGTAGGAGAGAATTGGAGGATTATGTACGGGATCCACAAATAAAAGACAACTTATGACCAACTAAAAACCTTAAGACCAGGAACATGGCAGAAAAATGCTTTAGGAGATTGTGAATGATAAAGTGCTCCGTGACCCACATCTCCATACGGTGCTCTTATTGTTAAACCTACCAAACCACAAATAAAGTTGCAAAAAATAAAAGAGTAAAATGCCATTTTCGTCCCTGGGGGTTGGCCAGTTTTGCAACTTTCGAGTTTCGTCTAAAGGTTTGTTTTTTCGCATATGGATCCAAAGGGTTGAAATCTTGCCATTTTCATCTGACTCATTAACCCTATCCATTTTCCTCCGTTAAGTCAGGGGTATTTCTGTCTTTTTTGTTAACTTAAAGGGCAACTTTTTCAAGGGTATTTAGTCTTTTTACATAAATTGAAAAAGACCGTATTGCCCTTTAAGTTAACAAAAAAGACGGAAATACTCCTGATTTAACGAAGGAAAATGGATAGACGATAGAGTTAACAAGCCGGATGAAAATGGTAAGATTCCAAACCTTTTGGATCCAGATGCGAAAAAAACAAACATTTGGACGAAATTTGCAAAACTGGCCAAACCCAGGGATGAAAATGACATTTTACTCAAAATAAAACTAAAAAAACAATATGACTTGCATAGGAAGAGATACCATGTGTCAACTTTTTTATAGCATGAATTATTTTCATACAAATCATCAGGAGCATGATTCCACCAGATAAATATCCAAAAGGAACCATTTATGTATCACATTACTTTTTTCTTTCTATCTATCCCCTATATAAGAGGCAATGATATCTCAAAGTCTACCACAACATCTTATATTTGATCTATTATTTTAGCAATTTATATTAAATGGATAGCATAACCTATTTGGCATCTATGAAAGCTGCAGTTATCTTAATGGGTCAACATTAAACAGTTTAAAATGGTCACCCTGTTTCATCAAACGGGTTAAACGGGCCAACCTGGGCATTTTCATAACGACCGCTGATGTAAACTGCAGCCTGTTTTATAACGACTGCTGATGCTGCTGGTCTATGTAAAAAAATGCATGAAAAGAGGTTGCATGTCTATATCAGCAGTCAACTATGTTTGATATAGGTCAAATAAGCCGTATTAATACTCATAAACAAAACACAAACATAACACATTGCAGCCTCGGTTTAGTTCAGCAAGGTAGAACAGTGACCAAAACAAACCGGTAGAACATTTCGAAACCCTAGTGACCAAATCACAGATGGAAGAAGAATGTTTGGGGGTAAACGACGAGGCTAATGAAAGGTTTTATTTTCTCTAATTATCGGAGATGTAATTACCATATTGCCCATCACATGTTTAGCATGTGACATTGAGTTAACAACAAAGTGGATGGGAATTAAGTCATGTTGACTGAAATCGCAATAAATTGAATCGTTTTTGCAACACTTATCATATTTGTAAAATATAGCAATTTACTCTTTTATTTTAGTGCATTTAAATTAATAATTAATTATCAACTTTACAGAGATCGTCATCATAAAACCTACATGGGAGTTAAGTCATTCAAATATATAAAAATTGATGTCACATGGTTTTGGATCCATCCTTAATTAGCTTCAAAAAACAATCTCGTAGAGTTGAAAATCAATCTTGGAAAAATGTTTCAGAAATGATTAATTTAGGAGTGGCATACATCATTTGTGCTTTAACCAAACACTATCTAAATAGTAGATAAATAGGTATGTAAATTAACCGGATCAATCCATGGGTAAAAACCCTCCCTTAACTCATCAGCATAACAACACAACATGTTGCAAGCGGTTGCTTTCTCTTCAAGAACGCTGGTTTTCATCCCGATCCTTTTGTCACCAAGTGTAATTGTCTCCATACTGCAAAGCATGCAACTCAGTATTATTCAGATTTAAAAAAACATATTAATCCAAGAAAATATGATAAAATATGATACCTTTCGTCATCTGATTCATCAATCTCATTATTGGAATCTGCTGAAGTAATGACGACATCAGGTTTGAGTTGAGCAGATTGAAACAAAGGAGGCATAACAACGCTCATGTAAGGGAGGAAGTCTTGGCCTAAGCATTTGCATAGACGGGCCCACGCCTACAGTACAAAAGAGTGACAACAAAGAGCGATAAGCATAAGCTTATATTATATAAAGATCACTATAATGTACGTTAAAGAAAATTAACAATAAAACGTCGTAAAAAGCCTATGGACTCTTTTTTTTGAAAAACTAAATCCCTGAACTTCTCGAACCATGAAGGGCTGCTTTAAGGGTGTAAAATGGAATTAAGAAGCCAGAGATCAGGAGCAAAACAAAACAAAAATAAAAAACGAAGTAGATGTCACTGATTACTGACCTAACGAACTCCTGGAAATTGCTGTTATATTTTTAAAGGTGGCCATTTCAATCCACTTATGATAATTAATTAACACATGTCATATGAACAAAACTGAAAAGGTAAAACAAAAATTCAAGAAAGTAGGCCAGTGCGTCAAATTGTTTTAAGGGTATAATGGTCATTTCACTTGGAGTCAAATGAACTTTTTAACATCTTTGAGTGAAAAGGACTAAACACACATGTGTTACAGTTTGGAAAAAACTATATCCATATGTTTAATCTACTTGATATCAATATCAAACTAATAGTTTTGGACAATTATTTTTAGATAAGGATAGACCTCAATATTTCTTCCATCCATAATAAATAATCTAGCACCAGCCTCCAGAATATATTTTTCAACCTGCAACAAGATTTAACAAATAAACATTTAAAAACCCATATAAAATCTATTGATTTAGAGCAAATCTTAAATATTCAAACTAAATGCTAAGGATATAGTGTACCGAATTCAACCTACAACAAGATTTAGCAAAAGACCCTTACAAAACCATATAAAATCAGTTAAGTTGAACCAAATCTTGAATATTCATACCTTAGGGTTGTCGAGTGGTCGGAATCGCCTTGGTCTTCTTGAATCGCCTGAAGTGTTTCGTTAGAAATTGGTTGTTTGGGTCAGAAAATGAGTCCAAAGGGATCAAAATATATCCTAGACCAAATGGGGAACTTTGAGAATAGTCCCAAAACAGTCCAAATGTTTACAGAACGGGTCATTCAGGTTCCTTTAAACGACTTTAGGCTTGAATTTACCTCATATATAGTTGATGAGAGTCTACCAGGTTACTTGATGAGAGTCTACCATGATCTGCAAAATAAGGAGAGTTATAGCAACGATTTTCGGGTTCGGGTAGGGTTCGGGTTCGTCTAACAAGCTCAGTGGCTGCATTCGTTGTCACAACTGATTTAGCTACAACCCTCATTGCATTGGCTAGAACCAATGAGTGTCATTTGACATCTTCCAGATGCATTTGGGTTACTCGCATTCTCATCCATAATCCCTGCAGATTACAAAATACACAGTCTATAAATAACGGGTCAGTTTGGGTTATAACTTATTGCTCATGGGTCATAACAGTTGTATCATCAGATCCAGAATAAAGCTAAAAGTGAAAACGATGTTATAATCACAATTTACTGATAGCATATGGGTGTAAATCATGAAACCTTTATGACCCTTAAAGGAATGAAACCTTTATGACCCTTAAAGGAATGAAACCTTTATGACCCTTAAAGGAATGTGTACAGAAATGCCCTTCAACGTCCCGTACATTTACTTTGCCATTTGCTCCAGCAGTTGCCAGCAATTCACTTTCACCATAAGCGTGATATGTCATCGCCATTATTGGACCCTGATGACCACCCTGCATAACTCAACAAAAAATAAATAAATGTTAAAAGCAACAAAATGGGCTCATTTAGATACCAGCAATAAAATACCTCTGTTTTGAATCATCGTCTAAAGAAGGTTTTCCGTTGTCAGTGGTGCTGAATATCCATCCATGACAACCTGCATATAGGGTTAAAGATCAGTTGAAGCCACAATACCAACGTAGGATGAAAATATTCAGCAGACCTGAATTGTAGCAGCTTTTCTTGGTACACCATCTCCTTTCTCAACCACAAATTCCACAACCGCTCTCCCCGTGAGCCTAAAATATATAAATACAATTAAAGAGTAAAAATTAAAAATTAGAAAAATCTAAGTGGACTTATACCTAGCATAGTTTGAATATTGTGCAGGTGATTAACTACCTTTAAAGCTTTCTTTACATTGCCCTCCATTGTTCCATAAGGCTTTCTCTGAGGAATCCTTAGCAAGTATGACAGTTCCTCAAAAGAATTCTACAAGAAAACAAGATAAATTTCAACACGAGATATACTAAAACGTAGAAAGTGTCCCAATGAAGAACTGAAACCCAGGGTTGACTTTCCTAATTTTGACCCATGCTTAATAATTCTAATAATACTAAAACCTAGTATATAAATACAAAAAATAATAATATAATAGTTTATACTTCTAATAATTAACATTAACAGTAACTAATAAACAAACCATTACCAAATTATATTCAGAAAAACAAAATATTCATGCAAATATAATTGTATCATATGAGAGATAGAGAGAGAGAGAGAGAGAGAGAGAGAGTACTGGGAAATTCCTGGCAAAATTCAATAAGTTCTCTAGTGATATAAACCCTCCACCCCTGTCACAAAATTTAAAGTCTTAAATTAGCTAATGCTATTAATTTTACATTTATTTAAAAAAAGACGTAATTTAAATTTACCGAAAATCAGTTGAAGGATCTTTCCCTTGCCAACCCATTTCCTTCCATTGTTCAGAAATTATATCATGAAGTTCCTCTTTAGGAAATGCAGCCTTCCATAACGCCCTCAATGCTTCCTAAAACACCGATAAAATTGCAAAAATGGAAATATCAAATCATCAATCCCTCTTTTCAAAACTTACAAACATCCATAACGTGCGTTTTATCTAACAAAACAGATATCCACAAGAAACATAATGTACCTGATGTTCTGGAATCGAACCATCATAGGCTATGTCTAAACGGGTTTGCAGCCTTTGTAAGCAATGTTCCTGTCAATGCCAAATAAAACACCGAAAATCATATTACTATGCCTATAGATAACATCGTAAGCCATAACTCATTTGTACAAAATCGGGCTATAATGCATACAATCTTACCTGAGCAGGAGTCAAATCAAACGAGGGGCGTGAATCGCCTTCACGCCCCTGAACGCAAACACACGAGAGGCCTCTGCCAAGCCATGCTGCTGAGCCTGCAACAACCTCAGCTGCACATATATGAGAAACATTGGTCAAAATTAAGGTAATAAGTCTTACAGAAGTTAGGGTTTATCGCTACACGACGGTTTAAATAGTTAATCACATTCACATAATAACAAAAGCAGCAACCGATTACTCGATTTGATTATCAATCTGGTGAAATATGAAGGGGTGTTTGGTGTTCAACGTTGCTTTGTTGACTTTCAAGAACACACCATTGAAAATCTGGTTGACAAGAACAATGCAACAAACACACATAAAGACATAAGATAAACCCTAAACACATAAAGACCATTCATTGAATCAAAAACAAACATTGTGCTGGCAAGTGACATTAAAAGCAGCTTACCTGTCTCAAACGCAAGAGCTGCAAGATTTTCTTCGATTTCGGGTCCATTGCATTGATACTGAAAATTCAAAAATAGACTTATAGATTAAAATGAAGTATGTTCAAAGTTTTAAAATGAAAGAGTACAAACAAAGAAATTGGGCCAACAAAGATCAATATAAACCCCACAAACAAGTAAAGTATAGATCTTTTTAACACCCATATATTGAACAAGATTAAAAAAAAACCCCGTTAAAAAGCCATCAGGAATGAGTTCATTTGAAGCAAATCTTGAATATGCAAACCAAAGGCTAAGCATCCAGAATATATTTTTCAACCTGCAACAAGATTTAACAAATAAACATTTAAAAACCCATATAAAATCTATTGATTTAGAGCAAATCTTAAATATTCAAACTAAATGCTAAGGATATAGTGTACCGAATTCAACCTACAACAAGATTTAGCAAAAGACCCTTACAAAACCATATAAATTCAGTTAAGTTGAACCAAATCTTGAATATTCATACCTTAGGGTTGTCGAGTGATCGGAATCGCCTTGGTCTTCTTGAATCGCCTGAAGTGTTTCGTTAGAAATTCATCAGTACTGAGCAAAATCGGTAAAAAGAAAACATACCTCGATCTTTGTTTTTCACCTTGAATGTTGCTAGAATCTTAGCCTCCGCTAAGACTACCATCGTCACCTTGAACCACCGTAGGATAAACCCTAAATCAACCCCTTTCTCCGTCATCGTTCCGCTTCAGACCAACACCACCATCACCATCTTCAACGATCTGTTGAAACTTCATAGATCCAGATCGCCTTGGAGAAAAACCCTAGATCCAGATCTGGATCTGGAATCGCCCCTGAGAGAGAGAGAGAGAGAGAGAGAGAGAGAGGAGCAGGGAAGCGGGGATTAGGTTTTTGAAATGTTTTGAACTGAATTTTTTTTGTTGGCCGTGTTTTTTGTTGAGTGGTGAGGGTATAATTGGGATTGTAAATTATGATGTGCTTTAGAGGGTTGTACAACATGCTTTAGGGGTGTTTTAAGGAAATTTTTTTGGACATTAAGAAGTCCTTTGGATATGTATATTATAGATAGTATAGTATAGAAGTATAGATAGTATAGATAGTATAGATATAGATATAGATAGTATAGATATAGATAGTATAGATTTTGAAATGTTTTGAACTGAATTTTTTTTGTTGGCCGTGTTTTTTGTTGAGTGGTGAGGGTATAATTGGGATTGTAAATTATGATGTGCTTTAGAGGGTTGTACAACATACTTTAGGGGTGTTTTAAGGAAATTTTTTTGGACATTAAGAAGTCCTTTGGATATGTATATTATATATAGTATAGATATAATTGGGATTGTAAATTATGATGTGCTTTAGAGGGTTGTACAACATGCTTTAGGGGTGTTTTAAGGAAATTTTTTTGGACATTAAGAAGTCCTTTGGATATGTATATTATATATAGTATAGATGTATTAATTTGAAACATATGGATGAAAATTGCTACAGTATAGTTTTTTTTTTTTTTTTGATCTTTGACTTTTTCATTTTGTTTTTTTTTTCCTACTTTTAACCTTCAACTTTCAGTATTAACTCTTACGACCCCTTAACTTTCTAAATATTTTTTAACCGAGTTTTACGTCTTTATTTTTATTTACGTGTCGATATAAAATTAAGTTGATTTACGTTTCGACATAATTTTTTTTTGTGTTTTCTGAACTTTCAGTATTCACACTAACAACCCTTTAACTTTTTAAATACTTTTGTAGTCCGTGATTTTTTTTTTCTTTGTCTTTTTGCTTTTTTTCTTTTTTTTTTTACTTTTAATCTTTAATTTTCAGCATTGACTCTTACAAACGCTTAACTTTCTAAATACTTTTTAATTGACTTTTACGTCTTTATTTTTATTTATGTGTCGATATAAACTTAAGTTGACTTACATTTCGACACAATTTTTTTTTATATTTTCTCAACTTTTAGCATTGACACTGACAACCCTTTAACTTTCTAAGTACTTTTGTATTCGAGTTTTCTGGTCAATGTAAAACACGTGTCGACATACTTTTGCACTTACCACGACATTATTTTGTAAGTTTTCTCTTTCAACAGCTATATTGGATCAAAAATCAGGTGGGCCCGCCGTGAAACGCGGCTGTAACCCACTAGTTATTAATTAAAATACTAAAATATTGCAAGACCATATAATACCGCAATCATATAAAGAAAATGTTAACAGAAAAGGATATGAACATCTATAATACTGTTGTTAAAAAGTTGGACTTGGTATACAACAACTATCGATAAAAAAACATGTTTCGAGTTTATATTAATTAGATTTATAATAAATAAAACACAGCGAAATAATATATTTAAACAACAAAAAAAATGAACCCGAACGGGATCATGGTTACAAACATCCAAATACGATACATATATTAATCTACTGAAAAGATTAAATATACCTTAGTGGTTAAGATTAACCCTTTGAGACACCGAGGTTCAACGAAAAGATGCTAGAAGATGAACACGGATAGAGGCGGGGTCATACGACTCACAGCGGTGCAGCAACTTTGACTTGGCCGGTGGACTTCACAAAAGAAATCATAAAGTGAATGGCACCTTTTGATTTGGTGTCTTGACTTTGGAGGTGGGAAGGTTTTCCTTTATTTTGGTTGTACGTGAAGGGGAATGATCCACTAAAAAGTGAATTTTGCATGAGTAGCTTAAGAAAGATTGTGATGATGACATGTGGCACTCCTAATAAGTAGGAATGAAGGGCAATTTGGTCCTTATAAATAGGAGTGAAAATGACATGTGGCACCCCTTTTGTTTTTTTAAAATACAAGAGAAAAATGCCCGGATAGTCCCTCTGGTTTCGCATTTTTTCACCTATAGTCCCCAACTTTCTAAAACTATCTGAATAGTCCCCAACTTTTCATTTTTTGTTCCCGGATAGTCCCTGGGTCTAACTTCAGTTTGTTTTCTCTGTTAAGTGGGTGTGAAATGACCAATTTACCCTTTCCTTTAAAAGGCCAAACCACAGGGACTATCCGGGCATCTTTTACATTTTTATTTATAAAATCCCACCACCACACTTCATCTTCAACCTCCACCCACCATCACCCTCCTCCACCCTCCACCATCACCACCACAGTCACCTGAACTGCCATAATCCTACCATCAACAATATCGCCTGAAACATCACATCGGCTGAAACATCATCATGTCCGGCGAACCAAGACCTGTTGTACCGTAGCTTGGCGCCGCTATCACCGTCGGTCACCAAAACCACCATCGTCTTCATCATCATACTGCCTGAACAAGCTCAACCCGGAAACCAAATCTGAGTCATCGGAGTTGACTTGTGTCCATGAAACAAACGAAAATCGGACCTGCACTGAGCTAGAGCCCGAATCAAAACTGGAACCTGAACCGCACCGGAATCGGGTCGAACCAAACTGAAACGAGGCGGCCACCACTGCCGTCGCTGCCGTCCGTGCGACCACCGCCGTTGCCGCCGTCGTGATTCCTTCTCACTTCGCCACGTGTCTCTCTCTGCCTCGTGGCGCCGCCGCCGCCGCCACCGGACGGTGGTGGTGGTCGGCCGTCCAGCAAATTCGAGGGAAAAGGGGGTGTGGCTGCGGGTGGTGAGGTCGTCGGAGTAACAGGGGTGCAGGGGTGTTTCGTCGGAGAATCCACCTGCATCGTCTCCGATTCCACCAGAGAGGGGAGGGGTTTGTCGGAGAAACTCGAGGGGAGCAGGTGTGTTTGGCTGAGTTGTGGTGTGTCTGTGGATGTATGTGTGTATTTAGATTAGGGTTAGAGAACTAAGGCCATTTGAAGAAGATGCCCGGATAGTCATTGTGGTTTGGCCTTTTAAAGGAAAGGGTAAATTGGTCATTTCACACCCACTTAACAGAGAAAACAAACTGAAGTTAGACCCAGGGACTATCCGGGGACAAAAAATGAAAAGTTGGAGACTATTCATGTAGTTTTAGAAAGTTGGGGACTATAGGTGAAAAATGCGAAACCACAGGGACTATCCGGTCATTTTTCTCAAAATACAACAAAAAAAATCTATTACAAAAAAATCTAGCACAAAAAATATAGTACAAAAAAATATAGCACAAAAAATGTAGTATAAAAAAATATAGCACAAAAAAATCTAGTACAAAAAAATATAGCATGAAAAATTTAGCAAAAAAATGTAGTACAAAAAAATCCAGCACAAAAAATTGAGAAAAAAAAAAATTTAAGATAAAAAAATCCAGCACAAAAAATTTAGCACAAAAATCCAGCACAAAAAATGTTATACAACATAGAGATACAACACATTTTAGTAGGTTTTTTTAGTCTTCATATTTTATATAGCAATATGGTACTCAAATTAAAGATAAAAAGACGCTCGATTTTATGGTGAAATTTTTATGAAAAAATAATGTCGTATAAAAAAGTTACGAACGTTTAAAAAATGAGGGTGGAATATGCATGTGGAGAGAGAAAGTCCATAAATAGGATTTTCCCAATATACCCTTGTACTTCTCCTTTCTTCTACACTTTCATCTTAACCATTGATTTGAAAAATGAATGGTTAAGATTCCTTCTCATCCTACTTAGGCAAAATCAACTTTTTATTTGATCTTATCCCTGTACGTGAATAACCAAAGGAAAAAAAGATGGCACCTCTATTTATTTTGCAGCTTAATATGCTTTTGGATTATGGTTCGGTTCTTGTTCCAAAGTGGTTCGGTTTTGGTTAACGAAAGTCAAAACCGGTTTTTGCCCAAAACGGATCTCTAAGTGGAAAAGAATCGGTTTTGTCCAAACGGATCTCTTAAGTGGAAAAGAATCGGTTCTGGTTTTTTACTGGTTCGGTTCAGTTTTAAACTTTAATGGTTTCAAAAGAGGGATTTTCAAACCTCCGATTCTTATTGGTTTTGGATTTTCAAACCGCCGGTTCTTATCGGTTCCAAAACCGATTCCAACGTCAGGTCGGTTCCAGGTTAGAAACCGGTTAAATTTCTAAAATCAGTTTTTTTTTTCTCATTGGATCGGCCCATATCATTAGTGGATCATGCCAACGTATTCAGTCCACACTTAATAAACACAACCCAACGTATACATTACTTCATATACACAATACATTATACATGTCTCTATAGTTTATTGAACCAGCATTAAATAAATCTGGGTTTCATACTTCAGATATAAATTAAGCTGTATATATGCTTATTCGAAACAGTAAACTAATGAATTTATTTATATAGTAACAAATGGTCTTTAAAAATCTACATTAAAGACCCGGTTATCCTCATGTAGCCACTTTAACCACGCGTCCCCTTCATCGGTGCTGCAAGCGACCATCCTTCGCAGTCATGACTGTGAAATGTATCTCACAATGCCTAGAAGCTCTCGGAAGCTCGATCAACTCCGCACACAACCGCCTTTCTTCTTCTATGCATAGGTTTTCCAAAGTGATTGTTACCGTCTTCAAAACCTCTGCATGCCCCAACATGTATTCCAGAAACTCCATATCACATTTTTGCCACTTTCGTGTTGAAAACTTGATGGTTGTAAGGTTTGTTAGCAAACATGCAGGCACCAACTTCGGTCTAATCCACAAATAATTTACAACCTTTTGTTTTCAAGACAGACAAAACAAAACCCAATGTTATACAAGGATAAAAGAACTTCACAAGTAAACAACTCAAGTACCTTTTCAATACACAAATGTTCCAACGCGGGGCAACTTTCAAGAACTTTTCCGGAATCCCAAAGATCCTTCAAATCCAAGCGTTTTGTATTTGGAAACATGGGCAGAGGTGACGACGATAGTAACTTCAACAAAGAATAAAGTTACAGTTGGTGCATGAAAGGAAAACACAAACAACAATTTAAAAGATGAAACACTTACTTTTTTAACCGATAGTGATTTAACTCCATTTATTCCCTTTAGAAACTGACCCCACAGATCAAGTATCATACAGTCGGATGAAACTAAACAATCAAATGAAACAGATGCCTCAACCGATGACGGCAAATCTTCCATGACGTACCACGACCCCAACATCCCACCAACATATAGGTATTCAAGATTAGGGACGCGTAACACAACGTAATTGACAGCATACCCACATGTTATATTTGTTAGCTTCAGTCGTTTCAAAGTAGGGATATTGAATACGTAATCTCCATTATGGGCGCACCATATAACTTCCAATGATAAACTTTCAAGCATCGGGCAGCCACGGATGAGTCTAAACGCATTGTCAAAAGGATTGGTGTAAACAACAACGTCAAGCGTTTTCAGGCAAGGAAGATTAACCGGATACCGACACTCCCAAACACTGTACTTATCCGCGCTAACATCTATTCTTAATTTTGTCAGTGTCTTGCACGTGAACAAGCTAAAAGGCAACTCGAGCAAAACAAGTTGTACGTCAAGCTCACAAACATTTAACCTAACCATCTTATCAATCCAACTTGACACACTTGACTTCGAAACCACTTTATCACAAAAGTGTAACCGAACCGATCGAAGTTTAGACGTTTTGCAAAACTTTAAGACCCGATCAACAATCTTTGACAAGGTTTTCTCATCATGGTAGGGGTGAATATCATCAAAGTCGAGGTTGCTGACAAACATCCAACTATACCTCCATCTTTTTGACAAAATGCTAGTTCGAACCGCATATTTCGTCGGCATTAAAGAGAGTATATGTGAAAGAATATCTTCCGGTAACCGGCTAAGCCGGTCGTCTACATTCTCACTTATGGAACTCATTTTTAAACTTATTCTTCACTACCTAATAACATTTAACAAACACATAAACATCATATTATCAGCAGAACTCATTGTAACCCTAAATACCCAAATATTCATGATGAAATAAGCAAAAATGTGTAAGTTAGTAAATAATATTCCAATCGGAACGGAACTTAGGGTTTAATGAAGCCAAATTAGGTACCTTATTAATTGAGAACACATATATATCATCTATTACCTGCAAAGATGATGAGAATATTAGGAATTGAAAGTGAAATTTGTAAGAAATGGAATCGCTTACATTAAATTGGATGATGAATTGTGGTGATTGATGAAGGTATGAAGAATTAAGATGATGGTAGGTAGGTGTAACTGAGCAAGGGTTTTCTACACGGTGAGTCTACTCTCAAAACGGAAAGGATTAGATGCTTTTGTACAATTCTAATTTTGATGTTTACCTACCTACTAAAGGGGTGCTAGGGATTATCCACAACTTTAATTTAAATCTAATTGTGATTGTATATATTAAACTAGTGCTCTAGTGGTGAACCAGGTGAGTTTTCTCTTCCATGTCTCAAGTTCGAGTCTGGTTGAATAAGGTTTCTCATTGAGGGGTTTAAATTGGGGATCTATTATGCGAGGGGGCTCTCTAGCGCGGACCCGATTAAGACAACGTATGCTAGACCTCCTGACATTTGCGAGTAATTCACACCTTACAAAAAAAATATATCAACATACCACTTTAAAAGAACCGGATTCTTATGATTGTAAATAGCCCCGTTACGCTTCTAATAAATTTTGGGGGTTTTCTTAATTGTGGGTTTTCTTCTCGGGAGAATTGCATATTTACCAAACCGAAAAACAAAATTGCATATATCCCCTTCTTTAGTGAAAAAAATTGCAAATTTACCCGTTATAACTTGTTTTCTTGAAATGTATTGTAGAATGACTATCTTACCCTTATTTCTCTTAAAACCTTTAAATTTTTCTATATTTTTATATTTATCTATTTTCAACTAGTTTTTTTTAACTAAATTGTGTTTTGCTTTTACGAAAGTGTTGTTGTTCTAGGCTTTGAGTTGTGACTAGGGCTGGCATATCGTGTATACCCGTACACGATAAGACACGATACACGAAACCACATACACGAACACGACACGATAACTTATCGTGTCCTTTTTTTCAAACACGAACACGACATGATATAAACAAAAATTACCTGTTAATACCTGTTAATACGTCTGTTCGAGTGTTATACACGAAAATTACCTGTTAACATGAACAAAAACACGAACACGACATGCTTTCAGAGAGTTA
The DNA here is from genome assembly GCA_030545235.1 of Helianthus tuberosus. Taxonomy (NCBI): domain Eukaryota; kingdom Viridiplantae; phylum Streptophyta; class Magnoliopsida; order Asterales; family Asteraceae; genus Helianthus; species Helianthus tuberosus. The sequence goes on along the minus strand of CM060448.1, from coordinate 170,554,064 downwards.
CAGAGGGAGTTTAGGGTTTTTTTTTTTTTTTTTTTTTTTTTTTTTTTTTTTTGAATTGAATGAGGAATGAAAATAGAAAGGAATTAAGAAACCCACATGCACATGGCTGATGAGTTTTACTTAATTTAATTTCTTATCGTGTACTAACGGGTATTAACAGGTAAACAAGTATTTAACCTGTTTATACACGAAAATTAACAGGTAATATCGTGTCTACCTGTTTGGTACACGATACCTGTTAAGGCAATACATGATACCTGTTAACTTCGTGTAGGTTCGTGTCGTGTATTCGTGTATTCGTGTAAAATTGCCAGCCCTAGTTGTGACATAGGCCCTGTTTGTTTACATCTTAATAGCCTCTTATTCTTCCATGTCTGACTGAGTCAGAGTTCCGACTGTTTGTTTCATGCCTCTTAAAACTTATCATCCCTCTTATTTTGCTCTGTCCGAGTCAGACATGGAGAGGAGTCTGACCAACTCTGAATGACAATTGTGACTTGAATACCCTCAATCCTAAAAAACATAAACATCTCCTTCTTCATCATATTCCAGCCGGCGACCTTCTTGTTCCGGTCATTTGTGCGCCGGAGATGAGCGGTGAACAGCAGACAAAGAACACCGCCACCACACCGACAGTTTAGAGAGAGAAGCAGACAAAGAACAACAGTGTGCGCCGGAGATGAGCGGTGAAACAGGTCCAAATCGGGTGAAACAAATCCAAATCGGGTTGTTCTCCCCCTCCGAACCACCGCCGCCGCCACCAGCACCGTCCATTTCCGGTGAAACAGATCCAAATCGGGAACTGGGTATTGCAATTGAGACCAAACCCACCTCGAAAACCAGGTCAAAAACTGATCTTACATGAAGAAAAAACTATGGTTTCTAGAGAGAGGATCATGAAGAAAAAACTGATCTTGTATGATGAGAATGAAGAGAGAGAATCATTAGATCTTTTTTGATAATATTGGGGTCCAATAGCATCACAATGTTTTAGAATTGGCGGTACATGTTGTCAGTATGCATGTGATAGATTGTTAATAGTTTTGTTTATAGGGGTAAAAATGTCATTTTACAAAGTCATTCAGATGTGTAACCAAACAGTATTTTAGTGGTTCAGCACTTACTGGTTCAGAGCCTCTTACTCATTCAGACCTCTTATTCATTCAGCACTTATTGGTTCAGATGTTGCCAAACAGCCCCATAGTTGGATATGGGAAAGAAGACAGGTGGGGTCTTTAGGTTTTCTCATAGTTTATAAGAATTAAAAATATTTAATGTCTACTCTCAAAACGGAAAGGAATATATGCTTTTGTATAATTCTAATTTTGATCGTTATCTACCTAAAGGGGTAGTAGGGATTATCCACAACTTTAGTTTAAGTCTAATTCAATTGTGATTGTATATATCAAACTAGTGCTCTAGCGGTGACCCGGGTGAGTTTTCCCTTCCATGTCTCAAGTTCGAGTCTGATTGATAAAGGTTTCTCATTGAGGGGTTTAAACTGGGGATCTATTGTGCGAGGGGGCTCTCTAGAGCGGACTCAGTTAAGACAACGTATCCTAGACCTCCCGACATTTGCGAGTAATTCACACCTTACAAAAAAAATATATCAACATGCCACTTTAAAAGAACCGGAGTCTTATGATTGTAAATAGCACCGTTACGCTTGTAATAAATTTTGGGGGTTTTCTTAATGGTGGGTTTTCTTCTTAGGAGAATTGCATATTTACCAAACTGAAAAACAAAATTGCATATATCCCCTTCTTTAGTGAAAAAAATTGCAAATTTACCCGTTATAACTTGTTTTCTTGAAATGTATTGTAGAATGACTATCTTACCCTTATTTCTCTTAAAACCTTTAAAATTTTTCTATATTTTTATATTTATCTATTTTTAACTAGTTTTTTTTTTTTTAACTAAATTGTGTTTTGCTTTTTACGAAAATGTTGTTGTTCTAGGCTTTGAGTTGTGACACTAGTTGTTTATGGGAAAGAAGAGAGCTGGGGTCTTTAGGTTTTCTCATAGTTTAAAAGAATTAAAAATATTTAATGTCTCAAAACGGAAAAGAATATATGCTTTTGTAGAATTCTAATTTTGATCGTTACCTACCTAAAGGGGTAGTAGGGATTATCCATAACTTTAGTTTAAGTCTAATTCAATTGTGATTGTAAATATCAAACTAGTGCTCTAGCGGTGACCAGGGTGAGTTTTCCCTTCCATGTCTCAAGTTCGAGTCTGGTTGATAGAGGTTTCTCATTGAGTGGGTTTAAATTGGGGATCGATTGTGCGAGGGGGCTCTCTAGCACGGACCCGGTTAAGACAACGTATGCTAAACCTCCCGACATTTACGATTAATTCACACCTTACAAAAAAAATATATCAACATACCACTTTAAAAGAACCGGAGTATTATTATTGTAAATAGCCCCGTTACGCTTATAATAAATTTTGGGGCTTTTCTTAATTGTGGGTTTTCTTCTCAAGAGAATTGCATATTTACCAAACCGAAAAACTAAATTGCATATATCCCTTTCTTTAGTGAAAAAAATTGCAAATTTACCCGTTATAACTTGTTTTCTTGAAATGTATTGTAGAATGACTATCTTACCCTTATTTCTCTTAAAACCTTTAAAATTTTTCTATATTTTTATATTTATCTATTTTTAACTAGTTTTTTTTAACTAAATGGTGTTTTGCTTTTTACGAAAGTGTTGTTGTTCTAGGCTTTGAGTTCTGACACTAGTTGGATATAGGAAAGAAGACAGTTGGGGTCTTTAGGTTTTCTCATAGTTTACAAGAATTAAAAATATTTAATGTCTACTCTCAAAACGGAAAGGATTATATGCTTTTGTATAATGCTAATTTTGATCGTTACCTACCTAAAGGGGTAGTAGGGATTATCCATAACTTTAGTTTAAGTCTAATTCAATTGTGATTGTATATATCAAACTAGTGCTCTAGCGGTGACCCGGATGAGTTTTTCTTTCCATGTCTAAAGTTCGAGTCTGGTTGATAGAGGTTTCTCATTGAGGGGTTTAAATTGGGGATCTATTGTGCGAGGGGACTCTCTAGCGCGGACCCGGTTAAGACAACGTATGCTAGACCTCCCGACATTTGCGAGTAATTCACACCTTACAAAAAAAAATATCAACATACCACTTTAAAAGAACCGGAGTCTTATGATTGTAAATAGCCCCGTTACGCTTCTAATAAATTTTGGGGGTTTTCTTAATTGTGGGTTTTCTTCTCGGGAGAATTGCATATTTACCAAACCGAAAAACAAAATTGCTTATATCCCCTTCTTTAGTGAAAAAATTGTAAATTTACCCGTTATAACTTGTTTTCTTGAAATGTATTGTAGAATGACTATCTTACCCTTATTTCTCTTAAAACCTCTAAGTTTTTCTATATTTTTATATTTATCTATTTTTAACTAGTTTTTTTTCAACTAAATTGTGTTTTGCTTTTTACGAAAGTGTTGTTGTTCTAGGCTTTGAGTTGTGACACTAGTTGGATATGGGAAAGAAGAGAGCTGGGGTCTTTAGGTTTTCTCATAGTTTACAAGAATAAAAAATATTTAATGTCTACTCTCAAAACGGAAAGGAATATATGCTTTTGTATAATTCTAATTTTGATCGTTACCTACCTAAAGGGGTAGTAGGGATTATCCACAAATTTAGTTTAAGTCCAATTCAATTGTGATTGTATATATCAAACTAGTGCTCTAGCGGTGACCCGGGTGAGTTTCCCCTTCCATGTCTCAAGTTCGAGTCTGGTTGATAGAGGTTTCTCATTGAGGGATTTAAATTGGGGATCTATTGTGTGAGGGGGCTCTCTAGCGCGGACCCGGTTAAGACAACGTATGCTAGACCTCCCGACATTTGCGAGTAATTCACACCTTACAAAAAAATATATCAACATACCACTTTAAAAGATCCGGGGTCTTATGATTGTAAATAGTCCCGTTAAGCTTGTTATAAATTTTGGGGGTTTTCTTAATTGTGGGTTTTCTTCTCAGGAGAATTGCATATTTACCAAACCGAAAAACAAAATTGCATATATCCCCTTCTTTAGTGAAAAAATTGCAAATTTACCCGTTGTAACTTGTTTTCTTGAAATGTGTTGTAGAATGACTATCTCACCCTTATTTCTCTTAAAATCTTTAAAATTTTTCTATATTTTTATAATTATCTATTTTTAACTAGTTTTTTTTTTTAACTAAATTGTATTTTGCTTTTAACTAAATTGTATTTTGCTTTTTACGAAAGTGTTGTTGTTCTAGGCTTTGAGTTGTGACACTAACTAGTTTTTTTTAACTAAACTGTATTTTGCTTTTTACGAAAGTGTTGTTGTTCTAGGCTTTGAGTTGTGACACTAGTTGGATATGGGAAAGAAGGCAGCTGGGGTCTTTTGGTTTTCTCATAGTTTACAAGAATTAAAAATATTTAATGTCTACTCTCAAAACAGAAAGGAATATATGCTTTTGTATAATTCTAATTTTGATCGTTACCTACCTAAAGAGGTAGTAGCTATTATCCATAACTTTAATTTAAGTCTAGTTGTGATTGTATATATCGAACCCTCACTAGTGCTCTGCCGTGGTTATGGGTAGGGGTGTTTAAAACTATCAGTATCCGAAAATCCGATGTGAAATATTCGATATCCGAATCCAAAATATCCGAAAAATCGAATATTCGAAATTTCGGATATCCGAATTTTTCGGATTCGGATTCGGATAGTGATTTTCAAAATCTTCGGATATTTCGGATACTCGAAATATCCGAAAATTTAATTTTCATTTTTTTCGGATATCCGAAAATATCCGAAGTATCCGAAAATATTCGAAGTATCCGAAATATCCGAAAATATCCGAAAAATATTCGAAAATATCCGAAAACTTATATTCGGATATCCGAAACCGTCCAAAATTTCCGTTTCCGAATATGAAAAGAATAATAAAAAAATAAAAATTAAATAAAAAGTTGGATTTTCGGATACCCGATTCACTATCCGAATCCGTATCCGAAATTTCGGATATCCGAAATTTGAATACCCGAAATTTCGGATACGGATTCGGATAGTGAAATCTAGTATCCGAAAATTTCGGATATCCGGTTTTGAACACCCTAGTTACGGGTATTTAAGTTCCATCTATGGTGGGTCCGGGTGGGTTTTTCCTTTCAGGTCTCAAGTTCGAGTCTGGATGATAGGGGTTTCTCATTGAGGGGTTTAAATTGGGGATGTATTTTGCGAGGCGGCTCTCTAGCGCGTAGGGGTGTAAATAAGCCAAGAGGCTCGAGAGCTAATTGTTATCTGCTCGGTTAAAAGATCGAACGAGCCGAGCTTTAACGAGCCCGAGCTCGTGCCTGACATAGAGCTCGTTTAGTTATCGAGTCTGAGCTCGAGACTGAAATACAAAGCTCGTTTAGGCTCGCGAGCCCATACAACATTTTATTTTTAATATATAATTTAATAATAATGTTGATAACATTGGCAAGCCGAGCTTGAGCCGAACTTTGGCTCGTTCAAGCGATATTGAAGCGAGATCGAGCCGAGTTTTTAGCTCATTTGAGTTTGTTCTCAAAATAGCTCGAGCCGAGCTCGAGCTTTGAGTTTTTCTCGCGAGCCGAGCTTGAGCTCAAATAAGTAGGCTCGAACCGAGCCGAGCCGAGCTCGGGCTCGGCCCAGCTCGTTTGCACCCCTACTAGCGCGGACCCGGTTAAGACAACGTATGCTAGACCTCCCGACATTCACGAATAATTCACACCTTTCAAATATAGCGAGTCTGTACACATGTGTATAAACTAACAGCTGTGTATATTGTATAAACTGATACTAGCGAGACTGTACACATATGTATACACTAACAACTATGTATCTTGTATATACGAAAACTAGTGAGATTTTAGGGATTTTGATTATATTGTTTAATAAATGCAATTTACAAAAGACACAAATACCCTTCTGTCATTTATTTTAAAGGGGAGTTACAATATTATAACTACAATCTTGTCATTGTTTAAAAATCTCTAGATGATGTAATCTAATGGCCCAGATTAGTTCACACAATTCACTCTCAACCTAGTGTTCACTCCAGAACCCTACCCTATATATATATCAACATAACACTTTAAAAGAACTCGAGTCTTATGATTGTAAATAGCCCTGTTACGCTTGTAATAAATTTTGAGGGTTTTCTTAATTGTGGGTTTTCTTCTAAGGAAAACTGCATTTTTACCCAACCTGAAAACAAAATTGCATATATCCTCTTCTTTAGAGAAAAAATTGCAAATTTACCCATTATAACTTGTTTTCTTAAAATATATTGTAGAATGACTATCTCACCCTTATTTCTCTTAAAACCTTTAAAATTTTTCTATATTTTCATATTTATATATTTTTAACTAGTTTTTTTTTTTAACTAAATTGTGTTTTGCTTTTTACGAAAGTGTTGTTGTTCTAGGCTTTGGGTTTTGACACTTGTTGGATATGGGAAAGAAGACAGCTGGGGTCTTTAGGTTTTCTCATCTATAATACTATATAATATATTTCCCTACGATAGAGATGTAATTTCCAACTAAATTTTAAGACGCTCATCCCAGGTCATGTTCTTGTTTCCCTAATTTTTCATCCACACTCCCAAATATGCCTCTAATTCAATGCGATTTCAATGATTCCTTCTGTTTCTTCTTCATGGAGTTGTGTAATCGATTCCTCGGCTCAATTGAATGTGGTACCACAATGAATTTCGCGTTTAAATCATGAAGAAAACTAGTCTTCATCCTTTCAAATCCCCATCATCCCTTTAATTGTTAAATTGACATTCTCTGTTTGTACCGCCAACGAATTCCATCGGTTCTGATTCCATCACCTCGCCTCGGTTCCCGATCCCGCTTTCCCCATCCGCCGTACGCCATCTGTGTGTCTACTTCAACTTAAACATCCCACTCCTCTGAGATAGACGTTACCAAGCTTGACTTGGGAACCAAAATCAAATGGGTGTTCAAAGGCTTCAATTTCATCTCACATATCTTTGGTACCTCTCTTGCTGTATCTATTTTTAAAGTAAAAAATTAGGGTTCTTTCTCTTCAAAATTTACAATTTTGATGTGTGTGGATTTTATCTTTATAGGTCAATCTCTCTCTGCGATTTACACGTTTGTGTGTGAAATGGTGAGTCACACAGGAAAGCTTGCGCACCAAGGCGATGCGCCACAAAAGGCTTACGTGTGGTTTTTGGCATGTAATATCAGGACCGTTTAGTTAGCGGTGGGTGTTATAATCGTAAGAGAGAGAGAGAGAGAGAGAGCCTACGAAAGAGAAGAGAAAAAAGCGGTCGGAGAGGTTACATCCACCAGTCACTATGGAGCGGTAGTGGCTTGAGGGTGGACGTGTAGGGTTTTGTCATTTCGCGGACGCTTTGAACAGAGATGGTGGTTGTATGCCTTTAGGGTGTATAAACTGTTTGTTATTCTATAATACAAGCGCTGGTCTGAAAATCTCGATTTCGAAATTGAGGTATGTTCTTATGGATTTCTATTTTTTATGGTTATGTTTCTCAAAAACAACGTTTAGATCATCTATTACGTTGTTGTATTTGGTTAATTTCCAGGGTATTGATCATGAGTAGTAACAAATGAACAGGGGTGTATAAAACAAGCATAAATCTTGAGTAAGTAAATGCCACAGACTCATACATAGTGTCCAGGCAATGCAGACCCAGCTGCACTTATAAAGAAGCTTAACAAGTTTGGTAAACATCCCAACCTATGGGGCCCACAAAAAGGCATGGATGTTCTTACATAGATTGCTTTATTTTCGTCAAAGAAGTGTCTGATTAAACGTTATATTAGAAATTATATGTACATACGTATATGATTTTGTGAATTGTCGGTCTAATTGAGCAAAAGACAGTTGAGCGGGTGGGTAAAGGTCGTACAGTTGCACTTGATCAGGTGATTATTTTTGAATTTGGGTTGTCGAAGTTAATGGGGAGTTAGATTATCTGCGAGTTTTGACGTATGCGTATGCGAGTTTGATCAATTACTGATTTTTGGTGTATTTGTTTCTTTTGTAGAAGAGAGAGCTGTTTCAAGATTTGTCTCCATTGGTACTATTGCAGCCCCCTTACAGGTTTGTTTTTATTCTATTGAAACAACACTTCACTTCTCCTTTATGTGCGGTGTAGACATCAATGATTAGCACTATGCCTTTCCCATGATACTTCTTAGATTGTGTCATTTTTTCTGTAATGCACAACAAGTAAACGTGCCCTGCGTTGGTTCATATAAATTTTCAAGTCAAGTTAGAGCTAATGATCACTTGCTCGTTGACCGGCTCAAATAAATTTTATATCCTTTTCTTCTTTGTATGTTGATACTTTGATATGTGCTATTTGAGAGCCCCAAGCTTGGTTACAAGCTCATATCCAGCTTGGGTTCGAGATAACTATGCTTGGCTCAAATTATTACTTTGAAAATGAAGTAATGAACACCCAAACTTGAAAATCAGATTATTTTATGACATTCTTATATATTATCAAATTATGTATTTGTCATGACTGTAAAAATAACTTTTAATACAAATTTGAAATCATAAGCAACTATATATGTTCTGTAAAGATAAGCATTTCTAAACAGTCCATGTTCAAGTGTGACCAACTTGACCTGTTTAATAAATAGACCGTGCCCACCTGATTGGGGTGTACTAAAACTAAACGGGCTGGCTCGTCAAACCGTGTAAATTTGAGGTTTCTTAAGTGAAACACCCCAATAACATGAAATACACTACTTTTTACGTTAACAATATTAGAAATGCACATGTGCATCTATATGTATCAACATGAAATAAGGTGTTTTAGTACACTTTCTCTTTCATCTATCATTCCATCCATAATACACAAACATGCACATGTGCATATGTATCATTTCTTTGACAAATTTCGTAACTCATTACAAATATTAGACAATTGCACTTTCATTTACACTACTATATGTAATACACTACTTTCTACATTACCAATATTAGAAATGCACATGTGCATCTATATGTATCAACATGAAATAAGGTGTTTTGGTACACTACTTTGAATACACTTTCCCTTTCATATATCATACCATCCAAAATACACTACCATTACCTCCTACCATCCATAATACAATATCATTACCTCCTACCATCCATAATACAATACAATACCATTACCAATATTTTGACTTTATTACATGTATATCAACACTATTTATACCATCCAATCATCATATTACATCATAAAGTAACAACTATAGCCAAACCATCAACCACTAGATATAACTAACCAAAAAACATGTATATGGGCCTTCTTCTCCATTCAAAATCACAAACTTTTTGTAACAAAACATGTTATATCATGGTTATACCTAATGATGCACATGTGCATTTTGAATATTGGTAATGTAAAAAGTAGTGTATTACAGATGGTATTGTAAATTAAAGTGCAATTGTCTATTATTGATAACGTATTACGGAATTTATTGAAGTAATGATACATATGCACATGTGCATGGATAACTGTTACTCGAAAAAACAAGGGGTTTTTTTTTTGTTTGGTAACTAAATATAGCGATTTTTGTTAAAAAAATATTAATTTTTTTTTAGTGCTTTTTTTTATTTTTTTTAGATTTTATTTTGCGTTCACATTGGTTCTCGCGGTTTTCGCAATAAGGGTGGTTCTCGCATGAACCTTACCCTATATATATATAGGATTATGTTCATTTATGAACAAATTCTTAAGAGCGAACTGAGTGAACTAATCTTGACCCTTAATTATTTGCGAATAATTCACACCTTTCAAATATAGCGAAACTGTACACATGTGTATAAACTAACAGTTGTGTATATTGTATAAGCTGATACTAGCGAGACTGTACACATATGTATACACTAACAACTATGTATCTTGTATATACGAAAACTAGCGAGATTTTAGGGATTTTGATTATATTGTTTAATAAATGCAATTTACAAAAGACACAAATACCCTTCTGTCATTTATTTTATAGGGGAGTTACAATATTATAATTACAATCTTGCCATTGTTTAAAAATCTCTAGATGATGTAATCCAATGGCCCAGATTAGTTCACACAGTTCACTCTCAACCTAGTGTTCACTCCGGAACCCTACCCTATATATATATATATATAGAGGAAGGTTAACGTACATTACGGCTTAACGTACATCACGTACGACAGGTAATTACACACGTTCATTTTAAAATCACGCACGTTATAACTCAAAAATCCAAAATCACGCATGTTGAAACACAATAATCACGCATATTGAAAACATTAATCACGCATGTTATATAACAAATCATGCACGTTGTCCTACGTGAAGTACGTTAATCCGTAATGTACGATATACTTTATATATATATATATATATATGGTCAGGATTTAGAGAAAACGGTAGAAAGTGTGAGAACGGTGAGAACGCTTATGGATCGTCCGATCAAAACAATCTATGAACTAGATTGGCGCGGTGACATTTTTGTAAATAACATCAATTTTATTACGTGGACGCGCTTCATTAAGGGTAAAAAGGTAAAACTCCATTGAAAAATAAAACGCCATTGAAAAATAAAACGCCAAGTAAATACAAGACACCAATTTTATCATTGCGTACTTTTTTCTGTGTTTTTATTTAAGCTCTCTTCCTACAAAAACGCCACAAAATATGAAACGCCATAATATATAACGCCAAACCTTACATCCGGATAAATGTTAATTATATTTTTTGTTATAAAAATAATATCCTGTCTAAACTACACACCAAAAAAATTCTATAAATAGAAACGTCTCACCACCTTTCCGTTTATCACACCCAAAAAAAAAAAAACACACAAAAAACACAGTTGTTCCTAAAAAAATACAACTCAATGTAAAACGCCAAAAAATACAACGATGGCAAACATCTTTTCTTTGATACTCAGTAATGTTCTGCATGAAGTTTCGCTGAATGATTTGTTACGTGAGTGTAGTAAGATTTTGCTGCATGAGATGGACAAAATTCAAAAAAGAGGGACTGAAGACACCCATATGTCATTCTGTCATCTTTGTTCTTGAAGAAAGTTTGGATGATAATAAGAAACCTATACCAGTGTAAATACTACTTTGGCCTCGATGATTATAATGAAGACGACGGGTAGATAGCATCCACCCACAAAGGGTTGATCTATATCTCCAACATCCACAAAGACACTTCAACACATTAACAAAGAAAATAAACAACGCCAAACCCAAAACGCCATTTATTTGTCACAGTTCTTGTAGTTTCAAAAGAAAAAAGAGACTGATGACACTGAAGATTTAGATCATAAATTGCTTCTATTTTGTTTTTTTTTAATTTTCTTCATCTCTTGTTTGTTTTGTAATTTCAGTTAATAAACAACAAAAGCACATTAATACTATAATGAAATATATAATAAAATGCCAAAATGAGCAATTGCTTGTAAAATGCCATGATGCCATAAAAACGCCCCAAAAAAAACTACCAAACTATAATAAAATTACTTTGAACAACTACTATTATAAAAAAAAGCGTGAAACAATGTGCAAAGAATATAAAACAAAAAAAGTCCAATCGTTATCTAACCGCCATTGGAAAACAAAACGACATAAAGCCATCAAGATTAGACGTGTTACACCATAAAAACAGTTGAGTTTGAAAACAAAACACGGTAACTGCAAAAAACAGTAAAATGAAATAACGGAAAACATAATTACTAACATTTATTATATTGAAAGCAAAATACTTGGGGAATTAAATTTATTTATCTTTTTCAAAACGCCATAATTACCTGTCATGCGTGGGAAAAAAATCAATATAAAAGAAGACCATTAGAACACAAGCTCAAACACACCAAAAACATTGACTAAAACGCCACATATTGTCCAAAACGCCAAAAACTTTAAAAATGGCTAAGGTTATTACATGGAGGTTTGAAAGGAAAGAGAAACGATTCATCATAAAGTTCTCTGATAGAAGAAGGGTAAAGGTATGGACAATCAAAGCCATTCTTGGAATGAATGAAGGGGTTCAGAAGGATATCCTGGCCCTTGGGGTTCCAATGCCCAACGATTGTGAAAGAACCAGAACTGTAATAAAAAGACTGAAGAGAAAATTTCCGGCAGAAGATGATGATGATATTGACGATAATCCTATACCAAAACTTAGCAGTTGGGTGATGCATGAGCAAGAAGGAACGCTTGAAGTGACTTATAAAAACGGGGTGCAATATTCATTGCCAATGGAAGAAATGTTGAAGACAGGGTTGCTATCTATCATTGAATAACTCTATGATTTAGCACATTCAAACGATCCAAAATCCAAGTATGCAGTGATATTCAAGAATAGGCTGCAGCAAAGAAGAGACGAGCTAATGGCGTTATACGCAAATATGAAATTTGATGATGATGAATATGAAGAAAGTGATGAACAAAGCGATGGGTACATCTCTGATGTAATCCCACCTACGGAAGACTATTAGTTTATTTTGATTTCGTATTATTGTAATTTTATAAAATATTAATCTATGGTAATCAATTATAAACAAAAAGATACAGAACGCCAAAAATGACATGGAAAAAGCCATAACGCCAAAAAAATTAACTATGTGACACAAAAAGAATTAATTCAACGAGAAGAAATCAGAGAAAAACAGTAAAACGCCAAGTAATTAATAACTATAGATAACGCCAAAATTATCTTGCATGCAAAAATAAATCAGCATGTCAAACGCGAAAATCAGGAAATGAGAAGAATACTAAAAAGACAAAAAAACCACTCGGACCCTGATCATGCCCCGCGCCACATGTTGGGCTAGGATGCGTTCTCACCGTTCTCACACTTTTTGCCGTTTTCTCCTGAACCCATTTCTCTCTCTCTCTCTCTGTATATATATATATATATATAGGAGACCGCTAAAATGAAAACCACCTCCAGTTGTAAGAACCGAAAGAACTACTTTACAACCATTAGATTTTCAAGATAGATGGACGAAATTAAAAGTAGTAAAAAATAATATTAAGTATTTTTTGTCTTATTATGTTATTAATATTTTAATACAAAAGGACAATTTAGTAAAAATAACTTTTTTTTGTCTTTTTGTCTTTATTATTTTTTATTACATTTTTTGTATTATTATATTAGTTTTTATTTTTTAAACATAATTATTTTATTAAAAGCCTTTAAATTCAGATTTTTTAACATATTTTTTAAACTTTTTACGTTTTACGTTTTTACGTTTTACGTTAAATTTTTTACGTTTTATGTTTTACGTTGAACTTTTTACTTTTTACGTTAAACTTTTTACTTTTTACGTTTTACGTTTACGTTAAACAACTTACGTTTTACGATAAACTTTTTACATTTTACGTTAAACTTTTTACGTTTTACGTTAAACTTTTTACGTTTTATGTTAAACTATTTACGTTTTACGTTTTATGTTTTTACGTTAAACTTTTTACGTCTTACGTTAAAAAGTTTAGGTTTTACGTTAAAAACTTTACGTTTTACGTTAAAAAGTTTACGTTTTACGTTAAAAAGTTTACGGTTTTAACTTTAAAAAAATTTTTTTTTTTACGCAAAACGAACGCACCCAGAAATCGCAACTCGGTAGGTGTCTCAGATAGATTGTTATCTTCATCGACTGGGGAAAAAAAACCAACAAACAAAAATCAAAACAATGAGTGGATTCCTGAAAAGAACGGGGTTGGGCTCAGATTTTCTGATAATCAGAGGCTGCAAAGTGGGGTTGCACGTTCAAAAACCTACCCTCCACCATCCTTGCCGCGCCATCGTCATCAAAATATGTGTTTTTTTACATCATTACTGCCCCAAATCCAAAAAACCACACTTCAATCGACCACTGGCACCACGGGGCACCCCCGGCACCGCGCGGGCACCACGGGGCACCATCGACACCGTGCGGGCACCACCGGGCACCATCGGCACCACTTTGCAAATTAATCGACCACCCCCTTCACCCACCCCCTCACCATCGTTCACCGCCGCCGCCGCTCACACAACAACCACCTCCAACACCACCACCGCCAAACACCGTCGCTGCAAGATCCAAAACAACACTCTCTCAACCTCAACAACATAAATATGTATCAGTCATACAGGAGTCGTTAATTTAGCTAATCAAGTTGCAAACTATCTATTTGAAATCAAAATTGACATTCAAAATCCTTTTCGTTCGAAAATAAAAAATCAACATTCAGATTGACCTTCTTTAAATCAAGTTTTCAACACAAAAAATCAATAATTTCTCTAAATCAAGTTTTCAACCACAAAAATCAAGTTTTCAACCACAAATTCAACAGTTTCTCTAAATCAAGTTTTCAACCACAAAAATCAACAATTTCTCTAAATCAAGTTTTCAACCACAAAAATTAACAATTTCTCTAAATCAAGTTTTCAACCACAAAAATCAACAATTTCTTAATCACAACAACATCAAATATCTATCAAACAAATCATACACAAATCATTAACTCAACTAAATCAAGTTTCCAACAGATAGCATACCTTTAAGTTCTGACGATGTATCGGTGGCGGTGTATCGGTGACGGTGGAGGCGGAGGCGTCGAGATCGGAATAAACGACGGTGTATTGGTGGCGGTGGAGGCGTCGAGATCGGAAGACGTGGCAGTGAAGCAATAGAGGAGGATAAAGAGAAGAAGCATAGCAAGCAGCTGGATCCAAATCAGCCAGCGATTGATACTCCGTCACCATCAAACCCACCACCACAACCCGCCCTTCACCACCGTCGTATCCAGCGTCTGAAACTCCGGCGACTGAAACAGGTGCTGGGGTTGTGTGGTGTATGAGATGGGTGTAGGTGGAAGACATTTTAGAGTTGGGGTGGAGGTGGAGGTGGGAGACAATGGTGTTTGGGGGTCGCCGGTGTGGGTGTGGTGCCGGTGGTGTTCATAAGCTGAAGATGATGACGGTTGTGTTCATAGGCTGAAGATGATGAAGATTATGATCTCTTCCATCTTCATCAGAGATGAAGGAGAGAAAATGCTCTGATAGTTTCAAAAAATTGAAATGAAGAATGAAGAGAGAGAGAGAGTGATATGGAAATGACTCTAATAAAAGAGACAGAAGAAGACAGACTGACATTGAAGTGTAGAGTAAATTACCTAAATACCCTTTTGGTTGGCATAATATGATTGGTGGAGAGTGGTTCTCACGGTTCTTACAACTGGGGTTGGTTTCTATTTTAGCGGCTCCCTATATATATATATATATAGAGAGAGAGAGAGAGAGAGAGGGGCCGGTTATCATACAAATCCACTAATCGTACATTATATACGCTATAACCACAACCGTCAGATCATCTCATTTAAACCGCGTGTTTAACTATTAAATTAATCAAATTAAAATACATAAATGAAACCGCCAAGGGTTAAAATCGTCCATTGCAAAATCAAAACCCCTGATAATCAGCAAACAATAACTCACAATCATACCGTAAACCCAAAATCAACATTGCATTCTCCTTCCCCCAAGTTCCCTACTACTCACCGTTGCGATTCAACTAAGATTCATGAGTTTTGAGAAACGAAGCAAAGCCAACAACGACAGACCACAGGCGAAGAAGATGAATCCAGGTATCGATTGACATTTTCGATTTTATAATGATATTTACAGGGACTTCGAATGACATATGCGATTTTGTTTGTTTAGTAAGGTTTTGGTCTGAAACCTATAGTTTTATAAGATTACATATTGTTCATAACTACGATTTTGTTAGGGTTTATGACTGGTATGGCTATTTATTAGGTTTTGTATGATTATGCAGTTTTGTTAATGATAAGCTGAAATATGTGCGATATTATATAGGGCTTTGTGAGGGTTTTGTATGACAAATGCGATTTTATATGTTAACTTTTGTTTGTTGAAGGTTTTTGTCTTAGGTTAGCTTGAGCATGCGAATTGATAAAAACCTCATGCGATTTTATATGATTAGTTAGTTTTAGGGGATTATGATTAAATTATACATGCGATTTTATAAATTTTAGTTGTCTAAAGCATGCGATTTATAAGATTGACTAGTTTTGGTAATGCTTAACTAAGACATGCGAATTGATAACTCATTCATGCGATTTTTATCAACTTAATGAGTTAGGGTACATGATTACTGATAAATGCGATTTTATAAAGGTTTTTGATTGATAGCATGCGATTTTGTAGAAATAGATTCTGATGATGACTTTGAAGACCCAATATCAACATTCAAAAAAGTTAACAAAAATAGAAAAAGAAGGATTGTTGAAGAAAGTTCTGAGGAGGATGACTTTGTTAAGCCACTCCCGAAAAAGAAGAAAGATGACAGGAAATCTAAGATACAAACAAAAAAACCTTCAAAAAAGGTGGAACCACCTAGAACAGAAACTAGATATGTTTTCAAATACAGCAACGAAGCAATACTGTTAAGATGTCAACCTAACTCGTATATGGATACTGTGAATTTTTTTTCAAAAAAACAGATTGATGAGGTGAAAAATATGGGATTTGGAGGTATTCTAGATATGAATATCAACCATATTTCAACACGTTTGGCATATTGGCTAGCAAGAAACTTTGACGAGATGTTCGATACACTAAACGTAGGTAGACACCAAATAAAAATTACATCGGACACAGTTTATGAGGTATTTGGAATACCAAAGGGGCCAAAGCAAGTTGAAATAATAGTCGATAAGAGGAAAGTTAAAAAGGTGGAGAAAATTGAAAAGAGTAAAGAACCGGGAAATGCTGTCAGGGATACATTCATCAGCCAATGGGGGGGAAAACACGAGAATTACCCATGGCTTAATTGCAACTGCAATAGATGATGAAAGAGATGGGGGGAGCCTGTTTAGATTAAATTTCCTGGTGTACTGGATGACGTTCTTTGCGGAGATTACAAAGGCAACAACTGCAAATGATAGATGTTTGCTTGGTGTAGAGGCTGTTGAGGACATACAGAATCTAGATTGGTGCTCATATCTACTTGACACTTTGCGTCGTACACGAGTGGTGTCACACCACAACCGATGACGGAAACATCGGGGCATGGCACTGAGCGAAACATATTATTCGAGAGAAATTCCATAACAAGTACTTTACCAAATAGTTAAACATTACATCCCATACTGTAACCTATTACGCAAGCAAGTTATTACAGACATAAGTATCTCCAAAACAAATAAAACTATTCCGAAAACTCAGATTTCAAATAAAAATAAATTGTTTGTTTGTTTCTAGACTCTTCCTTACTTGATTCCGCACCACAAGCATCCTAGCAGATAGCATCCTAAACACCTGTCACAAATGTTAAAATAGAGGTCAATACACATAGTGTAAAGGTGAGCATACAAGTTTGATAATAACATAATAGAGTTCGAAATCGTTTACGCATAACTAACATGTATAACGTATAATGTGAAGCATGTAAGTTATCAACAAAGATCTTATCAATACCAATGACTACGAGTAGCGAGTGCGTATCATATGTTCACCACTGTGAACACATGAAGTAATTGTCCTAAACAACCCCTGAGTAAACAGGTGCTGAGTCCAAACTATAGTACTATCGTTGCTAAGGCAGGAAGACAACAATCAATGTGTTAACATAACAAACAGGCATTCATCGAGTCAATTATAACATGCATTAGAGGTCAGCGTATAAATAGTGTTTGCGTTGCGTGTTCGATGTGATTTAGAATAAGTAACGTATATAACACCCAAAAGTGCATAAAGCAAAAAGGGATCGAGTATACTCACAGATAGCGTTTAACTTAATAAAAACTGCCTTGGATTGAAGGGAGCGCTGAGAGAAATTAGCCTGAACAGTTAACGATGAGCGGCACGTAAAACGATGCAAGCGTACCAAGGATCGGATGGCAATCCGATCGGATAGCCAGTCGATCAGGTGTTAATCCGTTCGGATGGTCATCCGATCGGATGGCCATTCGATTGGATTGACACCTTGTTTGGTGAGGATGTGTTTGTGTATGATGGTTTGTACTTTGAAGTTTTCATTGTAGCATTTTAAAAATAGAGAAGTATCTCTACCCTTCAGGTCGGTCGATCGAACGGCCGTTCGATCGGACGACAATCTGATTGGCGAGTCTTTTTAGTTGAGAACAAGTTCACAGCAGGACGGTCACTCGATCGGATGGCTATCTGATCGGGTGGCAATCCGTTAGTTACTGATGGTCTTTGAAAATTGATTCAAGTACCAAAGTCCGAGACGTCACTCGATCGGGTGGTCGTTCGATCGGATGGCAACCCGATCAGACGACAATACGTTCGACGTTCAGAACCTTAGGATTTTGAATAAAAAGTTAAGTGTGGAACCAAGTGCAACCCGATCTGATGACCGGTCGATCGGATGGCAATCCGATCGGACGACAATCCGTCCCAACGGTCAGATCGTCTTGTCACTTGATTTCGTTTGAAGTTTTGTAGTTTTGAATGAGACGTTTTGATATCTTGCTTGAACAACAGAAACCTTATCTCGACCCAAGTGACCCGACCGAACAGGAATCACCCTAGTCCAACCGGTTCATGGTTCGAGACGGTTGTTCATGTTCAAACCCGAAATCAGTAATCTCTTAGATAGAATTCAGATCTGGAACTGATACATCACTAAGAATGAGTAGAAGATCAGTACGAGCTCCGATTCTATCGAGTTTGAGTGTGTTGAGTGTAAAAGAGTTGAAAGAAAGTTGGAAAACCTTCTCTCAATCCTTTTAACCATGAATATGTGTAGATCTATGCGAAAACATTGATTAATCTTGTGGAAATCCTTCAGATCTAAGTTGTTCTTGGTGGAATGAAGCCAAACTTTGAAGTTCATAAGAGCTCCATGATGACATCATCCTAGAACACCTCAAATCCGTTGATTTCACGGTTAAAAGTTGAGATTCAAAGGTGAAAATGATGTAGAAGTGTGTGTAGATCATAGAAGTACAAGATTTAGGTTGAAAACTTACAAGAATCGAGAGAAATCGAGAGAAATGAGGGCTTGAAGTCGGCTGGTCGAACAAGGGAGCTATCACATCACAAATGATGTGACAGGTAGGTATTTATAGGGTTTCCCAAAAAGGAAAGTGGGTGAAGGTGGCTGGTCGATCGGGTGGCAACTCGATCGGGTGGCAACCCGATTGGGTGACAACTTGATCGGATGGCAACCCGATCGGATGGCAACCCGATCGGATGGCAATCAGATCGGATGGCCACTCGATCGGTTGGCCACTCGATCCTAGTGTTCGGCACGACGAGTTTTGCTGTTTCGATTCGCGTTTTGAGCATTGCGATGCTATTCGAGTGAGCGTGCGATAGTATTACCCATTAGTTACCCATATAACATAACTACTATATCTAACATACAATCACTATAATTAACTCGCGTTTAGCATTTTCGATTCGATTGCGATGCGATAGAATTGCGATTGCGATTAACACCTCAACATAAACATAACATGCACAAGTAACACGTAAATAGCACACACACGTAAAACAATATCCTGAACACAAAATTCGAGTTGCGATCGCGATAGCAATGAGCGATAAATCGATTAAACATGCGATTAAATAGCGATCAAACCTCGATTATTAATAGATACTCCACATAATACAACTAAAGCGATTAAATAAATAGATTCGATTACAAGTCAAATAAGTCAAAACAGTAGTTGAGCAAGGTGTGACAGATCGCAATTAGCAATCTTTTCTTCCTTTGACTTCAATCTTGACTTTAACTTTCGAAACACGGGGTGTTACAGCCTCCCCTACTTAAGGGAATTTCGTCCCAAAATTAGGCTTTAGCCATAACAAACAACTGCGGGTACTTCGCCTTCATGTCGCTTTCGAGTTCCCAGGTAAACTCGGCACCGCGTTTGCCTTCCCAGCGAACCTTCACAATGGGAATGCGTGAGCGTCTGAGTACCTTGGTTTCTCGTCCCACGATCTCGACAGGCTTTTCCACGAAGTGTAATGTTTCGTCCACTTGCAAGGCCTCAAGAGGGACATGTAATTCCTGGTCGGCCAAGCACTTTCTGAGGTTCGAAACGTGGAAAGTCGGGTGGATGTTACTCAGTTCCTCTGGTAGTTCGAGTATACTTTTCTAATCCTTTCCAGAATCTTAAAGGGTCCAACATATCGAGGCGCGAGCTTTCCTTTCTTACCTAATCTGATCACCCCCTTTCAAGGTGCAACCTTTAGGAGTACGTGATCGCCAACGTCAAACTCTAGGGGCTTGCGGCGTCTATCAGCATAAATTTTATGTCGGCTCCGAGCTTTCAATAGATTGTCTCGAATTTGGAGGATTTTGTCTGTCGTTTCTTGCAACATCTCGGAACCGGTAATTTGCGCGTCTCCGATCTCGTGCCATTCAATAGGCGATCGAGAACTCCTTCCGTATAATGCCTCAAATGGTGCCATCTGTATGCTAGAATGATAACTGTTATTGTACGAGAATTCAACCAAAGGTAAGTACGCGTCCCAATTACCACCGAAATCTATGACATACGAATGGAGCATGTCTTCAAGGGTACGAATCGTTCTTTCAGTCTGACCATCGGTTTGGGGATGGAAAGCGGTACTTAGATTAAGAGTAGTACCGAGGGCAGATTGAAATGATTCCCAAAAAACGCGAGGTAAACCCTCACGGTCAGAAATGATGTCACGAGGTGTCCCATGTCGACTAATGATCTCGTTGGTGTAGATTCAGGCTAATCTTTCTACCTTAAAGTCTTCTCGTATCGGCAGGAAGTGAGCTGACTTGGTTAAACGGTCAACCACAACCCAAATGCTATCATGACCAAATTGAGTACGCGGAAGTTTCATGATGAAGTCCATAGCTATACTCTCCCAATTCCACATCGGGATCTCGGGTTGTACGAGTAAGCCAGAGGGTCTTTGATGCTCAGCCTTGACCTTGGAACAGGTCAGGCATTTCGAAACATAGATAACGATATCCTTTTTCATGCCCGACCACCAGTACTTGTAGCGCATGTCCTGGTACATCTTGTCAGCACCGGGATGAATGGAATATCGAGATTTGTGGGCTTCATCCATCAGAAGTTGACGCAAGTTCGTACGCTTGGGAATCCAGATTCGATCCAAGTAATGAAAGATACCATTCGACTTATTCTCGAGTTGGGCACCATCGTTTAGAATCCTTTCCTTCTTCAAAGTTCGCTCGGTAAAACAAGCATGCTGCGCGTCACGGATAAGAGCTTTGAGATTAAACTGGGCTTGGGAGTTACGAACGCTAAGCAAGTAGCTCCATCGACTGAGAGCATCGGCAACGACATTTGCTTTGCCTGGGTGGTAATGGATCTCACAGCCATAATTGTTGAGCAGTTCTACCCACCGGCGTTGACGCATATTCAGTTCTTTCTGGTGAAAGATATGTTGTAGGCTCCTATGATCGGTGAAGATCGTACACTTGGTACCATAAAGGTAGCGTCGCCAAATCTTTAACGCAAAAACAACTGCGCCAAGCTCGAGGTCGTGTGTGGTGTAGTTCTTCTCGTGGATCTTGAGCTGTCGAGAAGCGTACGCGATAACCTTGTCTCGTTGCATAAGAACACAACCAAGACCAAGGTTCGAGGCATCGCAGTAAACTACGAAATTGTCATTTCCGTCGAGCAATGAGAGCACAGGAGCATTGCAAAGCATAGTTTTGAGGGCTCGAAAGGCTTCCTCCTGTTTGGTTCCCCAAACAAAAGACTTATCCTTATGCGTAAGGGAAGTTAACGGCACGGAGATCTTGGAGAAACCTTCGATAAAACGACGATAATAACCTGCCAGTCCGAGGAAAGAACGGACTTCAGACGGATTCTTGGGTGTAACCCAACTCTTAACAGCTTCAATCTTTGCAGGGTCAACGTGGATACCTTGACTATTGACAATGTGACCCAAGAATTGAACCTCCTCCAGCCAGAATTCACACTTGGAGAACTTGGCATAGAGACGGTTTCCCTGGAGTAACTCAAGAACCAAACGTAGATGCTGCGAGTGTTCGGCTTTTGATTTGGAATAGATCAGGATATCATCGATGCATACGATTACGAAGCGATCAAGAAAGGGTTTGCATACACGATTCATCAAGTCCATGAAGACTGCAGGAGCGTTAGTTAGACCAAAATGCATGACAACGAACTCATAGTGACCATAGCGGGTTCGAAACGCGGTTTTGGGGATATCTTCCTCTTGAATGCGTAATTGATGATAGCCTGAGCATAGATCGATCTTAGAAAAACATGTAGCACCTTGTAACTGATCAAATAAGTCATCGATTCGAGGCAAGGGGTAGCGGTTCTTGATTGTCAACTTGTTCAATTCCCTATAGTCGATGCAGATCCTGAACGAACCATCCTTCTTTTTGACGAAAAGGACAGGCGCGCCCCATGGAGAGGTACTAGGGCGAATAAAGCCTTTATCAAGAAGTTCCTGGAGCTGACTTGAGAGTTCACGCATTTCAGAAGGAGCGAGATGATACGGCGCTTTAGCAACAGGGTTGGCTCCAGGAATGAGGTCGATTCGAAAATCGATATCACGAGCGGGTGGTAGTCCGGGTAGATCATCAGGAAACACGTTAGGGAATTCACAAACCATAGGGACATCATTCACTCACTTAACTTCCTTTTTCTCCGCTACTACAATGTGCGCCAAGAAAGCTTGGTATTCCTTGCGGAGATACTTGCTAGCCTGGACACACGACATGAGTTGGAGTTTCTTCGACACGACTTCATTATAAACACATAATTGATCACCATTAGCGAGCGAGAATCGAATCATCTTATCAAAGCAAACAACTTCAGCATGGTTTTCACGAAGAAAGTCCATGCCTACTATGACGTCAAAACTTCCGAGCTGCATCAGAATAAGGTCGATAGGAAAGACGTGATTGTTGAGCTCGAGAGTACAATCACAGAGAACAGAATTGACGGTGACGGTTCTTCCGGTGGCAACTTCAACATCGAACGTCCAGGGGAGATGAGCGCGCTTACGATTGAGGAGCTTTTCGAATTCAAACGATATAAAACAGTTACCTGCTTCAGTATCAAATAAACATGTAGCATATATACCATTCACGAGAAACATACCATTGACCACATTGTTATCGGCTTGGGCCTGGCAGGCGTTAATGTTGAAAGCACGTCCGTGGGCTACTGGTTGTTGTTGCTGTTGCTGAGGCTGCTGCTGGGACTGCTGCTGTTGTGGCTCTTGCTTGACCACTCGGTTTGGGCACATGTTGGCGAAGTGGTTGGGATCACCACACGCATAGCAGGCTCTAGCATTGACCGCGGGTGCCTGAGCCGCTTGATGGCCTTGAGGAGCAGCAAGGAGGGCTTGATGAGCAGGAGCTTGACCTTGGGTTGGAGCAGGGTTTTGACGTGGACCTGTACGGCAGTTGGCGGTGAAGTGGTCGTACATGTTGCAATGAGCGCAATATCTGCAGGCGATTCCCACTGGGTGGTGATAAGTACAAGTAGGGCAGACCAGATGAGGACCAGTATACGTACGCTTTGCCGGCGGTGCGTTGGTAACCGGGGCCGCTACTTGGCGGTGTTGATGTTGCTGAGGAGCTGGAACAGCTTGAAGTGGGGCAGCATTGGTTACAGCACAGTTCTTGTTGCTGGAACTGCTGTTGTTCTTTCTCTTGCGTCTCGAAAGCTTGGATGACTGAGGAGTGGTGGCGGTTGAAGCGGTTGAAGCAGTGGTAGGTTGATGTAGATTCTTGGGAGCTTTATCCCCGACACCAGACCTGACTCGCTTGTCGTTGATCTCAGCAGCGAGCAAGTAAGTTTCTTCAATCGTTGACGTCTTTGTGGCTTAAACAAAATCAGCCACGCAATCCGGAAGAGCACAGATATACTTCTTGATGGCGATATCAGGCGTCTTGACTTGATCCGGACATATTATACTCAACTGCTTAAAGCACGTAGTCAAACCAGCGTTGTCACCATCCTTCTGCTTAATGTGCCAGAATTCATCCTCCAACTTTTGGCGCTCATGGGGAGGGCAGAACTCTTCCATCATCACGCCCTTCAACTCATCCCATGATAGCCCGTAAGCTGCATCATTTCCGCATTTGTTTCTCTCGGCCATCCACCAGTCTAAAGCGCGGGATTGGAAGACGCCAGTTGCGTTAAGAGTACAGAGATTGTCAGGGCAGCCACTCTGACGCAGGGTGACTTCGATAGAATCAAACCATTGGAACATGGCCGTAGGACCATCTTCACCAGTAAACTCTTTCGGTCCGCAGGCTTTGAACTGTTGAAGCTGAAAGCAACTTTGGGAGTATCGGTCCTGGACTCTTTAGACGATTTTCTTGCATTCTTGTTTAGTTCACTAATGATCTGAGGGATGAATTTAGCGATTTGGTTGGCGACGAGAGAAGCAAGTCGCTTGTCGGCATGCTTACGCCTAGCAGCTCGTGAGTGTAGGGATCCAGATGATGACATTGTCTGCAACAGACAGCGCCATAGGATTCAAAACACTATTCGATCATTCCTAGTATAGTCTAGCGATTCACCATAAAGCTCAGGAACACATATCCACATAAGCACAGAATCACATTGGCACATCAACACATAAGCACATAATCACGTAGAGCACAGGAACACATAAGCATGTAAGGCACAGAAGCACATGAAGCAGTCAGAATACAGAAACCTAACTATATGTTGCACGTATTCCCTATCCTTCACAGCACGTATAGCGATTAAATACAGCGATTGCGAGTATCGAGCAGTGATGGCGAATAATGACCAGCGATTTGTTTGCGTTTTGAGGTAAGTGTGCAGTGCGAGTTGTGCGTGTTTATCGAAATGAACAGCGAAAACGAATAAATCACCAAAATCGAAACATGTAATTCACATAAAACACATAAAATCCCCATAAAATCGATAAATCACAGAGTTAGCTGCTGCGGTTTCCAGAATCGAAACACATAAAATTGAGGATAGATTGTCTTGGCTAGATAGACGTTGACTATCAAAGTGATTCGACTATTCACAAGGACTTTAAGCACACACTTTGGCTTTCGGAACTGTGCTCTCGCTTCGATTTGAGCGATCGGCATGCATTCCTTCTAGTTACAGTGTGACTTTAAGTCGTTGGAGTCCGTCGAGACTTTGGTGGGAGTTTTGTAAAACCGCATTAGAGAGTAGAACGAGTCATCAAGGTTCGGGTTTCACCCCTAACTTAGCGACTACGTTTCTGCTTGTGTGATGAAATCACGAGATATATGAGGAGATTTGCATCGAAGTATGGATTTCACTCCTGATTCAACGCAAATTCTCTTGTTTTATAGTAAAAATAGCAATTCGAACGAGTAATCTGGTCGAGAGTTTGCGGTTTTCACACCTAATCTTAGCCAGATCATTCGTTTGTGTGCGTAATCAGCCTTAGGAAAGGCTGATCTTGCGCGAAACTGTAGTATGCGATGTTCGCGCAAGTGTGTAGTGTACAGCGAGTTCGAGCGAGAAATAGCGAGTAAGCTCGTACAAAACCCTACTGGGCATGCACAAGTCGGTCTGTTGGTACTTAGACTATAGACTAGGTCATTCTAAGACATCGACCCGGACTAGGTCGACTCTTGCCTAATTCCCTATAGTTATGGCTCTGATACCAATCTTTCACACCCCAACCGATGACGGAAACATCGGGGCATGGCACTGAGCGAAACAGATTGTTCGAGAGAAATTCCATAACAACTACTTTACCAAATAGTTAAACATTACATCCCATACCGTAACCTATTAAGCAAGCAAGTTATTACATACATAAGTATCTCCAAAATAAATAAAACTGTTCTGACAACTCATATTTCAAATAAAAATAAATTGTTTGTTTCTAGACTCTTCCTAACTTGATTCCACACCACAAGCATCCTAGCAGATAGCATCCTAAACACCTGTCACATACGTTAAAATAGAGGTCAGGTGAGCATACAAGTTTGATAATAGCATAATAGAGTTCGAAATCATTTACGCATAACCAACATGTATAACGTATAATGTGAAGTATGTAAGTTATCGACAAAGATCCTATCAATACCAATGACTGCGAGTTGACTGCGAGTAGTGAGTGCGCATCATATGTTGACCACTGTGAACACATGAAGTAATTGTCCTTAACAACCCCAGAGTAAACAGGTGTTGAGTCCAAACTATAGTACTATCGTTGCTAAGGCAGGTAGACAACAATCAATGTGTTAACATAACAAACAGGCATTCATCGAGTCATGTATAACATGCATTAGAGGTCAGCGTATAAATAGTATATGCATTGCGTGTTTGATGTGATTTAAAATAAGTAACGTATGTAACACCCAAAAGTGCATAAAGCAAAAAGGGATCGAGTATACTCACAGATAGCGTTTAACTTAATAAACACTGCCTTGGATTGAAGGGAGCGCTGAGAGAAACTAGCCTGAACAGTTAACGATAACATAATGATGAGCGACGAGTAAAACGATGCATGTGTACCAAGGATCGGATGGTAATCCGATCGGATGGCAATCCGATCGGATGGCCAGTCTATCGGGTGGCAATTCGTTCGGATGGCCATTCGATTGGATTGACACCTTGTTTTATGAGGATGTGTTTGTGTATGATGGTTTGTACTTTGAAGTTTTCGTTGTAGCATTTTAAAAATAGAGAAGTATCTCTACCCTTCAGGTCGGTCAATCGAACGGTCGTTCCATCGTACGGCAATCCGATTGGCGAGTCTTCTTAGTTGAGAACAAGTTCACAGCAAGACGGTCACTCGATCGGATGGCTATCTGATCGGGTGGCAATCCGTTAGTTACTAATGGTCTTTGAAAATTGATTCAAGTACCAAAGTCCGAGACGTCACTCGATCGGGTGGTCGTTCGATCGAATGGCAATCTTGACCCAAAAAGGAAAGTGGGTGAAGGTGTTTTCTTCCTTTGACTTCAATCTTGACTTTGACTTTGACTTTCGAAACACGGGGTGTTACACGCGGGCTGGAAGAACTATAAAATACAGTTCGTGGGGCCTGACGTGACCGTGTCGTCCTGAGCAGTCAAAACCCCAATTAAACCTAGGTAGCTAGGGTAAGTTGGGTATCGAATCCATGAAGAGCATGTGGTCAGTATCGCACGACCTGTTCGACTATTTACAAACAATGTACAACGTGATTATGAAGTTTGCTAATTTTATTTGTTCAATTGATTTGAAAATAAATCGGAGTGAACCGACAATGGGTATTATCTAAAACACTTGTGATTAACTAAAATTGCAACTAAAATACTAACTAGAAAGTTGAAACAAGAAATGAGAATACGGATCACACCCGGTTCGATAATTGCAAGACCTAGGGTTCCTACATGTTTTAACTTGATTCAATTGCATATAGTGATTAACGGATTACTATCACGAAGCTTAGGTGCCAATTTCTATCGACGTAATAGACAACAGACCGTAATGCACTTCGTTGCCTCGGACATGTAAATCCTAACCTACGATAAGGCATAAGTGCACAAATTCATTTCGCAAAGTCATAACTTTATCATCGTTCGACAATTCACAAATTCAATTCAAATGCACATTATCATAAGTTTCAAATACTAAACAATTTATCACAAAACCAAATTAAAATACAAATGTATAACCCCTAGAAATCTTACAACATCTACACCGGGGTGAAACCGACAAGACTAGCCGCTCATTGTTGAATGGACGCGATCACAAGCTTGAGATAGTGATGAAGACATGATTGGTATGGTGTTGTGCTTCCCCTTAAACTGCCGTCTGCCAACTCCCCTCCTCTTTCAAAGTTGCGAACCGCAACTCCTTGATGGTGATCATGGACTGCCAAACTTTCTTCGTGGATCAAGAGTATGATGATGTTGGGCCAATTTGGTAAGTGGTTTATATGAGCCCAAAAATAATCTAAGGCCCCTCAAAAGTTGTGATCGTGGCTGCCTCTAATCGATGGGAATCTCAAAGTTGAATGCTCCAAGTAATAATATATGACTGCCACTTTTTGTAGGTAATGACGATGTCCCAAAAAATTGTCTAATGTGGCTCTCCAAATCATGTGACTACCAAAAGATCAGCCGCCACTTGATGATAATGAAAATGTGATTTTTAATGATGGTGGCTCCAATATGCGATTATTTGTTGGGATTGAACCCTACCAGAGGAACAGATAATGAAAGCCAAAACTGGTTCACAACAGTGGATTCAAAATAAGCAGCTGTTTACACTAAGCCTTCTCCCTTGAAAGTGATTATAACAGCTGATGGTCTTATATCCACTGCCCGGATACAACTGCTGCTGTTCTTCTAACTACTGATGAAGCCCAGAAGACTGCTGAGAAGTAAACACTGCTGGTACAATCTACTGATGACAAAGCACTGCCCAACCAAGGACTGATCAACCTTGAGGAAAGCACTGATGTAAAGAGAGAGCAGTAGTTTAGTGTGTCATCTGTTTTATACATTGTCAGTAGTTAGGATTAGCAGTGTTTGTAGAGGAACAGTTGTTACAGGTTGTTAGGCTGTTAGACGTCGCTTTCATGGTAACGTCAGCTGAGATGCCTCAGTGGTTTGGTTTGCCTATAAATGTAGCAGTACTCTGTACTGTTACATTTGATTGACTGAGCAAGTTCTTCTTCTCATGTCTAATCCTTTCATCTTGTGCAACCAACCTTGGAGCATCAGGCTGAGGGGGAGTTTAGTATTGTAAGCATGCTTGTAATCATTTGCTTTGTAATTCAATCATTCAACTTAATGTGAAGCATTTGTTTATCAAACTATTCTCTTCTTTGATTGTGTTTACAAAGTTTGTATTCATTTCCGCTGCACTTTACATTATTTCATATTCTCTTAATGTACAAATTATACAAACAAACACAATCATGAGAGCCTCAGATCCTAACAATTGGTATCAGAGCCTGGACAGTCAAATTCGATCTAACAATCAATTTGACATAACAGTTCGGCTCAAAATTCATTGATACTAAGGTTGGTTGTATTTTGTTGAAAAACTGAGTAACAAGTGATAACACTTAAAGTTGCTATTCAAATACTCTGTAAAACAACCAAGATGTCATAAGACACACAAATCTCACACAACAAGTGACATCATGCACAAGACACTCATGGTTTTTAGATCTGAAAACATATCTGTTAAACTATGGGATTATTTCTTATTTTCAAAACTGATTTCAACTGTTGTTATGAAACTTGTGATGTCACTATATTAGATGCTAAAGTATGAACCTCAGATTAACAAAAGCCTATGTTCATAAAAACATTAGTGTTTTTGCTAACGTTAAAAGAGGGAAATTAAAACTTTAGTCATAAGAACTTATGTGTTGAAAACAGGTTGAGATCCTCAAAAGGAACAAATCAACTCTGTTAAAATACATTAAGAATACAGAATAGTCCGTATCATATGTAATGTGAGATTGGTCAAAAATTTGTACAAATATGGCTAAATCTCTTAAAACATTACTACAAAATGATTCTGGATTAAGTATTCCTTCAATAAAGACCTCCCAGTAAGTATTTCATTACTTACGAATGGGAAGGGTAAAAAGGGAAGAAGAAAATTCACAAAAACTCAGAAGTGTGTTTATCTCAAAACTTTTGAAGTCAGAAGAAAAGAGTATAAACATAAAACACTTAAGAGTCAAAGATTGGGGTAACAATGGTCATTAAGCAACTATGTGCAGTCATTGGTTTAGGAAAGTTCAGGTAACAATAGTATTCCCAGTGAATGAATTTACAAGAGGACTAGACAAATTTTCAGAATCTTCACATGGCAACAAAGTCTATAACAGGGTTTTCAAAAACTCATGTGAACATGTGTCCTCATCTCTGTTGTCAATCAATCTACAAGAAAATGGTACCAAACAGTGGTCAAAATGTATTTACAATTTCATACCACTGTTGTCAAATCACTGACCGTTTTCGTAAAACTTGAGAATGATATGATTATGTATTTTATTGAAAAATATATCAGATCCTTTTGGTGCTGTTTTTGGAAAATTCTTTAATTATTTTTTCTTGAAAAGGATTTTCTTAAATAAAGCAGGATATATTATTCTTTATTTTTCTTTAAGAATAATATATTTTGTACTTTTACTGGTTTTTGATAGTAAAAGTTTCAATCTCCTGACAGGATATAGAACCTTTATTTTTGTTGGTGATATTATCCTCAATATGGATCAAAAAGAAATGGTACATATGTCAAAGTCATGTCAAACTCAAGTTTGTTTTTACATTGTGCTAAAGATTGATTGTTAACAGATCTTAAAATACTTGGGTACTCATGTTT
Source organism: Helianthus tuberosus (assembly GCA_030545235.1). NCBI lineage: Eukaryota > Viridiplantae > Streptophyta > Magnoliopsida > Asterales > Asteraceae > Helianthus > Helianthus tuberosus. Next base: position 170,523,697 of record CM060448.1, on the reverse strand, counting down.
TAATTTAAATATTATAACAACAATGAGTTGCCTTAGTAAAAAGTCTACATCATCTGGGGTACTAAACCACTGTCAGAAATTTGAAAAAGCTTCAAAATGTGTAATTGACATGTGGCAAAACCTTGAATGGAAATTTTCAAAACAGTTGCTGATATATGAGTCTTTCAAATCTTTACCATTTACCCTAACCACTGTTTTGTTCAAGCATCTGCTTCCTAAATATTGTCCACTGCTGAAAGTCAACTACTGATCCTTTCATTCTCTTGGCAAGCACTGATGCTCAAAATCAGTGACTTATCCACTAATATGCTATCCACTGATAGTAAAAATCATCCACTGTTATCATATTGTTACCGTTGTAACCACTGATGCTTATTTCATCAGTGGCACTTAAAACAACAGTCCTCCACTCTTCATCCATATCATCAGAGGTTGGCATGTGGGCAGTACATTGTGGTCAGACCTTTTGTAACCGCTGCCTCGTCAGCATTCACTTTTTTCTCCATAAAACCCCCACTTCACACTAAAACAGGGTTTTACTGTCGAATTGAATTCTCAAAAATTCTCTTCTCAAAGCAGTTTTTCTTCAAATTCCTTCACAACTTTCTTCGATCATCATCTCCAAAATGACAAAATCGAAGTCATCTGCAAAAACCACTTCCAAATCAACATCCAAACAAGCCTCTCAAAAGGCAAAAGCCACTGAAATTCCACACAAACCATCTCACAATCTTCTGGGTCTCCTCACAAAACCCGACACTACAGACGCTTTCGATTCCATCCTTGCTACCATATCTGCATCAAAGTACAAAACTTTGTTAACAGCAGATGCACCAATTTACTTGACAACCCAAAGAGAATTTTGGAAGAATGCAACCCTTGACAAACAAGGAGACACTGTAATAGCCATCAACTCTTCTCTAAAGGGTAAAGCCGTCAAGATTACACCACAATCAATTTCAGGAGGTCTTTCAACTCGATGATCAGAAAGGTACAATTTCTTTTCCTAAAAATGAGTTAAAAAATGATTTTCTGGAAAGAGGGTATAATGCAGAAGTAAAAAAGGACACCTTACAAAAAGGTTACTTCCCTTCTGCAACAAGATTTTTATTTCATACCCTCCTGATGTGTGTTTCAAACAAAACCACTGCTTTTAATGAAATACCATTAAAGATTCAAAATCTGGGATATGCTATTCTTCAAGAAGAAAATTTTAATTATTCTCGGGAAATCTTTAATGATCTGGTTAAAAATGTTGAAACAAAATCATTCTTACTGTTTCCCAGGTTTTTAAGCTATTATTTTGAAAAGAAATTAAGTAAGGATGATATTGCTGTAATAAATCAAGGTGACTCTTTACAAATGCACAGCTTAACTGCTGAAACTTTTACAAGAATGTCAACACCTTGCAAAACACAAGCAGAGGTGCCTGAGCAGAATTTAGCAGCTACCACTGCTCCTCAGGTATCTGCTGCTGAGCCCACTGATCAAGGTGATCAAAGTAGCAACACAACTTCTTTGAAACCCACACCTACAATCACCAAAAAGCCAACAAAAAGAAAAACTCAAAAACCCCCAAACCTATCAAAAAGGCAACTCTGGAGGATGAGATACCAGAGCAACTGCCTGTGACAAAACAAAAGTCACAAGAAACCACTGCTGCTTCTTCCTCACAGCAGTTGGTACAAATATCTCAACCCATAACCGAAACTCCTCCTGCTTCTTCTAAAAAAGAACAGGTTGTACACATTGGGACACCACAATATGATGCTCTGGAATCACTCGTTTCCATCATCCACAGCCCAATGCCCGGGGCAAATTCTCTTCTAACCCCAAACCTCACATTCACAATTCCTCCACCAACAAGACTTTTGTTGGAAGCAATTGATTTGAACCAGGCACAAACCAGTCCTTCTCAATCAGGCACAAACCAGGCACAACATGCCTCAACAAATGACTGGGTCTGATGTATCTATCTTTGCTAACCCACCAACACAACCTGAGGAGGTTACACCCCTTGAGTTACAAGTAACTCTTGGTGGTAATCCAAGTGAAGCAGCCACTACAACTGTTGAACCCACTGGTTTACATTTGGACAGTGGTTACATTAATAAGACTTCCTTGGAGGAAATTCCTTCCATAGCACCTCTGACATCTACCAGTGGCTTCTTTTTGACCACTGGCAACATCAAAAGATTGTCAAGTGTTGAAGGAAGAAGACCCCAGTACCAAGAAAAAGGGGCATTAGTGGTTAATGTTTGGAGTACACTCCCTACTTCAACCACTGATAAAACCACTGCTAGTGGGAAATCAGATGATCCCATTAAATTGGGTGATGGTTTAAAATATTTGGAATTGACGGAACGAGTTGATAAAATGGATACTTCCGTTGCAGATATCAAAGAAATGCTGCAACAGTTGTTGAAGGTACAAAAGATGCAATCCACTGTTGTTCCACCTCAAGCACCTGCTCCACTACAAGCACCTGCTACAAATGAGCTCTGGAATCTATTTCAACCTTTTCTCCAACAACAAAAACAAATGGCTGATCAGCAACATGCTAAACTTGTACAAGAGCTGAGAAACATCATGGAGTCTAGGTTCAAGAACACACAAGCAGACATCAAGGCTCTCAAGGCCCATTTATTGGAAACCGCTGGCACTGCTCCTCCAACTGTGCTCTTCATCGATCAATTACCCCCAGATAATGCCAAAAAGGGGGAGAAAATTAAAGAATGGAAGAAAAAGGGAGTAGATGATGGTCTCTACATAGAACCAGACATGGAGAATATGACCAAGCAGATCCCTTTGCCAGATGGTAGCAAAAAGGTTGATGTTACCCAAAATGCACTTGATGAAGCTACAGCAAGTGTAAAAAGGGACAGAGAGGCAAATGATAGGTCAAGGTGGAATGAGGAGAAAAGAGCTTACATGGAGCTGAATGCGCAGGGTTGTTCTGGGCTAAAGGATGTTCAAAATCTTGTGCCAAAAAGAAATCCCACTACAAAAGTGAGGGACCCCAAGTCCACACCATCCAGAATTCCAAAGCATACTCCAAAGCCACCATCCAAAAGCCACCAACATCAAACCTCCATCCAAATAACTGTTGTAACTCCTGCTGTATCAACTACTGCTGGTACTTCAGAGGTTTCAACATCTGTTATCACTTCAACACACACCACTTCAACACACACCACTTCAACACATACCACAACCACTGCCTTATCATCACCACTAAAAACATCACCACCATCGTCTCCTGCCAAAAAGCAGAAGACAGCAGATGTTACAACATCTGCTGTAATGACAACAGTGGTTGAAGCACCAGTTGTTTCAACATCTGTTAGTCAACCACAAACCACTGCTACTCAAACTACCACCACTGTTCCACCCAAAGCATCATTAGTCCCTCCTCAAACAAAAAGGAGAAGGCTAATCCTAAAAGATGATGACACATCTCCACCACCAACATCTTCAAAATCTCTGTCACTTGTCACAATTCCAAAACCCATGCCTTTCTCTTCAGCTCAAATTCTAAAGCCATTACCTCCTGCTGGTGTCTCATTTCCTTTGGAACTCATAGCAGTTAGGGAAGAAATCAAATCCTTCTACTATGAGGATGACCCTGCTAAAAGGAGTTTGCCATCAGTTGAAGGATATCCCAGGCCAAACAATATTGAAGAATATTTGAAAATCAAGGCCAAGCAAGCAGAGGATATCTCAATAAAAAATAAACAAGGGAAATCTGATAGAGAATTTCAGCAAAACTATCAGTTTCTACTCACACAGGTCAGATCTATGGAGCAATTTGCCAAAAATGTATGTCATCAAATCTCAGAAAGGGGAGATGAGTCCTTGAGAAAAGACTACATTGATAACATCATGACCTACAAGAAATACAAGGGGGGAGAAACACATGTACAAAAACTGGACCATTCCTGAGCTTGAAAAAGAGACAGCCAGGATTCAAGAAATGATCAAAAATAAGGTCAAGCAGACTCCTCCTGAAAAATTCAAACAGTTTGAAGCTGACAAGGCCTTAGAGTTGAAGAGAATGAAAGAGGAGCTGATAGCAGCTGAATATGGGTCAAAGAATTCTGTGACAAAGTGGGGAGAAGATAGGGTCAGGGCTACCTACAAAAGTTTGGAGGAACTTAGAAAGAAAGATCCAACAGTTCCACAAAAGCCTGACTACTCCAAAGCAGAGGTGTCAAAAAGACCACCAAAGCTGCAAGTCAAAAGAACCACTGCTCCAGCTGGTGCTGCCATCTACAAAAGAAGGAGTCAAAACCAGTTAGGTGCTGAAACAGTTCAAGATCTAAATGCTGGAAATGACCTTGTAAAAGAGGGCATTAGATTAATGATGAAAGAAGATCCTGAATTGGAACAATCTGCAAGTACTGCTCAGCCAGTCATGAATAGGCCAACATCTCCAAACACCTCATCAAATAAATCTCTCCCAAGAAACCCATTAGGTTCAAAAGTACTAAAGTGGCTCTCTGATCAAAAGACCCATGTATTGACCCTGGTCAGATCCAATGGTGAGATGAAGTACATATCAAGGAAAATAGCACTAGGCCTTAGTGTTGAAGATTTGCAGGATCTCCTTAAACTTTCATTGTGCAGGGATGAGGATGACACAAGTTCCAAAGAATTTGAAGAAGAATTTAAAAGACAAGCAAGGAACTTCTGATGAGGAATAAAGATCCTAAATAATGAAGTGTTTTGGCATTATCTGTTCCAGGGGGAGATTGTTAGGATTGAACCCTACCAGAGGAACAGATAATGAAAGCCAAAACTGGTTCACAACAGTGGATTCAAAATAAGCAGTTGTTTACACTAAGCCTTCTCCCTTGAAAGTGATTATAACAGCTGATGGTCTTATATCCACTGCCCGGATACAACTGCTGCTGTTCTTCTAACTACTGATGAAGCCCAGAAGACTGCTGAGAAGTAAACACTGCTGGTACAATCTACTGATGACAAAGCACTGCCCAACCAAGGACTGATCAACCTTGAGGAAAGCACTGATGTAAAGAGAGAGCAGTAGTTTAGTGTGTCATCTATTTTATACATTGTCAGTAGTTAGGATTAGCAGTGTTTGTAGAGGAACAGTTGTTACAGGTTGTTAGGCTGTTAGACATCGCTTTCATGGTAACGTCAGCTGAGATGCCTCAGTGGTTTGGTTTGCCTATAAATGTAGCAGTACTCTGTACTGTTACATTTGATTGACTGAGCAAGTTCTTCTTCTCATGTCTAATCCTTTCATCTTGTGCAACCAACCTTGGAGCATCAGGCTGAGGGGGAGTTTAGTATTGTAAGCATGCTTGTAATCATTTGCTTTGTAATTCAATCATTCAACTTAATGTGAAGCATTTGTTTATCAAACTATTCTCTTCTTTGATTGTGTTTACAAAGTTTGTATTCATTTCCGCTGCACTTTACATTATTTCATATTCTCTTAATGTACAAATTATACAAACAAACACAATCATGAGAGCCTCCGATCCTAACATTATTGATGATGATCCAAAAGTCTATGGCCCAATGATTGATAATGTTCTCTTCTTTTTACTTATGAGAGCCCAAAAATCATGCCTTGGCTGCCAATGTTTCGATGGGTCCAGAAGTGATTTTTTAGAGCCCAAGTTAATTAATGATGGTTGTTGACTAATGATCATATTCTTGTGAAAAGCTCATTTAATATCCTTTGAAAAAAATCCAATATATCGGCCGCCACATGTGCACATGAATTAGAGTTTCAACCTTTTAATAACTTTTCAACATCATGTGCATGTTGCCTTCTCTTCTAACCGTAACCGAATAAGTCCTGATTGGCTCGTTTATCATTCTCGAACATTCCACTTCATCTTTAAACCCTTTAACTTCCTTAACTTAAGCAATTAACCTGCAAAAACCACAATTTCTCATAGTTACCTTATTCATTGCATATAATTACTTAAGACTGAACAAAACACGCAAGTTAAACACTTTAAAGCTCGGGTTTCACACTCTCCATCACATCCCCACACTTGTCGTTTGCTTGCCCTCAAGCAAATCTGTTTCTCACTTTCATGTGGGTCGAACGAAAAACACACTCCCCATTCCCGAGACTAAGGTTAAGGTCTATTGTCATGCCCGGTTCAAACTTTTTACAATTTTCGACTTATTTAGCAATAAATGATTAATCATGTAAAAATGGTTATCCAAGATTAACCCGCCCTTGAAACTAATAATTCATGCACATCCCTCACAATGTTCTCTCCACTCGGTTTAAAATTTGGCTAATTAGATAATGAGTTAGCACTTTCTAAGTAATCACTCAAAACCGATTAGAACATGTACCCGCATAGGCTTGCAACTCAATCATTCTCCACCACTGAACACAAATACTAAGCACAAGTCAAAAGGTCTTTGTAAGGGTTGTAACGGGGCTAGGCTAAGGGTAGGAAGTAGGATATTTAAAGTGGCTAAGGTGATGAAAATTTGATTTTTATTACAAACCACTAAACTAAACAAAACTAAATATAAACATCAACTATGAGGCAACAACTTTCGCCTTTTATTCAACAACCACTAACACATCTTTTTGTGTTTTTCTCAACGCCTTTTCATTTTTTTTTCATAACATTTTCTGAATTTTTGCTTTTTTTTAATAATTTTTTTATATATAAATAAATCACAACTATACAAACTTAACTCCTATAATCGAATCTTCATCACACGGGTTTAAAAAGAAAAGGCTTATGGTTATGGGCTAAATGGGTCGTCAAACAAAAGGTTTAGGTTCAAAGTTTTCCACTAAGGGATAAATTTTTGGGTAAGGATAGAAAAATTGTGTAAAAGGAAAAGGTTTACCTAATGCCTTAATCATTCTCGTGCTTGTATTCGGTCTATGGTCTCAAACGTATCAAAAGATGCAAGTTCTACAATACATGACTAATGGTCCACTCAAACAAAGAAATATGTGTATATATAATGTATACAAGTGGCTCAAAATCTCACGTATAAGGGTATGGAATATGATATACATGAATTGCAAGTTTCTTAGGCGGATTATTCCCAAATAACCACCCGCTAAATTCCTGTCATGCTATTAATCCGAACTTGACCATGACAAAAGACCAAATGGGGTGTGTTATCCCTCGTTAACTTAGTTACTTGTGCTTTTAAGATTGCTTCAAACAAAGACATTTTGAATTTTTTTTTGAAATTTTCCCCCCATCACAACACTTGAGGTAAACATTGTCCTCTATGTGTAGTGTTTAAATGAACGGGTCAAAAATCGAAAACTTTTACTTCCCCATCCCCACACTTGAGGTAAACATTGTCCTCAATGTGTAAGAAGTAGAGTTTTTAAAACGCACAAGGGATGTGACAAAGCTAACCTCCCCAAAATTTCACCCCGGAAAATAAAATACAATTTACAATCCACTTATTTGCTAACTAAAAATCAAAATGAAAAAGAAACGTATGCACCTGATTTTTAAGCTCATTCCTCGTGTGCTCTTCTTCTCTTCAAGAAAGAGGTCGTCCCACGAACATAATGTACCTACAAATCTTAACCCTTGTGTAGAAGCATGCTTCTCACAACCATTAAAATTTACTAGCTACCTAGTTCTACCACTTTTATGAAAATATTACCAAGTCATACTTTAATTCACTTTGATTTATGTGGAAAAATAATTTACAATAACAACAAGCCTAACTCACTTTCGTAGGAATCACGGTTGCATTTAGCTTATTCAACAAGCCCTTTTAAACCACCCGATAGCTCGGGAGGACGAGTAGGTCTCGTGAGGGTTATATAGGGAACACACCCACAGCGTTCATTTAACTAAGAAAATAAAATAAAACGAAAATAATACAAACTCTACAACAATCATACCTGGTTTATCTCTCATGGTGGTCGAAGTGAACATTTGCCTACCGAGTTTCCAACATACGCTCGGTAGTTGGCATGCCGGATCCACTCTCTTTTTATTTTGCTCGGCATGCATATTGTACAACTTTGGGGTCGTTTCTTGACGAATTGTCCAATGTCTTGCAACGCCACCCTTCGAATCCTTATACCCGAACCCGCATCCCCAACTTTGTAGGTTGGAGTGATAAGTATGGGAGAAGGAAGGATATGAACATGGGCCTCATTCGGATCCGACTCGTCTCGTCTCGCGGTGTCATGTCTTCTGCTCGGTTCAAACATTCATCTTCTTGCTTCGGAAGATCTATAACCTCTTCCACCACATTACCATCAACCATTGTACCATTAGCCAACATCTCTTGGTCTCGTCTAAGTTGAGCCAATTCTTCGACAAGTTGACCCACTTTCTTTGCTAAGGCTTCATTAGCTTTATCTTTCGCCTCAAGTTCCTTCTTCAGTTCCATCTTAATCTCTTGATTTGAAGTAATGATAGCATTCATGATTGCATCGAGCTTGGAACTTGTTGAATCTTGAGGTTCTTCAGATGCCGGTTGGGGGTATTCATAATAGTAGTCGTCATACTCCTCCTGGTAACTTGGGAAACGTGGCATCTCGGGTTCATAACTATCATAATCCCATTTTGGCTCATAATTGTTGTTGACATTTGACTGATGGTATCCCTGATATGAAGGTGGCTTGTAACCGGACTTTATTTTTCCTTTCCAAAACACTGGATCTTTCCAAAACACTGGGCAATCTTCATGTATGTGAACTTTTCCACAACAAGCGCATGACTGGTAAGCTTCGCTTTCTTGCTCTGGTGGTGGAGGTGGTTCAAAGTTGGGATAATAGAAGGGTATCCCGTCATCATCATAGCAAACCCTCACATATCCTTTTTCTCGCCTATATTCAGAGCAATACCTCCCACGATTTCCGTATTTAACTTCAAACATCGGACAATCCTCAACCCAGTGACAGTTGCTCCCACAACATATACATGGGTCATCATCTACCCAATTCCTGGTGAAATAAGGTGCTTGCAAAACATATACCTGTACAGACAAAACTCGACTACCCAAAGTAAAATCAAATAGAAAAAAAAAGAAAGCATACTAAAAACTAAAATTAAATTTTTTTTTGAGTTTTTTTTAAGATTTAAAACTACCCAATATAAACAAATCAAACGAATAATGCAATACTAAGCGCACTAGCTCCCCGGCAACGGCGCCATTTTGACGTGACCGTGTCGTCCCGATCAGTCAAAAACCCAATTAAACCTAGGTAGCTAGGGTAAGTCGGGTATCGAATCCACGAAGAGCATGTGGTCAGTATCGCACGACCTGTTCGACTATTTACAAACAATGTACAATGTGATTATTAAGTTTGCTAATTTTATTTGTTCAATTGATTTGAAAATAAATCGGAGTGAACCGACAATGGGTATTATCTAAAACACTTGTGATTAACTAAAATTGCAACTAAAATACTAACTAGAAAGTTGAAACAAGAAATGAGAATACGGATCACACCCGGTTCGATAATTGCAAGACCTAGGGTTCCTACATGTTTTAACTTGATTCAAATGTATATAGTGATTAACGGATTACTATCACGAAGCTTAGGTGCCAATTGCTATCGACGTCATAGACAATGGACCGTAATGCACTTCGTTGCCTCGGACATGTAAATCCTAACCTACGATAAGGCATAAGTGCACAAATTCATTTCGCAAAGTCATAACTTTATCATCGTTCGATAATTCACAAATTCAATTCAAATGCACGACAATTATCATAAGTTTCAAATACTAAACAATTTGTCACAAAACCAAATTAAAATACAAATGTATAAACCCTAGAAATCTTACAACATCTACACCGGGGTGAAACCGACAAGACTAGCCGCTCATTGTTGAATGGACGCGATCACAAGCTTGAGATTGTGATGAAGACATGATTGGTACGGTGTTGTGCTTCCCCTTAAACTGTCGTCTGCCAACTCCCCTCCTCTCTCAAAGTTGTGAACCGTAACTCCTTGATGGTGATCATGGACTGCCAAACTTTCTTTGTGGATCAAGAGTATGATGATGTTGGGCCGATTTGGTAAGTGGTTTATATGAGCCCAAAAATAATCTAAGGCCCTCAAAAGTTGTGATCGTAGCTGCCTCTAATCGATGGGAATCCTCAAAGTTGAATGCTCCAAATAATAATATATGACTGCCACTTTTTGTAGGTAATGATGATGTCCCAAAAAATTGTCTAATTTGGCTCTCCAAATCACGTGACTACCAAAAGATCAGCCGCCACTTGATGATTATGAAAATGTGATTTTTAATGATGGTGGCTCCAATATGCGATGATTGATGATGATCCAAAAGTCTATGGCCTAATGATTGATGCTGTTCTCTTCTTTTTTACATATGAGAGCCCAAAAATCATGCCTTGGCTGCCAATGTTTTGATGGGTCCAGAAGTGATTTTTTAGAGCCCAACCTAATTAATGATGGTTGTTGACTAATGAACATATTCTTGTGAAAAGCTCATTTAATATCCTTTGAAAAAAATCCAATATATCGGCCGCCACATGTGCACATGAATTAGAGTTTCAACCTTTTAATAACTTTTCAACATCATGTGCATGTTGCCTTCTCTTCTAACCGTAACCGAACAAGTCCCGATTGGCTCATTTATCATTCTCGAACATTCCACTTCATCTTTAAACCCTTTAACTTCCTTAACTTAAGCAATTAACCTGCAAAAACCACAATTTCTCGTAGTTACCTTATTCATTGCATATAATTACTTAAGACTGAACAAAACACGCAAGTTAAACACTTTAAAGCTCGGGTTTCACACTCTCCATCAGGACCTGTTGCCTTTCTTACGGTATGCATTACTACATTTGATAACATAATTAAAAGACTAGTTTGTTTTGTTATATAATTTAATGATACATGTGATTTTAAAAATAATTTTGTTTGATCTTGCGATTTATACAGCTTCTATACACGCATGAGTACAACAAGAGGCTTAAACTGTTTGAGAAAGTCGTGGAGATACCAGTTATTCGATATATCACATCTTCGGAGATTGATAAAGTCGAAGAGCATATTTCGCATAACGGACCTGTGTGGACATCAAGTGAAAGTGAAAATGAAGAAGAAGAGGGTCGTTCAACGGAGGAGTATACACTACGACCACCGGTTGACACCACAATAAGCTACAGAAGAAGGACTGCACGTGCAGTACAAAACGTAGAAACTGAGGAAGACCCAAACGATAATGAGAACATTTATGATATGATGGATTTCAGTTTTGAACTCAATGAAATGTCTCAGCCGAACCTTGAGATGGGAGTTAGGACACAAACACAGAAAATGATGGACTATTGCAACACTCCTGCTCCACTTTCACCATCGGTATTCTACGATTCAGCTCAACAACGAGAACGAGAGGGTTCGAACGTCAACAAAAAGGTAAGCACAAAAAATATTAATTTCACTTAATCCATTTATATTTAACATCTGGATTGATAGTATCTTAACTAGAAAAATATTACAGAACCTGTTGAAAAAAATGAAAGCCAATGTCAAAAAAATACATTAAAATGGTTCAAGATGTTCAAGGGATGAACAACTTAGTTTCAGAAGCAAAAACTAAGTGTTTTTGGGATCCAGAGATTACGAAGGCCTGTAAGCAGTGGGATGAGACACTTCGGAATAATCCCATTTGTCTGCCACCTGATTCGATTCAAGAGCATGAAACTGCACCCTCTCATGTTCATCAACAGCCTGAAAATCCAGCTTCTGAAGTTCATCATGAAGTTACTACTGTAACACCCCGTGTTTCGAAAGTCAAAGTCAAAGTCAAGATTGAAGTCAAAGGGAGACAAGATTGCTAATTGCGATCTGTCACTCCTTGCTCAATTCCTGTTTTAACTTCTTTGACTTGTAAATAGACTTTTATGCTTTTACATTAGTTGTATTATGTGGAGTATTTGTTAATAATCGAGGTTTAATCGCTATTAACCGATATTTATCGCATGTTTTATCGCTTATCACAATCGCACTCGCAACTCGAATTACACATTCTGGTTATTGTTCTTATGTGTGTGTGCCCTTTATGTGTTACTTGTGCATGTTATTTATGTCTTATGATGTGGTGATTAATTGAAACGCAATCGCAATCGCAATCGAATCGTAAACGTTAAACGAATGTTAAATAAGGATGATTGTATGTTGATATAGTAGTTGGGATTAAAAGTAATTTGAATAGGAAACTCTATCGCATCGCAACGCTCGACACTCGAATCGAAACTGCAAAACTAATCGCGCCGAGCACTCGAATCGAGTGGCCAGCCGACCGAGTTGCCACCCGATCGGGCTGGCACCCGATCGAGGTGCCACTCGATCGAGCTGCCACCCGGTCGAGGTGCCACTCGATCGAGCTGCCACCCGAACGGGCTGCCACTAGATCGGGCAGCCTCTTTCCTCCTTTCCATTTATGGAAACCCTATAAATACCCCCATACGTCAACCTCACTTGATGTTGACAGCTCTCTTCCTCTCCACTCGATCCAACCTAATTTTCTTCCGATTTCTCACGAATCTTGTAAGTTTTCCACCTAAACCTTGTACTTTCTTGATCTACACGCACTCCTACACCTTTCTATCTTTTGAATCTTAACTTTTAACCGTGAAATCACTAGATTTGAGGTGTTCTAGGATGATGTCATCATGGTGTTCTTATGAACTTCATGTTTTGGCTTCAATCCACCAAGAACAACTCAGATCTGAACGATTTCCACACAAATAAGCAAAGATCATTCATAGATCTGAACATATTCATGGTGAAAAGGATTGAAAGATGGTTTTCCAACTTTCTTTCAACTCTTTTACACTCAATGCACTCAAAACCGATGGAATCGGAGCTTGTTCTAATCTTCTACTCTTTTCTGGTGGATGTGTTGGTTCAAGATCTGGATTCTATACATGAGATTACCGATTTTGGGTTAAACAAGAAACACCGTCTCAAACAGTTAACTGGTCGGATTTGGGTGATTCCTGTCCGATCGGGTCACTAAGGCTTGACGGGGTTTCTGTTGTTTAGCACGTTATCAATAGTCTCGAGGAAACGACAAGATACCAAAACAACCAAGGAAGAAGACGACCAGGTCATCTGGGATGGATTGCCGTCCGATCGGATTGCCACCCGACCAGACTGCCACCCGATCGGATTGCACTTTGGGTCCCACACTTAGCTTTATTTCAACATTTGAGGTTTTGAACATTGAACGGATTACCACCCGACCATATGATGATTGACTTCAAACACTTAAACAATTTTCAACATGTTCAATCCGAACGGATTGCCACCCGGTCGGATAGCCATCCGATCGAGTGACTGTCCTGCTGTGAACTTGTTCTCAACCTGAGAAGCCTCGCCAATCAGATCACTGTCTGATCGAACAGCCGTTCAATCGACCGACCTAAAAGGTAGAGATACTTCTCTGTTTTCAAAATGCTACAACAAAAACTTCAAAAGACAAGCCATCATACATAAACACATCCATTCCAAACGAGATGAAAATCCAATCGAGTGGCCACCCGATCGGGCGACCACCCGAACGGATTGTCATCCGATCGACCGGTCACCCGATCGGATAGCCACCCGATCGGATTGCTGTTCTGTCCTTTGTCACCCAGCACCATTTACGTGCCGCTGATCTTTTGTGCTATCGTTCTGATCAGGCTAACCTTACTCTCTAGCGTTCCCTTCAATCCATCAATCGCTGTGAGTATACTCGACCCCCTTTTTGCTTTATGCACTTTTGGGTGTTACATACGTTGCTTATTCTAAATCACATCGAACACACTACGCAACAATTTAACGCTAACCGTTACCGCGTGTTATACGTGACTTAATGAATGCTTGTTTGTTATGTTTACACATGGAATGTTGTCTACCTTGTGACAACCTGAGTTTTCAAGGTCTTTCCTCTACACGTTAATTGTTTGGTTATTGCATTCGCACGACTTGTTTACCTTGTAACCATGCACGTTCGTTATATGTTGAGATGTTATGTGACTATTGTGTTTATGTGTTTAATATTATATACTTGTGATCTGTTTAAGAGATTAAAAACTCTAACTTAATGACACTTGGGTTTCACCTTTTAGTAGGCTCGACGAAACCCAGGGGTTTCGCCATAAATTCATCTCGACGAAACTAGGGGGATTCGTCATGACCATTACGACGAAACCTGAGGTTTCGCCGGCCCAGGGTTTCGCTGAAGCCCATTAAGGGCCCAGCACGCTAAAGTGGGTATACTTACGTGAAACGGTTTCATTCGTCACACTTTTAGCAGAATTGGAAAACCCTAAAATCTCTCTATCTCCCTGCGGCAACCATCACCCCTCACCATCATCTTTCTAGGAAATCTTGTGTTTCATCTCAACCGGTTAGTATTTGACTAGTCGATTAAATCATTTTATACCTTGTATGATTGTTATGTGTGATGAATCTGATGACTATTGTGTTATACATGTTAGGGTTTATAGATGCTAATGATTTCTTTGCATGAAAATTGGTGATGATTGATTCGTGATGATTGTAATCTCTTGTGGTTATGAGTTATTAGAAATAGATATGCACATTAATATGATTAGGGTTTCAAGATTTATAGTTGGAACTATTGCATTATTGGTTTGAATAGGGTGTTGTAGATTGTTGATCAATAAGTTAGATTGTTAATATTGGTGAATCTGATGGGTTTGATTTCATGTATTGACTATCATGTGTGTTGGATTGATTTGATGGATGTTTGAGTTGCGTTTGCAAACAAATTGTTTTGACGGCAGTTAGGGTTTCTGTGTGATTATCTGTTGGCACGACGTAACCTATGACCTTGACGAAACACTGATGTCGACGAAAACCTGGGGGGTTTCACCATGGGGTATACGACGAAACCTTAGGGTTTCGTCAAATGGGAGTCATGACGAAACAGGGGGTTTCGTCTAGTGGGTAAACTGCTCAGTAAACTCAGTTAAGTCTGTCAAGGGATAACTAGGTTAGTTATATGCTGCCATGAAACAAATATGTGATGTATGATTGGCATGGACACTGCTATGTGCTATGATTGTACCTATACGTGAACTGTGTGGATGCAAACTGATTGTGTACGTGCATATACTAGGCTTTGACCGATTTTATTGGAATCGAGTAATAAATCAAACCGAGCAAACTGAGGTGAGTTCACACATTTTCTAAGGCATGGGATTCCCGGTGGTTGGGAATGGGTTAAAGAATCAAAACGGAACCTACGTATCCTCCTTGGGTAGGATATGTACGGCCATCCTCCATGGGTAGGATGCCAATCTTAATCCTGCGTATTCTCCTTGGGTAGAATACTTACGTTCGTCCTCCTTGGGTAGGACAACAACCTTAACTTACTAGACAAAACTCTATTACGAAGTCCCTCAATTTTTATATCGACTTAATCGCCGGGCCAATGGCGAGCGGGTCATTAGTTAATAGCGCTATTAGGGTTGACAAGCCTCACACCGTGCCGTTCGGACGGGTGTGTACTAATGGATCTGGGCAAACTGTCAATGATGATAGACATTGACGTAGGGCACAACTATTGTTCGTCAGTTGTCGATATGGTAACGGTCTAGTGGTTCACATGGGGAAGCCCCCACTGACTATGGATACGGTTTGGGAAATAAATGAAACTGGTTAACTCGTGGTTTACGAAACAACTTGTGGTTTTCAAAACAAACTGGTACAACTAAACAAACCAAACGTGAACTCGCTCAACTTTGTTGTTGACTCGTTGTTACATGCCTTGCAGGTCGTTAGATGCTTATGGAGCTTGCACGAGGAAGAGGTCGTTGTGGGATATGGATTGTCATGTCCCGTATTTAACATTTGAACGTTAAACTATGCTTTGGTTATTTAAACATTACTATGCTTCCGCTGATTGCTTAAACATGTTTGGTTTCTTTTAAACACCGATTATATTGGTTTGGTATTATTTACTTAATTGCATAGTTCAATATGATTGGTGGCTGGATCCTGGTCAGTCACGCCTCCAAGCGGTGATACTCCGCATGTGGATTTTGGGGGTGTGACAGATTGGTATCAGAGCCATTGGTTATAGTGAACTTGGTTTTAAAAAGGGAAAAGCTTTTTGACAAAACCAGACTATAACCTGTACAGTGCTCAACGATCCACAACGACCCTTCCCTCCATGTGCAAGACTCAACATACTAGGCGATATGGTTTATGTTATATTACCTACCTGTTAGTTACATAGTACATTGTTCATGATGTGCTTAGATGAATGTAGAAACTATTGTTTGAAACACCTATATGCTTACTCTCTTCTGTTATCGCACTTTCGCGACATCTTTTTCACTCATGTTCCCTTTGATATGAAGATCATGAGTGGACGTGTCAACCTAACTCAAGCCCAGCTAACGGCTTTGATCAACGAACAAGTTACTGCAGCACTCGCAGCCGCTCAGGTAGGAGGTCAACATGCTCAGCCTCCTGTGTGCACCTTCAAAACTTTCATGGACTGCCGACCTACTACTTTCAACGGCACAGAAGGAGCTGTAGGCCTCCTCCACTGGTTCGAGAAGCTCGAATCTGTTTTTTGAGATGTGTGAATGCCCTGAGGCTCGTAGGGTGAAGTATGCTACTGGTACTCTTGAAGGTGTAGCGCTCACGTGGTGGAACGCTCAAGTACAAATGCTGGGGTTGGTTGCTGCTAATGCCGCCCCATGGAACGATTTCAAGGAATTGATCAAGGAAGAGTACTGTAATCGTGATGACATCCACAAGCTGGAGGTCGAGTTCTTCAACTTAAAGATGACGGGGTCGGAAATTGAAGCGTATACGAAGAGATCAAACGAGCTGGCTATCCTATGTCCTACTATGGTAGATCCTCCCATCAAGCGTATTGAGCTGTATCTCAAGGGTTTAGTGCCCGAAATTTAGAGTCATGTGACCGCAGCCAACCTTGGTACCATCCAGCAAGTTATACGATTAGTTCATCGTCTCACTGATCAGGCAATGGAGCAGAACAAACTGCCTAAACGTATTGGTGCAACAACTACTACTACTTCTGATGCTCCTAGTGACAACAAGCGCAAGTGGGATGGAAAATCAAGCAAGGGATCTACTTCCGTTTAGTCTCAGTCTCAGCAGCGAAAGACTGATGACTACCAGAGTCCTGGTTAGCAATCCTCTGGTAGTCAGGGGCAGGGTGGATACAGGGGAAACCACCCCAAGTGCAACCGATGCAACAAGAACCATAGTGGGCAGTGCAATAAGGGTCGTTATCTGAGTTGTAACAAGTTTGATCATGAAGCAAAGGATTGCAGGGTCGCATGACCTGCAAATCAGAATCGTCAACAACAGCCACCAGCTCCACAGAATCAGTTGTAGCAATAGCAGGGTAATAGGGGATGCTATCAGTGTGGTGCTGAAGGTCACATCAAGAGGAACTGCCCCCAGCTGAACCAGAATCAGAACAACAACAATAATCAGGGGAACAGGAACAATAACGGGGGTAACAATGATGGCAATGGTGCCAGGGGACATGTTTTCGTGCTTGGTCAGGGTGACGCGAGGAATGATCCCAACATCGTGATGGGTAAGTTCCTACTGGACGACTTTTATGTTACTGTTTTATTTGATTCGGGTGCCGATACCAGTTATGTGTCCCTAAAAGTTAGTCATATGCTTAAGCGCACTCCAACACTTTTGAACACCAAACATGTCGTAGAGTTAGCAAACGGTAAAAATTTAGAGGCCACACACATAGTTAAGGGTTGTAATCTCGTACTCGCTGGTCAGACCTTCTCTATCGACCTCATTCCTATAGTTTTGGGTAGTTTTGACGTCGTTATTGGGATGGATTGGCTGTCTCAACAGCAAGCGGAGATTATTTGCAAGGATAAAATCGTCCGTATTCCTCGTTCTGGTAAAGAACCCCTCACGATTCATGGAGACAAGAGTGGTGCTGTTGTGGGCATCATCTCTTTTCTTAAGGCCCAGAAGTGTTTGCGAAAGGGCCACACTGCTATTTTAGCCCTCGTCACTGACACCTCAAAGAAAGAGAAGAAGATAGAAGATATTCTGATCATACGTGACTTTCCTTAAGTGTTCCCTGAGGAATTACCTGGTCTGCCGCCTCATCGTCAAGTTGAATTTCAAATCGAGCTAACTCCTGGAGCAACGCCCATAGCTCGAGCACCTTATCGTCTAGCTCCATCAGAACTTGAAGAACTTTCTACGCAATTACAAGAACTCTTGGAAAAGGGTTTCATACGTCCTAGCTCTTCGCCCTGGGGAGCTCCAGTGTTATTTGTGAAGAAGAAAGACGGTACCTTCAGAATGTGTATTGACTACCGCGAACTCAACAAGGTGACTGTGAAGAATCGCTATCCTCTTCCACGCATTGATGACTTATTCGACCAGTTGCAAGGGTCAAGTTTCTACTCAAAGATTGACCTGAGGTCAGGCTACCATCAACTGAGAGTCCGAGACGAGGATATCTCTAAGACAGCATTCAGGACTCGGTACGGGCATTATGAGTTTTTGGTTATGCCTTTTGGATTGACGAATGCACCTGCGGTTTTCATGGAGCTTATGAATAGAGTGTGCAAGCCTTACCTGGATAAGTTTGTCATAGTTTTCATCGATGACATCCTGATCTATTCGAAGAGTCAGGAGGAACACGAGCAACACCTTAGACTTATTTTGGAACTCCTTTGAGCAGAGCAGTTGTATGCCAAATTCTCAAAATGTGACTTCTGGCTTCGCGAAGTCCATTTTCTAGGTCACGTGGTAAACAAGGGTGGGATTCATGTTGATCCATCCAAGGTCGACTCGATTAAGAACTGGCCTACACCCCGTACACCAACAAAAATCCGCCAATTCTTGGGTCTGGCGGGCTACTACAGAAGGTTCATCAAGGATTTCTCCAAGATTACACAACCTCTCACTTCACTAACTCAGAAGGGTGTCACCTATCGTTGGGGTGATGCACAGGAATCGGCTTTTCAGCACTTAAAGGATAGACTTTGTAGCGCACCAATTCTCTCATTGCCTGAAGGCACAGACGATTTTGTGGTTTATTGCGACGCTTCCATCCAAGGACTTGGTTGCGTGTTGATGCTACGTGACAAGGTCATTGCTTATGCATCGCAGAAACTTAAGGTTCATGAAAAGAACTACACTACACATGATCTGGAGCTGGGAGCAGTTGTTTTCGCACTTAAGATATGGAGACATTATCTGTACGGTACCAAGTGCACCATTTACACCGATCACAGGAGTCTCGAGCATATCTTCAAGCAAAAGGAGTTAAACATGAGACAACGTCGTTGAGTCGAACTCTTGAATGATTACGAATGCGCGATCAAGTACCATCCGGGCAAAGCCAATGTTGTGGCCGATGCCCTTATTCGAAAGGATACTACACCAAAACGCGGACGAGCGTTACAACTTACCATCCAATCTAGTCTTCCTACTCAGATACGAGATGCTCGGGTTGAAGCATTGAAAGCAGAGAACGTCAGGGTGGAGTCCCTACGAGAATCAAGGAAACGGTTAGAACAAAAGGAAGACGGCGCCTACTATGTAAACGGGCGTATTTGGGTCCCACTTTATGGAAACTTACGCGAGCTTGTGATGGATGAAGCGCATAAGTCTCGTTACTCAGTACATCCTGGTTCGGATAAGATGTACCACGACTTAAAGACTACATACTGGTGGCCTAGCATGAAAGCCAACATAGCAACTTACGTCAGTAAATGTTTGACTTGTGCGAGAGTCAAGATTGAATATCAGAAACCATCAGGCCTACTCCAACAACCAGAGATCCCGACATGGAAATGGGAGCAAATTTCCATGGATTTCGTTACTGGTCTGCCTAGATCTCAACGCGAAAATGATACCATTTGGGTGATCGTGGATCGACTCACAAAGTCTGCACACTTCTTGGCTATCAAGGAAACGAATAAGTTCTCCACTCTGGCAGACGTTTATCTTAAGGAAGTTGTTTCGAGGCACGGAGTGCCAACCTCTATTATTTCCGATCGTGATGCACGTTTTACTTCAGAACTGTGGCAAGCAATACACAAATCTTTTGGCTCTCGATTAGACATGAGCACAGCATATCACCCGCAAATGGATAGGCAGTCGGAACGCACCATCCAAACCCATGAAGACATGCTTCGAGCATGTGCAATTGATTTTGGCAATGGTTGGGAAAAGCACCTCCCTTTGGTGGAGTTTTCGTACAATAACTGCTACCACACCAGTATTCAGGCCACTCCATTTGAGGCACTGTACGGATGAAAGTGCCGATCACCTCTTTGTTGGGCAGAAGTTGGTGACAGCCAAATTACTGGCCCAGAACTTGTGGTAGTCACAACTGAAAAGATTGCTTAGATACGACAACGAATGGCGGCAGCTCGTGACCGTCAGAAAAGCTACGCTGATAAGCGCAGGAAACCACTCGAGTTCCAGGTTGGGGATCGAGTGCTACTCAAAGTCTTACCTTGGAAAGGTGTAGTCCGTTTTGGCAAACGAGGCAAACTTAATCCGCGTTATGTCGGACCTTTTGGAATTACTGAGCGAATTGGCAAAGTCGCTTACAAGTTGAATCTACCTGAAGAACTCAGTGGAGTTCACAACGTTTTCCACGTGTCAAATCTGAAGAAATGTCTGTCAGATGAGACCCTCATAGTTCCTTTGAAGGAGCTCACTATCGACGATCAGTTGCGATTCGTCGAGGAACCTGTAGAGATCACAGACCGAGACGTTAAGGTGGTGTTTGTTTTTTGGCCAGAAGCACTTCTGGCCACTTATGTCTGCGCCGCGCAGATGTTTGAAGTCTGCAACTTGTTTGTTTTCCGGAAGATCTGCAGACCAAAACCCCCACCACGTCTCTGCCACCACCTCCACCTTCTTCCCTGCCACCACCGCCGGTGCGGCTCCCAAAACCCCCAAATCGAAACCCAAATCGATCGCTAAAAAAACCCCCAAATCAAATCGTCATCATCTGTTATCATCATCATCATCATCGATCGCTAACAAAACCCCCAAATCGACCCCCAAATCGAAACCATCATCTTTTATCATCATCATCACCATCATCTTCATCGCATACCTGAGCTTAGTTCCAGGGGGTGATGGTGGGTGCGACGGTGGACGGTGGACGGTCGATGGTTGTGGTGGTGGTGGATGGTTGTGGTGGTGGTGGTGGTGGGGAGATGAAGGCAGAGAGAGAGAAGTTCTATGGTGTGTGTTGTGTGTGTGTGTAGAAGATGTTTTTGTAGAAGTAAAAAAACAAACCCTCTTCTCCTTGCAGACTGTAGACTTTTGGTCCACCTCTTCTCCTGCAGATGCCTGCAGATGTGGTCCGCAGACTGCAGACCTTTTCCTGCAGAAAAAACAAACACCACCTAAGATTCTCAAGCGCACCAGAATACCTCTTGTTCGAGTTCGTTGGAACTCCCATCGTGGCCCAGAGTTTACCTGGGAACGAGAAGACCGAATGAAACTCAAGTATCCCCAGTTGTTCGAGAACAGTGCAACCACTACTGAGGCTGAAGCTACTACAGAATTTCGGGACGAAATTCCAAACCAACGGGGGGATGATGTGACACCCCAGGAAACAACGCAAACCTAACTAGCTTCCTTAGTAACCACGTGTTAAATTTCGGGACGAAATTTCTTTCAAGTTGGGGATGATGTGACAACCGAGTTTTCAAGGTCTTTCCTCTACACGTTAATTGTTTGGTTATTGCATTCGCACGACTTGTTTACCTTGTAACCATGCACGTTCGTTATATGTTGAGATGTTATGTGACTATTGTGTTTATGTGTTTAGTATTATATACTTGTGATCTGTTTAAGAGATTAAAAACTCTAACTTAATGACACTTGGGTTTCACCTTTTAGTAGGCTCGACGAAACTCAGGGGTTTCGCCATAAATTCATCTCGACGAAACTAGAGGGATTCGTCATGACCATTACAACGAAACCTGAGGTTTCGCCGGCCCAGGGTTTCGCTGAAGCCCATTAAGGGCCCAGCACGCTAAAGTGGGTATATTTACGTGAAACGGTTTCATTCGTCACACTTTTAGCAGATTTGGAAAACCCTAAAACCTCTCTATCTCCTTGCGGCAACCATCACCCCTCACCATCATCTTTTTAGGAAATCTTGTGTTTCATCTCAACCGGTTAGTATTTGACTAGTCGATTAAATCAGTTTGTACCTTGTATTATTGTTATGTGTGATGAATCTAATGACTATTGTGTTATACTTGTTAGGGTTTATAGATGCTAATGATTTCCTTGCATGAAAATTGGTGATGATTGATTCGTGATAATTGTAATCTTTTATGGTTATGAGTTATTAGAAATAGATATGCACATTGATATGATTAGGGTTTCAAGATTTATAGTTGGAACTATTGCATTATTGGTTTGAATAGGGTGTTGTAGATTGTTGATCAATAAGTTAGATTGTTAATATTGGTGAATCTGATGGGTTTGATTTCATGTATTGACTATCATGTGTGTTGGATTGATTTGATGGATGTTTGAGTTGCGTTTGCAAACAAATTGTTTTAACGGCAATTAGGGTTTCTGTGTGATTATCTTTTGGCACGACATAACCTATGACCTTGACGAAACACTGATGTCGACGAAAACCTGGGGGGTTTCGCCAAGGGGTATACGACGAAACCTTAGGGTTTCGTCAAATGGGAGTCATGACGAAACAGGGGGTTTTGTCTAGTGGGTAAACTGCACAGTAAACTCAGTTAAGTCTGTCAAGGGATAACTAGGTTAGTTATGTGCTGCCATGAAACAAATACGTGATGTATGATTGGCATGGACTTGTACAACTGCTATGTGCTATGATTGTACCTATACGTGAACTGTGTGGATGCAAACTGATTGTGCACGTGCATATACTAGGCTTTGACTGATTTTATTGGAATCGAGTAATAAATCAAACCGAGCGAACCGAGGTGAGTTCACACACTTTCTAAGGCATGGGATTCCCAGTGGTTGGGAATGGGTTAAAGAATCAAAACGGAACCTACATATCCTCCTTGGGTAGGATATGTACGGCCATCCTCCATGGGTAGGATGCCAATCTTAATCCTGCGTATTCTCCTTGGGTAGAATACGTACGTTCGTCCTCCTTGGGTAGGACAACAACCTTAACTTACTAGACAAAACTCTATCACGAAGTCCCTCAATTTTTATATTGACTTAATCGCCGGGCCAATGGCGAGCGGGTCATTAGTTAATAGCGCTATTAGGGTTGACAAGCCCCACACCGTGCCATTCGGACGGGCGTGTACTAATGGATCTGGGCAACCTGTCAATGATGATAGACATTGACGTAGGGCACAACTATTGTTCGTCAGTTGTCGATATGGTAACGGTCTAGTGGTTCACATGGGGAAGCCCCCACTGACTATGGATACGGTTTGGGAAATAAATGAAACTGGTTAACTCGTGGTTTACGAAACAACTTGTGGTTTTCAAAACAAACTGGTACAACTAAACAAACCAAACGTGAACTCGCTCAACTATGTTGTTGACTCGTTGTTACATACCTTGCAGGTCGTTAGATGCTTATGGAGCTTGTACGAGGAGGAGGTCGTTGTGGGATATGGATTGTCATGTCCCGTATTTAACATTTGAACTTTAAACTATGCTTTGGTTATTTAAACATTACTATGCTTTCGCTGATTGCTTAAACATGTTTTGTTTCTTTCAAACACCAATTATATTGGTTTGGTATTATTTACTTAATTGGATAGTTCAATATGATTGGTGGCTGGATCCTGGTCAGTCACGCCTCCAAGCGGTGATACTCCGCATGTGGATTTTGGGGGTGTGACATACCTGCCTTAGCAACGATAGTACTATAGTTTGGACTCAACACCTGTTCACTCAGGGGTTGTTAAGGATAATTTGTTACATGGCTCACAGTGGTGAGTGTGTATTACGAACTGCCTTGGGCAGTCAACCCGCAGTCATTGGTATCGATAGGTTCATGTCGATAACTAACATGCCTCATTTTACACTGTGTACATGCTGGTTATGCGTAATCGATTTCGAACTCTATTACATCTATTAAACTTGTATGCTCACCTTTACACTATGTGTATTGAATTTTACTTTAACGTATGTGACAGGTGCTTAAGATGTTTAGATGCTTGGCTTGCTGTGAAATCGAGGCTAGGAAAGGTCTAGAAACAAATAAATGAATTGTCTGTATTTGAAATCTGAGTTGTCAGAACAGAACAATTTGACTAGATCTTGTCTGTAATAATTATATTACTTTTTATGTCATGGTATGGGATATGATGCTTTAAATATTTGGTAATCATAGTTGTTATGGAAACTTCTGGACAATCTGTTTCGCTCAGTGCCACGCCCCGATGATTCCGCCATCGGTTGGGGTGTGACAGATTGGTATCAGAGCCATAACTATAGGGAATTAGGCAAGACTCGACCTAGTCCGGGTCGATGTCTTAGAAACGACCTAGTCTATAGTTAGGTACCAACAGACCGACTTGTGCACCCCTACAGGTTATGTACGAGCTTACTTGCTATTTCTCGCTATTCTCGCCTACACTACACTATCACTGCACTCTAGTTTTCAAAAATGAACGAGCAACTAGGTCGAGATTAGGTGTGAAAACCGCAAACTCTCGACTAAATTGCCTGTTCGACCCGCATTTTATCTACAAACAGGAGAATTAGCGCCAAATCAGGAGTGAAATCCATACTTTGACGCATAATTTTCTCCTTATTTTATCAAAAACAGGAACAAAGTCATTAAGTTAGGGGTGAAACCCGAACCTTGACAACTTGTTCCGATCTCATTTTGGTTTTTACAAAACTCTCACCAAAGTCTCGACGGACTCCAACGACTTGAAGTCACGATATGATGACTGGAAGGATGCGTGCCGATCGCCCAAATTTGAGGCAAGAGCACAGTCCCGAAGGTCAAAGTGTGCACTAAAGGTCCTTGTGAATAGTCGAATCACTTTGGTTAGTCAACGTCTAATAGCTGCAGACAATTTATTTCTCGATTTTTACATGTTTCGATTCTGAGCTCGCTACTGCCGACTCTGATATCCGTCGATTTTATGTGGATTTTATGTGTTCTATGTGATTTATCTGTTTACATGTTATGATTTTTGGGGATTTATTCGCTTTTCGCTTTCGTAATTGATCGACACACTCTACTCGCACTGCACCTTTATCTCAAAACGCCAACAAATCGCTATTTGGGGATGATCGCAAGCTATGTTACACGCTTATATTATACTACTCGCTATGTTATTCGCGATCTCTAATTTCGAACGCTCGGGGACTTTGAATGATAGGTTTCTGTATTCTGATTGCCTCTTGTGATTACATGCTTACGTGCTTCTGTGTTTCTGTGCCTTACGTGCTTATGTGCTTATGTGATTCTGTGCTTATGTGAATCTGTGATTATGTGCCTATGTGGTTATGTGATTATACGTGTTCCTGAGCTTTAGCAGTATTAGACGTGTGAGGTGAGATTCGACTATGTTGTGTCTGAGTCCTATGACGATGTCTGTTGAAGACAATGTCATCATCTGGATCCCGTCACTCGCGTGCTGCTTGCCAAAACCAGAAAGACAAACGCCTTGCTGCTCTCGTCGCCAAGCAAATGGTAAAGGTTGTTCTTCAGATCGTGAGTGAACTATACGAGAACATGAGCAAATCGTCCGAGGAGTCCAGGACTGAAACCCCTAAAGCTGCTTTTAGCTTCAAGCAATTCAAAGCTTGCGGACCGAAAGAGTTCACTAGCGAAGATGGCCCTACGGCCTTATTTCAATGGTTCGACTCGATCGAGGTCACCCTGCGTCAGATTGGATGTCCTGACAATCTCTGCACTCTGAATGCTACCGGCGTCTTCCAGTCCCGCGCATTAGACTGGTGGACGGTCGAGAGGAACAAACACGGAAATGACGCAGCTTATGGTCTATCGTGGGATGAGTTGAAGAACGTTATGCTCGAAGAGTTCTGCCCTCCCCATGAGCGCAAAAGCTGGAGGATAAATTCTTGCACATAAAGCAGAAAAATGGTGACAACGCTACTTTGACCGCTCGCTTCAAGCAGCTCAGTATTATCTGCCCCGACCAAGTCAGGACTGCTGACATGACAAGCAAGAAGTACATCCGCGCTCTGTCGGATTGTGTTGCAGATTTTGTGCATGCTTCAATGCCAGTGATGTGCGCAAAATGCAACATATAAATTACATCAAATGTGGCATAAAACTAACCCTTTTTTAGTACTAATGTTGGAAAAAGTGTGTTTTTGTCTTCCTTTTGTATTTTCAGGATTAAATGAGCTCAAATAAACAAAAGAAGCAAAAAGGCAGCTAAATCTAACATAAATACAAGAAAAGGAATAAACGTGGCATGCCCGACCCCTCGACAGCATCCTCCCAAGCAAAAACAAGAGAACAGAAGGCTGAACACTCCCCATGCTCAATGAGCACGGGGGCGTGCCCAAGTGTCTGCAGAAAAGACAAAGTTGTAGAAGCTTCTATCACCCACCACGGGGGCATGTCCAGCGAACACGGGGCCGTAGTCAACTCTAAGATTCGCAGAATCTAGGAAAATCTTGATAGTACAGATACGCTTCTGCACACGGGGTCGTGCCCAACGGACATGGGGGCGTGGTCAACTAATGCAGACAAACTGCATTTAATGAAGAAAGAGAAGATGGGTGGACACGAGGCCATGCCCAATGGACACGGGGTCGTGTCCGGGCTTCTGTGCAGGCTATAAATAGGGGTGCTTGGCTCACTTGCAAATCATCCCTTGGCAAACCACCTCTCTCACACTTCACCCACCCACCACCACCATCACAACCCACATCCACCACCATCATCCATCATCCATCATCCATCATAGAGTGTGTGAGTAGTCTCGGGATCCAAGATTGATCGTAAGAGTTATTGACAATCAAAGGCCATGTTTGCCTAAGTCTCTTACATCACTTGGTGAAGACAAGTGTTTAGTGTAATACTTTTTATTTTTAATCTTTCCGTACTTTTTATTTGGTTATGTATTAATGACTTTAATAACTAGTTTCTTATGTTGAAGGTGAATCTTCCTTATCATTTGTCTGTGGTGTCCTGGCATTATTTTACTGTCTATATAAAATAAAAGATTTTCACCATTCATATCTCCACGGTCTATATGGAGATATGTTGGCTACCTGGTCGGGGGTTAAGGGAATGGTTTGGTTAGAGTCTTGCCTTGTTCAGTGTATAGATCCTGCAAGGACCTGGGTCAACTTTAGTAGGACCTCCTTCAATACCCACTGGTATTGGATGGCGGGGGTGGGTCCAAACTCCTTGATCCCCTCATATGTAAGCTACTATTAAAACTTTAACCCGACTATTTAGGATTGTATCCCTGCTGACTCAAACTACTTAGCCAAGGGTAACGTCACCTTCAAAAGAGGGGCCTACCACATTATGCATTAATAACTTAATTAATTATCTTTCAATAATCCAACCCTTTAGGATTGTATCCTTGCTTACTCAAACTACTGGGTTGAGGGTAACGTCACCTTCAAAAGAGGGGCCTACTACTATAACTAAGATAATCTCTTAAAAAGTGCAAAAGTGCGGAAATAATCAAAGGTCACACTAAACACGAGTCGGATCCAAGTGATTCATCTTGTCTATCAGTTTTTATTTTTATTTTCATTTTTATTTTTCAGCATTTTTAGTTTTTATTTTATAGTTTAAAACATTTTTCTAAACTTTTGATTTGATTAGACGTTGAGGATAAACCAGTATTAAAAGCTCTTGTGTCCTTGGACGACCTCGGTATCTTACCAACACTATACTACGCTCACGATGGGTGCACTTGCCCATATGTGTGTTTGGTGTTAGTAAAATATCGTGTTTTATAAATTTAAAACTTGATTAACGTGTAAAAAGGGCTAAAAATATATATATAAATCTATAACACCACACGCGCATCAAGTTTTTGGCGCCGCTGCCGGGGACACAAGGATTTTAAGAAAGTTAGGAATTAACGGCCTAATCGTTTTTCTTATTTTTCTGTTTTTTTTAGGATTTTCGTAATTTTTTCAGCTTCTGCAGAACTAAGCACGGGCCGTGCCCGCTGAACACGCCCCGTGCCCAATTTTTGGTACTGGCAATCCTGTTTTAAGTCAGACAGTAGCTGAACACGGGGCCGTGCCCACTCAACATGCCCTGTGCCCAAGTTTCAGTTACTGAAAACAGAACCTGTGTCGATTGTGCCGTGAAGGACTCCACATCGATTTCGTTCGGTGCATACATAGACCTGAGCGATTCGGCATACACCTTCTTTAACGAGAGCCCGGGAAAGGGTTGGACTTGTCCACCTACATTTAGCATAGGAATCACCCTCACCGACAACCTCTTGCGTTCTCGCCTTAATCTAGAGAATTAAGGTATCTCAGGCACTTTGGGGTTGTTCCATCCAGTAAGGAACCGCCCGATCCGGATAAGTTCCTTAGAAATAGACGAAACTTCATAAACAGCCTCTAGGCACGGGGCCGTGTCCAGGTCAGCACACCCCCGTGTCCACCAAAAAGATTCCAATCTGACTTTTTGTCAGAATATAGACAAAATGTGTAAGGATCCTGCCTGCACACGGGGCCGTGTCCATCCGACACGGGGCCGTGTGCAGCGTGCCGTCATTTTCTATAAAGGCAGCAAGATTCCTGCTTATTTGGACCACTCCAAAGACAAAGATTTGCTGGGATCTTCAC
Source organism: Helianthus tuberosus (assembly GCA_030545235.1). Classification (NCBI taxonomy): domain Eukaryota; kingdom Viridiplantae; phylum Streptophyta; class Magnoliopsida; order Asterales; family Asteraceae; genus Helianthus; species Helianthus tuberosus. Next base: position 170,494,917 of record CM060448.1, on the reverse strand, counting down.
ACATACCATCCTATGTATATTCTAAAGAAGGTTCTCAATAACCATCTTGTCTTTTCCACTTTTATCCATTACCTTCTTCTTCAATTTTTTCCTTAATACCTTCATTAGAGCTTGAAATCACCATGATTCCAAGCTTTAAGGTGACGTTTGATAGATTTTTACTCAAGGAATCTAGTTAAAAATAAGTTCTACTACAGTGTTTTAAGTTATTTCTGCTTAAAATTGCTTTAAAAACCATAAAAATAATTTAACACTCCAAGATTCCTTGTCCCAAAAATCTGCAGACAACTGAACACGGGGTCGTGCTCAATGAGCACGGGGCCGTGTCCGAGGTACTGTTCCATAAAAATTGAACTCTTCTCGGTCTGCTTTCTCAGAATGGTGAGCAGAACTAGCGGAACATCTTCATCGCACTCCAGGAACAACCGACAAGGGAGAATGTCATCAACGGTTGAAGATTCTCTTGTGAACTACGTTTATGCTTTAAAAGAGGCCATTGATGAGATGACAGTGGTGGAAGAAGCATTGGTCGACCGTATCGATCATTTGATGGTGGGACTAGAGGGATGTCTTCGAGAGGTTAACCTTTTGCACCAAAGGTTGAACATTCTCGCTTCTCCTCCTTTGGTGCCAATTATCACCCAAAGGGCATGGAATGTGGTACCGGAAGTCATCATACCGGCCGAATGGTACACCATACACCCGGAGCCCCCTCGAGACATACTACAAGGGGTTCCGGTTGGTGTCACTCCCCCTCCACAAGATGTTGAGGAAAATGAGCCCGCCTTCTTCCTCCCAAGAGAGATAGAAGAATGGCTTTAATAACATCTAGGGAATACCCCTCGGCCCGGAGTTCTACGAAGCTTTTAGATACCGGAAAGCTATTTCCGGAATTTTGATTCCTATTTTGAAAGTAGAACTCCTTAGGATGATTTTATGTATCACTTGACCTATCTATCTTAGGACTTTTAAATTTTATTTTTCTGCGTTGTTTTTAAATTTTAAGGACCTATGTAATGCGTTAGTTTGAATGAATGATAGTTTTATTAATTAAATTGGTGTGTGGATGATGATGTAATGGATAAAACACACTTGGGATGTTGAAGGATACCAAGGAAAACTTGAACCAGCACCCCATGCACAAAAATAGAGCCTCCCGCTAAATTTTATTCATTACAGCAAGTTCAGCATGGGCCGTGTCCTGCCAACACGGCCCCGTGCTGAACCATCTGCAGAGAATCGCCCAGTTCAGGTAACTGGACAGTGAACACGCCCCCATGCCCAGGCTTCTGTTTCTTTTTTATGTTTTATGTTACTGGCAACCTGAACATGGGGCCGTGCCCGGACACCACGGGCCCGTGTCCAGATGCCCAGTAACATTAAAATTTGTTTTTTAACACGCTTTTACACATTCAATCAACCTAAAAACTTATTTTTGGGACACATTGAGGACAATGTGTAATTTAAGTGTGGGGGGGGGGATGCTAAAACCTTGAATCTTGCAAGTCCTAATTACAAGCCTTACACAAAACTCTATTGGAACCGCTAAACACCCCAAAATTTTTCAAAAAAAAAAAATCAATTTTTTTTACTTGTCTAGATTTAATTTGGGAATTTCAAGTTCTAAAAAGGTTATATTTTTACAAATTTACAACCGTTAGCGTCGTGATAAAAAGAACCAACATAAGAAAATTATGAAACGGCATGACAAATCTAGTTAAAATTTGATTATATATACTTGATCACATAAAAACCCATTCTCACAAAAAGTGAGTTTTGAGCCTTTATTGAGCATATAAATACACATCTTTAAACTAAATGATTATTTTTCGTTTCTTGTGTGAATAGCCGCTTGGTTATTACGACTCTAGAACTTGCCATGACGATACATTCCCGGTCCTTACCAACTTAAACCCAAATAAGTAAATGATAGAGGCATTAGGACTAACCCTTTTTCTTTCAACACCATTATTTTTCCTTTTTTTTACCACCTAACCAAAATCCCCCTAGTTAACCCCTTTGAGCCTAAACCTTTTCATTTCTTAACCCAAAACAAACACCTTTTTACCCACCAAAACCCTTTTTTTTATTTTAAACACTTTATTTTAGTAACAAAGCTCGGTTTTCTCATGACTTCTTGATATTCATCAATTTACACATATTTTAGTCCCCCATTTTATCCCCATTTTATGCATTTTTGGCTGTAAAATCGTTAATCGGATACTTAATCAGGTATACTTTTGTTTACAGGCCTAAAACAGCATGCTAAACAAGATGATAGTGAAAACGAGGACTTTCCGGATGAAACGACAAAGCTGCGAACATTCTGTGAACATTCTGATCTGGGCATTTGGAACGGTCGTGCACATGATGGCACGGACGTGCGGATCCGAAAGAAGAGTCCAGGCCGGCAGTGCACGCCAGTGCGATCCGGAGTGCATGCCTTTCTCGGAAAGGAACGATCGTGCGGATGGTTGCACCCCGTGCGGATCAGATGACTAGCACCAACTCGAAAAGGCACTGCCCGTTCAGATGTCCGTGCAACCCTAACCCGTAGATGCACGATCGTGCCACCAACGGAACGGTCATGCGAGATCGAAGAACGGTCAAGATAAGATGATGTCATGCGGTATGGTGAACAGTAACTCCAATGATTCAAAAAGTGAACGGTCTTGCACTTTATTGGCACGACCGTGCGGTCGCAAAACGTTATAAAAAACATGCAGAAACATTCTGTTCGTAACTCTGGATATTTTGGGTGCTCTTTAGGCGATTTTCAGGCTCCGGAGGCATTAGCTTTCACCCGGATTCAAGCCACATTGTGCCGATTAGCTCCGTTATCTTCCAGATTCTTAATCTAGTGCTTGTTTATGGTTTGATTCTCTAATCTTTCCATAATTTTGTTAATGTTTCAAGTATTTAGATTAATGTTTTATGTATTATTGTAAGCCTTTGGGCAAAAACACTACAATCCCTTGCTTAATTATAACCATTAGTATGTTAATTTTGTTTGTAATTACACTTGGAAGTATTTTCTATGTTAATCTTTGATGATTAGTTTGCAACCTTGTTATTGTTGTTGATTTCTTAATTATAAGTAATTATGTTGGATGATTGGTATATGGTTAGTTGAGATAGTTGGAAGATGAAGCTTAATTAATCATGTATTAGTAGACTTTGAACATGCTTTAACTTGTTTAACTTATTTAAAATGTGTGCACCATGATACTAGAAATGGTTAGTGGTTTAATAAGAGGTAATTATTGTTAATCAAAAAAGCTTTCCGTCACGTAAGGACCTTAACGGGTTAAATGGTGTTGTTATGAATTCTTGCCATGAATTGTTAGCTTAGTTAGTAGTTTAGGCCAAAATTGCTATCTTGTGAATTTATATGCAAGATTTGTAAAATGAACTCGGTTGTGATTTAATCTAGTTTATGCTTGTCTCGGTGGTTGCATTGTGTTTATCGGTGTCACTTTCCTTGATTAAGTGAGGTTAGAAAACTCCTAACAGATGACTAACTTATTTTTAAGAGATTTTCATAGACATTTATCAATTGCACGTTAAAGAACAATTTTAGGTGGTTAAAGTGTGTTTATCGTTTTAGCTTTCCGAATGATTGTCGTGTTAGGATTCCCGAAAGAGATACTAATTGTCTTGAAAATGAAGAATTGACCAAATGTTTCTAGTGACAAAACCGACTTAGTTTGCATGCTATGGTTGTGTATAAAGCAAGGCTATTTATCTATTTTCTTATTTGGAGTCTACCATGTTTTTATAATTATTTGTTTATGCTTATTATAGTTTTTATAAAATCAAACAACTTATCTTTCTTCCGTTAATTTAATGATAAAGGTCTAGTATTATTCATCCGCCCACTTCCTTGGATCGATACTTGGTTCTTACCGATACTTTACTACATATATGACGGGGTACACTTGCCTCTTTCGTGTGTGTTTTGATGTTAAAGTATAAATCACTTTTATAAATTTAAAACTGATTCGTGTGTAATTTCATTATAAAAATATGTATATACGCGCACACGTCAAGTTTTTGGCGCCGTTGCCGGGGAGGTGTCGAGCTTTAGGAACGACCCGAGTCATTATTTTTATCGGTGCACATATTTGTTAATATTTGTGAATATTTTCCGATTCATTTATTCGTTTATTTATTTGTTAATATTTCTTGTTTTGATTTAATTTATTTGTTTTCCTAGTCTATTTTTAACACTTGTAAATTTTCATTCCATTTATTTCTTCGAATTCGAATTTATTTATTTATTTATTCTTTGAGTTTTCGGCTTCGAAAAATCATTTTTACATTAGCCGATTCGATTATTTTTATTGCTTTAATTTTTATAAAATTTCGGGCCCATTTTCGGATTTTTATAAAATTTTCAGCCCATTTAAAATAATATTCTGTTTCATTTCAGCAAAAAAAAAATAGCATTATTATATTAATAAAATATTCATTGTGTCATTTTATCGTTTGCAGGTTGATGTTCTCAACCCCCGCTCCCGATCCTTTTGAGCCGTCAGACGGACCCGAGCGAGATCTGAGGAGACGTATTCGTGATAGATCGCGCGCGGTAGCGCTGCTACTCGCAGCTGGTGAGCTGGAGCAGGTGGTACCCGCTGAAGCCGAGGGCTCAGGGGCAGCAGGAAACACAATCATGGCGGACGACGAGCGACCTTTGAATGAATCGAATCAGCCCGGAGGGGCAGGCCTGGAGCCGAGTATCCTACAGCCGACTATAGATGCACCTACTTTTGAAATTAAATCTAGTATTATTAATATGGTGCAGAATTTGGTGCAATTTGACGGACGTGAGCATGAGGATCCCGGAAGACATATCGCTGCTTTTCTCGCAGTTTGTTCGACGTTTAGGATTAGAGGTGTTTCGGAGGATGCAGTTCGATTGAGGTTGTTTCCATTCTCGTTGCGTGACAAAGCTAGAGCTTGGCTTATGTCACTTCCAGCTGGGTCCATCAGGACCTGCAATGAGCTGGCGGAGCTGTTTATGCAAAAATATTTTCCACCTGAGAAAACAACCAAGCTACGGAACCGGATTGTGACCTTTCGCCAAGATGAGGGAGAGTCGTTGCACGCGGCCTGGGAGAGATTTAAAGATTTGTTGATTGATGTTCCACATCATGGCTTCTCCAAAAGACAGCTGGTCTTGACGTTCTATCAAGGGCTTAGTTACCATACGCAGGAGAGATTAGACGTGAATGCAGGAAGCGATCTAGGAACGAAGACGCCGAATGATGCTTATGATATCATTGAAAAAGTTGCGTTGAAGTCTAGCTTACGTCGCGAAGGAGATAGAGGTCGGGCTACATCATCATCATCAGCACCTCGCGCAGGAGTTCACGCTGTGGACGACTACACGGCCATTACTGCACAAATCTCGGCTCTTGCAGCGAAATTCGATAAGTCCCAGATAGTCGCACAAGCTGGTTCGGGATGTGACCAGTGTGGAGTGTCACACGAGCCTGGTGCATGCTTTCAGGGAGTCGTGCATGAAGGCCACGAAGAAGTGGATTTGGTGAGTAATCAGGCGAGGCCACAGAACAATCCCTACATCAATACCTATAACCCCGGATGGAGAAATCACCCAAGTTTTGGGTGGCGAGCGAATGTGGGTAATCAAAACCCATTGGGATTTACTCAGCGTGCTCCAGCGCCACAGTAGGCTCAAGGTCAGCAATTTCAGCCATACAACCAACCTTACCAGCAACGTCCATATTCGTATTAGAATCAGGGCACTGGGAGTAGTTCCCAGCAGCAGGCCCCTCAATCTAGTTCCAAGCTGGAGGATATAATGGCTCAGCTTCTTACTAGCTCCTCGAGCGCGAATCGGTTAGCTGAAAAATGATACCAACAAAGCGAGGATCGTTTTCTTTCCCATAAGGGAGAAATGAGGAGTCACAAAGCCTCGATTCAAAATATCAAGAACCAGGTTGGTCAGCTGGCAAAGATGATGTCTGAAAGACCCCAAGGTGGTCCTCCGGGCAATACCGAGCCAAACCCACGCGGGCATGTGAATGCAGTCATGACCAGGAGTGGTAAGACTACCGGACCCGACATATCGGACTCATCACCGATCACTGGAGAGGTCCCGACTGATACACCGGACGAGGTGCAAGCCAGGCTACGCCCAGCAAGTACAGCACAAGTCCAGGAGCCAGTCAAAGATTACACTCCACCAGTACCTTATCCGGGCAGGCTGAAGAAGCAAAAAAACGAAGAACAATACAATAAGTTCCTCGAGTTGTTTAAACAACTACACATTAACATACCATTTGTTGAAGCCCTGGCCCAGATGCCAAAGTATGCCAAATTCCTAAAGGACATCCTCTCGAATAAGTAGAAGCTCGAGAATATATCATGTGTGGTGATGAATGAAAGTTTTTCTGCCGTTCTGCAAAACCGTCTGCCCACGAAAATGGGAGATCCGAGTAGTTTTACGCTCCCTTGTTTGATTGGAAACATGTCTGTCAGCAATGCATTGGCTGATTTGGGAGCGAGTATCAACCTTATGCCATATAGGTTTTTACTAAACTGGATCTGGGTGAGCCGTCACCCACTAGAATGAGCATTTGGTTGGCAAACCGTTCAATCAAGTATCCGCGTGGATTTGTTGAAAACATGCTTGTTAAAATCGATAAATTTTTTTTCCCCGTGGATTTTGTTATTCTTGACATGGATGAAGATTCAAGAGTGCCCTTGATACTTGGGAGCCCGTTCCTCAATACTGCAAGGACAATTGTTGATGTGGCATCTGGCCAAATCACGCTCCGAGTAAATGACGAGCACGTGACATTTGATATTAATAGATCAATGCAACACCCGCAAAGTCACGATGACATGCTTTATTATGTCGACATTGTCGACACATGTGTGTGCTCTCATTTCCAAGGCACTATTGAAGAGATTGATTCGGACACACGTCTGTCGTGTGGAGACCTGATTGGCATTACGCAGGAGGGCCACGATTTCGAGCAGCCAGTCTATCAGATTGGTGACGATGGTTCCCAGAGTCCGGAGCGGTTTCTAGAAATTGGCCATGTTGAAGAAGAGAAATCAAAACCTTCGATTGAAGATCCACCATCTTTGGAGTTGAAAGAACTCCCACCACATCTCAAGTATGCATTTCTGGATGAGGAGTGTCGCTTGCCGGTCATCATTTCGGCATCATTGGAAAAAGATGAGAAGAAGCAGCTTCTCGAGGTTCTTAGACTTCATAAGAGAACAATTGCGTGGAAGATTATGGACATCAAGGGCATCAATCCTTCTTTTTGTACTCACAAGATTCTGATGGAAGACGAGTACAAACCATGTGCACAGCATCAGAGGCGTTTAAATCCGAATATGCAAGACGTGGTGAAGAAAGAAGCGATTAAGTTGTTGGATGCCGAGTTGATTTATCCTATATCTGACTCTGTGTGGGTGAGTCCAGTGCAGGTAGTACCCAAGAAAGGGGGTATTGCTGTAGTTTTAAATGATAGGAATGAGCTAATTCCTACCCATACTGTCACTGGGTGGCGAGTTTGCATTGATTACCGCAAACTCAACGATGCTACTCGTAAGGATCACTTCCCGCTACCATTCATCGACCAGATGTTGGAGCGTCTGTCAGGGAAGTTGTATTACTGTTTCTTGGACGGGCTCTCTGGATACTTCCAAATTCCTATAGCTCCTGAGGATCAGGAGAAGACTACCTTTACCTGCCCCTTCGGCACATTCGCCTACCGGCGGATGCCTTTTGGGTTGTGTAATGCACCGGCAACCTTCCAGAGATGCATGGTTGCAATTTTTCATGATATGATCGAGGATTCTATGGAGGTTTTCATGGATGACTTTTCGGTATTTGTGGATTCCTTCGATCATTGTTTGGAAAATTTGAAGAAGATGTTGAAGAGGTGCGAAGAACGAATCTGGTCCTAAACTGGGAAAAGTGCCACTTCATGGTGAAAGAGGGCATAGTTTTGGGACATAAGATTTCTCGTGCTGGTATGGAGGTCGATCCAGCTAAAGTTGACATTATTTCACGACTTCCGCCTCCCACCTCTGTGAGAGCGATACAGAGCTTTCTTGGTCATGCGGGGTTCTATAGGCGATTCATCAAAGATTTTTCAAAAATCGCTAGGCCCATGACCCATTTGTTAGAGAAAGACGCTCCGTTTATCTTTGGAGATGATTGCTTGAGGGCTTTTGACCTTCTCAAGCAAAAGTTGATTGAGGCCCCTATTTTGGTTGCACCTGACTGGAGTCTGCCATTCAAAATTATGTGCGACGCTAGCGATTTCGCTATAGGGGCCGTTCTGGGTCAAAAGAAAGAAAAGCACTTTCACCCGATCTATTATGCAAGCAAGACTCTTCACGACGCTCAGGAGAACTACACCATGACTGAAAAAGAGCTCTTGGCTGTTGTTTTCGCATTTGACAAGTTTAGATCGTATTTGGTGCTTTCAAAAACAATTGTGTATACTGATCACGCAGCCATCAGATATCTTTTCAGCAAACAGGACGCTAAACCGCGTCTCATCAGATGGATCTTGTTGCTACAGGAGTTAGATATCGAAATTTAAGATAAAAAGGGTGCGTTGAATGTAGCGGCTGACCATCTATCTCGGTTGGAGCATGGAGACATCAAGGACACGCATTGGGATTCAATCAATGACAATTTCCCACACGAGTCATTGATGGGTGTTGAGATATGCGATGAGTCACCTTGGTTCGCCGACTTTGCGAACTATCTTGCTTGCGGGATTCTGATTAAAGGGTTGACTCACCAACAAAAGAGGAAATTCTTTTTGGATGTCAAGCACTACATTTGGGACGACCCTTTCTTATTTAAGGTTGGTGATCAGGTGATCAGAAGATGCGTTTCAGGAAAGGAGGCGACTGACATTCTGCGCCACTGTCACGAGGGACCTACCGGAGGCCACCATGGAGTCAATTTCACCGCCAAGAAGGTGCTTGATTCCGGGTTTTATTGGCCGACTATATTTCATGATGCGCAGAGTTGGGTTAGAGCGTGCGATGCCTGCCAGAGGGCAGCAAATATATCGGCACGTGATGAAATGCCTCAGAACTGTATTCAAGTTTGTGAAGTCTTCGACATTTGGGGGATAGACTTCATGGGACCATTTCCCCCCTCACGAGGAAATAAGTACATCCTGGTCGCGGTTGATTATGTATCAAAGTGGGTTGAGGCACAGGCCTTACCCACCAATGATGCCAGGGTGGTCGTGAGATTTTTGAAAAGTTTGTTCGCCCGGTTTGGCGCACCGAAGGCGCTTATCAGTGATAGAGGGACTCACTTCTGCAATACACAGCTTGAAAAAGCTTTGTCCCGTTATGGTGTTCATCACCGTTTATCCACGCCCTATCATCCACAGACAAGTGGGCAAGTGGAGGTCACAAACCGGGGGCTGAAGCGAATCCTTGAGCGGTCTGTAGGTGCAAACCGCAAGGATTGATCGGACAAACTAGACAAGGCGTTGTGGGCTTTCCGTACGGCTTACAAGACCCCTATTGGGACTACTCCCTTTAGGCTTGTTTACGGAAAAGCGTGTCATTTACTTGTGGAGTTGGAGCACAAAGCGATGTGGGCTCTAAAAAACGCAAATCTGGACTTAAAAACTGGAGGTGAAGCCCGGTTTCTTCAGATTCATGAATTGGATGAGCTACGACAACACGCTTATGAGAGCTCCGTGTTGTACAAAGAGCGCACCAAGAAATTGCATGATAAACGCTTGAAGGACCATAAACAATTCCAAGCGGGCGATCTTGTTCTTCTCTACAACTCGAGGTTGCGTTTATTTCTGGGAAAATTACATTCACGTTGGACAGGACCGTACACGGTAAAAGAAGTATTTCCATATGGGACTGTTGCAATAGAGAACGCGGACGACGTTATTTTCAAGGTAAATGGTCATCGTTTGAAGCTTTACGTTGCCGGGCCGATCGAGTCGGCGGTGGAGGTTATCGAGCTCCACGTCCCGCACACATCATAGGTGTGGGGATGAGAGTCTACGCTACTGACTCGTGGATTAAAAATGTAGCAAGAGCATCTTTGGTGCTTTAGGGGTAAAATCGTCCATTTTTATGTTTTTGTAGTTTTTACGTAATTTAGGTGTGTTTGGTAGTTTCCGTAAGTTTGTGCAGTTTTTATACGTGCCGAGCGTAGGGTCTATGTGGGAATAATGTTAGATCAGTTTGCAGATGGTAAAAATGGCAAAAAATGGTCAATTCGGCTGCTGAAACTGCATTCTGCAGTAAACAAACATGTCTGCAGATCTGGCACGACCGTGCCACCTATCGCACGCCCGTGCGATTGCGGGCTGGCCGGCACCTTGAGTTGCACCCCGGTGCATTGCCGAGATCAGTGTGCAGGGATTAGACGTTGTCGGATACGCATGACCGTGCGAGCTGTCGCACGCCCGTGCGAGTGGCTAAGGGCAGTTTGGTCATTTGGCAGTATAAATACCCTTATCTGCAGCCCCCATTCTCATTCGCGAAAAACATAACTGCACCAGCCGTTCCAGACCGATTTTGCCTCAAATCGCATGATTTTTCGCACGGTTTCACAAATCCTTCCGCACGGTATGTTCTTTCTTGTCGATTTTCTGTTTCATCCACGTTCTAGGTTAGATTCGTTCAATTTCTTCAAGGCTTTTTAGGGTTCCCTTCACAAACACAAGCGAAACCCTAGCCCTTGCAAGAATCATATGTCTCGTGAACAACTGGTTGATTTTCTGACCCCCGTTGGCCCAAAACTTGTTGATTTTTGAAAAATCTGGCTATTCAGAATCGGGGTTTAAAAATCTGCAGAAAACTCAAGTCGCACGGTCGTTCCCTTTTGGCACGGTCCGTGTGATTGCGGCTGTTCACGGTGATTTACTGTGGTCTCGGTGATGCACGGTGGTGCCGTTGGTCGCACGCCGTGCAGTCACGACATAAGCCGACCACCATTGCTGTATCTCGGTGACGCACGACCGTGCGGTCTGTCGTACGCCCGTGCCAATCGCCCAGATCAGCGGGACAGTAGCTTCATAACTGTGTGTTCGGCTGTTCCGAATGAAATTTTTTCTATTTCTCCTGTTTTAACTGTCTTCCCTCATGCAGATGGATCATCCCTTCCTACAATTCGACCCCGAGGACGAGAGGGAAAGTCTTTGAATCCCAAAACTTCACTCATTGTGGAATAGGCGGGGACAGTTTGGTATCCCTAGAAGGCTAGACTGGGATGTCATGGCTTATTTGAATCAACGCGATCGACTAGAAAACATGTTAACAATTCCACTTTCGCGTTTGATCGCCATCGACCACCCAATCTATCGAGAGCTTACGATTGAATTCTTCGCTTCCTATTCATACGGCAAGCCAAAAGCGCATAAAGTCCCAAACTTCCGCTATAAAAATAGGGTAAATTTTAGATTGGGCGGACGTTGGCATAATTGGACAGTGGGAAGATTGTGTAGAAGGCTTGGATTCTACACAAATGAAGATATGGATTCCGAGTTCTTTACGGATCAGTTCGCCTTCCGAAGTGAAGAAGCGCGGGGCGAGTTTTGGGCTAAAATTGCAGTTGGAGACCCATATGATCCTAGGATGTCAAAGGCGTCAAGGTTACGAGACCCATTACATAGAGTTATGCATCACATTTTCAGCCATACCATATGCGGGCGCATGGACAGTTTGGGAAACTGTCCAACACCAGATCTTATATTTCTATATGCGCTAGCGGAGGGGGTACACATCAACCTTGCCGCGTGGATGGCGGAGTACTTTGTGAATAGCTCGGGAAGAACCAACAGCAGTCAAATACATGGCGGTCAGTATGTGACCGAGATCGCTTACAACTTGCAAATAATGACTGATGAGGTGCTTCAGGGTCTTACTTTGGTGACCGAGGGTTTATATGTTGATATCCGCTCCTTGAAGGTGATGGGGCTTATTGCAGAGACGGATCATGGGGATCGATTGAAGGGTTTGAATAACGAGGTCTGGGACCCGTTGCCTCCACTTCCAGCGGAGGATGAGGATGAGGAGATGGGAGAGCAGCACGAGCAGCATGAGCCACAGACACCACCACATTCACCACAGCATCAAGGATACCACCAGCACCAGGATTGGCCAAAGGGCATCCCTTCTTATCCTGATCTCTACTAGCAATTTCAGCAGATGCAGGTAAGTCAGAATCAGCTGCGAGATACTCAGGAACAGATGCGCACGAATCAAGACTTTATGCGCCAAGAGATGCAGGCTGGGTTCTCATATCTTTTCGGGGGTCTGCACAATGCCTTTCCCAACTACTTTCAGGAGCCCCCACAGTTCCCATTCGGGAACCCAGGCGGTTATGGAGGGGCAGGCACTTCCAACACGAGAGATGATGCGGGTGGCGATAACCAGGAGTAGGTGGAGTTGTTAGTTGGTGGTTTTATGTTATTTTAGTAGTTTATTTATCGGGTGTTCATTTTGGCTACTATTTCAAACACCCGAGGATATGTACTTTATATTTCTGACACTTTAGTTTATTTGTCTTGTCTATGTTTGGATATTTAGTACTTCTATTTATGAAAATTATGGTTTGTTTGCATTTATATTGTTTCTGTTTTGTTTTGCTGTACCTTGTGACATACTTGCAGATTTTGGCTAGCACGTCTTTGACCAGAGCACAACACAGGTCAGCTTTGAAGTCTCGTTTCATCAAAATCATCTTCAGGGGAGTATTATTCTCCTTTATCTCTATATTTCAGGTTTCGCATTGGGGACAATGCGAAGTTCAAGTGTGGGGAGGGGTTTAACTTGTTAACTTTGTTTGTCCTGTTAAAAAAAATCAGAAAAATCAATCAAAAATATCTGTAGTTTGTATTTTTTTTAGCAAATAAACCGGTTGGTTGTGTTTTAGAAAGCTTCGGATATGATAAAAAACCCGGCAAGCCAAATAAATTTTGAAAAAAAAAACTAGAAAGCGTGACAAACAAAGAAAGACTTGCATGTTAATTTTCACACTGTTACCCATTCCTTCCGTTATGTGAGCATATTTGAGCCTTGAAATTGTTATATATTTGTTCATTTCGGATGTAGGAGTGAGCCGGATGTCATGTGTAATTTAGAACTTGTCACTAGCATGCTTGTTAAGACCATGAACTTGCGAAATTGTGTAGAAGTGATAGAGGCACCTAGAAAACCCCTTTGTTGTTAGCCCTGTTCTTTGTGTTGTGTTTACCCTAAACCTTACATTACCCCTTAGGATTAACCATGTCGAGCCTTCCCCGTGTTTCCCTTTGTTTACCCAACAAAATCACCCACTTAGCCAAATTTAGCCTTTTTATTTTTAAACCTTTTAGTGTTGAAACTCGGTCAAAGTCATCGTTTAACTAGCGCTTGTTATAGTTTATTGTCTATTGTGCAATTCCAAAAAAAAAAAAAAAAAAAAACAGAAAATAAAACACCCTAAAATAGGGTGAAGTCGACAAAATTCGAGCAATTTTGAATGCTAAAATGATGAAATTTCGTTGATGAGCTTGATATCGTAAAAGTCGCCTTTTTAAGGCGTTAGTATGTATAGTTTTATTGATTTACGCTAGTTAGTCGCTATTACCGAGTTTTAACCATGTTGCCACTTTAAAAATCCCTTTCCATACCCTTCACCCAAGCATAACGTTAAAACCCGTAAAGTCCTCTTGATTTGCACTTTTTCGCATGTTAGTTGGTGGAGATAAGATCTAATGACAAGCTTATAATATTACACCTTTCATTAACGAGGCATTGAGTGTTTGCACATACACATTTTATGTATGTTTCACAAATAAAACTGAGTGTGTGTGAACATTGTGAGCTGTGTGAAGATTAGCATGTTAAGTCAATTGAAAGTGAAGTCACGGCTTTTTGGTTATATCTATATACATATTTGAAAGCGCTTGTTTGGTTTGAATCAATTGATGTTGTCTTTCGAAAAACTGGCTAACCGTTTGTAGTTGTTTTAGTAGATAGTTTGTAAATTCTCGTTTTTGTTAGATTCTTGCTTTTATTACATTTTAGTTTTAGCTTGCTTAAGGACAAAGCTGCGAACATTCTGTGAACATTCTGATCTGGGCATTTAGAACGGCCATGCACATGATGGCACGGACGTGCGGATCTGACAGAAGAGTCCAGCCCGGCAGTGCACGCCAGTGCGATCCGGAGTGCAAGCCTTTCTCATAAAGGAATGATCGTGCGGATGGTTGCACCCCGTGCGGATCCGATGACTAGCACCAACTCGAAAAGGCACTGCCCGTTCAGATATCCGTGCAACCCTAACCCGGAGATGCACGATTGTGCCACCAACGGAACGGTCGTGCGAGATCGAAGACCGGTCAAGATAAGATGATGTCATGCGGTATGGTGAATAGTAACTCCAATGATTCAAAAAGTGAACGGTCGTGCACTTTATTGGCACGACCGTGCGGTCACAAAACGTTATAAAAAACATGCAGTAACATTCTGTTCGTAACTCTGGATATTTTAGGAGCTCTTTAGGCGATTTTCAGGTTCCGGAGGCATTAGCTTTCACCCGGATTCAAGCCACATTGTGCCGATTAGCTCCGTTATCTTTCGGATTCCTAATCTAGTGCTTGTTTATAGTTTGATTCTCTAATTTTTCCATAATTTTTTTAATGTTTCAAGCATTTAGATTAATGTTTTATGTATTATTGTAAGCCTTTGGGCAAAAACACTACAATCTCTTGCTTAATTATAACCATTAGTATGTTAATTTTGTTTGTAATGACACTTGGAAGTATTTTCTATGTTAATCTTTGATGATTAGTTTGCAACCTTGTTATTGTTGTTGATTTCTTGATTATAAGTAATTATGTTGGATGATTGGTATATGGTTAGTTGAGATAGTTGGAAGATGATGCTTAATTAATCATGTATTAGTAGACTTTGAACATGCTTAACTTGTTTAACTTGTTTAAAATGTGTGCACCATGATACTAGAAATGGTTAGTGGTTTAATAAGAGGTAATTATTGTTAATCAAGAAAGCTTTCCGTCAAGTAAGGACCTTAACGGGTTAAATGGTGTTGTTATGAATTCTTGCCATGAATTGTTAGCTTAGTTAGTAGTTTAGGCCAAAATTGCTATCTTGGTGAATTTTATGCAAGATTTGTAAAATGAACTCGGTTGTGATTTAATCTAGTTTATGCTTGTCTTGGTGGTTACATTGTGTTTATCGGTGTCACTTTCCTTGATTAAGTGAGGTTAGAAAACTCCTAACGGATGACTAACTTAGTTTTAATAGATTTTCATAGACATTTTTCAATTGCACGTTAAAGAACAATTTTAGGTGGTTAAAGTGTGTTTATCGTTTTAGCTTTCCGAATGATTGTCATGTTAGGATTCCCGAAAGGGATACTAATTGTCTTGAAAATGAAGAATTGACCAAATGTTTCTAGTGACAAAACCGACTTAGTTTGCATGCTATGGTTGTGTATAAAGCAAGGCTATTTATCTATTTTCTTATTTGGAGTCTACTAAGTTTTTTATAATTATTTGTTTATGCTTATTATAGTTTTTATAAAATCAAACAACTTATCTTTCTTCCGTTAATTTAATGATAAAGGTCTGGTATTATTCCTCCGCTCACTTCCTTGGATCGATACTTGGTTCTTACCGATACTTTACTACATATATGATGGGGTACACTTGCCTCTTTCGTGTGTGTTTTGATGTTGAAGTATAAATCACTTTTATAAATTTAAAACCGATTCGTGTGTAATTTCATTATAAAAATATGTATATACGCGCACACGTCACTTCTTATTAAAAAAAAGTGATGATGAAGCCAAAAGAAATAAACAATCAAGTTCATCAAAAAGAACTTTGTTTAAAGAAATTTTTCATTAGAATAAAAAGTCATAAAAATAAAGTCTTACGAAAACCGACGCTTTTTACGCCTTTCGCCCTTTTCTACTAACCACTAACCAAACCACCTACCTTTAACCCAAGCCTAACCCTTCCCCCAAAAGTCCTTTTGATATTTACAAAGGTATATAGTTAAAAAGGAGGAGGATTGATTGCTTGGCAAGCTTATGGTAGAAGTAAGTTCCATGCCGCTCTCGAGTGTTTCACAAAAATACATTTTCGGCCAAGTGTTGAGTGATCCCCCGTGAGGTATGTGAACTTGTATATAAATGGAATTTTAAAAAGGCATGTTATGCCCTAATAAGTAATTTATCTTATGTAATGTTTTAAATAAATCATGACAAATAGGATTGTAAATAAATAAAAATAAAACTTAATAAAGAATCTTGGAAATCCCGACACTCTATAACAAGCCCAAAAACCTTCTCTTCCACCCATTCCATTTGGGAGTGTAAGCCACATTGTAAAGAGTTTTGCTTGAGGACAAGCAAAGATTCAAGTGTGGGGGTATTTGATGTGCGCAAAATGCAACATATAAATTACATTAAATGTGGCATAAAACTAACCCTTTTTTAGTACTAATGTTGGAAAAAGTGTGCTTTTGTCTTCCTTTTGTATTTGCAGGATTAAATGAGCTCAAATAAACAAAAGAAGCAAAAAGACAGCTAAATCTAACATAAATACAATAAAAGGAATAAACGTGGCATGCCCGACCCCTCGACAGCATCCTCCCAAGCAAAAACAAGAGAACAGAAGGCTGAACACGCCCCGTGCTCAATGAGCACGGGGGCGTGCCCAAGTATCTGTGAAAAAGACAAAGTTGTAGAAGCTTCTATCACCCACCACGGGGGCGTGTCCAGCGAACACGGGGCCGTGGTCAACTCTAAGATTCGCAGAATCTAGGAAAATCTTGATAGTACAGATATGCTTCTGCACACGAGGTCGTGCCCAGCGGACACGGGGGCGTGGTCAACTAATGCAGACAAACTGCATTTAATGAAGAAAAAGAAGATGGGTGGACACTGGGCTGTGCCCAATGGACACGGGGCCGTGTCCTGGCTTCTGTGCAGGCTATAAATAGGGGTGCTTGGCTCACTTTCAAATCACCCCTTGGCAAACCACCTCTCTCACACTTCACCCACCCACCACCACCATCACAACCCACATCCACCACCATCATCCATCATAGAGTGTGTGAGTAGTCTCGGGATCCAAGATTGATCGTAAGAGTTCTTGACAATCAAAGGCCATGTTTGCCTAAGTCTCTTACATCACTTGGTGAAGACAAGTGTTTAGTGTAATACTTTTTATTTTTAATCTTTTCGCACTTTTTATTTGGTTATGTATTAATGACTTTAATAACTAGTTTCTTATGTTGAAGGTGAATCTTCCTTATCATTTGTTCGTGGTGTCTTGGCATTATTTTACTGTCTATATAAAATAAAAGATTTTCACCATTCATATCTCCACGGTCTATATGGAGATATGTTGGCTACATGGTCGGGGGTTAAGGGAATGGTTTGGTAAGAGTCTTGCCTTGTTCAGTGTATAGATCCTGCAAGGACCTGGGTCAACTTTAGTAGGACCTCCTTCAATACCCACTGGTATTGGATGGCGGGGGTCCGAACTCCTTGATCTCCTCATATGTAAGCTACTATTAAAACTTTAACCCGGCTATTTAGGATTGTATCCCTGCTGGCTCAAACTACTTAGCCGAGGGTAACGTCACCTTCAAAAGAGGGGCCTACCACATTATGCATTAATAACCTAATTAATTATCTTTCAATAATCCAACCCTTTAGGATTGTATCCTTGTTGACTCAAACTACTGGGTTGAGGGTAACGTCACCTTCAAAAGAGGGGCCTACTATTATAACTAAGATAATCTCTTAAAAAGTGAAAAAGTGCGGAAATAATCAAAGGTCACACTAAACACGAGTCGGATCCAAGTGATTCATCTTGTCTATCTGTTTTTATTTTTATTTTCATTTTTATTTTTCTGCATTTTTAGTTTTTATTTTATAGTTTAAAACATTTTTCTAAACTTTTGATTTAATTAGACGTTGAGGATAAACCAGTATTAAAAGCTCTTGTGTCGTTGGACGACCTCGGTATCTTACCAACACTATACTACGCTCACGATGGGTGCACTTGCCCATATGTGTGTTTGGTGTTAGTAAAATATCGTGTTTTATAAATTTAAAACTTGACTAACGTGTAAAAAGAGCTAAAAATATATATACAAATCTTTGACACCACACGCGCATCAAGTTTTTGGCGCCGCTGCCGGGGTCACAAGAATTTTAAGAAAGTTAGGAATCAACGGCCTAATCGTTTTTCTTATTTTTCTGTTATTTTTAGGATTTTTCGTAATTTTTTCAGCTTCTGCAGAACTCAGCACGGGCCGTGCCCGCTGAACACGCACCGTGCCCAATTTTTGGTACTGGCAATCCTGTTTTAAGTCAGACAGTAGCTGAACACGGGGCCCTGCCCACTCAACAAGCCCCATGCCCAAGTTTCAGTTACTGAAAACAGAACCGTAAGATCCCGACGGTTGGTAATTTCTGACACAAACATGAGTGATACTGATTTTTTTTACTATCGGCCCTCTTATGGTACGTGGTGTCAAATATGTGGTGGCCCTCATAAAGATTTAGAATGTTATTTTCTAAATTATAAGCCCCATTATATAGACCCATTGTTTTCCTGTAGCCTTAAGAGGGGAGAAAATAAAAATAATCCTTATCTCTCCCTCGAATGCTCTCAATAAAACCTTCTAGGGGAAATGCTTCTTGATGAATTATTTCAACTAGAAGATTTAATTCTTAATTGGTTAAAAGAACTTGAGGTGGATTTCGGTAATTCATCTCAAGACGATACCCAAGAGGAATTATTGGGATCACATTCGAATAAAAACAACTTCGTTGTTCCCGATATCACCTCAAACTCTAGCGAAGACTTGAGCGATAGTCGTCCCTGTGTCGATTGTGCCGTGAAGGACTCCCCATCGACTTCGTTCGGTGCATACATAGACCTGAGTGATTCGGCATACACCTTCTTTAACGAGAGCCCGGAAAAGGGTTGGACTTGTCCACCTACATTTAGCATAGGAGTCACCCTCACCGACAACCTCTTGCGTTCTCGTCTTAATCTAGAGCAATTAAGGTATCTCAGGCACTTTGGGGATGTTCCATCCAGTAAGGAACCGCCCGATCTGGATAAGTTCCTTAGAAATAGACGAAACTTTATAAACAGCCTCTAGGCACGGGGCCGTGTCCAGGTCAGCACGCCCCCGTGTCCACCAAAAAGATTCCAATCTGACTTTTTGTCAGAATACGAACAAAATGTGTAAGGATCCTGCCTGCACACGGGGCCGTGTCCACCCGACACGGGGCCATGTGCAGCGTGCTGTCATTTTCTATAAAGGCAGCAAGATTCCCGCTCATTTGGACCACTCCAAAGACAAAGATTTGCTGGGATCTTCACACATACCATCCTAGGTATATTCTAAAGAAGGTTCTCAACAACCATCTTGTCTTTTCCACTTTTATCCATTACCTTCTTCTTCAATTTTTTCCTTAATACCTTCATTAGAGCTTGAAATCACCATGATTCCAAGCTTTAAGGTGATCTTTGATAGATTTTTACTCAAGGAATCTTGTTAAAAATAAGTTCTACAACAGTGTTTTAAGTTATTTCTGCTTAAAATTGCTTTAAAAACCATAAAAATAATTTAAAACTCCAAGATTCCTTGTCCCAAAAATCTGCAGACATCTGAACACGGGGCCGTGCTCAATGAGCACGGGGCCGTGTCCGAGGTACTGTTCCATAAAAATTGAAAACTCCAAGATTCCTTGTCCCAAAAATCAGGCACCCGCGATCAACGCCAGAGTCTGCTTCGCGTGTGGTGATCCCAACCACTTCGCGAACATGTACCCGAACAGGGTTGTGAAACAAGAGCCCCAGCAGCAGCAGCCTGAGCAATAGCAGCAACAACAGCCTCAACAGCAACAGCAATAAGCCGGCCACGCCAGAACTTTCAACATCAATGTGCGCCAAGCCCAGGCCGACAACAACGTGGTCAATGGTACGTTCCTTGTGAATGGTATTTATGCTTCGTGTTTGTTTGATACTGGAGCCGATAACTGTTTTGTGTCGTTTGAATTCGAGAAGCTCCTTAATCGTAGCGCTCCCATCTCCCCTCGACGTTCGATGTCGAAGTCGCCACCGGGAGAACTGTCGCCGTCAATTCTGTTCTTCGTGATTGCACTCTTGAAATCAACAATCACATCTTTCTGATTGATCTCATTCTGATGCAGCTCGGAAGTTTTGACATCATAGTAGGCATGGACTTTCTTCATGAAAACCATGCTGAAGTTGTGTGCTTTGATAAGATGATTCGATTCTCGCTCGGGAATGGTGATGTATTATGTGTTTATGGTGAAGCTCCCTCGAAAGGTCTTAAGCTCATGTCATGTGTCCAAGCTAGCAAGTATCTCCGCAAGGAATACAGAGATTTCTTGGCTAACATTGTAGTAGCAGAGAAGGAAAAGAAAGAAAAGACAGAAGTGAAAGATGTTCTTGTGGTTCGAGAATTTCCTAATGTGTTTCCTGATGATCTTCCTGGCTTACCGCCAAGTCGTGATATCGACTTTCGTATCGACCTCATTCCTGGAGCAAACCCTATTGCTAGAGCTCCTTATCGACTCGCACCGTCCGAAATGCGTGAACTCTCGAGTCAGCTCCAAGAACTGCTTGATAAAGGCTTTATTCACCCGAGCACCTCTCCATGGGGCGCACCAGTCCTCTTCGTCAAAAAGAAGGATGGGTCGTTTAGGATGTGCATCGACTATCGGGAATTGAATAAGTTGACAATCAAGAATCACTATTCCCTACCCCGAATTGATGATTTGTTTGACCAGCTACAAGGTGCTACATGTTTCTCGAAGATCGATCTACGCTCAGGCTATCACCAACTACGCATCCAAGAGGAGGATATACCCAAAACCGCTTTTCGCACTCGATACGGCCATTATGAGTTCATTGTTATGCCTTTTGGTCTAACTAACGCACCCGCGGTTTTCATGGATCTGATGAATCGGGTGTGTAAACCATTTCTTGACCGCTTCGTCATCGTGTTCATCGATGATATCCTAATCTATTAAAAATCGAAAGCCGAACACGCGTAATATCTACGTTTGGTTCTTGAGCTACTCCAAGGGAATCGACTCTATGCCAAGTTCTCCAAGTGCGAATTTTGGCTGGGGGAGGTTCAATTCTCGGTCACATTGTTAATAGTCAAGGTATTCATGTCGATCCCACGAAGATAGAAGCAGTTAAGAGTTGGGTTACACCGAAGAACCCGTCTGAAGTCCGTTCTTTTCTCGGACTAGCGGGCTATTATCGTCGATTTATCGAAGGGTTCTCTAAAATCGTTGTGCCGCTTACCGCTCTCACGCATAAAGACAAGCCTTTTGTTTGGGGAACCGAACAAGAGTCTGCCTTCCAAACCCTCAAGCACATGCTTTGCAATGCTCTTGTCCTCACTTTACCCGACGGAAACGACGACTTTATTGTCTATTGCGATGCCTCAAACCTTGGTCTTGGCTGTGTTCTCATGCAACGAGACAAGGTTATCGCTTACGCATCTCGTCAGCTCAAGATCCACAAAAAGAACTATACAACCCACGACCTCGAGCTAGGCGCAGTTGTTTTTGCGTTAAAGATTTGGCGACACTACCTGTATGGTACCAAGTGTACGATCTTCACCGATCATAGGAACCTACAACATATCTTTGACCAGAAGGAACTTAATATGCGTCAACGCCGATGGGTAGAACTTCTCAACGATTACGACTGTGAGATCCGTTACCACCCAGGCAAAGCAAATGTCATTGCTGACGTCCTAAGCCGACGAAGCTATCTGCTCAGCATTCGTGATATCCAAGCCCAATACGATCTCAAAACCCTCATCCGCGAAGCCCAGCATGCTTTTTTTAATTAGCGCACTTTGAAGAAGGAAAGAATCTATCACGATGGAGCCCAGCTTGTGAATAAGTCTAATGGGATATTCCACTTTCTGGACCGAATTTGGATCCCTAAGCGGACCAACTTACGACAGATTTTGATGGACGAAGCCCACAAGTCTCGATATTCTATTCATCCCGGTGCCGACAAAATGTACCAGGACCTTCGCTACCAGTACTGGTGGCCGGGCATGAAGAGAGATATCGCTCTCTATGTTGGAAAATTCCTGACTTGCTCGAAAGTCAAGGCTGAACACCAAAGACCCTCTGGCTTACTCGAACAACCCACGATCCCTATATGGAAGTGGGAAAGTATAGCTATGGACTTCATAACGAAACTTTCGCATATGCCATCGAGTCACGATAGCATCTGGGTTGTCGTCGACCATTTGACCAAGTCTGCTCATTTTCTGCCAATACGAGAAGACTACAAGGTAGAAAGATTAGCCCGAATCTACACCGATGAGATCATTTGTCGACATGGGACGCCTCACGACATCATCTCTGACCGTGATGCTCGGTTTACCTCGCGTCTATGGGAAACGTTTCAAACAGCTCTCGGTACTACGCTTAATTTAAGTACCGCATTCCACCCTCAAACCGACGGTCAGACTGAGAGAACGATTCGTACCCTTGAAGACATGCTCCGTTCGTGTGTCATAGATTTCGGTGGTAATTGGGACGCTTACCTTCCGTTAGTCGAATTCTCATATAATAACAGTTATCATTCCAGCATTCAAATGGCACCGTTTGAGGCTTTATACAGAAGAAAATGTCGATCGCCTATTGTATGGCACGAGATCGGGCACTCGCAATTAACCGGTCCTGAGCTATTGCAAGAAACGACTGATAAAGTCCTCCAAATTCGAGACAATCTGCTGAAAGCTCGGAGTCGTCAGAAAAGTTACGCCGATAGATGACGCAAGCCCCTTGAATTTGACGTTGGCGACTACGTACTCCTAAAGGTATCACCTTGGAAAGGTGTGGTCAGATTCGGCAAGAAAGGGAAACTAGCTCCTCGATATGTTGGACCTTTTAAGATTCTGGAAAGGATCAGAAAAGTCGCCTACAGACTCGAACTACCGGAGGAACTTAGTAACGTCCACCCGACTTTCCATGTGTCGAACCTCAGAAAGTGCCTGGCTGAGCATGATTTAATTGTACCTCTAGAAGATCTTCAAGTAAACGAAACACTAAACTTCATGGAGAAGCCTGTTGAAATCATGGATCGCCAAACCAAGCAGCTCAGACGCTCGCGCATTCCCATTGTGAAGGTTCGATGGGAAGGCAAACGAGGCGCAGAGTTCACTTGGGAACTCGAAAGCGACATGAAGGCGAAGTATCCGCAGTTGTTTGTTACGGCTTCGGCCTAATTTCGGGATGAAATTCCCTCAACTAGGGGAGGCTGTAACACCCCGTGTTTCGAAAGTCAAAGTCAAGATTGAAGTCAAAGGGAGACAAGATTACTAATTGCGATCTGTCACTCCTTGCTCAATTCCTGTTTTGTTTTCTTTGACTTGTAAATAGACTTTTATGCTTTTACGTTAGTTGTATTATGTAGAGTATTTGTTAATAATCGAGGTTTAATCGCTATTAATCGATATTTATCGCATGTTTTATCGCTTATTGTAATCGCACTCGCAACTCGAATTACGCGTTCTGGTTATTGTTCTTATGTGTGTGTGCCCTTTATGTGTTACTTGTGCATGTTATTTATGTCTTATGATGTGGTGATTAATCGAAACGCAATCGCAATCGAATCGCAAACGCTAAACGAATGTTAAATAAGGATGATTGTATGTTGATATAGTAGTTGGGATTAAAAGTAATTTGAATAGGAAACTCTATCGCATCACAAGGCTCGACACTCGAATTGAAACTGCAAAACTCATCGCGCCGAGCACTCGAATCGAGTGGCCAGCCGACCGAGTTGCCACCCGATCGGGCTGCCACCCAATCGAGGTGCCACTCGATCGAGCTGCCACCCGGTCGAGGTGCCACTCGATAAAACTGCCACCCGAACGGGCTGCCACTCGATCGGCCAGCCTCTTTCCTCCTTTCCATTTATGGAAACCCTATAAATACCCCCATATGTCAACCTCACTTGATGTTGACAGCTCTCTTCCTCTCCACTCGATCCAGCCTACTTTTCTTCCGATTTCTCACGAATCTTGTAAGTTTTCCACCTAAATCTTGTACTTTCTTGATCTACACGCACTCCTACACATTTCTATCTTTTGAATCTTAACTTTTAACTGTGAAATCACTAGATTTGAGGTGTTCTAGGATGATGTCATCATGGTGTTCTTATGAACTTCATGTTTTGGCTTCAATCCACCAAGAACAACTCAGATCTGAATGATTTCCACATAAATAAGCCAAGATCTTTCATAGATCTGAACATATTCATGGTGAAAAGGATTGAAAGATGGTTTTCAAACTTTCTTTCAACTCTTTTACACTCAATGCACTCAAAACCGATGGAAACGGAGCTTGTTCTAATCTTCTACTCTTTTCTGGTGGATGTGTTGGTTCAAGATATGGATTCTATCCACGAGATTACTGATTTTGGGTTAAACATGAAACACCGTCTCGAACAGTTAACTGGTCGGATTTAGGTGATTCCTGTCTGATCGGGTCACTAAGGCTTGACGAGGTTTCTGTTGTTTAGCACGTTATCAAGAGTCTCGAGGAAACGACAAGATACCAAAACAACCAAGGAAGATGACGACCAGGTCATCTGGGACGGATTGCCATCCGATCGGATGGCCACCCGACCAGACTGCCACCCGATCGGATTGCACCTTGGGTCCCACACTTAACTTTATTTCAACACTTGAGGTTTTGAATATTGAACGGATTACCACCCGACCATATGATGATTGACTTCAAACACTTAAACAATTCTCAACATGTTCAATCCGAACGGATTGCCACCCGATCGGATAGCCATCCAACCGAGTGACTGTCCTGCTGTGAACTTGTTCTCAACTTGAGAAGCCTCGCCAATCGGATCGCTGTCAGATCGAACAGTCGTTCGATCGACTGACCTGAAAGGTAGAGATACTTCTCTGTTTTCAAAATGCTACAATGAAAACTTCAAAAGACAAGCCATCATACACAAACACATCCATTCCAAACAAGATGACAATCCAATCGAGTGGCCACCCGATCGGGCGACCACCCGAATAGATTGTCATCCGATCGACCGGTCACCCGATCGGATAGCTACCCGATCGGATTGTTGTTCGGTCCTTTGTCACTCAGCACCATTTACGCACCGCTTATCTTTTGTGTTATCGTTCTGATCAGGATAACCTTACTCTCTAGCGCTCCCTTCAATCCATTAATCGATGTGAGTATACTCGACCCCTTTTTGCTTTATGCACTTTTGGGTGTTACATACGTTACTTATTCTAAATCACATCAAACACACTACGCAATACTTTAACGCTAACCGTTACCGCATGTTATACGTGACTTAATGAATGCTTGTTTGTTATGTTTACACATGGAATGTTGTCTACCTGCCTTAGCAACAATAGTACTATAGTTTGGACTCAGCACCTGTTCACTCAGGGGTTGTTAAGGACAATTTGTTACATGGCTCACAGTGGTGAGTGTGTATTACGAACTGCATTGGGTAGTCAACCCGCAGTCATTGGTATCGACAGGTTCATGTCGATAACTAACATGCCTCATTTTACACTGTGTACGTGTTGGTTATGCGTAATCGATTTCAAACTCTATTATATCTATTAAACTTGTATGCTCACCTTTACACTATGTGTATTGACTTTTACTTTAACGTATGTGACAGGTGCTTAAGCTGTTTAGATGCTTGGCTTGCTGTGAAATCGAGGCTAGGAAAGGTCTAGAAACAAATAAATGAATTGTCTGTATTTGAAATCTGAGTTGTCGGAACAGAACAATTTGACTAGATCTTGTCTGTAATAATTATATTACTTTTTATGTCATGGTATGGGACATGATGCTTTAAATAATTGGTAATCATAGTTGTTATGAAACTTCTGGACAATCTGTTTCGCTCAGTGCCACGCCCCGATGATTCCGCCATCGGTTGGGGTGTGACAACTACAAACGAAGAAAGTAGACAGAATGAAGAAACTCAACAAGTAATATCCAATGTTTTGGTACAAATGGCATCAGAAGGTAAAACATGCGATTTCAAATTAACACATGTGAATTTATGTAAAAAATCATCATTTCCTATACACATGCGATACCTTAAAAAAAGACATGCGATTTCATACATACACTTCACATTTGATTTCGCATGCAATGTCATGTATACCATGCGATTTTGATTCTGATGTATTAAAATTCAATAATTTGTATCTATAGGGGTACTGCAGCCAAATGATGAAGGATTGACAAATAAAGATGATGGAGGAGTGACAGACACCCTTATTGCAAACATTCAAACTGTCGAAACGGGTGTATACGCTTACAAACCACCCGTCAAAGGTAAAAAACACTTTATATTAGAAAAAAAAATAAAAAGAACAAAATATTATATTTCTTAACTTACTCTGGCCTGCAGAAAGTGGTGAAAACGAAACTGTTATCGAAGAAACAGTGAACTTGGCAGAATCTACACAAAACATTCAAGAAAAAGTTCAAGAAAAAGAGCCAGAAGTGGAAGCAGTTTCTTTAGGAGAAACTACACAAAAAGACCCTCAACAAACCGATTCGGGTATCGAAGTTGAGAAGGAACCGGAAGTTGAATGCCCTCAGGTGACGGCTGAGGAATTGCAGTCAGTTGAGTTGCTTTTGAGCCTGGGACCCAGCCTGGAAGAAAATAAGGAAAAAAACCAGCTAGGGGGAGAAAAAACTCAAAGCCAAAGCAATTTCCAAAACAAGTTCTACCAAAGGGGTTAAATGAACTCCTTTATAAGACAATAGAAGCAGCCAAAATTCGAGCTAAGAAAAGATGTGCAGAGCTTGGAGACGCATTTTGTTCCCCTTACTGCAATAGAGTGGTAAACATGCACGAAGCACTCTTAAATCAAGAATTGAGTGTGATCTGATATACATTTGCTACATTTGCAAACATAGAGTAAGTAAAACGGTTATATCAACTAACAAACATCTAAATATATACACTCAAAATATTAATTATTTAATTTTTGCCTGGCAGGGATGAACTTTACTGATCAAAAACTGGGGTTCACACTCCTAAAGGTATCTTTGAAAGCTTCTACAGGGGTCAGTACGTAGCATCAAACGGAATAGATGCATTTGTGGATGTTCTAAACCTTGAAGAGAAGAAGAGGGATAGAAAATCATCACCATACAGACTCTACTTGTTTAGCACAATGATGGTATGATTTTATAAAAATATTGGCATTTGAAATTAAAAGAGAAAATGAATAATCAGTGATTTCACATACTATGTATATTTAAATCGCATATAGAATATTAGATAGTTTTACTATGAAAACAAAAACAACATTTCGCATAGGGTATACATACAATTCGCATGTGAAAAAATTCACACCTTATTTTGCATGTACTAATTTCGCATGTTTAAATACCTTTTAATACATTACTTAACTTTGATTCTAATTACATAACATATAGCCGAATACCTTTTACAACGAGGAGAAATACACAGACAACAGACGTCTAAACGTATTTTCCTCAAATTTTGAAGACATCATACTAAAATATGAGGTAAAAAAACTTGATTCGGTTGACCTGGTGTTTATTCTGGTACTTCAAGGTGACCACTTCTATGTCTTGTGCTTCCACTTGAAAACCGGCAAAATTGAGCTGATTGACAATTCAGCCGCTGAACAAGAGTTTAAGGATAGATACAAGGGGCTTCCAGACACACTGGTAATACAAAAACTTCTTCATATACATGTTATATTTTATATAAAAGCTACTGACACAATGTTGCTATGTTACAGAGAAGGGTATTCGTTTTACACCTACAAAAGGTTTTAAAACCAACACCAGCTATAAAAGAACTTGAAACATCAGAGATAGAAAGAAAAGAGATGGATTGGAGGACGGAGAATAACGGCATAGACTGTGGAGTGTTTACGATGCGTCACATGGAAACATACAAAGGAGAGAAAACACCATGGGTGATTGGGTTTGTGAAAGAAAATGAAGTAAACAACAGACAGAATTCACAACTTCATCTCCTGAGGCACAGATATCTAAGTAAAATCATTCTATCCGACCACAATGTGCATCGTGAAAAAGTAACTAAATTGGCAAATGCTTTCGATAAAAGGCCATACAAAGAAAAGTATATGAAAGATTTGGAGAAAATAATCCCGGATAGGTTGAGCGCATTTATTGGAAAGGACTAGTAAACTTGTTTGATGTTGGAATTTTGTTAAATATTTAGAATTGTTAGATAACATTAATGTTTTTAATTTCGCATATATTATGTATAAAATCGCATGTTTGATATTGAATTGCTTAAAATATGCAAAATGGGGGAATATACACATGCGAAATCAAAAATCCATTCCATAACAAAGCATGCGAATTTATTGAAACATGCAAAACTTGAATGTTTTATTAAAATAAAGCACTAAAATAAACAAAGTTCATTCAAAAGATGAAAGAAACTCCATTTCCATCTTCATCGAGCATCTTAAGATAGTTATTGCATCCGCCAACTCTTTCAACTGCTTCTCATCCCTCTCACCCTGATCAACCATGAACATAACAGCAATTTCTTGAAGACTACTCACTTGCATCTGAGATAGCAAGTTCAAAATTTCTTGTCTTCTCTTCATGTTTTCTGTTACACGAAAAATGTTGGTCTCCAACATCTCTTGACATGATCGATCCTCTTGAATTTGTTCCTGAATCCTTTTTCTCAAAGCCTGCTTGATACTTGATTCAGAAGAAGAGGATGTTGGTAGGTCTGCCATTTTTAATAGGATGTTTGAAATGGTGATAAAAAGATAAACTATATAATAAAAGAAAAAAGCACTGAAAAATTATTGATATGAATTATTGAACTGAATTATAAAACAAACTATGCGAAAATACATATAATTATTTTTAAAGCGTGCGAAATATAGAGCTATATATGTTAAATACTTTCTAGTCTGCGAAATGTCCAACTTAAAAATGCGAAATTAAATATTAAACTTCATTGTGTGCGAAATGTCCAACTTTAAACATGCGAAATTATTCATATGATCCAATCTTAAATACCTGGGATATGTTAAAATCACAACATGCGATATTTAAAACAACACATGCGATATGATAAACTCAACAAATAAAACCAGAAACAACTTATCTTCAACCTCGTTACAATCTAATAAAATGAAAATACCTTCAAATCAAATAAAACCCAAACAAAAACCGTAACCCTATGATGAAAAACCAAAAACAAACATCCTAAATGACGAATCCAGCATTTTCGGAAATCGCCAATCTGTGTTCGGTACAGGAATCAATCAAAAAACCTACAAATCGAATTGATACGAACAATAATTAGATGGACGGTTATGAAGCGAACTCGTAATCTGCTTCCTTGTTCACGGAATTCCCTGATTAGCCCTCAGATGTTTGAACAGAATGTCTGATATACCCTTGCCTAATTAAATTGAATCAGGACACGTGTATGGCTGTGGGCATCGCGTACATAATGTACGATAAGGGGATTTGTATCCTACACTTTATATATATATATATATAGGATTAGGTTCAAACGTGAACAAAATCCCAAGAGTGAACTGCGTGAACTGATCTGGGCCCTTGATTTTTATGATCTTGAGATTTTTAGTGAATGGCAAGATGGTAATTATTTGGTTATTTGTTACTATTAATTTAAGTGAATAAGGGTATATGTGTAATTTACATTTTAACTTGATTGTATAAATCTCGTTTATCTCCACATTTAGGTTTCAAAATCCCACACAAATCTCTCTCTCACATATCATCGCCGCCGACATCAACGAAAAGCAGAGGGGACCATCGAAGCCAGCAAGTCGCCGAAACTGCACATTTTCTGCGTTGGCATTTGTTACGTCGAAATCGGACAGTGATCGTGAGTTTATTCTTTACCGGAACCCTAGCGCTGATATATTGTTGACGCCGGAGGAGCTGAACCTTGAAATTATTAGATCTGTAAGAATTTGAAACTCTCTTAAACCTATACGTATAGTAGAATCTGTGTTTCTCTGTGTGTGACGTCATTTGCTGGTGGATTGTCTAAAAGACAGTTTTGTTGACTTTTGTGGATTGTGATTCCAAAAGAAACTAGAAAAAATGGTTATGGTGAGATTTTTTTAAGTCAAGTTGATATTTTTTGTGATTCTAAATTTTGGTGATCTTCTCAATATTAATAATATTTAAAGTTAATGCTTATTGAGATTTGAGAGAGATCGGTTAAGAATTATAAAATCCAAAAAATCTGAATGTGTAGTTTGTTGATATGCATGATGGTGCAAAACAATTAATTATTAATTTTTTTATCAAGTGGTAGATAAAAGAATTTATATTTAACTCTTTGGTATGTAGACTTGATGATCCAGTATTTGTAATATATATGTGATTATTTGATATGATTGATATTTCAGTTAAAATGTTAACCGGTCTCTCTCAAATGATGATATTTTTGAAAATTATTATTGTTTGATTGAGGTTCTGAAGATTGTTATTATTGTTAAGTTGTTTAGCGTTTTTTGGAGTTCAATTTTTTTTATTTTGCTATGTTTTTAATGGGATGTACAATATGTATTCTGATTTTGTTCTGGTTTTAATGCGATGTACACATGTGTATAGCGTCTGTTTTTTGTGATATCTGATATTTTTTTGTGTATTGAATGTGTAAAGTTGTTGACGTACACTTGTGAATTATGCAAAGTATTAGTTGCTGATTTTTTTTTGTTCATTATTTTGATTTTGCTTTGTTTTTAACGCGATGTACACATGTGTATTCTGATTTTACTCTGTTTTTAAAAGCGATGTACACATGTGTATTCTGATTTTGCTCTGATTTTAATGCGATGTACACATGTGTATAGCGTCTGTTTTTGTGATATCTCATATTTTTTTGTGTATTGAACGTGTAAAGTTGTTGATCTACACTTGTGAATTATGCAAAGTATTAGTTGCTGAGTTTTTTTGTGCTATTATAGGAGATGTCGTTAACGAGAAAAGTGGAGATGAAAGGACGATAAGGATGATTCATGTATGAGGTCGATAAGGATGATTCACATATGTTTGTTTGCTTGGTCAATAAGGATGATTCAGCATACAACGTGGCGAATAGTTGTAAAAGATTATGTTTTTTGTTTTTTCAATTATGTTGGGTTTATTGTTTTTACGAAACTGGAACTTGTAATTATATGTTTTTTTGTTTGGTTTGGAAAACATTATGGAACTTGTAATTTGTTAAATATAAAATAGTTTTACAGGTATTGTTTCTATGTATGTATTATGTAGCTAATTACACATATGTACGATGCTGAGTACACATGTGTACTGTTCTATTTATATCCAAGTACACATGTGTATACCGTTGAAACATGAAGGTTACGTGGATCTTAAAAATCAAAATTTGAATTCCAGTGATGAAATCTGAAATAAAAATTAAAATATGGTGATTTGTTGTTTGTTTTGATAATTATCTTATTAATAAATAAAACATAATGTGGATAATGAATTTAAAATAGGAAAGATGTAACTTAATTCAATTATTAAAATAATAATTTAAATCTAATTTTTTTATATAATTACAATCCTACCCTTAACAACTAAAAAGGAAATCAAGGGTCCAGATCTGTTCACGCAGTTCACTCTTGGGAGGTTGTTCATGCTGGAACCCTACCCTATATATATATATATATGTGTGTGTGTGTGGGAGGGTTATCTTGAGAACGCTAAATATTGCGAGAACCATGAGAACGGATGAAAAAAACCAATCAAAACTAATTTTTTTAATACGAACCGAATTTTAATTAAAATACAACATTAAAAAAAAATTTACAACTTCAAATAGTTAATTTCTCTTCTCAAAAGCACTTTTATTAGATTTTTACACATGTGTAAATATAACAAATTTACACATGTGTAAATGGCAAACTTACACATATGTAAATTTCTTTACTTACGAATTCACGTAAATTTAAACGTGTAAATTAAATTTCTAACATTGTATTCAAATAATAATGATAAGTGTAAAAAGAAATTTTGAATTTAAATTGTTTTTGACTAACTTCTCGCGGTTTTTTCATTCGTTCTCATGGTTCTCGCAATATTTATCGTTCTCATTTAAACCCTCCCCTATATATATATATATATATATATAATATCAGAGAGGGTGGTGGTAGTGATGGTGATACTGAAAATAAAAGAAAAATTGAAACTTACTTTGATGGAGATATGCACAGCGGATGATGATGGATGAGAGTATGCACAGCGGAGTAGAAGGTTGTAGAAGATGGGTTTTTTTTTATATGTGTGTTGGAATATAATATGAAGAACTGGAGAAAACTTGGAATAATAAGGAAGTAAAGCTAAAGAGTTGTGGAGAGAGTTTTAGTGTGCCATAAAGGTAGTAATTTTATTGCTTGTAATGGTTACTCGTGTCTTCTAACGATTTACAAGTGCCATATATATAGGCAAAAATAATACAACAAAGTCAAAAAGCCTAGTCTACCTAGTCTAGGAAATGAAGAAATTAAACGAAAACAAACAAAGATAAAAGTCAGTAACAATTAATGTATGTAGAAAATTTTGCCATCTATCAACGACTTTATTAGCTCTTAATATTTGTGAATAATTGAGCCATAAAACGTCATAGCTTTTGTCATGTTTTTTGTCGTGTGTCTTCTGTCGTCATTGCTTGCGTCATCTCTTCTAGAAGTCCCTATGTGTGCTGTCTATGGACTGTGGACTCGAACAGTCTTGTTCATTGTCTTGGAAGTCTTCTAGATTAATAATGTGTTGTAATTGTAGAGTATCTCCTTCTCCTGCAAAAGGTAAGAGCATACTCCAGTTTTGTTTTGCATATACCTGTATATAGTGTCCTTCACCTATTAATTTGTAGTTTTCCCAAGAAAAATGGCCCGGAATTTCTGGGGTCTTCTGGTGTTCTTTGAAAATCTTTAGCAGGTTCTTCAGCTGTATAATCTAACCATGGTAAGGATGCAAAATTTATAGAGGTTTTTATCATGGAGTTTTGCAGCCAGTTGGTTGGTCTGTTGTGTTCAATAAATATTCTTTTTCTTGCTGGCCTGTATGTGTATGAATCTGGAAATGGAAATGAGGAAATTACTTTGCAGCCAATGGTTGGTGTTATGCATCGTGCTGCTATATTTCCTGCTGTTACTATGATCTTCTCTCCAAGTTGATTAAGGAGATCTTCTGTTCTTCGGTTTAAATTTATTTCCAAATAATCAATCATACCATGATGATAGAATTGAATTATTTGTTCATCTGTTAACTTTGTAGGATAATGTACTTGGAGCAACAGAAGGCCTGTTCCTTCTCCTTCTCCTTCTGAATCTGTTCTTTCCACAACTGTAAATCCTTGGGTTTCACTGTCCATTTTGAACGCCATGTCTACCAGCTGTTGTTGCAGATTGTACAAAATTAAAGGAAACTCTGTACAAACTTTTTGTGACACCAGGTGTTCAAATTCTGGAAATCTTTATGTTATTGGCCTCAAGCACTGCCACCAAGGTGTATCAAGAATCCTTGTCCTGAAACACTCAAAAGTCCTGTATACATCTGTTTTTTCTTTGTTTTCTTTTTTCTCAATCTTTTGTAATAACTGTGCATTTTTTGCTTCGAGCAAAATCATTTTTTGTTTTAACAGGCTATTTTCAATTTTCAATTGTATATCTTGTGTATTTTTTGCCTTTTCCTCGAGCTGTGTTCTTAATGTAGAAATAATTTCTTGTTGAGCTTTTATGTAATGCTCGGGATCTGTTTTAGCTATATCAGAAAAGTTTTTAACCTCTTCAGGTTCTATGTAAAAAATTTGTATGCCAAACTTGTTTCTTGCTGCTTGAAGAGCTTCAGCAAAACTTGTATAACCTTTCCAAAATGATCCTCCTGCACAATTTATATGTTGTGTAACTGTTTCCCATTTGCTGAAAATACCAATCTTTGTACCTCTG
This sequence comes from Helianthus tuberosus, assembly GCA_030545235.1. Lineage (NCBI taxonomy): Eukaryota > Viridiplantae > Streptophyta > Magnoliopsida > Asterales > Asteraceae > Helianthus > Helianthus tuberosus. Next base: position 170,460,837 of record CM060448.1, on the reverse strand, counting down.
AATATAACATAATGTGTGTAATTTGGTTTTGTTTTAAACTGACATTTAAATGATGAAGCTTGTGGCATAGTTTGGACATGCCATAGGTTGTCTAACAAGCATTGTTGCTTTTCTGTGAGTTTCATTCCCATAATAGGACGAAACTTCTTGTCAGCTTCATTGCATATTTGTAAAGCATAAGTTCCAAATTCAATCAACGGCTTTGTAAAATTAGTGTGTAAGGGACGTTTGCCCATTGCTTTTGACTGTCTATAACTGTAGAATTGTGGAGCTTCATTCATCCCCATAATTCTTTGTAGCGACGAGGTGTAGAGCAGGCTGTGTATATAACTGTTGAATTTTCTCTTCTTCTGAAGCTGAAGAAGAATTATCTTCTTTAGGATGTATAATCTTTATCTCGCCTAGGTCTCTCTTTCTGTCCATCTGCAATAAACCATTTGCTTATATTTCGAGATAACATATCAGCTATCCCATTATTTTTTCCTTTAATATGTTCAAAATTTATGAAATACCCATTTCCTTGTATAATATTTTGTAAATTAACCCATCTGGTTCTGTTTACTTTTTTACTTTGGTCATTTTTTACAAATTTAACTATTGCTTCACAATCAGTTCTTACTGTGAATTCTTTATTAAGAAAAATTTTAAATTTTTCTAATGCATAAATTAATGCCTGTATTTCAAAATCAATTGTAGTCCAGTTTGTTTTGTTTTGAAAATTATCACTTGCATAAGCACAAATTTTCTCTTCTTCCTTGAGACTGTATTTGTTTGGTTTGCATAGAAGGACTGCTCCCCATCCTTCTTTGCATCCATCTGTTTCAATAATTATGTAATCTGTAACTAATGGCAATTCTAGTGGTTTAATATTTTTAACTTCTTTTTTAATTTCTTTAACTAGTTTAATATCTTCCTGATTAAAATATCTTTGACCATTTTTAGTAGTTTTACCATATAAAGGTCCAACTAATCTTGACAAGTTTGGAATAAATTTTCTAGCATAATTTACCAGACCCAGAAAGGCTTGTATCTGTTTTAGGTTTTCAAGTTTTTTTGGAAAATTTAGAATTTTTGTAGAAATATGACGTTGCAATTCTATTTTTCCATTTCCAATTTCTAATCCTAAAAAGGAAAAATTTTTTTTAAAAAGTTCCATTTTTCTTTTTGAAACAACTATACCATTTTTCTTTATTTCTCCAAAGACTTGTTGCAGGTGTTTCTCATGTTCCTGCACTGTATTACTTGCAACTAAAATGTCATCAATATATACTAAGCAAAAATCAAATTTTAAAAATATACTGTCCATGAATCTTTGAAAGATTGAAGGTGCATTTTTTAGTCCAAAACTGAGGACATTCCATTCATATTGCCCTTCAGAACATGTAAAAGTTGTCCATGGTTTAAAGTTTTTTTCTAATTTTAACTGGTTATATCCTGATTTCAAATCAAAATTTGAAAATACTTTTTTATTTTGTATAAGATTTAGCAAACTATCTTTATTAGGAATATTATACCCATCATCTATTGTATTATCATTTAATCTTTTATAATTATAAACTATCCTGGCTTTTCCTCTTTTTATATCACTGTGATTTCTTACTAAAAAAGCTGTAGATCTATGAGGACTTTCTGATTTTCTAATTAATCCTTGATTTACCATTTCAGGGATTTGTTTTTTGAATTCATCTTTATCTAATGGGCTATATTCTATATTAGCTGTTCTGATTATTATATCAGGATTTTTTAATTTAAATTTACAAATATATCTTACATTTGATTTTGTTATATCTTCTCCAATATATCCTATTTTTTCTAAATGTAATATCATAAGATGATTCACACTTTTTTTGTAATATCTTGCCCTTTCTCTATTTCATGACTTAAAAAATCTGTTAAAAGTTTTAATGACTCATTTTCAATAAACTTTTTTCTGTTCCGTGTTTTTAAGAAATCTAAATTCCCTTTATCCCCTCTTTTTTGAACAATTTGTGTTGTATTCATATATCTAAGGGTTGGTATTGTATATAATTGTTTACTTAGTGTTATAAAATTTCTTGTGATTGTTACTGCACCATTTAATCCTAATATGAAATTTAATCCTATTACAAAATCTTTTGATTTTATATTTGGTGGATTAATATTTATTTGTGGCATATCATATTTTATACTGTAATTGTTTGCAAAATCTAAGAATAGGATCAGGATCTAATAGTAACAGACAAATAATACAACTAGAAGAAGAAACAGACTTAGACAGAAACCTGGAATTATACAATCAACATCAATTAGCCATATTAAATCCAAGAGTATTATATCAAACAGGAAGATTAAACATAAACACAACTCTAATAAGAAGTAGTAGAGAAGAAAGTTTAAGGGTAATAGATAATACAGTAACCCTAGATCTTTTGTTACCAGAAACTATTGAAACATTTAAAAAACAAAATAAAAACTTTGTACACACAGGATTAATAGTAATAGGAATTAAAGCTTTAGGAAGAAAAAACTTAGGAACAAAACTATTAGCTCTAATACTTGATAAAAGTTGGAAATCAGATATGAAAAAAGCTATAATCTCAGGTATGGATGTAGATTTAAGTCAATATATATATATATATAGAGGGCTGCTAAAATGAAAACCACCCCCAGTTAAGAGAACCACGAGAACTACTTTCCAACCATTGATCTTTGAAGATGGATGGATGAGATTAAAAGTTATAAAAACAATATTAAATTCTTTTTATCTTATTATGTTTTTAATATTTTAATGTTAAAAGGACAATTTAGTAAATTTGCTTGTTTTGTCTTATTGTATATATTGTTTGTTATTACTTTTTTTGTCTTATTAAATTAATTGTTTTTTAATTAAAATCAGATTTTTTTAATTAAAAATCATTTTAAAATCCGATTTTTTTATAAAAAACAATGTTTGTTAGGATTTTTTTTACCAGAAACGTTTTAACGAATCGGTTTTTTTACGAGCCGTTTTTTACGACCCGTTTTTACGCCCGATTTTACGTGCCGTTTTTTTACGCCCGGTTTTACACGCCGTTTTTTTACGCCCCCGTATTTACTCGTCGTTTTATTACCCGGTTTTTTATGAGCCGTTTTTTACGCCTCGTTTTTACGCGCCGTTTTTCACACCCCGTTTTTTACGTGCTGTTTTTTTACGTGCCGTTTTTTACGCCCCGTATTTACGCACCGTTTTTTTACACACACGTTTTTAAACTTTTTTTACGGTTTTAAACTTTTTTTACGAATTTTTTTTTACGGTTTTAAACTTTCTTTTTACAAAAAAAAACTTTTTTACAAATTTTTTTTTACAAGAACTTTTTAATAAAGAACAAAAACTTATACGATTTTTTTTACGGTTTTAACCTTTTTTTTACAAAAAGATTTTTTTACACACACGTTTTTTAAACTTTTTTACTTTTTTTTATGAAAATGTCTTTTACGGTTTTAAACTTTTTTTTTTACAAAAAGATTTTTACCAAAAAAAATTTTACAATTTTTTTTTTCATAAAAACTTTTTTTACAAAAGACAAAAATTTATACGAAAACTTTTTTACAGTTTTAATCTTTTTTTTTACAAAAACCTTTTTTTTACACACACATTTTTAAACTTTTTTACGAAAACTTTTCTTTACAGTTTTAAACTTTTTTTTTACAAAAATTTTTTTACAATATTTTTTTACAAAATGACAAAAAGATGAGAGAGAAATTGAAAAGACTTGAAAAAGAGACTTTAATGAGGAGAGAGAGATGATTTGATGGTTTTGATTAAATGACTATATTACTCTTTTGGTTGTCATTATCTGATTGATGGAGAGTGATTCTCGCAACTGGGGGTGGTTTTCATTTTAGCGGCCATATATATATATATATATATATAGGGTATAGTTCATTTCTGAACTCTAAATAACTACGGAACTTTCAGAACTCCTAATAAACAATCATTTTATATATAAGTTTTTGTATTTAGGATCTTTTTATCATCTATTATTTGTATTTCTTTGATTACATACATGTTAAAAGTAGTTTACATATGTTTAATTGCCAAAATTATATATATGTGTCATAACTAATTAAATATATGTAAAAAAAACTAGTTTACATATGTGTAATTATAAAATTACATATAACAAATGATAAGATTACTCTTAACATGTATGTAATCGTAAAAATACACATAATAAATGATAAAATTATCCTAAACGTAAAAATATATATATATAAAAAGATTGTTTATTAGGAGTTCTGCGAGTTCTGTAAATATTTATGGTTCTAAAATGATCCTGACCTTATATATATATATAATGAAAACCACTTTTATTGTGAAAACTCGAAAACTAACTAAAAAAAGCCTAAAAAACACCAAAAAAAAAAAAAAATTCAATTTTTTTTATAAAAAATCGCAGGTTTTTGTATATAAAAAAAAAATTTTGTATTACACATGTGTAATACTACACATGTGTATGTGTACTACACATGTGCACTACAAAAATTTTTTTTTTTTTTTTTGAAAATTTTTATATACTAAAAATAGCTGGCTTTTTTAATTAGTTTTCGAGTTTTCACAATAACTAGTGGTTTTCATTTGAACCTTCCCCTATATATATATATATATATATATATATATATATGCCACAAATAAATATTAATCCACTAAATATAAAATCAAAAGATTTTGTAATAGGATTAAATTTCATATTAGGATTAAATGGTGCAGTAACAATCACAAGAAATTTTATAACACTAAGAAATTTCATATTAGGATTAAATGGTGCAGTAACAATCAAAATTTGATTTAAAATCAGGATATAACCAGTTAAAGTTAGAAGAAAACTTTAAACCATGGACAACTTTTACATGTTCTGAAGGGCAATATGAATGGAATGTCCTTAGTTTTGGACTAAAAAATGCCCCTTCAATTTTTCAAAGATTTATGGACAGTATATTTTTAAATTTTGATTTTTGCTTAGTATATTTTGATGACATTTTAGTTGCAAGCAATACAGTGCAGGAACATGAAAAATATCTACAACAGGTCTTTGGAGAAATAAAGAAAAATGGTATAGTTGTTTCAAAAAGAAAGATGGAACTTTTTAAAAGAAAATTTTCCTTTTTAGGATTAGAAATTGGAAATTGAAAAATAGAATTGCAATCACATATTTCTACAAAAATTCTAAGTTTTCCAGAAAAATTTGAAAACTTGAAACATATACAAGCCTTTTTGGGTCTGGTAAACTATGCTAGAAAGTTTATTCCAAACTTGTCAAAACTAGTTGGACCTTTATATGGTAAAACCACTAAAAATGGTCAAAGGTATTTTAATCAAAAAGATATTAAACTAGTTAAAGAAATTAAAAAAGAAGTTAAAAATATTAAACCATTAGAGTTACCATTAGTTACAGATTATATAATTATTGAAACAGATGGATGCAAAGAAGGATGGGGAGCAGTCCTTCTATGTAAACCAAACAAATACAGTCTCAAGGAAGAAGAGAAAATTTGCGCTTATGCAAGTGGTAATTTTCAAAATAAAACAAACTAGACTACAATTGACTTTGAGATACAGGCACTAATATATGCATTAGAAAAATTTAAAATCTTTCTTAATAAAGAATTTAAAGTAAGAACTGATTGTGAAGCAATAGTTAAATTTGTAAAAAATGACCAAAGTAAAAAAGTAAATAGAACCAGATGGGTTAATTTACAAAACCTTATACAAGGAAATGGGTATTTTATAAACTTTGAACACATTAAAGGAAAAAATAATGGGATAGCTGATATGTTATCTCGAAATATAAACAAATAGTTTGTTTCAGATAGACAGGAAAAAAGATAAGGAAAAATTAAAGCTTATACATCCAAAGTAGGGGAATTCTTCTTCGGATGAAGAAAAAATTCAACAGTCATATCTGCATTCAACAGAAAGAATATACAGTTCTCCTCATACCTCATTACCACAGATAATGATGGGACAGTTTTATAAACAACAGCAACCAAAGGCAGCTGGCAAACGACCTTTGCACACCAATTTTTCACCTAAGCCGGTGATTGAATTTGGAACATATGCCTTACAGATATGCAATGAAGTTGATAAAAAGTTTCGTCCTATTATGGGTATGAAACTTACAGATAAACAGCAATGTTTACTAGATAACTTATGGCATATTCAAACCATGCCACAAGCTTCAACATTTAAAGTACAGGTTTTAAATGCTTTAAGCATTTACTTTCAGGAACAAAGTTCAAAAACACCTGAAAGACAGTTTAAAACAAAACCAAATTACACTCATTATGTTATATTTAGAGGTACAAAAATTGGTATTTTTAATAAATGGGAAACAGTGGTAAAACATATAACTTGCCAAGGGGGGTCATTTTGGAAAGGTTATACAAGTTTTGCTGAAGCTCTTCAAGTAGTAAGAAATAGTTTTGGTATACAAAATTTTTACATAGAACCTGAAGAGGTTAAAAGTTTTCCTGATATAGCCAAAACAGATCCTGAACAGTATATAAAGGCTCAGCAAGAACTTATTTTTAACATTAAAAGCACAGCTTGAAGACAAGGCGAAAGATACACAGGGCATACAAATAAAAATTGAGAATAATTTGTTAAAACAAAAAATAGCGATGCTCGAAACAAAAAATACACAGTTATTACAAAGGCTCGAGAAAAATGAAGACAAAACAGTTATACACAGAACTTTTGAATCCTTTAGAACAAGGATTTTAGACACACCCTGGTGGCAATGTTTAAAACCAGTTCAGAAAGGTTCCCAGAATTTGAGAATCTTGTTTCACAAAAAGTATGTGCAGAATTTCCTCTAATTCTATACAATTTGCAACAACAGTTGGTAGACATGGCATTTAGATTTGACAGCGAACAACAAGGATTCACAGTGGTGGAAAGAACAAATGAAGCAGGAGATGGAATTGGTCTTCTGTTGCTTCAAGTACACCATCCTACAAAATTGACAGATGAACAAATAATTCAATTCTATCATCATGGTATGATTGATTATTTGGAAATCAAGTTAAACAGAAGAACAGAGGATCTCCTCAACTAGCTTGGAGAAAAAAATATTCTAGTAGCAGGAAATATTGCAACAAGATCGATAACCTCGATTATTGGTTGCAAAATATTTTCCTCATTTCCTTTCACAGATGCATACACATACAGACCAGCTAGAAAGATAATTTTCATTGAACACAACAAACACAAAAATACAAGCAATTATCTGCAAACAGCAATGACAAAAACCAACATGGAGTTCACAACTTTACCTTGGTTGAGTCATATAGATCACACAACTGAAAAGATCCCAGACAGCTTTACACAGTTTATTAAAAAACATCAAGAAACTCCTGAAATTCCTGACTATTTTCCATGGAGAAATTATCAACTAATAGGCGAAGGACACTACATACAAGTCTATACAAAAACAAATTGGAGAATGCTTCTACCTTTTGCAGGGGAAGGAGACACTCTACAGCTATAACATATCATAAATCTAGAAGACGAAGATTGTGAACACGAAGACTGTTCGAGTCTACAGTCAATAGACAGCACACACAGGGACTTCTAGAAGATGACGCAAGAAATGACGACAGATGACAAAAGACAAAATACATGATGAAAGCAATGACGTTCTATAAAGAAAGTGGTCGACAGAGGGCAATAATTTCAAACCTAACTTTGGAATCTAACTTTGTAATCAATCTTTTATTTTACTTTCTAGACTAGGCTTTTGACTTTTGTGTAATTTTTTGCCTATATATAGAGGCATTTGTAAATCGTTAGAAGATACGAAGAACCATTACAAGTAATAAAATTACTACTTCAATGGCACACTAAAACTCTCTCCACATCTCTTTAGCTCCATCCCCTTACCATCCTAAGTTTTCTCCAGTTCTTCATATTTAATAGTATGTATAAATATAATAAATAGATTTATATGGACTATAAATAGGTTTTCTACCATTTTAGTAATTTTACATTGTGTACATATTTTGAAGCAACATGTACAAAAGCGCCAAGCTATTTTAGAGAGGGTAAACTTGCACATTGTCCAAAAAATTTAAGACACTTTAGGGATTTTGGCTCCTTTTTAAATAAAAATAATTCAAAAAGTTATGGGTACTAATAAGTAATGATCATCAAGGCCATCATTTATTAAATTGGTGAGGAAATTAACTATTAGTATTTGAAGGGTTTAGCCTTGCAGTAATCTATATACAAACCAAAAGCCGTAACTGATATTGAAGTTAAAACCCTTAAGTAAATGCTAAAAACACTCATGTGTATATAATATATATTCCGCTAGGAACATGTGTTGTATGTTCAATTTTTTTGCGAGCAATGTTTTAATTTCTTCATACTGGGAGATATAATTACATGCACATTGTTTTTCTGATCCATTGCAAAGAGAACATGAATTAAGTTTATTTGTCTAGGCTTTTTCTCAACATATTTTTTTTTCGAAAAGTGGTTAGTAGTTTGTAGTTTTAATATTTTTTCCATAAGATATTTACTGTAATTCAAATGCTATTGAGTGTTTGGTTATAGTTTCTATATCTTAATATTTATCTACTATCCTTTTATTTTTTTCATTAGGTGGAATGAAGGTAAAGGCTCATAGAGATGACTCGTCTCCATAAGAAGCTATGCTTGCTGCACAAGATGTTTCAACAAGATGCAAGGTTTTTACTTGTTTCTTTTAGTGTCTTGCTATATGGTAATCATAGCAGTTTGTTTTTGTTTGATACATTACAACTAACAAATTTCTGTTGTAACAACTGGAGCTTGGAATCAATGCCCTCCACATAAAACTATGGGACTATGGGCAACTGGAGGTAACAAGACAAAGACACCCGGTCCAGGTGCACAGTTTGCCCTCAGAGCTCTTGCCCGTTCTGGCATGAAGACATTGGTATGCTTATATTCTTTATTTTTTTATATATGAATTTTTGTATATGTTATTCTTGCTCTTTGAAGAACTTTTATTTATGTTTAAGGAGTAGCTGATAAGTAAATTGTATGTTTTGATGATGACAGAGGACGTGACACCAATTCCAACAGATAACACTCGTCGAAAAAGTGGGAGAAGAGGAAGGAGGCTGTGATATGTTTTTTGTCTACAATATGTTTTCAAAGTATCTTCAATTTGGATTATGGTTGTCTTTAACTTTTGTAGGTTATTTTTATGTTCTGGTTGACATTTGGGGGTGACATTCATTTTTGTTGAATTGCTTTATATTTCTGTTTAATGATATTCTAATATTTACTTCGTATATTTGTTTTTATGCTTTATTTTTGCTTAATCAGAAGTATTCAATGTGTAGTTGAGGTCAATATCAATTCGATGGATGTCCGTTTGCTTGAGATCTGAACCTTATTTATCGAATCAATTTGAGAGTTTCAGAGTGTGTTAAAGAGTTGAAATGTTTTGAGGATCATGTCAAATCTGTCTGTTCATTCTTTATCTTAGTAGACTTCAATTGACTTTCAATGTAAGTTGATGTAGTAGAGATTTAGAATTTTACGATGAAAATGGATGTGTAAAAGTTCAAATTCTTTTATCTTCCTTTGATGCCGTTGTTGAGGTACACAATAGAAAATGTACGAAACTTACATAAATTCATGTATTGAATATCAGTTGTGGTTCGTAATAGACATAATTGAATCTGATATTAGTCGGGACACCCGTTGCAACGCACGGGCCTTCCCACTAGTTATTTATTAGCAATTTCGGATAGCCATACAACCAGTCTCATGTGACCGACAAACCAACTTACATGACACTCACCAACCTTTGCCAATTAGCCATAACCAGTCGGAAGTGACCCCGACAAAAATCCCTCCTATTAGAAACGACACAAGTATATTCCCTAATGTATTCTGTTCCGGACCCTACAACCAATAATAGAATGTACATTAAATATAGGCAAGAAACCAAAATAAGAACTAAGAAAAAAAATCGCTCTTAGGCCACCCGGTGTGGTTTAGTTATGAAATTGAAAACACTATTCGTAAGAACCTTTTGAATGAATTTATCAAGAGGTTAACTACTATCCATTTTCAAAAAGAAATTAACGAGTTTAGCATAAAGATCCACATGATCTTCTGATTTTCATTCACAACTATCGTTCTTTTAAGAAAGAAATACACAGAAACTTATATTAATGTAGGATTACTAATTTAACTTAATAGTTGACTTAGATTGTATTTGACGCTCTTTGTATTTACATAAAATTGTATTGAGAAAAAAACCCTTGCCCAATGTAACGAAAAATTATGCCGACAAGCCGATATATCAGACCAAAAACATGAAAATGGTTGCGTTGTATAACCGAGGTAACGTTTGTAGGAGAAGATCGACGATGGTGATGAAAGAGAACGAAATATGATTTGTTAAAATCCAGAGTCACTTTCCACAAAAATGTTAGAAAAAATCCATGATAGTACTGGGTCTAGTTGTAATCATCAATAAAAATGTCTTAGAATATTTTTAGCAATTTTCCAGCAACCAATTAACTTGCAACATTTATTTATTATTTTTTGAATGGTGAATTTTTTGCCCTTTGTGAAGTATTCTTAGGTATCAACTCCAGAAACAACTAAAAACATTTTGTGATTGGAAAATTGCTAAGCGTCACATGATGGTACCGGGTCTAACGGACTGATGTGACGTTTTCCCCTAAGATCTCAAACTTAAATCTATTTAAAGGTTTTGTCTTGTTACTAGACCACCGGATCTGGTGGTACTTGCACTGTTTATCTACTAAGACCATCAAATTTATTTATTTAGTGTTTTAATTTTTAAAACCCTTTTTATGTTAAATACATATTTACAAATGTACAAATTTACAAATGTACAAAAAAGTTATTTACATAAGTCTGAATATAGTTTTGTGAAGTATTGTCAGAATATGGTTTTGTAAAGTATTAAATTATTTAAAAATGTTTAATCAATAAAAATAGTACTAGTTGATAAGTTGAAATACATATTTTTTTCAAACGCACCAATTTTCTTTCCGACACTTAAAACCCTTGACACACATTCATATCACTTTATACATAAATTTATAATACCTAACCGGTTTGTTTTATACATAAATTTAGAAAAAAGTATATCGTACATTACGGCTTAACGTACTTCACGTACGACAACGTGCGTGATTTGTTCTATAACATGCGTGATTAATGTTTTCAATATGCGTGATTATTGTGTTTCAACATGCGTGAATTTGGATTTTTGAGTTATAACGTGCGTGATTTTAAAATGAACGTGCGTAATTACCTGTCGTACGTGATGTACGTTAACCTTACTCCATAAATTTAATATAACTTATAATTTTGTAAAGCTATTTTTTTTTTCCTAGAAAACACAATTTCCTGGAAAAAACATAGATATAAAAACAAGAAAAAGAAAACCAAAAAACCAACCCCAATTCAATTTTCTCTTTCCCCGGGCAAAGAAAACAAGCGACTCCGTTCCTTCACAAAATCACCCTCATAAAAAAATACCACAACTAAAGTCACCCGTAGTGGGGCAGTTTCTGGCGTTTTTTGCCTTCAAAAAGCGCCCCACCACGCCCCCAAACCATCCCCATGGGCCTTTTTTTCAAGAAATTTTGTTTTAGCGTTGTTTTTTCCACCCCATGTTCATTTTGTGTTGGTCAATGACTGTGCATCCCTTTTGTGCTTAGCCAATAACAATTTTTGATGGGTTTTTTTTATTTAAATTCTATTACACTGCTTTTAACATAATGACCACATCCCCACTACACTCATTTTAGAAAAACGTCTCATAATGCCCCATTGCTGACTGGACTGCCACAGGACGCAAAACGCCCAAGGGTGGGGTGCCTTCCACTACGCATGGTCTAAAAATTAACGTCACATCAACTCCAGAAACAACCAATTGGGATGCTCTAACATGAGTCTTATGACAAAGAAAACGAACCGTATATCCTTTTGGAGCGGAAGTAAGAATGCAGACTGTAAGGTAACCACCAGACAACCCCAAAAAGGATGTCAAAACTATCATCCAGCCCTGATCAGCATACTTAGCCGTGAAATAGAACGCTGGAATGAGCAAAAATCTTGCAAAAACCGCTATGACAAGCCCTTTTCGTGATTCCAATTTCGCACCTTGGAGGAGTGGAATATATCGTCCCACCAGATCCCATACATTGAACATAGCAATCAGAACAACTGCATACCTAAAACATGCAAAAACCTAGTTTATTCAATAGGCTGCTAGTTACCAATGGGGTGGTGGTCCATTGATAAAGACGAAACCTTTAAAAACATATAGGTTGGAAAGAGGAAGGTTTTGGGTTCAAGTCATACAGACAACAGGGGATTAAATAAATTAGCTGTTCAAAAAAAAAATAGGCCGCTAGTTAATTAGTGTACAATGGGGCCGGCTGAGTGTCGAAGTTACCATGAACCCAAGCTATGTGAGCCAGTGTCCTCCGATAAGAACCCGGGGAAAATAGACAATGTTAGAAGATATATTAGAAACATATCCATTGCATAATCTATGTTTTCTATGAGCAATTGCTTGTTGCTTAATCTTCCCAGCTTTTCAAGATTAGTACCCACCTGCATATCCCAATTCACAATTCTTTATTACAAAAAAGAAAAATTAAAATTCATATTTCAATTCAAGAAACTACCGATATAATTTGATCATGTGATTGTTGTTGATACATTTATTACTTAAAAATAAACTCATTTTCTTGCTAATTATATATATATATATTTAACGAAGCTTGATGAATACTAACTTTAATTTTAAAATAATATATAGCTTTTTATTATATTTTTGTTTAATATATTATAATAGTTTATTATTATATTTACTTTTAATAACATATTATATATTTCCTTTACCATCTTTTTCATAATTTTTTTTTCTTTTTTAACATATATTAATTTATTAAATAATTTGATACTTCTTTAATAATTTACGTTTATAACTTTTTTTTCTAAAAACTTAAGCACGTAGTTGTTCTTGATTTTTTACCTCAACATTCTGTTATGAGTTTTGTTAAAAATTAAGTTGTACTCAAAATAAAGTATTTATTTGGTATCATAAAATGGGAAAATGATAAACTCAACCGTTCTAATGGTTTGGTTTTCTATAACATTCTTTGTTTTCAGATCAAGTTTGTTTTACATTATTATTTGCTTGGTTTCGCCGCAACGCGCGGCGTAAAAAAAAACTAGTTTATTATTAAGGTTTGTCTCCATATTTTATTAAGGAGTTAAATGTCATTTTAGTCCCTGTGGTTTGGGCCATTTTGCCAGTTTAGTCCAAAGGTTTTATTTTTCGTCTGTGGGTCCAAAAAGGTTTCACCGTTGTCATTTTAGTCCACTGAGTTAACTTCATCTATTTTTTCTGTTAACGAGAAGGACAATTCAGTCATTTTATATGTAATTTTGTTAACTAAAAGGGCAATTCGGCCATATAAAATGACCGGATTGCCCTTCTCGTTAACAGAAATACTGGATGAAGTTAACCCAGTATACTAAAATGGCAATGGCGAAATATTTTTGGACCCACAGATGAAAAATAAAACCTTTGGACTAAACTATCAAAATGACCAATCCTCCCTCATAGCCCAGTGGTTGGAGGGCCGGTTGTCCTCCTAGAGGTCACCGGTTCGACTCCCGCTCGTGGCGAAAGGGGGGGGGGGGGGGACGTCCCAATGATAGATCGTTTCCTACCGAGGCATGGGGCGGTCTTTAGGGCAACCCGGTTTTACCCAACTGTTACCCCAGCTACACGTGTGGGGGCAGCATGGTTTCCGGGCGGAAGTCAGCTCACGCGCCGGCCGGGGCCCGATCGAACATCGCGTCCGGAGATGCGGGGTTGACGGGGAATGTCTTAGACATGTCCCCGGAGACCAATCGGTCTTGTACAGAAAGTCTCCTTCCAAAAAAAAAAAACTATCAAAATGACCCAAACCACATAGACTAAAATGACATTTAACTCTTTTATTAAGTATTCATATTTAGATAAAATTGCAAATTTACACCAACACCTAAGTTTTTCTTAACTTTACATATGTGTATATTTTATTTTGATATTATTTATAATAATGCAATGTGGTTAAATCAAGTTAGACCAATGAACCGGTATGACAATTGATTCGCTATGTTTCGGGAAACTTTGATTAGAACCTACGTTTTCACAATGTGATTGAATGCCACCAGCAGCAAGATCTGTGGAAACTGTTTTAGACCCTTCAGAAGCTGCCTTCGAGCGGAAGAATTTCACAATTGGAAGCTTGGGGAAAACGAATGCGTAAAGAAGAACACAAAGCAACTCAAAGATTGCGCATATCGCAAAGAACAAAACTGCAAACCCGAGGTTGATTCACAGAAAGAACAAAATATACATATAGAAACATTACATATCAAAATGACATTGTAATAAATTTAATGTAGAGCACTTACTAGCTCCCTTTCGTAAACCGTTTTGTGAATTATCAAACAAGCCTTTTGTTAACATGCGCAAACAGGAGGTAATAGCGCCTGATGCAGCAAGCCCTGCAAGAAACGACTTAAAAAACACACAAAAATTAATCTTGCTAATGTAAGTAAATTATTGTCACATGTTGTGCTTGACTTATGGAAAAATGGTAGTAACTTGAATGAACTCTGGAAGCATGTATGATAAGTCTCCGACCATTCCACCTTGTGCAATCCCGTCGGCTAATCCAAATGTGGCACTTACTACACATACGCCGACGAAAGGTCCTCTACCTCCTCTACCAGACGTGGCTAGATCCAACTACAAAATGTGAAAACCGCATAAGAGTGTAACAATAACAAACCGCGTCGGCTAATGGTTCATAGACGTTAAAGATGAGATAAATCATAATTAGCTAATGTTATAATAAATGACCACACCCTCTCGCGTTCTATTTACAACTTACAAGATCCCGACATTTTAATATAGTAATAAAAAATAGGTTTATGATCAAGTGAGACAGTGTTGGCCTAAGGATTCAAGTACCCTGTATCAGTCGAAAAAATGGCCCTTAGACCCTAACGAATTATATATAAAATAATTTTTTTAACAACGAAAAAAAGGTCATTGGATTATTTTTTTATTATGGTTAATTTTGGAATATTTTTTTTAATTATGGAATGATGTAGTTTTGGATTATTTTTTGAGTTGAAATTGTATTTTATGGAGGGTTAATTAGTCAATGCGGTTGAACCGCTTGATATGACATGGTTCAACCGATTGAATCATTTGTGAGCCTAACTCGGTATGATTTAGAAACTGGTTTTTAAAACTTTGTTAAAACTTGTTATTTATAATAATGAAATGTTTTTAAATGACATGTAAACTTGTTTGTAGAAGTGAAAATCGTTTAAAATAATCTACAAGGGAAAATATCATATGGAAAGTAGTTCTTCTTAAAAACCCACATTAATAATAGTGCCCACTTTTGTCCTAATAGAAGGACCGGACACCTTAGAAAAACACCACGCTATTCTTACAAACCAACCAACCATAAAATGTCATTTCATCACTAAATTATTTGCACCCACTCATCACTAAATCAATCCCAATCAATAAAAAAAAAAAAAAAAAAAAAAAACAACAACAACAACAACCACGACCGTGACCACCATCACTACCGTTATCACACCATTTGCGATCAAGATGACCACGCCACCACAGTGACCATCACGTTGCCCTAACTAGTCATGGATTCGATTGTACAATAGAATTATTAACCCGCATATAGCATGTAGTAGTGGATGACATTCATACGGATTATTAAAGGCCGAGTGATGGGAACTTACCACAAGAACTGCGAGAGTACTAAAGAAGAACAGAATATATCCAAATAAGTTTCGTTTTCTAGTATCGACTTTTGCTTCATAGTATGTAAGTATCACGAGTGTTATAAACGCCGTTGGTTGATACACGAGTGTGAGGACTCTTGAGGGGTGGTATTTCTGCAACAAAAATAGTAAAAAGTCCTACTGATTCAAATGAAGATGTATAAAACTTAAACTACTACAGAAATAAAACGAGTGGTATGCATACAAAATTACCGGAAACAGATTAATATAGTAGTCTTCTATTGTCAACATACTATTCCAAGAAAACAAACACCCAATTCCAAGAATCCAACACACCAGCATTGCTTTATACTTGCCCTATAATTTCACAAAATTTTCAGCAATAAACCCGTACAAATAAAATAAAATAGAACGTAGAAGAACGCGACGCGCTACCTCAAATTTTGTTGGATTCTCAGACGAATGTGACGCAGATGCGGTTGCTGTTACTGAAACTTCCATCGAAGCAGTTTGTACGTCTGGACTAATGCGACGCGGATGCTGGCTTTTTATTGTTGTGGGAATCTTTGATGGTTGTGACACGGATCATTTAGAGTTTTATGGATCAAGAATTCTTGGGATATTTGATAAAAAATGTTGTACACGTTTTGCACTTTAATGGAAACCACAATATCAAGACATGAAGTGACATAGCAAACTCCTACAAACACTCGTTCATGTATTGATTGATATAACATTTATAATGTTATTATATTATGAAGTGAGTAGTGGTTGATTGCTAGAATTGTAATCCTAACTTGTTGGTTGGATTTAATATATATGTTTTTTATTTGTTTTAGTGTTGAAAATTAATATAATAATAATTGAGTTGTAATTGATTCTGTTTGACAAACTCGGTTTGAATTCAGTTTCGTATCAGCTAACCAAATTTCAAATGCGGTTAAAACCATTTGGTATTCTTTCTCTATCAACACCAAATAGATACGTGAGTACTTGAAAACGTTATTATTTTCATTAAAAAGAAATCAAAATAAATGAGAAGATTTAATATAATATTATGGATTAGTAATTGGTTTGTGGATATTGAACGTTGCTCCATTCCTATGCTGCATGTCACACATATAGATGTTTGACTCTTTGTGTCTTGGAAAGTGATGACGCAGGTGTTGGATATTATGTACAGTTTGATAAGTCAACGTTGTCGATCGGGTTTTGACCCGTAAGAGTTACATTTTGGGCAACGAACTAAAATCCACTTAACTGGTATAACAGGTAATTAGGAACGATATGAAACAGATCATAATTATATTTATGATCATGAGCGGATTTATATTATTAATACTCGTTATTAATAATATAATTGTTTATCTTAACTGATAAACTTGTTGTGGGTATTAACTGAGAGACGGGTACATGGACCGGGTGAGACGGGTATACTCATCCTACGCCACTTGTCGCGCATGCACCTTTGCTGCGCCATATGTCGCACATGCACCTACCCAGAGCCGTTCCCGAAAACTCTTGAAAAAATTTAGGCCTCGGACGACGAAAAGAAATAGGCCCAAAATTATGGTTAAGGGTAAATGAATCACAAAAATAAAAACTTAGTGAAAGCAAATACTTGAACTTGAGACCTTTACATTAATTTGAGATGGTTTTTGCCACAACACCACCAATATTTTTTTACATAATAAACGGATAAATATACTAAGTATGTAATTTAATAAATATATACAAGCTTATAAAGACTATTCGGGCCCTTTGAAATTTTGGGCCTCGGGCGTCGGCACGGGTTTGCCGGGCCCAGAGCCGGCCCTGCACCCACCTACCGCCACTTGTCGCGCATGCAATCTTGCATGGCCACTTGTTGGACATGCATAAGCTTCTTGACACTTGTCCATCTTCCACATGCATGCCCTTCATTTGTCGCACATGCATGGATCTCCATATATTATTTAAAGGAGTGTATGGACAAGCTTTGAGAGGTTGGAAGATTTTGCAAAAACTCTCAAAGCACCCACATCCACAACCGGCCACAACCGCCACCACCGCGGGCTCGCCGCTCACCGCCGGCCACCGGTCACCCCGTGTTTCTGAAGTCAAAGTCAAGGTCAAAGTCAACGACCGATCTCGCGCGACTTGACTAGTAGTGAATTTCTTTTATGTGTTTATTTTAGCTGTATTATGTGGAGTAAGTGTCAATAATTACAACAATCGATGTATGTTATTCGCTATTTAATCGACGTACGACTGTGAACTATAGGAAGTAACAATGCGATAAAGTCAACTAAACGCTAATTAATCCAATTTCATCAACATCAAATCGCAATCGAACTCGCAACTCGAATTACGCTTTTTTATTATTGTTATACGTGTGTGTGTGCCTTATGTGTTACTTGTGCATGTTTATTTATGTTATGTGTGGTAATCAATCGAAACTCACACGCAATCGAACTCAATCGCAATCGAAATGGTATGATGATTAGTGGAGAAGAGATAGTGCGAGATATGAATAGTTGGGATTAAAAGTAATTTGACTAGGAAACTTTATCGCATCGAAACACTCGCAATCGCAATCGAAACAGCAAAAATCGTCGCACCGAGCACTCGAACCTGGTGCCAGCCGGCCGGATTGCCATCCGACCGGGCTGTCACTTGATCGAGGTGCCAGGCTGCCATCCGACCGAGATGACATCCGACCGGATTGCCATCCGGGCGAGATGCCATCCGACCGACCTATCCCTTTCCACTTTGGGTATCCTATAAATACCCCATGTCACTTTCATTCTTTCCACTTTTGGCAAGTGACGTCCGACCAGCTCGTTTTCCTTGCTTTTTCTCTGATTTCTCGCAATCCCGAAAAGATCTCGTCCTAAATCTTGTACTTCCTTAATCTACACGCACTCCTACACCTTTCTATCTTTTAAATCTTAACTTTTAACCATGAAATCATCAAGATTCAAGGTGTTCTAGGATGACGTCATCATGTGTTCTTGAAGAACTTCATGTTTTGGCCTCAATTCACCAAGAACAACTTAGATCTAATCGATTTCCACATAAACGAACAAAGATCTCTCATAGATCTAAACATATTCACAGGTGAAAAGGATTGAGAGAAGGTTTCCAACTTTCTTTCAACTCTATTACAATCAATGCACTCAAAACCGATAGAATCAGAGCTTGTGTCGACTCACAGCTCAACCTTGTGGCTGTGTTGGTTCAAGATCCGTATTCTATCCACGAGATTATCGATTTCGGGTTAACCAAGAACCATCATCTTAAACCGGTGGAATGACCGAACTTGGGTGGTTCTTGTTCAGTCGGCTCACTAGAGCTTAGGATGGGACTCTGTTGGTTAGCACGATATCAACACCTCTCGATAGCACGACAAACAATCAAAACGGCCAAGTGTAAGACTAACGGAACAACCAGGACGGAGTGCCGTCCGATCGGACTGCTGTCCGAACGGACAGCCATCAGAGCGACCGGCTGTCCGAACGACTTGCACCTTGGGTCCCATACTTAACTATTTTTCCAACGATTGATGTCTGGTTGTTGAACGAGTTGTTGTCCGACCGGACTACCAACCGAACGGACAGCCATCCGAATCATGAAACATTTGGACTTTGACACTTAAACAATTTTCAACATGTTCAGTAACAGGGTTGCCACCCGGACGGATGGGCATCCGACCGAGTGACCACCCTGCTGTGAACTTGTTCTCACTAAGAAACCTCGCCATTCGAGTCGCCGTCCGATCGGACGACCGTCCGACTGACCGACCTGAAAGGTAGAGATACTTCAATGTTTTCAAAATGCTACAACGAAAACTTCAAAGGTCAAGCCATCATACAGAAACACATCCTTCTCATAGGAAGAAACAATCCACTCGAATAGTCATCCGACCGGACTACCGTCCGACCGGATAACCATCCGAACGGATTGTCATCCGCACGAACTGGCCGTCCGATCGGATTACCATCAGACCGAACTGCTGTCCGGGCCACTTACACCTTGCATCGTTTTACGCGTAGCTTATCTTTATACTATCGTCCTGATCAGGCTAACCCTACTCTCTAGCGCTCCCTTCAATCCATCAATCGATGTGAGTATACTCGATCCCTTTTTGCTTTATGCACTTTTGGGTCTTACATACGTTACGAATATTCAAATCACATCGAACACACTACGCAATACTTTGAACGCTAACCGTTACCGCATGTTATACGTGACTTAATGAATGCTTGTTTGTTATGTTTACACATGGAATGTTGTCTACCTGCCTTAGCAACGATACTACTATTAGTTTGGACTCAGCACCCGTTCACTCGGGGGTTGTTAAGGACAATTATTTGCATGGATTACAGTGGTGATCATGGATTAGGAACTGCCTTGGGCAGTCAACCCGCAGTCATTGGTATCGATAGATCTATGTCGATAACTAACATGCCTCATTTCACTCTGTGTACGTGTTGGTTATGCGTAACGCTTTCGAACTCTATATGCTATTATCAAACTTGTATGCTCACCTTTACACTATGTGTATTGACTTTTACTTTAACGTATGTGACAGGTGCTTAGGAAGTTTACATGCTCAGCTTGCTGTGAACTTGAGGCTAGGAAAGGTCTAGGATTCTCTCTGTGTTGTGATGAAATCGAAGCTAGGAAAAGAGGTCATAGAAACCAATAAATAAACCATCTTTGTATAAATCTGAGTTGTCGGAACAGAACTACTTGACTAGATTTGTCTGTAATAATTTGTTTGCCTTTTAAGACATGGTATGGGACATGTTACTTTAAATTAATTGATATTGATAATTGTTATGGAAACTTCTAGACAATCTGTTTCGCTCAGTGCCATGCCCCGATGTTTCCGCCATCGGTTGGGTGTGACAGATTGGTATCAGAGCCATAACTATAGGAAATTAGGCAAGACTCGACCTGGTCCGGGTCGATGTCTTAGAAACCTAGTCTATAGTTAGGAACCAACAGACCGACTCATGCATATCCACCAGGGGTTATGTATGATAGGAATAGCAGTAAGCTCGCCCAAAACAAAGGAATTGCTATTTCTCGCTATTCTCGCCTACGTTACACTATCACTGCACTCGAATTTTCAACTATGAATAAGCGATTAAGTCGAGATTAGGTGTGAAAACCGCAAACTCTCGACTAAAATTGCTTGATCAACCCATATTTTTATCTATGAACACGAGAATTTGCGTTGAACTAGGAGTGAAATCCATACTTCAACGCATAATTTTCTCCCATTTTATCAAAACAGGGACGAAGTTGTTAAGCCAGGGGTGAAACCCTAACCTTGACGACTTGTTCCGCCCTTTTTACAAAACTCTCACCAAAGTCTCGACGGACTCCAACGACCTGAAGTCACGATATGACTAACGGGATGCGTGCCAAACGCCCAAGAATCGAGGCAAAAAGCACAGTCCTGAAGGTCAAAATGTGTACGACAAGTCCTTGTGAATAGTTGAACCACTTTGGGTAGTCGAAGTCTAATAGCCGCAGACGATCTATTTCTCGATTTTTATGTGTTTCGATTCTGAGCCCGCAACTGCTGACTCTGATGATTCGTTGATTTTATGTGTTTTATGTAAATTTACTTGTTGATGTGTTTAAATTTTGGAGACTTATTCGATTTTTGCTTACACTTCGATCGACACGCACTGCATTTCTATCTCAAAACGCTGACAAATCGCTAAATTATGGACGACCTCATACGCTTACACAACACTACTCGATATACTAAACGTGATCGCTATATTCGAACACTCGCGAACCTTGAATGATAGATTTATGTATTCTGAGGCAGTCGGAATGCTCTACGTGTCTCTATATGCCCCTATATGCCTCTGTGATTACATGCGTATGTGCTTCTGTGCCCTACGTGCTTATGTGCTTCTATGTCTATGTGAATTTGTGATTATATGCCTATGTGTTTATGTGATACATGTTACATTGTGTTCCTGAACTTTAGTAAGTATTAGACGTGTGAGGTGAGATTCGATTATGATGTGTCTGAGACCCATGACGATGTCTGTTGCAGACAATGTCAACTGGACCATCATCTGGACCCCGTCACCCACGACTCTCTCGTTAAGAACAGAGGGACAAACGCCTTGCTGCCATCCTCGCGAAACAAGTGGCCAAGGTTGTGCCTCAGATCGTGAGTGAGATTTACGAGAACGTCAGCAAATCGTATGAGGAGTCTAGAACTGAAGCTCCTAAAGTTGCTACCAAGACTGCTTTCAGCTTGCGGTCCAAAGGAATTCACTGGAGAAGATGGCCCGACGGCTATGTTTCAATGGTTCGATTCCATCGAAGTCACTCTGCGCCAGAGTGGATGTCCGGAAAATCTCCGCACTCTAAACGCTATCGGCGTCTTCCAGTCCCGCGCATTAGACTGGTGGACGGCCGAGAGGAACAAACGCGGGAATGATGCAGCTTATGAGCTGACATGGGAAGAGTTGAAGGCCATCATGATGGATGAGTTATGTCCTCCCCATGAACACCAAAAGCTAGAGGACGAATTCTGGAATATTAAGCAGAAGGAACGTGACAACGCTGCCCTGACTGCTCGCTTTAAGCAGCTCAGCATCATCTGTCCCGATCAAGTGAAGACGACTGACATGGCAATCAAGAAGTACATTCGAGCTCTACCTGACTGCTTTGCGGATTTTGTGCATGCCGCAAAGACCACAACGATCGAAGAAACTTACTTGCTTGCCGCTGAAATCAACGACAAGCGGGTAAAAGCTGGAGTTTGGGATAAAGCTTCGAAGAACCTGCATCAAGTCACCGCCAGCGTTGTAAAAGTCGGATTACTCGGCCGAGTACTCGGTCCTCGGACCCCCTCCGAGGCGACTTCCTACTAGGCGGTCTCAATTAGTCGGCCTCGGGATTACTCAGGAGTACTCGGTGCCTAGTCAGCCTAGTCAGCGCCTAGTCGGACGTAGTCGGCCTAGTCGGTCTAGGATGTCAACGTGGTTTGTTGACTTTTAATCAGTCAAACTCGGTCAAAATCGGCCTACTCGGCCTTGTACTCGGACTACTCGTCCTTGTACTCAGACTAGTCGGACTTGTATTCAGAATATTTGAACTTTAAACATGTTTCATTTTAAATTATACTCAGTTGACAAGAATTATGCTTATTTTAACACATAAATAATATATAAAAATTAATTTTCTTTATATTTGCCATGTCCGCGTACTCCCCGAGTACTCTCCGAGTACTCTGATTACTCCCAACTCCCCAGTCGGCCGACTAGGGACCGCCTAGCGACTTTTACAACACTGGTCACCGCCGCACCAACTGCCGACACCGGCGCCGCGCAATCGTCCAAGTCCTCACGTCGCAAGAAGAAGAAGAACAACAACAACAACAGCAGCTCCAGCAACAAGAACTGTGATGTCACCACCACTGCTGCTCCACTGCAAGCCGTACCGGCCCAGCAGCAGCACCATCACCGTCCAGCACCAGTTACTTATGCACCACCAGCAAAGCGTGCATACACAGGCCCCCACCCGGCTTGCCCAACATGTTCTTATCATCACCCGGTGGGTCTCGCCTGTCGTTTCTGCGCTCACTGCAACATGTACGGCCACTTCACCGCTAATTGCCGTACTGGTCCCCGTCAAGCCCCAGCTCAGGCCACTGCTCATTAAGCTCTACTCCCAGCCCCGCAAGGCCAACAAGCGGCTCAGGCACCCGCGATCAACGCCAGAGTCTGTTTCGCATGGGTGATCCCAACCACTTCGCGAACATGTGCCCGAACAGGGTTGTGAAACAAGAGCCCCAGCAGCAGTAGCAACACCAGCAGCAACAGCCTCAGCAGCAGCAACAAGCCGCATGCGCCAGAACTTTCAAAATCAATGTGCGCCAAGCCCAGGCTAACAACAACGTGGTCAATGGTACGTTCCTTGTGAATGGTATTTATGCTTTATGTTTGTTTGATACTGGAGCCGATAATTGCTTTGTGTCGTTCGAATTCGAGAAACTTCTTAGTCGTAAACGCTCCCAACTCTCCTCGACGTTCGATGTTGAAGTCGCCACTGGAAGAACTGTCGTCGTTAATTCTGTTCTTCGTGATTGTACTCTTGAGTTCAACAATCACATCTTCCCAATCGACCTTATTCCGATGCAACTCGGAAGTTTTGACGTCATAGTAGGCATGGACTTTCTTCGCGAAAACCATGCTGAAGTTGTGTGCTTCGACAAGTTGATTCGATTCTCGCTCGCAAATGGTGATTTATTGTGTGTTTACGGTGAAACTGCTTCGAAAGGCCTCAAACTCATGTCATGTGTCCAAGCTAGCAAGTATCTCCGCAAGGAATACAGAGCTTTCTTGGCTAACATTGTAGTAGCAGAGAAGGAAAATAAAGGAAAGACAGAGGTGAAAAACGTTCCTGTGGTTCGTGAATTTCCTAATGTGTTCCCTGACGACCTTCCCGGCCTACCGCCAAGTCGTGATATCGACTTTCGTATCGACCTCATTCCTGGAGCCAATCATGTTGCCAAAGCTCCTTACCGACTCGCACCGTCCGAAATGCGCGAACTCTCAAACCAACTCTAGGAATTACTTGAGAAAGGCTTCATTCGCCCGAGCACCTCTCCTTGGGGCGCGCCAGTCCTTTTCGTCAAAAAGAAGGATGGATCGTTCAGGATGTGCATTGACTATCGGGAATTGAATAAGTTAACTATCAAAAACCGATATCCTCTGCCTCGCATTGATGATTTGTTTGATCAACTACAAGGCGCTACGTGTTTCTCGAAGATCGATCTACGCTCAGGCTGTCACCAACTACGCATTCAAGAGGAAGATATACCCAAAACCGCGTTCCGCACTCGATACGGCCACTATGAATTCGTTGTTATGCCTTTTGGTCTAACCAACGCACCTGCGGTTTTCATGGATCTGATGAATCGCGTGTGTAAACCATATCTCGACCGTTTCGTCATCGTATTCATTGACGATGTCTTGATCTATTCCAAGCCGAAAGCCGAACACGCGCAACATCTACGTTTGGTTCTCGAGCTACTCCAGGGGAATCGACTCTATGCCAAATTCTCTAAGTGCGAATTCTGGTTGGAGGAGGTTCAGTTTCTGGGTCACATTGTCAATAGTCAGGGTATTCACGTTGATCCGGCGAAGATTGAAGCAGTTAAGAGTTGGATTACACCTAAGAACCCGTCTGAAGTCCGTTCTTTTCTTGGACTAGCGGGCTATTATCGACGATTTATCGAAGGATTCTCAAAGATCGCTGTGCCGCTTACCGCTCTCACGCATAAAGACAAGCCTTTTGTTTGGGGAACCGAACAAGAGTCTGCTTTCCAAACTCTCAAGCACATGCTTTGCAATGCTCCTGTTCTCACATTGCCCGACGAAAACGATGATTTCATTGTCTATTGTGATGCTTCCAACCTTGGTCTTGGTTGTGTTCTTATGCAGCGGGACAAGGTTATAGCTTACGCGTCTCGTCAGCTCAAAATCCACGAGAAGAACTATACAACCAATGATCTCGAGCTAGGCGCAGTTGTTTTTGCGTTAAAGATTTGGCGACACTACCTGTATGGTACAAAGTATACGATCTTCACCGATCATAGGAGCCTACAACATATCTTTGATCAGAAAGAACTTAATATGCGTCAACGCCGATGGGTAGAACTTCTCAACGATTACGACTGTGAGATTCGTTATCACCCAGGCAAAGCAAATGTTGTTGCCAACGCTCTCAGCAGACGGAGTTATTTGCTCAGCATTCGCAATGTCCAAGCCCAATACGATCTCGAAGCTCTCATTCGCGAAGCCCAGCATGCTTGTTTTAACGAGCACACCCTGAAGAAGGAACGAATCTATCACGATGGAGCTCAACTGGTGAACAAGTCGAATGGGATATTCCACTTTCTGGACCGAATTTGGATCCCTAAACGGACCGATTTGCGACAGATTTTGATGGACGAAGTCCACAAATCCCAGTATTCTATTCATCGCGGTGCCGACAAAATGTACCAGGACCATCGCTACAAGTACTGGTGGCCGGGCATGAAAAGAGATATTTCTCTCTACGTTGGAAAGTGCCTGACTTGTGCAAGGGTCAAGGCTGAACACCAAAGACTCTCTGGCTTACTCGAACAACCGCCAATCCCTATGTGGAAGTGGGAGAGTATAGCTATGGACTTCATAACAAAGCCTCCGCACACGTCAGCAGGTCACGACAGCATCTGGGTTGTTGTTGACCGGTTGACCAAATCAGCTCATTTTTTGCCAATACGGGAAGACTACAAGGTAGAACGATTAGCCCGAATCTACACCAACGAGATCATTTGTAATCATGGGACGCCTCGCGACATCATCTCTGACCGTGATGCTTGGTTTACCTCGCGACTATGGGAAACGTTTCAAACGGCTCTCGGTACATCACTTAATCTAAGTACCGCATTCCACCCTCAAACCGACGGTCAGACTGAAATAACGATTCATACTCTTGAAGACATGCTTCGTTCGTGTGTCATAGACTTTGGTGGTAATTGGGATACATATCTGCCGTTAGTCTAATTCTCGTATAACAACAGTTATCATTCCAGCATTCAAATGGCACCATTCGAGGCCTTATACGGAAGAAAATGTCGATCGCCTATTGTGTGGCACGAGATCGGTCACTCGTAACTAACCGGTCCCGAGCTATTGCAAGAAACGACTGAAAAAGTCCTCCAAATTCGAGACAACTTGTTGAAAGCTCGAAGTCGACATAAAAGTTACGCCGATAGACAACGCAAGCCCCTTGAATTTGACGTTGGCGACTACGTACTCCTAAAGGTATCACCTTGGAAAGGTGTGGTCAGATTCGGCTAGAAAGGGAAACTAGCGCCTCGATATGTTGGACCTTTTAAGATTCTGGAAAGGATCAGAAAAGTTGCCTACAGACTCGAACTACCGGAGGAACTCAGTAACGTCCACCCGACTTTCCATATGTCAAACCTCCGAAAGTGCCTGGCTGAGCATGATTAATTGTGATGACCTCCAAGTAAACGAAACACTACACTTCGTGGAGAAGCCTTTCAAAATCATGGATCGCCAAACCAAGCAGCTCAGACGCTCGCGCATTCCTATTATGAAAGTCCGATGGGAAGGCAAACGAGGCGCAAAGTTCACTTGGGAACTCGAAAGTGACATGAAGGAGAAGTACCCGCAGTTGTTTGTTACGACTTAGGCCTAATTTCGGGACGAAATTCCCTCAACTAGGGGAGGCTGTAACACCCCGTGTTTCTGAAGTCAAAGTCAAGGTCAAAGTCAACGACCGATCTCGCGCGACTTGACTAGTAGTGTATTTCTTTTATATGTTTATTTTAGCTGTATTATGTGGAGTAAGTGTCAATAATTACAACAATCGACGTATGATATTCGCTATTTAATCGACGTACGACTGTGAACTATAGGAAGTAACAATTCGATAAAGTCAACTAAATGCTAATAAATCCAATTTCATCGAAATCGAATCGCAATCGAACTCGCAACTCGAATTACGCTTTTTTATTATAGTTATACATGTGTGTGTGTGCCTTATGTGTTACTTGTGCATGTTTATTTATGTTATATGTGGAAATAGATCGAAACGCAATCGAAACTCAAACGCAATCGAACTTAATCGCAATCGAAATGGTATGATAATTAGTGGAGAAGAGATAGTGCGAGATATGAGTAGTTAGGATTAAAAGTAATTTGACTAGGAAACTCTATCGCATCAAAACGCTCGCAATCGCAATCGAAACAGCAAAAATTGTCGCGCCGAGCACTCGAACCAGGTGCTAGCCGGCCGGATTGCCATCCGACCGGGCTGTCACTTGATCGAGGTGCCAGGCTGCCATCCGACCGAGATGACATCCGACCGGATTGCGATCTGGGCGAGATGCCATCCGACCGACCCATCTCTTTCCACTTTGGGTATCCTATAAATACCCCATGCCACTTTCATTCTTTCCACTTTTGGCAAGTGACGTCCGACCAGCTCGTTTTCCTTGCTTTTTCTCTGATTTCTCACAATCCCGGTAAGATCTCGTCCTAAATCTTGTACTTCCTTAATCTACACGCACTCCTACACCTTTCTATCTTTTAAATCTTAACTTTTAACCGTGAAATCATCAAGATTCAAGGTGTTCTAGGATGACGTCATCATGTGTTCTTGAAGAACTTCATGTTTTGGACTCAATCCACCAAGAACAACTTAGATCTAATCGATTTCCGCATAAACGAACAAAGATCTCTCATAGATCTAAACATATTCACAGGTGAAAAGGATTGAGAGAAGGTTTCCAACTTTCTTTCAACTCTTTTACACTTAATGCACTCAAAACCGATAGAATCGGAGCTTGTGTCGACTCACTGCTCAAACTTGTGGTTGTGTTGGTTCAAGATCCGTATTCTACCCACGAGATTATCGATTTCGGGTTAACCAAGAACCATCATCTTAAACAGGTGGACTGACCGAACTTGGGTGGTTCCTGTTCAGTCGGCTCACTAGAGCTTAGGATGGGACTCTGTTGGTTAGCACAATATCAGCACCTCTCGATAGCACGACAAACAATCAAAACGGCCAAGTGTAAGACTAACGGAATAACCAGGACGGAGTGCCGTCTGATCGGACTACTGTCCGAACAGACAGCCATCCGAGCGACCGGCTGTCCGAACGACTTGCACCTTGGGTCCCATACTTAACTATTTTTCCAACGATTGAAGTCTGGTTGTTGAACGAGTTGTTGTCCGACTGGACTACCATCCGAATGGACAGCCATCCGAATCATGAAACATTTGGACTTTGACACTTAAACAATTTTCAACATGTTCAGTAACAGGGTTGCCACCCAGACGGATGGGCATCCGACCGAGTGACCACCCTGCTGTGAACTTGTTCTCACTAAGGAACCTCGCCATTCGAGTCGCCGTCCGATCGGACGACCGACCGACCGACCTGAAAGGTAGAGATACTTCAATGTTTTCCAAATGCTACAACGAAAACTTCAAAGGTCAAGCCATCATACACAAACACATCCTTCTCATAGGAAGAAACAATCCACTCGAATAGTCATCCGACCGGACTACCGTCCGACCGGATAACCATCCGAACGGATTGTCATCTGCACGAACTGGCTGTTCGATCGGATTACCATCCGACCGAACTGCTGTCCGAGACACTTACACCTTGCATCGTTTTACGCGTCGTTTATCTTTATGCTATCGTCCTGATCTGGCTAACCCTACTCTCTAGCGCTCCCTTCAATCCATCAATCGCTGTGAGTATACTCGATCCCTTTTTGCTTTATGCACTTTTGGGTGTTACATACGTTACGAATATTCAAATCACATCGAACACACTACGCAATACTTTGAACGCTAACCGTTACCGCATGTTATACGTGACTTAATGAATGTTTGTTTGTTATGTTTACACATGTAATACTGTCTACCTGCCTTAGCAACGATAGTACTATTTGTTTGGACTCAGCACCCGTTCACTCGGGGGTTATTAAGGACAATTATTTGCATGGATTACAGTGGTGATCATGTATTACGAACTGCCTTGGGCAGTCAACCCGCAGTCATTGGTATCGATAGATCTTTGTCGATAACTAACATGCCTCATTTCACTCTGTGTATGTGCTGGTTATGCGTAACGCTTTCGAACTCTATATGCTATTATCAAACTTGCATGCTCACCTGTACACTATGTGTATTGACTTTTACTTTAACGTATGTGACAGGTGCTTAGGAAGTTTACATGCTTAGCTTGCTGTGAACTTGAGGGTAGGAAAGGTCTAGGATGCTCTCTGTGTTGTGATGAAATCGAAGCTAGGAAAAGAGGTCCTAGAAACCAATAAATAAACCATCTTTGTATAAATCTGAGTTGTCGGAACATAACTACTTGACTAGATTTGTCTGTAATAATTTGTTTGCCTTTTAAGACATGGTATGGGACATGTTACTTTAAATTAATTGGTAATGATAATTGTTGTTGAAACTTCTGGACAATCTATTTCGCTCAGTGCCATGCCCCTATGTTTCCGCCATCGGTTGGGGTGTGACAACCGCCACCGGTCACCGCCGCTCGCCGCCGGTCACCGCCGCCGCTATACCGGTTCGCACTCGCATTCGTTATTTCGTATCACTAGCACTTGTTCGTTGAACCTTGGTGTCTCAACCGGTTAGTCATTTAGCCGAGGTATATCTTTCTCAACCGTAGTTAAATATACTTTTTCACTGTGCTCGTATTTGCATGTTACCAGATCCTGTCGGGCTTTGTTTTGTTGATCACTTGTTTATTTTTCCGCTGCGTTTTATTAATTAACTCTCTTAATTAATTAACCATTATTTATTAAATCAGGTTATTGATAAATAAAATTTTGACCGATCACCTTGGAAACCCAACAGTGGTATCAGAGCCTTGGTTACAACATACGAGTCGATACCGGTCTTTTAACTGAAATTAGAACATAAACTTTATTTATTTAAAGTTTCTGATCCTAGTATTTTTAGGGCACTTTAATTTTGGTCAATATTTTATTTGTTTTGCTTGACCAAAACATTGCCCGGTTTATTTTGTGATTGTTGTGCGATATGTAAATCCGGCCCGACCTAGTTGTATATTTTTATTCCATTTTGCTATTATGGGTTTTGGCCACCGAGATGGTTCAAAGTTGTAATAGATAGGGTTCTCTCCTTTATTGTATTTTTGTAAATATTGTAATAAATGAAGACCAGGAGACAAAACCGAGGACGCTAAGCAGGAGTCATGAAGTCAGTGGGAGTTGCTCGAGACAACTGGATGCACTCAAGTCCATCCTTGTGGTTGTTTGTGTGTTGTGACCCCGTGACCCGTTTGATCTTGCTATTAGGCTCTAGCAAGATCGAACAATTTTGGCCATATAGATTTACATATTTGTCTTGCTATTGTGGTTGCTTTTATCTTATAAGTTTTTATAACATAACCAACCTAAATACCAACATGATTTTAAAAGGAGTTTTAATATATTAAAACAATCACACTAAAACAAGTTCTAAATTGTTTTTACAACTTGTTAAAGTTTTTGTTATAAAACAAAGGTCGTTTTTGAAACAAACAATAACCAATTAAGTTTTGCAAATTAAACTAGTTTTAATTTTCCAAAACTATTAGCTTAATAGTTTTATATTAACTTAAAATTGGTTATTCCAAGTCGCGACAAACTTAGTTTTATAGGTTATCTAAAACTAATTGTCCCGAGAGGTGAAAGGGTCCTTTTGGTTATGTTGCAAATTTAATATCTAAATTAAAACCGACTATAACGACCCTATTTGTTAAAAAATTAAAATCAATGGTCTATGTCATCCTACTACTAGTAACACTTGGGGCATAATGCAAAACATCAGTGTTGGAGCCACAGCACGACACTTGGTGTCTAGTTTATCCTTCCAAGGTGCAAGGGCTTTCGTCGACACATCCGACCCTTCCACATGTGACCGTTTTAGGACGACTATTACTTTCTTCTCGTGTTACGTTCCCCAGCTGTCTCGAGAACAAAAGTGGCAAAGATGAGGCCAAACGTATCAATGCAAGGACAATAGGTTATCCTCGCAACCTCATAAACCTCAGGAGTTGTGCTTTTCTCACAATTGACAATCGTTGTTAGTCCACTTGAACCTCTTGCTAATGTTGCGTGCCCCAGCTGCCTTTAGAAAGAGCTTCTAACCGGATTCTCATTCCTTATCGTCTCACCTTACGAAATAAGGAGATATACATCGAAAATACTAATTAAAATCACCTTTGTGGCAACTCGTAAATTCAAGATTCTTCCTTGTATACTAAGGGCTTTCGTCGACACATCCGACCCTTCCACATGTGACCGTTTTAGGACGACTATTACTTTTCTTCTCGTGTTACGTTCCCCAGCTGTCTCGAGAACAAAAGTGGCATAGATGAGGCCAAACGTATCAATGCAAGGACAATAGGTTATCCTCGCAACCTCATAAACCTCAGGAGTTGTGCTTTTCTAACAATTGACAATCGTTGTTAGTCCACTTGAACCTCTTGCTAATGTTGCGTGCCCCAGCTGCCTTTAGAAAGAGCTTCTAACCGGATTCTCATTCCTTATCGTCTCACCTTACGAAATAAGGAGATATACATCGAAAATACTAATTAAAATCACCTTTGTGGCAACTCGTAAATTCAAGAGTCTTCCTTGTATACTGATTTCCTTGTCACACTTTGTGTTTCATGTAACTTGTGTGTATATCATTTGAACAATTAAAATGCTTGGTTATAAGTGAATGGTTACAAGTTTGTGTATTGTGTGAATGTTATATGTATGTATGAATGTGTCAAGTTTAGTCGCACACGATCCCGAGTCGCACATCCTTGAATCGGCCGCACAAACCATGTGGGCTTCTTGGAGCCCAAAGCGTAAAACCCAAACCGAGCCCAAACCCACTCCCCTTTTGGATGCGTGTATGGATATAGGGGGGTCACATAATTCTCTTTTAAGCAATAACAAAACCCTAGCACTATCTCCTTCTCTCTCTCAATTCTACGGCAACAATTCTTCTTGGTTCGAAGCCTCCAACCGATTATTCCAACACTCTTGTGTACACACCATCTTACGGTTAGTAACATTATCATGATTTGAATAAACCTCCTTGTGATTCTTGTTCATGTGTGCTTGGTTAGTGTTATTGCCATGAATGAAAACAAAGCATGATCTAGTGTCTAGTTAGTAGTTTCATATGATTGTGGTTAGGAACAGTTTGTGAATCATGTAGATCACATTAAATTCGAAACTAGGGTTTGCATGACAAAGGGCTTCGGTGCCGTGGGGATGGGGATTTCGGGTTGGATTGGGATCAAGTGGTGGGTCTCGGTCGATAAGGAGAAATGATTCACGACTTAGGGTGATAATAGAATCTTGTTAACTAGTTTGATCCGATTTGAATGATGAACATACGTTAATGAATCAAGTAATCTAGGAGGTTAATGTGCGATGCTATCATTGGATTTGATTCAAATTTGCATGATGATCATATGTGGATTAATGTTCATGATTTAGTAATGACTAGGGTTCATATGAATTCAAGGAATTGAAACTGGTTGATCCGTTTTAAATGTTGATTGATTATGATTCATTGTTATAGATAGGTTTGGAATAATTCCCGAAATAACTGACTATAGGTTAGCTTAACTGATCCCATGATTTCAGCAAGTTATAAACTGATCGCACATTGGAACGCACACTCGAAGTGGGCTCGCACACTCTTGAGTGTGGGCTGGAAACCATTGGGCTTTGCACTGTTGGACTCGCACACTCACTTGCTGTCGCACACCAGTCTGGGCTAGCACATTAATAGGCCCAACTGCACATTCTTACAGTATGGGTTGGGAGGTCCGTTGGGCCGCACAGTAGCACCGAGTCGCACACTCCGATCGCACACTAGTGTGTGGACCATACTTCTTGAACAGACACATGGTTAATGGGCCATACCTGTTTGGGCCGGACCATATGTTGGTAGTCGCACAATGGAGTGTGCGATCGGCGAACTGTTTGTCTCACAAAGGTTATGAAGAACTTGGAAACATGTTTATTTTATTAGTGATAAAATATGTGCATGCCAATCAAACTGATTGAGTGTGTGATCAACTTGAAGTGTGTATACTTGACCTTATTTGCTAGAATACGTGTGAAGATGTGAGATTGAATGATTATGCAAACTGATTGTTCTATGGTAACCACATTAGGGTTGGTTGATTTACTTGGATCATATAACTAATTTACCGAGCAAATCTAAGGTGAGTTCACTGCTCTTTTTCAAGCATCCGTCCCGGGGAGGGACAACTGGTAAATATTCCGGGGAGGAATATTGGGTTATTAGGTTTAACTAGGATGTTAAACTGGAATGTTGGATAATACACTCACATCTATCACCTTAAGTCCCATCTACTACCGAATTAGTTGTCGGGAAGGCAACAGGGTTATTAGTTGATAGCGCTATTAGGTTTGGCACCCTCACACCATAGCGGGGAGGACGGGCGTGAACTAATGACCTTAACCACTCGACCAATGTTTGATAGAGCATTGGGGAAGGGCAAACAAACTGACGCCATCTTGCGGTATCGAGTTATTATCTACATGATTTAAACTAATATTTGGTAACTAAACATTTTTGACAAACTTTGAACTCGCCAGCGTTATGCTGATACACTTGTCTGCATGCTTGCAGGACGTTAGATTCTCGGACATGGAACTTGCTATCTGGGATTGCTGGAGTGGTCATGGGTCGAGCCTCTTGGAAACACGTGACAAGCTTGTTGGTTTTCATACATTTGGTTTTGAAACATTTGAATGATTTACTTTATGCTTCCGCTGAACGTATTGGTTTTAAGTTATGTTTTGATAATACAATGTCGTAATAAATGGAAACTTTTATTTAATATTTTGTTATAGTTCAATGTGATTGGTGGCTGGATCCTGGTACGTCACACGTCCCGCGGGGTTTCCGCATGGGGTATTTTGGGGGTGTGACAACCTTGCTTATATAACAGATGTCTAATGTAAACAACTCCTTCATTTTCAAGTCTATACTTAAAAAAGAAAAGAAATAAAAATTTTGAATAACACCAACCTTCTCGAATGGCACCGCAATCTGAGAATAGTTCTCAAGATGGAGGAAAAGCTGTATATCTTAGATGGCCCAGTCCCTACCGAGCCTGGAAGTAATTCTACTACTGCTCGCAAGGCACTGGAGAAACATAACGAGGATGCCTTTGAGGTAGTCTGCCTTATGACAGCCACCATGTCTCCTGAACTTCAGAAGAACATGGAAGATAAGGATGCTTATGCATGATCCAGCAACTGAAAGACATGTTCCAGAAACAAGCCCGACAGGAGCGATATGACACCATGAAACAGCTCATAAGCTGTAAAATGCTGGAAGGATCATGTATCAGTACTGATGTGCTAAAGATGAAAGGATATATTGACCAGATGAACAAACTTGGTTATTCCACAAAACCAACCAAGTTCTAATGGTCAAGTCTTGTGGTGTAAAGAAGCCCAATAACAAGAAAAGGAAACATAAGAGCAAAGGCAAGAGAAAAATTGTTGTTGCTTCCAGAAATGCCACCAACAACAAGCATTTTGCAAAACCACACCCTCCTAGGAGTGTCATTGCTTTGAATGCAACCAAATGGGCACTGGAAGGGAAACTGCCAACAGTATCTAGCCAAGCTGAAGATTAACAAGGCCAATAACATTGGCACTTCTTCTAATATTCTCATTTATGTTATCGAACTTTTCACCGTTTCTAGCATACACATGGGTATTTGATATCGGATGTGGTTACCACATCATTAATGTCTTGCAGGAGCCTGAAAAGTAGAAGAAACTGAAACAAGGCCACCTGGAACTCATAGTTGTTAATGGAAAGAGAGTTCCAGTTCTGGCAACTGGAACATTTTGTTTTTCATGTTCCCCTGGCCTAGTTACTTTAGATAACTGTTTATATGCACCTACTTTGACCAGAAACATTATTTTAGTTTCTTCACTGTTTGAACAAGGATTCAAGTACGTTTTAATGGTTTTTCTATTTTAGCCTACTTAAATGATGTCTTTTATTTTGAGGCTAAACCTCGAAATGGTATTTATGAGATTGATGCTCAAACAAGTAATAACATATATCATCTTTCTTAACGTAACAAAGCTGGCATAAATGAAACATATTTATGGCATTGCAGACTTGGACACATAAGTAAGGCATGCATAAAATGGATCCAGTCCGAGGGGATTCTTGAATCCACTAGACAGGACTCCTTTGATGATTGCGAATCTTGCTTAGCTGGCAAACTCACAAAGCACCCCTTTACCGATGTTGGTGAACAGATCAATGGTCTTCTAGAACTCATTCACATGATGTATATGGCCCTTTCAGAACCATCACTAGAAACCATGACTAAAAACTAGCTTGATAGAAATATAAAAGTACTTCGATCAAATCGAGGTGGTGAATACCTCAACTTTGAATTTCTCAATCATCTGAAAGAGTGTGGAATAGTTTCACAACCCTCTCCACCTGGCACACCCCAACTTAATGGCGTGAGTGAATGGTGAAATTGAACTCTACTTGATATGATTCGATCGATGATGTGTAGAACTAACTTGCCTCACTCCTTTTGGGGACATGCTCTTATGATCGCTTCCCGCATTATCAATTTAGCTCTAACAAAAAGGTAAACAAAAAAAATGCCATATGAGATATGGCATGGGTGTAAACCTGATTTGGAATACCTTAGAGTATGGGGATGTGATGTATACATCACAAGTGATTATGATGATAAGCTCGATCCTCAAGGCGAAAAGGTTGTTTTCGTCGGATACTATAAAAGATGCGGATATTATTTCTACCATCCTGATGCAAATGTGATTTCCATCAAGGGGTTGACTTCCAAACTCACAAACCTCATTGTGAATGACGTTGGATGTAACTCGCATCAAATCATCTTCATGGATCTTGGTCATAAGATGTATTTGATTTAGGTATACTCATTTAGTATCCTCTGACCTGAGATACATACTAGAACTTTTGTTTACTAAAGACTATTCTTTGATCAATGTCAAACGTTGTCGCGTAACTGCCAGTCACAAAGGCATTGGTTGGGAGTGGTTCTGAAGTTCAGTGGGAGTTGTATGTAGTCAAGATGGGATTCTGTACTCTTACATTATATGTAACAGTTAGACATCGGGGCACCCTCGTTGATTCAAACTGTTGAAGTGTAAGGCCTTACAGAAACTCACCGTGTGTTTGATTAGTCCACTTTGATTCTGTGAACGAGAAAGATAATAATTGAACGTCATGTGAGATTGAATCTGATCCATGTCTCATTGTTCAATTGATGTCTTTTACAGAAAGGATAGTTGACGAAGATTGCCATAAGTCTACTGTCTTCATGTAGCAAGTCGTTGCTAAGGAGAAGATACCTTGGTTAATGACTTTAAAGTGTCATGACCTGTTGGGGGCAGCTATGTGTAACTAGAGCACCACTAGCTGTCTGCGTTGAGATCTTATCAGAGACCGTCCAAGTGGGAGCTGTTGGATATTATGTCCGGTTCGATAAGTCAACGCTGTCGACCGGGTCTTGACCCATAAGAGTTACACCTTGGGCAACGAACTAAAATCCACTTAACTGGTTTAACTGGTAATTACGAACGATATGAAACAAATCATAATTATATTTATGATCATGAGCGGATTTATATTATTAATACTCTTTATTAATATATAATTATTTATCTTAACTGATAAACTTGTTGTAAGTATTAACTGAGAGACGGGTACATGGACCGGGTGAGACGGGTATACTCATCCTACGCCGCTTGTCGCGCATGCACCTTTGCTGCGCCATATGTCACACATGCACCCACCTATCGCCACTTGTCGTGCATGCAATCTTGCATGGCCACTGGTTGGACATGCATAAGCTTCTTGACACTTGTTCATCTTCCATATGCATGCCCGCCATTTGTCGCACATGCATGGATCTCCATATATTATTTAAAGGAGTGTATGGACAAGCTTTTGAGAGGTTGGAAGATTTTGCAAAAACTCTCAAAGCACCCACATCCATAACCGGCCACAACCACCACCACCGCGGGCAACCGTCGCCGCCTCCGCCCCTGTCGGACGCCGCCGCCCGCTTGCTGCCGCCGCCACCGGTCACCGCCGCTCGCCACCGGTCACCGCCACCGCTATACGGGTTCGCACTCACATTCGTTAGTTCGTATCACTTGCACTTGTTCGTTGAACCTCGGTGTCTCAACCGGTTAGTCATTAACCGAGGTATATCTTTCTCAACCGTAGTTAAATATACTTTTTCACTGTGCTCGTATTTGCATGTAACCAGATGCTGTTAGGTTTCGTTTTGTTGATCCCTTGTTTATTTTTCCGCTGCGTTTTATTAATTAACTCGCTTAATTAATTAACCATTATTTATTGAACCGGGTTTTTGATAAATAAAATTTTGACCGATCACCATGGAAATCCAACAGTGGGTGCCCGGAATCTCTCACTTAGCAAGGCTGAAATAGTAAATTAAGCAAAGTTACACTAGTGACCGAAAGCTAGAAACTGAAAGCTAGAAGCTGGAAGCCAAAATTTAGAAGCTGGAGGTCGGAAGCTAGAAGCTCATGTTACTAACTTTGCTCAAGGTGATATGACTTTGCTCAAAAGTGAATAAAGTTGATATGACTTTGCTCAAAAGTGAATAAAGTTGCATAGAGACGCAAAAATCTAATGTTACCTAATGAGTCAAGGTCATACGCACAAGCAACATCACCAGGAGATAAGCCTTACCACGTATAGAATGTATGAGTTGGCTATGAGCTTCCCATGGCAGACCTTTCTGCCTATAAAAGGAAGTCTTCTCCAAGCTGCAATGATATGTTCTCACTACTCTCTCTCTCTCTCTCTCTCTCTCTCTCTATAAAACTATTATCTATCTTTTATGCTTAACTCTTAGAGATCTAACGACTAATTATCACGTTGGAGTCCAAACGCGGGAGACCACCTCTCGCGTTAAGTCTAACAGTGTTCTTTGATTGTAGATCGTGACGAAGAAGCTATCAATCGGAGTGGATCATGGACATTCCCCCTGCCATACTCTTGGTGTTTTAACAAGTGGCGCCCACCGTGGGGCTGTGCTACTAAGTTACCACCTTTTTTATGGCCGAAAATGAATCTCCTCCGAAAGATAACCCCAAGAGCTCGCTACCTCTCTCTAGCCCTCTGGCTACTCCAGGAGTAGGCAGCTACTCCACCAGAACAGATGGGCCACAGGTCGCACTGTCACCTCAAGATACATTACAGTTCCAAACACCCATTTTCCACACGGGTTGCTCCATCTTTTCCAAGCCAAGTCCTCTTCCTGGTTGAAACAATGGAAATAACTCCCGAAGGGGTGAGGAACAACTTTATACAGTCAAGGGAACTTCTAATGGGTATGTACGTGAGGAAAGGAACAAAGGGGTGAGGGTCCGCTTGTCTTATGATGAGCCGGAAGTCACACTCTCACCCATGCCTCCACCATTGTGTAGCACTACTTCCCCAGGTGTTAGTAGATACCTTACAAGTCTCGTCCCCTACCTGGGGCCTTTCACTCTGGCAGTGGAACATGCACCAAGGCTCCCCTATGTCCAGTCAAGAAGCCCGGAGTTCACAGTCGAACAACTTCTCTAGTTGGCTCTACCATCGCCACCTCAGGCACAGACCTCATTTGAAGAAGGCTTAAGATCGTTACCCTTAGCCAGTCATGCAGTAGCTACAAGTTTGCAACCTGCTTCATGTGTTAATTAGGGTTTCCCAGTCATATCCCAACCACACTTAACTGCCTTGCTGGCATAACTCGGCCAACAACTAGTAAATAACAACACTTAGCAAGCAGTTGCTGGTCCATTTGAACAACTAGCTCACCCACCTGGAAGACTCAGATTAACACCCGCTCAGTTGGAGCGGGAACGAACCTCTACATTCCTTCTATGCCCTACAAATCAAGCTCTTTATCATGTTTCTTTGACGAGATAGCTAATTACGTCTTCTAGACTAAGATAAAGACGCCTTCCAATATCAAGATGTATGATGGCATGGAAAATCCTGAAAACCATCTCCAAGTATTTACCAGAGATGCTACCGTTGAACGATGGAATAACACTGGATGTTGTCACATGTTCATGCAGACCCTCATTAGACATGCCCGTCTATGGTTCTGTTGGTTACCCCCCAAGAAGCATAACATCGTTCAATGACTTGTACAAGAGCTTTCTTTCCAACTTCACCCCTCAGCGGAGGTGCACAAGAGATGCCACGGTCATGCACCAGATCCAACAACAGGTAACTTGTCACACCCCAACCGATGGCGGAAACATCGGGGCGTGGCACTGAGCGAAACAGATTGTCCAGAAGTTTCCATAACAACTATATTTACCAGATATTTAAAGCAACACGTCCCATACCATGTCATAAATGATAATACAATTATTACAGAAAAGATCTAGTCAAATTGTTCTGTTCCGACAACTCAGATTTTTATTACAGACAATTGTTTATTGTTGACCTAGGTCTTTCCTAGACTCGATTTCACAGCAAAGAAAGCAAATAAGCATCCTAAGCACCTGTCACATACGTTAAAGTAAAAGTCAATACACATAGTGTAAAGGTGAGCATACAAGTTTGATAATAGCATATAGAGTTCGAAAGCGTTACGCATAACCAGCACGTACACAGAGTGAAATGAGGCATGTTAGTTATCGACATGAACCTATCGATACCAATGACGGCGGGTTGACTGCCCAAGGCAGTTCGCGATACACACTCACCACTGTGAGCCATGTAGGTAATTGTCCTTAGCAACCCCCGAGTGAACGGGTGCTGAGTCCAAACTAATAGTACTATCGTTGCTAAGGCAGGTAGACAACATTCCATGTGTAAACATAACAAACAAGCATTCATTAAGTCACGTATACATGTGATAACGGTTAGCGTTTAAAGTATTGCGTAGTGTGTTCGATGTGATTTTGTATAAGTAACGTATGTAACACCCAAAAGTGCATAAAGCAAAAAGGGATCGAGTATACTCACAACGATTGATGGATTGAAGGGAGCGCTAGAGAGTAGGGTTAGCATGAACATATTGAATACCATAACGATGAGTGACGCGTAAAACGATGCAAAGTGCAAGTGGGTAGGACAGCAGTTCGATCGGATGGTAATCCGATCGGACAGTCGGTCGTGCGAGTGGTAGTCCGTTCGGACGGTCGTCCGGTCGGATGGCCGTTCGAGTGGATTGTTTCTTCCTTTGGGAAGGATGTGTTTGTGTATGATGGTTTGACTTTTGAAGTTTTCGTTGTAGTATTTTGAAAACATAGAAGTATCTCTACCTTTCAGGTCGATCGATCGAACGACCGTTCGATCGGGGGACAATCCAATAGGTTGGGCACTTCAGCGAGAACAAGTTCACAGCAGGTTGTCACTCGATCGGACGGTTGTTCGATCGGGTGGCATCCTTTGTGCATTGAACATGTTGAAAATTGTTTAAGTGTGGAAGTTTAAATGTCTCATAATTCGAATGGCAATTTGATCGGATGGTAGTCCGATCGGACAACAATTCGTTCAACATTCAGACTTCAAATGTTGGCAAAAATGGTTAGGTTGTGGGACCCAAGGTGCAAGTCGATCGGTTGACAGTCCGTTCGGATGGTGGTCCGATCGGACGGCATTCCGTCCTGGTTGTTCCGTTTGTCTTGGTTGTTTTGGTCGTTTTTCGTTTTATCGAGATGTGTTGATATCGTGCCAACCAACAGAACCCCATCCTAAGCTCTAGTGACCCGATTGAACAGGAACCACCCAAATTCAGTCAGTCCACCGGTTTAAGAAGATTGTTCTTGGTTCACCCGGAATCGATAATCTCGTAGATAGAATACGGATCTTGAACCAACGCAACCACACAAATGAGTAGTAAGTCGGCACAAGCTCTGATTCGATCGGTTTTGAGTGCATTGAGTGTAAAAGAGTTGAAAGAAAGTTGGATAACCATCTTTCAATCATTTTTCTTGTGAATATGTTTAGATCTATGAAAGATCTTTGTTTGTTTATGTGAAAATCGCTTAGATCTAAGTTGTTCTTGGTGGATTGAGGCCAAAACATGAAGTTCTTCAAGAACACATGATGACGTCACCCTAGAACACCTTGAATCTTGATGATTTCACGGTTAAAAGTTAAGATTCAAAAGATAGAAAGGTGTAAGAGTGCGTATAGATTAAGGAAGTACAAGATTTAGGACGAGATCTTACCGGAATTGCGAGAAATCGGAGAAAAAGCAAGGTTGGAGCGCTGGTCGGACGTCAGTTGCCAAAAGTGGAAAGTTTGATGGTGACAAGGGGTATTTATAGGGTTACCCAAAGTGGAAAGGA
The DNA here is from genome assembly GCA_030545235.1 of Helianthus tuberosus. Classification (NCBI taxonomy): domain Eukaryota; kingdom Viridiplantae; phylum Streptophyta; class Magnoliopsida; order Asterales; family Asteraceae; genus Helianthus; species Helianthus tuberosus. The sequence continues at coordinate 170,418,997 of CM060448.1, read as the reverse complement.
GTGGAGAGGGGCTGGTCGATCGGTTATGCAGTTCGATCGGACAGCTGGTCGATCGATCGAGCGGCTGTTCGATCGGCCACCTGATTCGTGTGTTCGGTACGACGAATCTTGTCGTTTCGATTGCGATTGCGAACGTTGCGATGTAATAAAGTTTCCTAGTCAAATTACTTTTAATCCCAACTACTATATCAACATACAAGCATCCTTATTTCGTATTCGTTTAGCGTTTGCGATTCGATTGCGATTGAGTTTCGATTGATTACCACACATAACATAAATAAACATGCACAAGTAACACATAAGGCACACACACACGTATAACAGTAACCAAAATGTGTATTTCGAGTTGCGAGTGCGATTGCGATAGCGATAAAGCGATTAATCAAGCGATAAATAGCGATTACTATGCGATTATTAATAGATACTCCACATAATACAACTAAAGCGATAATAAAAATAGACTAATTACAAGTCAAAGAAGTCAAAACAGGAATTGAGCAAGGAGAGACAAATCGCAATTAGCAATCTTTTCTTCCTTTGACTTCAATCTTGACTTTGACTTCCGAAACACGGGGTGTTACATAACTCGTTTATCGACTAATATAATTCAGGGTCAAAACGTAAATTGTTTATCGAAACGTAAATCTTTTATCGAAAAAAATTATTATTAAACTTACGTATGATAAATCTATTAAAGTTCAGAGCTATATGGAAATCGTTAATATAAAAAAATATTAAAGTTCGTGGGTCGTATGATAAATCTATTAAAGTTTAGGATTAGAAATGTAAATGAACTACTAAAAAACAATTATATTGTATTCTTATACTTGTAAATTAAACTATTAATAATGTAAAAATAGAACAAATACATATGTAGTACCATTCACAATTGGTTTTGTTAGTATATTAGAATAAACTTGATAGAATTACATTTGTTCTTGTAATAACTGAGACATAAATAGAACCATCGGAGCTAGCTCAGATGGCCACCCCAATGAGGGTTCGGAAACGTGGCCTAAGGTCGCGGGTTCGATCCTGAGGGGGGGAGGGTTTACCCATTATCTGTGGGGTTCCCGCCCGGGGTTGCCACGGGTTCGAGTCTCGTTGATCACGGTAAATCCTACGGGTACACCCACACGCTGTGGGGATCCGGGCTCGAACTCGCGTCGATTGGTAGCATCGTTTGGTTCCACCGCTGAGACACTCGCCTTCCAAAAAAAAAACTGAGACATAAATATACCAACTTTTAAGTTCTAATACCAGTTTTTATTTTTGGATGGTAAAATAAATAACTTAAAATTAAAAACAAGCACTATCTTTACGATATTTAGCATTTTTTAAATGACTTTAAAGTTTTTGCAACTGAACAATTGATAGATTTTAGACAAATCTTGATTCATAAGTGTGCATCTCAATACAAGCAAATAGCATTGATTTTTTATAGGACCTAATAACTATGTCCATCTCTTCAAGGAAATAATATTGCTTGAGCTCAACAATTAACTTGAAACAATTTAATTTCCTTATTAGTCTGGTAAAAACTCATTTGTAATACAGTTCGAGTTGATTTGGAACTAGATGGCTCATATAAATTTTCAAGTCGAGTTGGCTCAATCAAACGGAAAACAAGTGAATTCAAAGAGCCACGACCTTGGCTCAAGCAGAATACAAGCTCATAGTTCACCTTGTGTTTGAGATAACCATGATCCGCTCAAATTGTTATGAGATGGGCTCGAGTTGATCGCTGAACATCCTTAAGATATTGATTATCAAGATTTAAGAGAAATCTAAAGTTTTACTTCCCATCTTGTAATTTGAGCTTTGTAAATGGATCGTGCTTGGGTTGTACTAAAACTAAATGGCCTGGCTCGTCTATAAATTTGAGGTTTCTTTAATGAAACCCTTTTTAAGACAAGACACCCCAATAACATGAAACAGAAGGTAAGATAAAACTATATAAACATGACCATCAAATCCTAAATCAACATAGATAGTTTATAGTTCTAAAAGAGAAGACTACGTGCAGACACGTTGCATAAGACATGAATATGTTCATTGCATGATCGTAGAACGAGATCAATTTTCATGAAAATGGATCTCACAATACCTGGAAGCTCTAGGAAGAAGCTTAACCGCCTCTGCGCACAACAACTTTTCCTTTTTGCTGCTCATGTTTTTCCAATTGATTTCTATCGTCTTCAACACCTTTGCATTCCCCATCATATATTTTAGGAACGGTATCTCACGTTTCCACCACTTGCAAATTGAAAACTTGACGCTTCTAAGGCTTGTGGTCATGCAAGTTGAAAACTTGATGCTTGTAAGGCTTGTGGTCATGCAAGCAGGAACCAACTCCGGTTCAACCCAACTATATTCTGCAGGCTTCCGTAACAGAAACAAGATAAGAAAAAAATCTATATTATGTAAGGATACATTTAAAAAAAAGAAGTTAAAACTAGTAAAGAAGAAATATCATCAAACCTGTCGTAACGGGTCAACTTTAATACACAATTGTTCCAGCTCAGGAGAACTTTCAAGAAATTGAAGGACTTGTCCAGGATGCCCAATATTACCTAACGCCAAATGTTTCATAATGGGAAAGATGGGCGGAGATGAAGTGAACGGGTTGGATAGAGGGGGATAATGAATTGAGAGTGATTTAACTCCAGTTATTCCCTTTACAAACTCATCCCATATATGATTATACTTATCTGGCATGTATCTTAATGAAACAGATGCCTCAACTAGAGACGACACATCTTCCATTACAAAAAGCGAGAACAAGTTTTCAACACATAGGTATTCAAGATTAGGGACGTGTAAAACAACCATGTGGGTAAATGATACGCATAGGTTTGTTTTTAGTTTCAATCGTTTCAAAGTTGGAATATTAAATACGTAATCTTCTTCATCCCTGTCCCGAGATACTACATGCAGAGATAAGCTTTCAAGCATTGGACAACCACTGATGAGTTTAAATGCACTCACGGAAGGTTTAGAAAAAACAAGGATGTCGAGAGTTTTAAGACAAGGAAGATTGACTGGGCACTTAACCTCCCAAACATTCTGATGGTCTAAGCCGCTACAATATAATCTTAAAATTGTTAGGGTCCTGCAAGTGAACATGCTTGGAGGCAACTGAAGTTGATGAAACTGTAAGTCCAGCTCGCTAATCTTTAACCTGACTAACTCATCAACCCAATTTGAAACACTTGACTCTGGAGCATAGATAAAACGAAAGTGTAATCGAAATAATTTCACTTGGGATGGTGTGCAAAACTTTAGTAACCGATCCACAATCATAGTCAAGCTATGTAGCCTATCCATAGTGCGAATATCTCCAAAGTCAAGATTCGTGACAAACATCCAAATGTACCTCCATCTTTTGGATAGAATGCTAGTTTGAACAGCAAATTTCATAGGCATTAGAGAGAGTATATGCGAAAGAATCTCTTCAGGCAACCTGCTAAGCCTATCATCTACATTCTTCCTTGTGGAACTCATGGTTTAGCTTCTTAACTTGCTTCCTACAAATTCAAACCCAAAATCAAGTAAAGTAAAAAGTGCGAAAATGCAAAACTCTTAATAACAAACATGTAATGTAAAACAGGCTCATAATCTTAAACTTAAATTAGGGTTCGATTAGATTATGCTGAAAACTCTCACCAAAGATGAAAACGGAGCTGATTAATCGAGTTGTTACCTGCAAAGATAAGCAATTGGGAGTTAAGATATGAAAGTAAAATCCATGAAAAACAGGAACCGCTTACAGAATTACATATATACATTCTATCTTAGAGCACATCAACTAATCGTATTCCAACATAGATTAGTAACAATAAATTCCATATTTGACACTCAAAAGTCAACAAAGGAGCTACAAGATTATGAATTTATCATGTTCTCAACACCACCAAAATACCCAACTAAATGAAATAAGACCTCAAAAAAAACCTATGCAGTTAATGCGGAAAAATATCGGTTATCGGTCAAGGACTGATATCTGAGATATCGTTTATCGCAGTGAGATATCGGTGGGATATCGGTAATTTATAATATCATGCATAAAAATATATATATTCATATCTAGAAGTCTAGAACCTATATAATATTAATAGCAAACTAAAGAAGTGTTCATCAAGATCAACCAAGGCACCCGATTCTTCATTTATTCATCATAACTTAAAACACTAAAATCCGATTAACCAACTTTCATCATATTTGATCCAAAACTTAACCTGTGCCTAACATTCCATTCCAAAGAGTGGTATGTTTGACTTTCAAAGTCAAAATTCAACTTTTACCCTCTTTCTAAGGCGATTTCAAACACATATACTGTGATAACTCAACTTAAATCAAGCAAACTATTGATGATATAAAAAAAACTATCACAACCTTCAAATTACAATATAACGTAAACCCATATAAATAAACATATAAAACACTCACAACACCAACAATCAGATTATCACTCAAGATTATATACATCGGAATGTTGAGAAAGTGCAAGCACAGATACGAACACCAAATACTGGTGGTGTTCGATTGCAGAAAACATAAATATGAACTGTCAAAGTAAAATCAAACTAACCTGTTGAAGAATTGCAGAACAAAATAAGGATGAAATGGCCTCGTTCTAAAACAAACCCTAATCAGTTCTTTATTTTAGAGAACATGATGCAGGATGTATGAGCGACCATTCACATCCGACCTCCCACTTTTTACCGTAAAATTCAATGTTCTTTCTCTCGTTTTCAATTAAATAATAATAATAAAATAATAATAATAATAATTTTTAATAGAGAAAAATGCTCGGATAGTCCCTGTGGTTTTGTCTTTTTTCACCTATAGTCCCTATCTTTCTAAAACTATTTGAATAGTCCCCAAGTTTTCGATTTTTGTTCTCGGATAGTCCATGGGTCTAACTTCAGTTACTTTTCTCAGTTAAGTGGGTGTTGAAATGACCAAAATACCCTTTCCTTAAAAGGCCAAACCATAGGGACTATCCGGGCACCTTCTCTTTATAAAACACATCCACCCTTCATCTTCAACATTAAGAAACCCTAATACCCACACCCTGCTTCTCTTTAAATCCACTACCAAACACCCCCTGCCTCTTGTTTTCCCGACACGAATCTGAACCATACTCGAACCAAGGCTGAACCGAACCAAGGCAACCCGATTCTGAATCATGTTTGGCCCTTAAAAATTAGTGTTTGACCTGCTTTGGTAAGACCTGAAACAACCAAAACTGAACGAAATCTAAAAATTTGAACCGTAACAAAGCTTGAATTCGAACCTGAATAGACGGTTAAACTCGTCGAAAGAGGCAAAACACCACCGCCGCATCGTCATCATCGGAGACAGGAAGTATCGCCGCCTTGAGACGCGCTGGTCGCCGGTGACGTCGCTGGCAACGTCAGCTCTCCGACTCTCTCTCTCTCTTCTCGGTCTCTCTCTCTCTCTTCTCGGTCTCGTTGCACCATCGTCGCCGCCACCAGACAGTGGTGGCCGTTCATCTTCGTTTAACAGGGGTGTGCGTGAGTGGCCGGAAAACCACCGGCACCGGCTCTGCTTTGGTGACCGGAGAAGACAAGGGGATGGGGTGCAGTTGGTGTGGTTGACTGTGTGTTTGAAGAAGACACCCTTCTTTGTGTCTGCAGGTATAACCGAGAGAGAGAGTGAATTTGTGGAGTGGTTTCTTTGTGGTTTGAATTGTGAAGGGGTCCTTGAAAACAGATCGTGCAGGGGGGGGGGATTTATGATCATAAATTTTGCTTTGGAACTTTAACAAGATTGTCCAAGCAATTGTGGCGGTGATGGTGGAGGGTGGAGGAGGGTGATGGTGGGTGGAGGTTGAAGATGAAGTGGTGTTAGGTGTTGGTGGTTTGCACGGCTGTCGGCTCTGTAAAAGGATGACCGGCAGCGGCCGGAGGCACTGGATGACCGGCAGCCGGCGATGGTGGAGGGTGGAGGAGGGTGATGGTGGGTGGAGGTTGAAGATGAAGTGTGGTGGTGGGGTTTTATAAATAAAAATGAAGAAGATGCCCGGATAGTCCCTGTGGTTTGGCCTTTTAAGGAAAGGGTATTTTTGTCATTTCACATCATTTTAACAGAGAAAAGTAACTGAAGTTAGACCCAGGGACTATCCGAGAACAAAAATGGAAAACTTGGGGACTATTCAAGTAGTTTTAGAAAGATAGGGACAATAGGTGAAAAAATGTGAAACCACGGGGACTATCCGGCCATTTTTCTCTTTTTAATACTTTTATTGTATTTTGAAAAGAAAACTTTGTTAAAAACCACCAAACCTCAAAAACAAGACGGGCACAAAAGAACAAATTACATAATCCTCTAGAAAATCTCTTTAGCTAGACCCTTCAATCGACATGGTTAGGGAGCTCTAACAAACACTTTGTTCCCCAGTCTCATTTGACAGGGGAGGGGAAAGAAAAGAGATGAAAATATAAAAAAATCATGTTTTTGATATTTTTTAAGGATAGAAGGGAGGGAAAAAGGAAGAAAATTTGTTAATATATTTATCCTCCCAAATTAGAGAGATTAGGAGAGAAAATATTATTAATTACTAAGAGGGTGTTTGGTGTTGTGTTTTCAAAATAAATTATGCGTTTTTAAAAATAGATTTTGCGTTTTTAAAACTGCGTTTTGAAAAAACATATAGGTACATGCTTCTACAAAACTGCGTTTTGGAGGTAAATAATCATTTTTTCATTCAAACACTTTTTTAGATCATTTATGTTTTACAAACGCAATAATCAAATAATCGTTTCAAAACGTAATCCCAAACACCCTCTAGATTGTCATCATATCTAATTAAAATGTTTTATGTTTAAATGGTATAATAGTAAAATTATTCCTTTCTTTTCTTTTCCTCCTAACTCGGGAACTAATAAATGCTTGATTTCTTCTTTTTTCCTTTACTTTTCATTAAACTCGGAAACACGGAAAAATTCGCATCTTCTCCTTCCTTTTCTCTCTTAATTTATTTTCGTTCCACTCCCCCTGTTAAATGAGACTCGGGAACACAGTGTAAAATCTCTCTAAAGGGTGAACAGTGTCCATCTACAACCATTTTTCATAAAATTAAAAACTCCATATAATTTGGAGGGTTGGATGTGAATGCTCTAAATGAGATATCTTTTAAATTTTCTTTAAAATAGATTTTCTTTTGGCAGCAAAAGAGGACGACATTAAACAAAAAACAACTACGAAGTAAACAAAACCAACACAGGCAAGCAGCTTTTTATTCGTGATCTTATTTTGTAACTATCAGGATTTCGTTTCTTGATGGCTCGATTTCTATTTCTTTCAATAGAAGTTTGGTCGTTTAAAAAAACATAGAATACTGATGAATGATTCAAATAATACTAGGTTCGCATCTATTTTGTCGCATTCTTATTGAATATTTTTTTCAAAAGCAAGTTAAAACCCAAAATTAAGTTTCACAATCTTACTTACTGGAATTCCTTCACCCTAGTTCCTAGGGATGAGCACTTGGTACTTGATACCGTTATCAAATTTTTCTATTTTTTTAATCGATTAAATACTCACTTTTTGGCATTTTGGTACCAATATTTACGGTTTAGTACGGTACCAGTATTTTTGAACTTTACATACAAATAAGGGCACCCAGTACCGATACGTACCGAACATTTTTTGTCAGGTACCTGTTCCCATCTTTGACGATTTTCATTGTCAATATTTTTGGTATCGATACCAAGCTTATCCCTAATTCACTCTAACCAAGGAATGTCGAAATCCTTGATGGGTGAAAAGTATTCCACCCATCGCAACAACCAAAAACATTTTCTGATGTAAATTCATAGATTAATACTAAGAGTAAAATGTAATTTGCGTTCATGTGCTTTAGGGTTGTTGTCAAGATGAGTCCTAAAATGAAATTTCGACTAATGAGTCCCTATGTTTTGAAATTCGCTACGATTTGAGTCCCTAATAGTAACTCTGTTAGTTAAATTAGCTGAAAATAACCATTTTGCCCTTTATCATCAATATGAAAAGTCTTTTTTACCCCCTTTATCTTTTTATTATTATAGTTAGTGTTATTATAATTAATTTAATCACATTTCATATATTTGCACCATAGAATCCAAAATTTTCATTCAAAAGCCATCCTCACCACTATAAGGGGTGTTTGGTATCTCTTCTTAAAAACAACTTATTAACTTATATAAGTTATAACGGGGCGTTTGTTTCGCAGAAATTCAATGGAATTTAAGGGAATTGGAATTTTAATTCCATCTTTTAATATGTTTGGTTCACAAAATTTGATGGAACTGAAATCCCAATTCCAATCTTCATGTGTTTGGTTGACAATATAATTGGAACTGGAATTAGGCATGAATTCCTTCAAATTCCTTTAACTAAAGGAATTCAAAATCCTTCATATATGTTAAGGAATTAAAGTAAATTCATTGGAATCTTCAACCGTTTCGACCCGCACCGTTTCGACCCGCACCGTTTCGACCCGTACCGTTTCGACCCATACTGGTTTTGATCCGAACCGTTTCGGCCCGTACCGTTTCAACGCCAGTAGTCTCGACTCGTACCGTTTCGACGCGACGCTTTCAACCCGTACCGTTTCGACTTGAATCGTTTGGACCCGTACCGTTTCGAATCGAAACGTTTCGTCGCGTACCATTTCGACCCGTACCGTTTCGAATCGAACCGTTTTGACCCGATCCGTTTTGACCCGTACCGTTTCGACGCGAGCCGTTTCGACGCGAGCCGTTTCGACGCGAGCCTTTTCGACGCGAGCCGTTTCGACGCGAGCCGTTTCGACGCGAGCCGTTTCGACCCGAGCCGTTTCGACCCGAGCCGTTTCGACCCGTGCCGTTTCGACCCGTGCCGTTTCGACGCGTACCGTTTCGACGCGAACCGTTTCGACCCGTACCGTTCGACCCGAACCGTTTCGACCCGAACCGTTTCGACCCGTACCGTTTCGACCCGTACCGTTTCGACCAGTACCGTTTCGACGCGAACCGTTTCGACGCGTACCGTTTCGACGCGAACCGTTTCGAATCGAACCGTTTCGACGCGAACCGTTTCGACCCGAATCATTTCGAATCGAACCGTTTCGACCCAAACTGTTTCGAATCGAACCGTTTCGATGCTTCGACCCGTATCGTTTCGATAAGTACTATTTCGAATCAAACCGATGCGACGCGAACCGTCTCGACCCGTACCGTTTTGACCCGAACCGTTTCGAATCGAACCGTTTCGACGCGAACCGTTTCGACCAGTACCGTTTCGAATCGAACCGTTACGACGAACTGTTTCGATCCGAACCGTTTCGACGCGAACCGTTTCGACTAGTACCGTTTCGAATAGAACTGCTTAGATCCGAACCGTCTCGACGCGAACCTTTTCGACCGGAACTGGTGGTTGTGGGTGTCGGGGTGATGGATTCCAATTCATTTGACAACCAAACATGATCATGCTAAGACAGAGGCATGGTTATGTTGGAACTAAGGCATACCCATCTTAAAACTACATTGGTTTTTAGAACCTATGTTAAAACTTCATTGCTTTTTAGAACCTGCAGTGCAAAATATTGATTTTGGGTTTCATTGCGTCTTACAACCTGGAGTGTAAAGAACATGATTATGCTAAAATAGAAGCATGGTCATGTTGGAACAAAAGCATGACCATGTTAAAACATTAACATGACCATGTTAAAACTCCATTGCTTTTTATAACCTATAGTGCAAAATATTGATTTTTGGTTTAATTGCATTTTACAAACAAAGAACATGATCATGCTAAAATAGAAGCATGGTCATGTTGGAACAAAAGCATGACCATGTTAAAACATAAACATGCTCATGTTAAAACTCCATTGCTTTTTAAAGCCTGCAATACAAAATATTGATTTTGTGTTTCATTGCATTTTTCAACTTGTAGTGCAAAGAACATGATGATGCTAAAATAGAAGCATGGTCATGTTGAAACAAAAACATGACCATGTTAAAACATAAACATGCCCATGTTAAAACTCCATTGCTTTTTAAAGCCTGCAGTGCAAAATATTGATTTTGTGTTTCATTGCGTTTTACAACCTGTAGTGCAAAGAACATGATCATGCTAAAATAGAAGCATGGTCATGTTGGAACAAAAGCATGACTATGTTAAAACATAAACATGGCCATGTAAAAAGTCAATTGCTTTTTAGAATCTGTAGTGTAAAATCTTGATTCTGGGTTTCATTGCGTTTTAGAACTAGAGTGTAAAAGAACATGATCATGTTAAAAGGGAAACATGACCATGTTAAAACCCATTGCGTTTTAGAACCTGGATGTTGGAACAGAGGCATGACCATGTTAAAACAAAGGCATGGCCATGTTAAAACAGAAACATGAACATGTTAAAACAAAGGCATGTCCAAGTTAAAAGAGAAACATCACCATGTGAAATCCATTGCGTTTTAGATCTGGAGTGTACGTTTTCAGAATTTGAGTGCAAAGAACATGATCTTGCTAAAACATAAACATGATTATGTTAGAATAGAGGCATGACCATGTTAAAACATAAACACGACCGTATGAAACCCGATTGCGTTTTAGAACCTGGGTTATAGCGTGTTGTTCTATCCATTGCGTTTTACGCATCTTGGTTTTCGAATTTTTTTTCAAAAGTATAGCAATAGTGTGCTCGCTTTAAAGATAAAAAAAACGCTCGTTTTTATGTTGAAATTTTTATAAAAAAAAATATTGTCGTATGAAAAAGTTATTAACGTTTTAAAAACGATGGTGAATTGGAGGAGAGAGAAACTATTGACTTGGATGACTTACAATACCATCAAACTAAGTCACGCGCCTCTTTTTTTTTCATTTCACCAATTTAATCTTAGCTATTGATTATTTAATAGATGATCAAGATTACTACCTAACATTCTTATCCAAATAAACTTCCTACTATATCCTAACCATAAACTTACGTTATAAAATTACATTTATTCACGGGGTTGTAACCTAGTACTTTATTATATAATTCAAGAGCACGCATACTTTCTTTTAGTTTTTTAAGATTACAATATCAATTCTTAATAATTGTTAAATAAATATATTGTATCATAGGGGAAAGAATCAAATAGAAAGTTTATTTTGCCTAGCAATGATAGAAAGCAATAGAATTATGACATGTGTCAAAATTTAAAATAAAGAGGAAGGGTATTTTAGTCAATTTTATCCAATGTTCTTCCTTCTTCTTCTAGTAACTTCAAAACCCATCATTTTCAAAACCCACAATCTTCAACCTTTTTTCTTCACTTTCTATCTCAATATTCACTACATTATAGTGCGATTTTCGTAACCAATCAATGATTCAAACACCCATTCAACGTGTTCTTCAACTTTTTTTTGAAGAAACCCAGTTTAACGTCATACAATATCTCATTTTTTCCCGTGATTTTGAAGCGAATCACTCGATCCGTTCGATTCGATCGCTGATAAGTGTTTCTATCATTCAAATTTCGTCAATCGTTTAAGAAATCGCTTCAATCTATGTAAGAAATTTTTTAATTGCATTTTTACGATCTGAGTTTTTGAATTGAGTCATTACGTTCTACGGGGGTTCCAAGGGGGCAACGCCCCTGGGAGCAGGGTCTAAGGGGTGGTAGGCCCTGGCGGGGTCCAAGGGGCAGAGCCCCTGGCTGGGGTCCAACTGCATCAGAAAATTTAATTTTCTGGACATTGCCTCATTTCGTAGACAAAAATTCGTAAACAGTTTTTGATCTCCTACTTCCTGGTTCAGACAATTCACAGACAAAACATATCCTAGTTCAATGCGTTTTAGAGAGAACACTTTCTTTTGTGTTTTTAGGCCATTGCATTTTAGAAAAAAAGACATTTCTATGTGTTTTTTGGTCCATTGCGTTTTAGAAAAACACATTTTGAAGTGTTTTTAGTCCATTGCGTTTTAGGTAAAGCACATTTTATGTGTTTTCAGTCCATTGCGTTTTTGAAAGAACAATTTCTTTTGTGTTTTTAGGCCATTGCATTTTAGAAATAAGACATTTTTATGTGTTTTCTGGCCATTGCGTTTTAGAAACACACATTTTTTGAAGTGTTTTTAGTCCATTGCGTTTTAGGTAAAAACACATTTTAATATGTTTTCAGTCCATTGCGTTTTAGAAAGAACACTTTCTTTTTTGTTTTTAAGCTATTGCGTTTTAGAAAAAAAGACATTTTAAGTGTTTTTTGGTCCATTGCGTTTTAGAAAAAACACATTTTGAAGTGTTTTTAGTCAATTGCGTTTTAGGTAAAACACATTTTTATGTGTTTTCAGTCCATTGCGTTTTAAAAATAACACTTTCTTTTGTGTTTTTAGGCAATTGCGTTTTAAAAATAAGACATCTTTTCGTGTTTTCTGGCAATTGCGTTTTAGAAATAAGACATTTCTTTGTGTTTTTGGTGCATTGTGTTTTAGAAAAAAGTCATTTTTACGTTTTTTTTGACCATTGCGTTTTACGTAACTGAGTTTTCGAAATTTTTTTTCGAAAATATAACAATAGTATACTCGTTTTAAAGATAAAAAAAACGCTCGTTTTTTTGTGCAATTTTTATAAAAAAATAATGTCGTATGAAAAAGTTATTAACGTTTAAAAAATATGGGGGAATTGGAGAAGAGAGAAACTATTGTTCTGGATTAACTAGAATGCCCTTATAGAAAACCACGCGCCTCTTTTTTCCTCTTCAATTTACTCATTTAATCTTAGCCCTTGATTAAATCAATTGATGGTCAAGATTACTTCCTAGCCTTCCTAGCAAAAAAAAAACTTTCTATTATATCTAACCCTTATATCATAAAGAACAGAAAAGTTAAGAATTATACTTGACTTGTTTACATTTGTTCTTGTAATAAACAAGATAACAATAAACAAATTTTCAAGCTTTGTAATATTTTTAACCTTTAGGGTGAGTTTGGATCACAACTGTAAAAATATGAATTTGTATGATTGATAGATTTTAGACTAATTTTGATGTGTAACCATGCATCTCTCACCAAGAAAAAAGTATTGATAGTTGATAGAAACTTTGATTTATAACTATGCCTATCTTTTTAAGGTATAACATTCCCTGGGCTCAACAATCAACTCCAAACAATTTGATTTTCATATTATCTTGGTAAAATTCTTTTGTAATATAGCTCGCTAGTTGACCAACTAAAATAAAGTTTTATTTTACGTTTATAGTAGATAGATTAATACTTTGATATGTGTTATTTCAAACATCAACACTTTGATTTTTTTGTTAACTTTTTATAGACTTGTATCAATGAGGACAGAGTCCGTCCCGCCACATAGGACAAAAGCAAGCAAGAAGCTTGGAAAGAATGGAAGGGGAGCAGGGAGTATTACCCACGAGAGCCAAAAGCTTGCGAGTGAGCGGGAAAAGAGGTACGGGTGGTGCGGGAACACCGTCCCCTCCTTGCGGGAACTTTGATTTGTGGCAACTGTCTGTTTTGTTAAGATAAAACAATAATGTTTTTGGTTAACCTACTTTTCATTTGATAACATGCCGTGTTTGAGTTTGACCCGTTTAGTAAAAGGGTCCTGCTTGGGTCCTAAAACTAAACGCGTTGACCATCAAACCGTGCAAATTCGAGCGTTTCCTTAAAAACCATTTCTAAAAAAGGGAGGGGATTGAATTTTGTAACAAATTTTTCCACTTGGAAGTCCAAAGACCCAACCCAATACCATGAAACTCAAAAGTAGGATAAAGCTACATAGTCTGTGACACCATTGTAAAATTAACATAGATAGTTTATAGTCCTAGAAGAGAAGACCGAGTACACGCACATGGCATAATACATATGAATATCATGTTCATTGCATAATTGTAGCATGAGACCACTTTCAATGAAAGTAGATCTCACAATATCTAGAAGCCCTCGGAAGAAGCTTAAGCAACTTTGAGCACGACAGCGTTTCTTTTTCTATGCTCGAGTTTTCCCAAGTGACTGTTACGGTCTCCAACATCTCTGCATTTCGCAACATGTATTTTAGAACCGGTAGATCACATTTCCACAACAGGTGTTTTAGAAACGCTGGATCATATTTCCACTTCTCGCACATTGAGAACTTGATGGTTGTAAGTTTTGTTACCATACAGGCCGGAACCACCTCTGGTTTAACCCAGCTATATTCTTCATGCTTCTGTTTTTAACACAAAGAAGATGGAAAAAAAAAACTCGGTATTATACAAGTATAAACTAAAAAGGTTAAAAAAAAGTTAGTAAGAACAATCAGCAGACCTTCATATACCGGTCAACTACTTTTTCAATGCACAAATGTTTCAGCTCAGGAGAACTTTCAAGAAATTGAGGGATTAGTCCAGAATGCCAAAAACCCTTCAACTCCAAGCGGTTCATATTCGGAAAGATGGGAAGAGGTGAAGTGAATGGGATGTCGAAGTCAATAAGGTGAGTTGTATTTCCAGCTGATAGAGATTCAACTCCATTTATTCCGTTTATGAGCTCAAACCACAGATGATAAAATCTTATTTCAAAAAATGAAACACATGCCTCAACTAGAGATGACACGTCTTCCACTACAAAAGACGAGCACAATACTCCACCAACAAATAAATATTCAAGATTAGGCACGTTTAATATAACTTTGTGAATACATGATAAACCTTCGGCCCATGTCAGTTTCAGTCGTTTCAAAGTTGGGATGTTGAATACGTAATCTTTTTCATCTGTGCCCCATGTTACTACTTCCAAAGATAAGTTTTCAAGCATTGGACAACCATCGATGAGTTTAAATGCATTGACAGAAGGATTAGAAGAAACAAGGATGTCAAGAGTCTTAAGACAAGGAAGATTGACCGGACACTGAAACTCCCAAACATTCCAATCATGATTACTAGGATATAATCTTAATTTTGTGAGAGTCGTGCAAGTGAACATGCTTGGAGGCAACTGAAGTTGATGAACCTGTAAGTCAAGCTCACTAATCTTTAACCTGACTGCCTCATCAATCCAATTTGAAACACGTGACACTCGAGCACAAATTACAGGAAAGCGTAATCGAAATAATTTGACTTGGGATGGTGTGCAAAACTTCAGAACCCGGTCAACAATTATAGTCAAGCTATGTAGACTATCCATGGTGTCAATATCTCCAAAGTCGAGATTCGTGACAAACATCCAGCTATATCTCCATCTTTTAGATAGAATGCTAGTTCGCACAGCAAATTTCATAGGCATTAGAGAGAGTATGTGTGAAACAATATCTTCAGGCAACCTGCTAATCCTGTCGTCTACATTCTCACCTATGGAACTCATGGTTTAGCTTCTTAACTTGCTTCCTAAAAATAAAAACCCAAAATCATCTGAAAATCCATCTTCATAAACTGTTGAGAAATTCAACACTTTTTTCAAATATGCAATTCACTATTAGTTTCAAAGCAAAAAGTGTAAAAATGCAAAAAGAAAAAAAATATGTAAAACAGGATCATAATCTTGAAATTAAAAAAGGGTTCGATTATGCCAGCATATTAACTACAAACACTCACCAAAAATGAAAACGTACCTGATTAATGAAATTCTTACCTGCAAAGATAACAAGAAAAGCAATTAGGGTTTGGGATTTAAAAGTAAGATCCAGGAAAAAAAAAAAAACACTGAATGGCCATATTATACTGCTATGAAGTCCAAGTTAACTTTGACCCAATAAAGAAAGTCAATAAACATGCTAACGGACTGAAAGCTATCGCTACTCATTGCAAGTGAAATCTCATCTTAATTTCTTTGCTCTTTCAATTTCCCAAATTTGTAGTTGTGATTTTTGATTAACTGAAACTTGTTTTGACTTCAAATAAATCAGATCAAACTTCAATATTATTCTTAATTCTGCTGCAATCTTGTTTGAAAAATGAGAATCTTGATTATGTTTATTACCTAATAAGCTTCTGTCTAATGGCATATTAAGTAATCAAAAGGGTAAAGAAGCAAGATGTTCGATTTCTTTTGGAAAAGATCACATCTTGGTGTCTGATTTGGGTCAACTCAACCCGATCACGTCTCAACCTGTACCAAAATTATTCGTTTTGACCCGTTATCATGGGCGGCCCTGAGGGTGGGCGGGGAGGATCACCGGCCAGGGCCCGATATTTCGTGGGGCACGTTATTTTATGAAAAAAACCGATATGTATATGTATAATATTATTTTTAATAGGGTATACCCATAGAAACACCAACATAGGCCCACTTACAAAACTATTCTTATGGTTTAGATTAGTTGTTATTAGGTTTAGACCTTTAGTGAGCCCAATACCCAATTTCGTTAAGGCCTAAGGGCACGTTTTTTCAAGCTTGAACAGGGTACACGAATTCTCAATGTCGGCCCTGCCTGTTATACAACTTGCCTGACCCATAATAGATTTTCTTTTACCTCAGCGTACAAGTTTGCATATAGCAGTGCTATGTTCAGATTTTATTCATTTTCGAGCAATTTCATTTAAATCTTTAAGAGCCATCTATCTATCTCTGCAGTTATAACATGATCAGACAGGAACATGATCACATTTGTGTGCAGCAACTTGATACATACTATTTATACACAACACTTTTATGGTACACACATGCATGTATGTCTCAGTAACAAACAAGATGAGCGAATAACCCCCAAATCAGCAAAAACCATTGTAAGAATCACTTATTAGGAGATCCACTATACGAAAGCAGAATTCATGGGTGTTTCAAATAATACAAAATTACAAAGTAAGAGGACTTACAAACTGGGATATCTCAATGGCTTCACGCTCACGAAACTTGTTCGATTTTGCTTCTCCATGAAAAGAAAAGTATAAACCCTACGAACCAGAGTGAGAAGGAAACATTCTTTTGGGGAAAGGGGTCGCTACAGTAGGGTTTTTTTTTTTTTTTTTTTTTTTTTTTTTTTTTTTTTTCTTTAGAAATGGGGAGAGTTTTAGGGTAGGGATGTAAATTGTGTCGGTTTGGTCAGTTGAATTTTATAACTCTACCCTAACGGATATACTTATTTGATATGTTGTGTCGAATCTATTTAAATTTAGAGTTAAATGCCCGGATAGTTCCTGTGGTTTGGTCTTTTTTTACCTTTAGTCCTTAACTTTCTAAAATTATTTCTATAGTCCTCAATTTTTCAAATTTTGTTCCCGGATAGTCTCTGGCACGGATGGAGGTTAGTTTTTAATGTTAAGTGGGTGTGAAATGACTAAAATGCCCTTATCATAAAATAAAACAAAATAAATTAAATAAGTGTTAAATAAATATATCTTTATAAATATATATATACACACAGATCAATAATAAGAGATGATCCCTTTCTCTCTCGTTCTCTCTCTGGTACCACCACCACCATCACCTCCAACTTCACTGCCGCCATCACCACTAACCACCACCACTATCGTCACAGCCACCACTTCCGCCACAACCACTACCGCCGCCATCATCACCACCCCGCCACAACCACCGCCGCCATCATCACCATCCCCGCCACAACCACCATCGTTTCGATCTATTGATGTTGTTTTCATCAATGATGATGATGATGATGGACAGAAGGAACCTGGTTCTAGCTTCAAGGTACATCCTTGTTTGATTAACTGGAAAACCCAATTCGATTTTGGTTTTAGCTCACTCCACCGCCATCATATCAACATCAGTAAGATATAGCTACCTCCACCCTTCTCAAGAGAAGCACCACTGCAGCAGCAAATCTCTTCAACAAGCTTCTTCTTCCTATTCACTCTGTTTCTGCTACACCTTCCGTTCATCGGAGCTTCAATACGAACGCATCTCAGGTCTCTGCTTATGAAGATTTCAATAGCAACGGCAATGATTTCTCTTTCACTTGTATATTTCATCGGATATTGTTTCGATTTTGTTATGAGTCGATGTTACATTGTGTGATTGATACTTGTGATGTACAATTTCTGAAAATTATTTTGATGTTTGTTCACTTTGTTGTGAATTGATGTTAATAATTACGGATCTATGGTTTTTGATGGATGCTAGTTTTATATGTTTTTGTTTTAGTTTGTTATGATTAATTGATTTACACAGAGATTTAGTTTTGTGATTTAAGTTCAAATTTGATTGCTGTTTTGTGCTAGATTTGGTGCCTGTGAAGGTGATTTGTTTAGGTTAGGTTTGCGGAGTGTTTTGAAAGTTGATTTAATTGGGGATGGTTGTGGCAGTGATGGTGATGGTGGTGCAGAGTGGGGAAGATGAAGTGGGTAGGGTGGGTGGTGGGTCCTATATAAATTGAATATTAATTATATTTCTTTTAAATTTTTAGTTATTAATTTGGTTAACAAGGGTATTTTTGTCATTTCACACGCACCTAACACCAAAAACTAACCCCCATCCACGTCAGGGACTATCCGGGAACGAAATTCAAAAACTTGAGGACTATAGGTGTAATTTTAGAAAGTTAGGGACTAAGGTGAAAAACGGGCAAACCACAGGGACTATCCGAGCATTTTTCTCTTAAATTTATTTCATGTTTCTGGTCGACTCGTTTCATATTTACTTACGAAAATGAGTAATATACAATGACTTAGGTGGTGTTTGCTTTTTAAGAAAAGTACTTCACAAGCTCTGCCTGACCACTTTTTGGTGCCGACATGGACTACCATCTTCTCAACTCTTCTAACCTCTTTACAAAACACACAACCCTAACCTCTTCTCCACCTCCCTTCTTCTTCTTCCCTGCCACCGCCACCACCTCTCCTCCCACAGCCCCGTCGAGCTGCCGCCACCACCATTCCTCCCCCAAACCGCCGCCGCCACCACCTCTCCTCCCACACCCCCGTGTTGGATTGAACAAGTTGAGAAATCTGCCTTCAATCAAATCTGCTAAAGCTCTGATAAGAAGATGGATTGGAAACAAAGGGGAGTTGTTTATAAACCGATGAAGTGAAGGCATGGACGGACCGTAGCTGAATACAGGCCGCCATTATCTAAAACAGAACAATCGATTTGATCAAATGAAATGGATTTGAAGAAGAAATTGGGGGAATGATGATTGGATTAGATTTGGGTTGGTGTGTTTTTTGATGACAACCCTTTCTTTAATTTTAATGTTAACTTAGACTGCCCCCAACGCTTGTTGTTGGGGGGTTGCACTTGATGATGTGGAGGATGCACTTGTAAATGAAGCATTGGGGTAGGTAGCATTTAAGGGGGTTTGCATGTAGGGAAGTGTAGGAGAGAGAAGGTAAATGTGGGCCCTTTTAAAGCACTGTATTATTAATATATGTTTTGTATAATTAATAAAGTGGAATTTTTGCCAAACACCCCTACCCACCCGAAACACTACCCACCCGAAAACATCCCTCCACCCGAAACACTACCCACCCGAAACACCCTCCCTTGGACGAAAACATCCCTGCAAGTTTAATTTTTATTTATTTTTAGCTTTTTTTTTATTTTATATTATTTAAATATATTTTTACAATTATTTATTAAATAATTTTTTAAGATTACAAATTAAATGTTTTTAAAGAAAAATAGAAAAAGAAATGGTGATGTGGAAGAGAGAGGATGCATGTGGGAAGGATGGGTTGGAGTTAAAAAGATGAGAGAGAATGCATGTGGGAAGAATGGGCTAAAAGCTGATGTGGCAGTGATGACTAGGATGCATGTAGTAAATGCAGTCTGTTGCATTGCGGACAGTCTTATTGAGATTCAACATGTTGGGTGTAATTCAGATGCTAAACTTCAACTTTTGCTTTTTGATTTCATGATTTGGGATCTCTGTTTCTCTGTCACTAGTTTGACAATGATGGTAATTTTTGTTTATTCATTCAGATGCTAAAGTTCATTTTTTGTTGAATTAGCATCTGGGTTTTGCTCACTTGTGATTTGATTATATGGGTTTTGATTATGTTAATAACATGATTATAGGTGTTGAAATTCTGAATTTTTGATTATGTTAATAAGGGTGTTCGGGGCGCCTGCGGGGAGGGGTGCGGTGAGTGTACTCCCCGATCGGGAACACCACCGCCGACCCCTCGGTGACCCAAATCGGTGAGTGGGGAGCGGGTTGTGTTCACCGATGAGATTTGTATTTTTTTGACCGTTTTTTTAATTAAAACGGCTATATAGCCGTTATATATATAAAAAAAATTCTCCTAAACCCTATAAATACTAACCCACTTCAATCTTTTTATTTTTCAAACCCAAAACAACTCCCTCTACATTACTCTCCTAAACCCTTCAACTCATCTAATTTTTTACCCAATCTTTAAAAAAATGGTGTCACACCCCGACCACGTGTAACATACTAAACGTGGCGGAAACGTCGGGGAGTGTTGTAACAGAATTAATGTTTCATAACCATGGATACCAAAAAATGTTTCGTTTTATTAACCATTGATTAATTACATCGTCTGGAAATCTAAATACGCAAATTAAACATAGTCTATCATTGTTATTGAGTCACTAAGGCCTTGTCCAGTCCTATGTGAGCATGCATCCTATCAATCGATATCTTTCAACAATACCTGAAACACATGTGAAAACGAGGTCAGCAAAGAAATGCTGGCGAATACATTGGTTTTGTAGGAGTGTCGAAATCATGGCTAGTTTAGATGTTGCAATACTTTATTAAAAACTTTGTTTTGAAAAGAGTATAATATTGCAACTTAATTAACCAACTCAAATCAAGCGGGTTATAGTTTATAAAACCTCGTAGCCATGACTCTTAACCCAAAAACATTTGTTTTAGTAAAGCAAATTGTGAAACATCTCGAAATAAATCGTTAATAAAAATTGTTAATAAATCTCGTTAAAAACTCGTATATCATATCGAAAACCTCGTTTGTGTGACATCGTTTCAAAATCGTTTACCCAATTCGTTAAAACATCGTGTGAAAACCAATCGTTTACCCAAATCGTATAATTCGTTTTAGGTCGTGAAACTACTTATATGGTCGTCTCGCTAATAACATTCAAACCTTCGTGACTCGCTTACCTCGTCGCTTCTCGTTTTCGCATTAACAAACCCTTACCAAAGGGTAAATTAATAATTACAGATTCAGTCGCTACCCACTACCCCCACACATAACCACGGGTGCAGTAAGATAACGGGATTTGTCAGATCCTATGGTACCATAACCTAATACTGGTCGGCTTGATCATTGCTAATGAATGTCATTGGTTATGTAACTACAACCAACAAGTTTGTTCACTTTATTGAAATCGTTATTAGTTTTGTATAAATCGTCTTAATCATTTTTGAAACCATCGTTACAACATCGAAAATCGTTTTGATATCATTGTTAAAACCTTGAAAACATTTAGCACATATGAGTCACCCCAAAACAATTGAAAGCAGTAAAATAGGGGAATAATGTACTCGCCTGAGAATGCTTAGAGATCTTGAACAACAACCAAGCAAAGCTAGAGGGAGCACGGAATCAATCGGTAGTCTAAAACCATATAAATAAACCGGACCTAAATCGGGAGATCGGATAGGATGAGGCTTGGTAAACCAAATGAGTATTGGAACTCATATGATATGGTTTAACAAGGCCTACATACTACATTGAGACTAACCTAAGTGCTTTCGACCCATCGCGACCCATTAAGGTAACATACGCTACTTTAACGCGTCGTGCGCGCGAAACGCGTTAGGACCGCCTAACTAGTCCTATGACAAGTGTTATATGCCTAAACATGTTACATAATCAGTTATGTGACAAAAGTTTAGGTTACATATGCTTAATTACCAATTATACATGAAAAGGGTATTTTGGGAATTTACCTAAGGCACATAAACTACCTATCATACAACTACTTAAACGATGTGACCATAAGGTATAACCTCGGAAGGTTATTCCCTATACACTATGGTCACCTAATGTATTTGGTCGGATCCTAATGATCGACCAAACTGGGTCGGGTTCGAAGGTATAAGCGATTTATTAGATCGCTTACCCTTACGACCCTAAACAACGTGGTAATCAGTAGGCATAGTCCCAAGGGACTATGACCATCGTGATTACAATCACGTTGCGAAGTTCAAAAGAACTTCGCATTGACCATAAGCTGGTCAATGCTGAAAGTCAAACAAAGTTTGACTTTCGGACTCGAAAAGCAATAAAAGAATGAAAAAAAAAGAAAGAATACTTACGAAGGGTCCCCAAATGCTAATCTCGATTCAAAAATCTCAGGTATGAAACAAAGGTTTCAACTTAGAGTTTCTCAAATCAAAATTCTAGTGGTTTAAACAATGAAAGGCATGGGGTATATATAGTATTCGGTCCACCGTTAAGATCGTTTCATGGAAACCGTGCTTTAATCGCATCCGTACAAGTGTTGCAAAGTTGTGGTGGCTGAAATTGATCCTTATCAGCTGACTAAGCATTTTAGAATGTGTGGTGGTGGATCAAACAGCTGCAAACTGCTGTTAAATGCAGTTAATCTGGTCAGGAAGTCGGGCGCAGCCCGCTTCAGGATGTACATAAACTCAGGCGGGCCGCCTGGGAGTTGCAGATCAGATATAAGTTTCAGAAATTACAGTTTCAGTCCCTGCATGTGTTTAAGCTCATTTCCGGCACTTCCAAGGCCCGTAAAGCCAACTTCAAGGCCCTAAAATGTTGCCTAAACATTGTGGACATGAAACATGCTCAAAAATATGCCGGATGTTGGTTCGTTTGGTCGTACGAACGCGATGTTCGCTTAATTACGACGGAATGCGCACAAGCGCGAAAAACGATCCAAATGACGCGACGAATGGATTTTTCTTATGCCAAACACTAAAATAAAATGTTTTAGTGCTTACATAAATTTTTGGATGTCCGGATGTATTCAGAACGTAAGTTATGTGCGAAAATGCAAACTTGTGCACTTTTTGACACTTTTAGTCCCTGAATGAGCCCAAAAGTTTATTTTAGCACACCGAACCCCTCAAAGCCTATTTATAAGCTATATAAAGGATATTTAAGGTGTGTTTAACTTATGTTCATGTTCCGGAATGTTCGTTACAATTAAAATTGGCATACTTTCGTAGTTTGTCAAGTTTAGTCCCTGTAAGCGAATTAACTTGTTTTTGCCATACCAAAGCCTTCAAAACTTATTTCTAAGTTATGTAAAGGTTATTTAAGGTATGTTAAGCCTATTTCACTATTCCGGAGTGTTCGTTGCATTAAACTGGTTATATTTACGCATCAGATCGCGTATAACCTTCCAGAAAGTGATTTAAAGCTTGAAATCGAACAAAATTTGATATGTGCAAATGATACACATATTTTTACAAATCCCAAGTATGAAACATAATATTTCATTGGTTCGGTATTTGTTTGATGGTCGTGGAGGCACAGGTGTTACAGTCTCCCCTACTTTAGGAAATTTCGTCCCGAAATTTATTTAGAGGAAACTTGTGAGAGTTTTAAACATGAAATTGAAAAGATCGAACAATATTGGTTAGGGTTCTGAACTTCTAGTAACCTTAATAACATTATGCTTGCAATGTAAGAGGGACACTTATATACAAGTATATGAAGCGCCATTGGTGCATCCACCGTACCTCCATTACATCGTTCTCATTTTGTTATTGTTGTCACTATCGGTTCTTACACATAATAAATCCTACTGGGTTTCTGTGCACTAAATTTCATAATTATGTACGCGTCCATAATCAGACAATTCCTTGCACAGTTCACACAGTCTATTTTATAATGTGTAGGGGAAAACCATATGAATGAACCTGTGATGAGCGTGACTGGACCACCATAGGGTCCTTTCAGCTGTATCATCACATGCCATTCTTAACCAGATCTTGAATCAAACTTTAACTAGACCACTCAAGGATCTCTCATCGAATCATGGAATGGTACTATATAACCCAAGGGTCTTAACTACCACGTAGAAGCCCATAAGAATTTAAGGTAGTACCTTTTGAATATCCTACTATGATTCCCTCATATGAAGATATGAAAGATTCTATGAGGATTTGAAAATCGTAACACACAAAAACATAGAGGAGAACACATAAACACATATCACATAATCGCATAATCGTTTAATTTGTTATCTTTGGAAACAGGTATTTAAAGCATACTGGGAACCAAATCCTTAATTGCAGCAATTTGGATGGTTCCACAAGAATACCCTGCTTGTTGACTACATGACCCAAAAACTGAACTTCTTTAAGCCAAAATTTTCTCTTGGAGGATTTAGCGAAAAGTTTGTTCCTTCTTTAGGGTTCCATTGTCAACGAAGGTGTTGATCGTGATCGGCTCGGGATATGAATAGATCAAGATGTCATTAATAACAATGACGAACTGATCCAAATAAGGCTTGCAGACTCTATTTATTAAGTCCATGTAGATGGCTGGAGCGTTTGTCAACCCAAAAGGCATGACTATAAACTCGTAATGGCCATACTTCGTGCAGAAAGCCGTTTTGATAATTCCTACATCTCGAACGATGCAAGATGATAAGGTGCTTTCGCAATTGGGTTGGCGTTGAGTACAAGGTCAAAATGAAATTTAACTTGACGAACTGGAGGCAAACCAGGCAGTTCATCAGGAACACCTCTGGATAATCCCGAACAATCAGAATATCCCGAATACTCTTGCTCTAGCCTTTCTCCTCGGTGACATGTGCTAGAAAAGCAACATATCCTTTTCGTAAATAACTTTGGGCTTTTGATTTAAAAGAAACAAGCGTTTAAGGTTCTTGGGGAGGTCACAAGTGATCATAAAAATGACAGAACCACACGAGTAATTTGTCTTTGTGTTGACATCATAAGGTTGGATCAAACATTCATACAATTGCATTAGTTGAAAAAAATAAAAACCACAAATTTTTATTTATATAACAACCGCATTGTCTTTAAATGTTACAAGATAACAACCAGAGAAATTTCAAAATACTAATTGTTCTTCATCATTGATTGCCTCATTGATGTTATACACTCGTCCACGTGCTGGATTCACATTGACGTTGACGTTCGCATTCGGGTTTGCGTTAGCATTTGCATTCACCAGTCTTGGGCAGTTGTGGCGGAAATGACCAATCTCTCCGCAATTGAAACATGAACCCAGTGGGAATCTCGCAGCATTCCCTTGAACCTGAGCTTGAACCTGAGCAGCCTGATTTTGTCCCAGACGACAAATATTGGCCAAATGCCCAAGTCTACCACACGTTGTGCATTTCTTGCAATCTTGTTGTGCAACGTGATGACCGTTGCAACAGGCACAATGTGGTGCGGTACCAGCATATGCCTTCTTTGCAGCTGGCTGTGCCGGTGGGTTTTGCAAGTTCTGAGCAGTCTGTGCTGTAACAGCAAAATTTTGGGCACCCTTCCGTTTCTTTGATTTCTTTGACATATCACCTTCCTTACCCTTCTTGTTTTGACCTTTCTTGCTATCCTCCTTGTCAGACCCCTGCTTCTTACCCTTGTCACCCTTTCTGTGTAACTTATTCTTCCGAATCTGCGACTCAGTCAATGTCGCAGCTAACTCGATCGCCTGACGAAGTGTGGTAGGGCTACTACCAGTAAGGATGTCTTGTACCGAGTCAGGTAGGCCGTCGATGTACCTTTCGATAGCCTCGTCGAGTGGGGTAACCATTGTCGGGCAAAGCAGACTCAACTCCTCAAACCTATCAGTATACGCCCTGTGCTCACCACTATCTTGCTTCAACTCATCAAATTCCTTCTCCAAAGCTCGCTGCTCATGACGAGGACAGAATTCCCTCATCATAAGGGCCCTAAGTTCAGCCCATGTCTGTGCTAGAGCAACTTCTGCACCACGATCCCTCATAACCCCGTTCCACCATGTGAGAGCCCTCTTTTGAAACACACTCGAAGAAAACTCGACCTTGCGATTGTCAGGACACTGCACGTGGCGGAAAGTATTCTCAATGCTCTCGAACCATTGAAGAAGCCCAGTCGCTCCTTCAGAACCACTAAACTTGAGTGGTTTAGCCTGGTTAAAATCCTTGTATTTGCATGGAACGTTGTTGTTGTGATTATTGCCGTTGTTGTATATCTCGTGGACTTGGGTTACAACCCCGGGAAGCACAGCAGCCACCTGTTGAGAGATCAGGGCTGCGAGTTCTTCAATAGTAAAAGTCCGAGCATCGATTCGAGCATCGCGTCGAGGAGGCATTGTCTAAAAGAGGAAACATGAAATGAAACGAGTGAGAGAATTAGAAGAAAAGAATGAGATGAACAAATCTGATGAAAGCAAGGATAGTGGTCATTTGTTTGTTACTACAAAGCAACAAACGACCCCGGTGATTAATCAAAGTAAATAGGTCAAAAATAATGTATCGCGAAGACATGCTCGCCTATAAGTGAACACTCATCCCAAGAATTCCCAGGTAAGCACAACTGGTCTCGCGTCTGATGAGATGTATACGAAGTGCTTGCCTAGACAGAAAACCCAGAATACAGGCATTCACCCTTCCAGTTTGCACGTGTTCACATTATTTAAAACCCAAAACCTTGACGAGATTTTGAAAACTCAAAGGGGTTCAAAACCATATAACAGAGGGTTCAAAACCTTACAATAGAGGGTTCAAAACCTAGTAATCAATCATCCTAGAACAGATGATTAGTTTTTAAAGCGGTTTTGAAATTTTATGTTCTTGTTGTGGTCGTCGCCTAAGGATAGGTGACGGTATTGTTTTATGACTAAACGCAAGTAAACTCGCGTTAGGGTCCTAAGAAGGTTATAGACTAGGTCAAAGTATTACTAATAACCTAATTCCCTATAACCATTGGCTCTGATACCATCTTTTCTGTCACACCCCGACCACGTGTAACATACTAAACGTGGCGGAAACGTCGGGGAGTGTTGTAACAGAATTAATGTTTCATAACCATGGATACCAAAAAATGTTTCGTTTTATTAACCATTGATTAATTACATCGTCTGGAAATCTAAATACGTAAATTAAACATAGTCTATCATTGTTATTGAGTCACTAAGGCCTTTTCCAGTCCTATGTGAGCATGCATCCTATCAATCGATATCTTTCAACAATACCTGAAACATATGTGAAAACGAGGTCAGCAAAGAAATGCTGGCGAATACATTGGTTTTGTAGGAGTGTCGAAATCATGGCAAGTTTAGGTGTTGCAATACTTTATTAAAAACTTTGTTTTGAAAAGAGTATAATATTGCAACTTAATTAACCAACTCAAATCAAGCGGGTTATAGTTTATAAAACCTCGTAGCCATGACTCTTAACCCAAAAACATTTGTTTTAGTAAAGCAAATTGTGAAACATCTCGAAATAAATCGTTAATAAAAATTGTTAATAAATCTCGTTAAAAACTCGTATATCATATCGAAAACCTCGTTTGTGTGACATCGTTTCAAAATCGTTTACCCAATTCGTTAAAACATCGTGTGAAAACCAATCGTTTACCCAAATCGTATAATTCGTTTTAGGTCGTGAAACTACTTATATGGTCGTCTCGCTAATAACATTCAAACCTTCGTGACTCGCTTACCTCGTCGCTTCTCTTTTTCGCATTAACAAACCCTTACCAAAGGGTAAATTAATAATTACAGATTCAGTCGCTACCCACTACCCCCACACATAACCACGGCTGCAGTAAGATAACGGGATTTGTCAGATCCTATGGTACCATAACCTAATACTGGTCGGCTTGATCATTGCTAATGAATGTCATTGGTTATGTAACTACAACCAACAAGTTTGTTCACTTTATTGAAATCGTTATTAGTTTTGTATAAATCGTCTTAATCGTTTTTGAAACCATCGTTACAACATCGAAAATCGTTTTGATATCATTGTTAAAACCTTGAAAACATTTAGCACATATGAGTCACCCCAAAACAATTGAAAGCAGTAAAATAGGGGAATAATGTACTCGCCTGAGAATGCTTAGAGATCTTGAACAACAACCAAGCAAAGCTAGAGGGAGCACGGAATCAATCGGCAGTCTAAAACCATATAAATAAACCGGACCTAAATCGGGAGATCGGATAGGATGAGGCTTGGTAAACCAAATGAGTATTGGAACTCATATGATATGGTTTAACAAGGCCTACATACTACATTGAGACTAACCTAAGTGCTTTCGACCCATCGCGACCCATTAAGGTAACATACGCTACTTTAACGCGTCGTGCGCGCGAAACGCGTTAGGACCGCCTAACTAGTCCTATGACAAGTGTTATATGCCTAAACATGTTACATAATCAGTTATGTGACAAAAGTTTAGGTTACATATGCTTAATTACCAATTATACATGAAAAGGGTATTTTGGGAATTTACCTAAGGCACATAAACTACCTATCATACAACTACTTAAACGATGTGACCATAAGGTATAACCTCGGAAGGTTATTCCCTATACACTATGGTCACCTAATGTATTTGGTCGGATCCTAATGATCGACCAAACTGGGTCGGGTTCGAAGGTATAAGCGATTTATTAGATCGCTTACCCTTACGACCCTAGACAACGTGGTAATTAGTAGGCATAGTCCCAAGGGACTATGACCATCGTGATTACAATCACGTTGCGAAGTTCAAACGAACTTCGCATTGACCATAAGCTGGTCAATGCTGAAAGTCAAACAAAGTTTGACTTTCGGACTCGAAAAGCAATAAAAGAATGAAAAAAAACGAAAGAATACTTACGAAGGGTCCCCGAATGCTAATCTCGATTCAAAAATCTCAGGTATGAAACAAAGGTTTCAACTTAGAGTTTCTCAAATCAAAATTCTAGTGGTTTAAACAATGAAAGGCATGGGGTATATATAGTATTCGGTCCACCGTTAAGATCGTTTCATGGAAACCGTGCTTTAATCGCATCCGTACAAGTGTTGCAAAGTTGTGGTGGCTGAAATTGATCCTTATCAGCTGACTAAGCATTTTAGAATGTGTGGTGGTGGATCAAACAGCTGCAAACTGCTGTTAAATGCAGTTAATCTGGTCAAGAAGTCGGACGCGGCCCGCTTCAGGATGTACATAAACTCAGGCGGGCCGCCTGGGAGTTGCAGATCAGATATAAGTTTCAGAAATTACAGTTTCAGTCCCTGCATGTGTTTAAGCTCATTTCCGGCACTTCCAAGGCCCGTAAAGCCAACTTCAAGGCCCTAAAATGTTGCCTAAACATTGTGGACATGAAACATGCTCAAAAATATGCCGGATGTTGGTTCGTTTGGTCGTACGAACGCGATGTTCGCTTAATTACGACGGAATGCGCACAAGCGCGAAAAACGATCCAAATGACGCGACGAATGGATTTTTCTTATGCCAAACACTAAAATAAAATGTTTTAGTGCTTACATAAATTTTTGGATGTCCGGATGTATTCAGAACGTAAGTTATGTGCGAAAATGCAAACTTGTGCACTTTTTGACACTTTTAGTCCCTGAATGAGCCCAAAAGTTTATTTTAGCACACCGAACCCCTCAAAGCCTATTTATAAGCTATATAAAGGATATTTAAGGTGTGTTTAACTTATGGTCATGTTCCGGAATGTTCGTTACAATTCAAATTGGCATACTTTCGTAGTTTGTCAAGTTTAGTCCCTGTAAGCGAATTAACCTGTTTTTGCCATACCAAAGCCTTCAAAACTTATTTCTAAGTTATGTAAAGGTTATTTAAGGTATGTTAAGCCTATGTCACTATTCCGGAGTGTTCGTTGCATTAAACTGGTTATATTTACGCATCAGATCGCGTATAACCTTCCAGAAAGTGATTTAAAGCTTGAAATCGAACAAAATTTGATATGTGCAAATGATACACATATTTTTACAAATCCCAAGTATGAAACATAATATTTCATTGGTTCGGTATTTGTTTGATGGCCGTGGAGGCACAGGTGTTACAAATGGATTCCGAGTTCCCCTTTTTTTCTCTCCTGCCCGACTTTCCCGACGATGAAGATTCCTCGTCAAGCGATAGTAGTTTAATTTTCTTCCAAAATCTCATCCAACAAGCGGAGCTACTAGACACGACATCGTCTAGTAAAAAAAAAGTTGTCCGTCGAGATCGTGTAGGAGGCCACGAAACACTCATGGCCGATTATTTTGTCGATAATCCAAAATTTAATGCCGATATTTTTCGTCAGAGGTTTCGTATGTCCAAGTCTTTGTTCTTAAAAATTGTTAGTGACGTGGAAGCGAATAACGAGTGGTTTCAAGAGGGCTTGGACGGGAGAATGAAGAAAAGTTTCACGCCGTTGCAAAAGGTAACTTCTGCGATTAAACAACTTGCAACCGGTAACCCACCAGACGAAAACGACGAGTATTTAAATATGGCTGAAAGGACCTCTCGTGAGTGCCTTGATTATTTCTGCGAGACGGTCTGTAGAATGTATGCTGGTGAATTCTTACGTAGACCAACGAGCCACAACGTTGCGCTATTGTATCAGGCTCATGAGGAGAGACATCACCTACCTGGTATTTTGGGTAGTCTGGATTGTACACACTTCGTCTGGAGAATGTACCCCACAGAATTGCGTGGACAATATATGAGAGGCGATCATCAATACCCGACAGTTATGTTAGAGGCGGTGGCGTCTCAAGATTTGTGGGTTTGGCATGCTTTTTGTGGCCCGACGGGTTCACAAAACGACATCAACGTGCTCCAACAATCTCCGTTATTTCTTACTCAACGAAACAGAACGACACCAAATTGTCCATTTCAGGTGAACGACCACTTATACAAACGCGGGTATTATCTTACTGATGGGATCTACCCTAGCTGGTCCGTGTTTGTGAAGTCTTTTCCATATCCTCACATCCCAAATGAAAAAAAGTTCAAGAGGTAACACGAGGCCGCAAGAAAAGATGTGGAACGGGTGTTTGGTGTGTTAAAGGCGAAGTGGGGAATACTAAATCGTCCAATGCGTTCCAAAACGGTGAAAAAGATAAGGTCCATCGTGTATACGTGCATTATTTTACATAACATGATTATAAAAGACGACGGAATGGCGATAGCACCGGTACACATTGGAGATCCTCCAGTCGAACCCGTCTTCTATGATACTGCTTTTAGCGAGTTCATTGACGAAGAAACGCATTGGAGACTAAAACACGATCTCGTTGAGCTTCTCGGACGTTTAGATCTACCTCACCTTGAAGTGAATTCCGACGACGAGTAGTTTGTTTTTTTATTTTTCTAGTTTGAATGTAATTTTTATTTTTAATTTAATGAAATGTCTTTTCTTAAATTTTATTTAATTTTTATTAATATTTGTTTAATTTATAATACATGCATAATTACAACAAATAAAAAAAACAAAAAAAAAAAGCAAGTCCCCCAAGAGAGGAGTGCCGCCATAAATTGAGGGTGTGGGGGGAGTTAAGTGGGGAGTTGACGTGGCGCGTGCTGATTGGCTGTGGGTAAGAGAGGTCACTCCCCACTTAGAGGAGTGCCCCTTACACCCTAAGTTGATTAATAGCTCGCAGAAGTTATAAAACAAACAGTCTTGTTCTTGCAGACTGCAGAGATTTGGTCCACCTCTTCAGCTACAGATGTCTGCAGATGTGGTCCGCAAACTGCAGACGTTTTAACTCTGAAAAACAAACACCACCATAGTAACCATTTAAATAATTAATTACTCTGACCCATATGAACCTTTGTAACATATACTATATAGTGACTTAGTAACAATTTAAATAATTAATTACTCTGATTCATATGAACCTTTTTATAATTCATTCATATTCATATATGATAAAATTAAAACTCAATGAACAGTGAATTTCATGAAAAGTTAATTTCATTTTCATATATGATAAAATAGTTAATTTAGGCTTCATATATGATAAAATTAAAACTCAATGAACAGTGAATTTCATGAAAAGTTAATTTCATTTTCATATATGATAAAATAGTTAATTTAGGCTATATTATAATATGGGGTATGGGGCGGGGTTGTGGCGTGGGTTGGGTACAAACGCTCAAGTCATCACCCCGGGTGGGCTTGGGTTTCGGCGTGGCCCCTTAGGCGGGGGTTTCAGCCCGGGCGTTGGACTGGGCTATCAAGGTGATAAAATTAAAACTCAATGAACAGTGAATTTCATGAAAAGTTAATTTCATTTTCATATATGATAAAATAGTTAATTTAGGCTATATTATAATATGGGGTATGGGGCGGGGTTGTGGCGTGGGTTGAGTACAAACGCTCAAGTCACCACCCCGGGTGGGCTTGGGTTTCGGCGTGGCCCCTTAGGCGGGGGTTTCAGCCCGGGCGTTGGACTGGGCTATCAAGATGACATGACGGGATCTCATTGGCCAAGACAAGTAGCCGTTTGGGCTAGCCGTTGGCCAATGGCTATGTGTTTAAAAAAATTATTCACTATAAATACTCACATTTCTATTCATTTTTTTACCACAACTACTCCACCTCTTCTATAATCATCTCTATCTTATTTTTAAAAAAAATTCTTATCCAACCACAATACGAAAAATGAATCCTCATAATCGTGGTTTTGACCCGAACAATCCGTGGGCATTCCAAGAAACACCTAGCCTAGCATCCAATCGTCCAATTGCTCCCTTTTTAATACACTCCACGATGCCGGATATGGCTGGTTACGCATCGTTTATCTCGAATCGTTTGAAGAATGATGTCGGTCGAAAACACCAATGCCTTTCGCGCAACGCGCGTCATTGTAAAACACTAGTTTGTGTTAACTTTAAAAGTTTTGTGTAGTTATCTCTCATTCTCAATTAACGAGTTTAGCTTTATATATTTAGCTCGAAGTTATAATAAGTAAAAGTTATAATAAGTGAATGTGAACAAATAGGGAATATGGCAATTAAAACTAATAAAATAAAATTGTTGCTCGAAGTTATAATAAGTAAAAGTTATAATAAGTGAATGTGAACAAATAGGGATTATGGCAATTAAAACTAATAAAATAAAATTGTTGGAAGTGAATAACATATAAAAAGGTTTAAAAAATAAATTAATAGCTTTATAAAATATTTTAAAAACAAAATATTTAACTTTAAATTTTTAGACTTTTTATATTTAGAATCAAAATATTAACTTAAATAATAATTGTTAAACAGGTTAATATGTCAACCCACTTTTTAACGGGTCATATTCGGGTTGACCTTTAAGAAAATAGGTCGTGTCAGCCGATCTAAAACTTGTTTTTTTCCTGTCGGGTTTAAGTCGTGTCAAAAATTCCCACCCCTACCTTAGGTGACATGTTATCTACATTGAAGCCTCTAATTCTTACTTTGTCTATAGATACAGAGGAAAATAGAGAAAACAACTAAAACTCACTACATTGCGGTCTCTATACATAAGAATGTTTTAGAGATAAATTAAGTCAGGGGCGGATCCAGCCCACATTTGTGGGTTCTCAAGAAACCAGTGCGTTTGGAAAAAAAAAACGGAAAAAATTAGTGAGAACTTTGTAAAATTTAGAAAAAATTAGTGAGAATTAAAGAAAATTTAACAAAAGGAACCCATTAGGATAAAATCCTGTATCCGCCACTGAATTAAGTGTTTGCAAGTAAGATAGATATAGAGATGGAGAGTTGGATATGAGATTTTTTTTATTTAAATAAACAAAGTTATATAAAGATAGATAAGAGACTCGGATGTAGTGGAGGATCTAGCCCAAAAATTAAGGGGTATCCCATTTTTTTTTTATTAGAGGTATCATTTTTATAAAACTGAAAAAAAAAATTACACTATGTAGATGGAGTTGGGGGTATTTTTACACAACGGAGACGAAGTTGAGGAGTAGCACAAACTACCCCTGCTTGTACACTACCTCCGCCCTGCTCGGATGAGAATGCTCTTATATTTGATCTCAGGTAATACGAATTGATTCAAATCATCTTCGTGAACCAACCGAAGCTCTCTAAGCTTAAAGCCCAATACAAAAAGATTAGGTGTGGTGCTCTCCGTCTTTGTATTCTGATACTTTGATATGTGTTATTGAGACATGAACAATTTGTTATCATTGTTAACTTGTATCGAGACTTGTATAAAAAAAAACATATAAATTAATCAAACTGAAAACAAGTGAACTCAAAGAGCCACAACCTTGGCTCAAGCAGTATACAAGCTCACAGTCCAGCTTGTGTTTGAGATAACTATGATCAAGCTCAAGTTGTTATGAGATGAGCTCGACTCAATTTGATCTCTGAACATCCTTAAGATATCGATAATATTTAAGAGAAATATAAAGTTTTACTTCCCATCTTGTAGTTTAAGTTTTGTAATGGAGAACATCACAGTGCCTCCAACATCCAGACTTGAAAATCAAATTATTTAAAAACGTTCTTATACATTAACAAATTATTTATTTGCCATCACTATAAATAACTTTTTAATACAAACTTGAAATCATAAGGAACTAGGCCTGGAAAACGGGTTGGGTCATGGGTCAAAACGGGTCAATTAAAAAGGGGTTGTTTTGGTTCGGGTCATAAATATCATCTGTTTTCAAATTGACCCAGTCTGACCCTTTAACTCGTATTACTTCACCCAAAACCAGCCATAGTAGTATAAAAAAACCCAGAATGACCCATACTAATACCTTTGGGTCAAGATCCCCCCCCCCAAAATAAATAAATAAATAAATAAGCAACCATCTATGTTTTGTTAATATAAGCATTTCTGGAAAGAAAAGAATTACGTTTTTGGTTAACCTGCTTATCCATTTAATAAACAGTCCATGTTCCAGTGTGACCTGCTTCACTTGTTTAACAAAAAGATCGTGCTTAGGTTGTGCTAAAACTAAACGGGCTGGCTCGTCAAACCGTGTAAATTTGAGGTTTCTTTAGTGAAACGTTTTAAAGGGGGCTGTTTAAAAACTGATGGTTTGAACTTTTTTTTAAAGAAATTTCCACTTGAAAGTCCAAACACCCCAATAACATTAAGCACAGAGTAAGATAAAACTACATAGACATGACCATCAAATCACCAATCTTAAATCAACATAGATAGCTTATAGTTCTAAAAGACAAGACTAAGTGCAGACACATTGCATAATACATATCAATATGTTCATTACATAGTTGTAGAACGAGATCAGTTTTCATGAAAATGGATCTCACAATACCTGGAAGCCCTAGGAAGAAGCTTAACCGCCTCTGCGCACAACAACTTTTCATTTTCATTGCTCATGTTTTCCCAAGTGATTGTTATCGTCTTCAACACCTTTGCATTCCCCAGCATATATTTTAGGAACGGTATATCACGTTTCCACCACTCGCAAATTGAAAACTTGATGGTTGTAATGTTTGTGAGCATACAAGCCGGAACCAACTCCGGTTCAATCCAACTATATTCTTCAGACTTCTGTTTTCAATACAATCAAGATAGAAAAAGATTCTATATTATGCAAGGATAATATGAAAAAAAGAAGTTAAAAACAAGCAAAGAAGAAATATCATCAAACCTGTTGAAATGGTTCAGCTAGTATAAAACACATTTGTTTCAACTCAGGAGAACTTTCAAGAAATTGAAAGATTTGTCCAAAATGCCGAAAACGCATCAATACCAAATGTTTCATACTGGGAAAGATGGGCAGAGGTGAAGTGAGTGAGTTGACATCACAAGGAGAACTTTGATCATAAACTGAGAGTGACTTAACTCCACTTAATCCCTTTAGGAGCTCAGCCGACAGATGACCGTATGATACGTAATCCAGTGGAACAGATGCCTCAACCAGAGATGACACATCTTCCATTACAAAAACCGAGCGCAAAGCTCCACATACATATAGGTATTCAAGATTAGGTACATTTAAAATAACTTTGTTGATACGTCGATCATATTTGGACCACGTTAGTTTCATTCGTTTCAAAGTTGGAATATTAAATACGTAATCTTCTTCATTCATGTTGAACCATGTTACTTCCAAAGATAAACTTTCAAGCATTGGGCAGCCACTTATGAGTTTAAATGCATTGACAGAAGGACTTGCGTAAACAGCAATGTCAAGAGTCTTAAGACAAGGAAGATTGACCGGACACTTAAACTCCCAAACATTCCGAAAGGCATAGCCACTACGGTCTAATCTTAATTTTGTGAGGGTGCTGCAAGTGAACATGCTTGGAGGCAACTGAAGCTGCTGAACCTGTAAGTCAAGCTCGCTAATCTTTAACCTGACTAACTCATCAATCCAATTTGAAACACTTGACTTTCGAGCACAAATGTAAGGAAAGTGCAATCGAAATAATTTAACTTGGGATGGTGTGCAAATCTTCAACACCCGATCCACAATTTTTGTCAAGCTATGTAGACTATCCATGCTGTGAATTTCTCCAAAGTCAAGATTCGTGACAAACATCCAAATGTACCTCCATCTTTTTGATAAAATGCTAGTTTGAACAACAAATTTCATAGGCATTAGAGAGAGTATGTGTGAAAGAATCTCTTCGGGTAACCGGCTAAGCCTGTCGTCTACGTTCTCACCTATGGAACTCATGGTTTAACTTCTTAACTTGCTTCCTATAAATTCAAACCCCAAATCATCTCAAAACCCATCTTCAGAAACTGTTGGGAAATTCAAAACATTTTTTTTTCATATATGCAATTCAGTATCTTTTCAATGTAAGAGTATAAAAATGCAAATTTTTTTTTTTTTAAATTAGGGTTTGGTTATGCAAGCATATTAACTGAAAACTCTCACTAAAGATGAAAAACGTACCTGATTAATGGAATTCTTACCTGCAAATTTAACAAGAAAAGCAATTAGGGTTTGGGATTTGAGGGTAAAATACATGAAAAACAGGAATCGGTTACAGTAATACATACTTATATTCGATCATAGGTAATACAAATCGGATCAATCCATCGTCTTTGTGAACGGTTCACTGAAGCTCAATACAAAAAGGTTAGGGGAAAAAACACGGTGCTCTGGGTCTTTTTACTTTCTTGTTTTTGCTGTCACCTGGCTCGAGAGCTACTCGTGATTGGCTCGGCTAAAAACTCGAATGAGTGAGCCTTAACGAGCCAGAGCTTGAGCACAAGCCAAACAAGATTTTAGTTTTTTATATATAATATAATAATAATGATAATAATAGCATTGGCGAGCCGAACTTTGACTAGTTTAAGCGATGTTGAAGGGAGCTCGAGCCGAGCTTTTAGCTCGTTTGAGGTTGTTCTCAAAATGGCTCGAGCCAAGCTCGAGCTCAAATAAATAGGCTTGAACCGAGCCGACCTCGAGCTTCATAAACACATGACGAGCCGTGTCCGAGCCTAGTCGGGCTTGGCCCGACCCGTTTACACCCCTACGTGCAATCTTGGTATATATTTAAAGACGTATTTTTTTTTATTAAAATTAGTAATATGCCCGCACGTAACAGGCTTTCGATCATTGTTGCTTAGGGTCATTGTTGATCGTTGTCGTTTAGGGTCATTGTTGTTGTGGATGTGTTTAGAGATGATGAATAATGGACCCTTAAATATGGGGTTTCAATCTATCTTACCTTACAAAATGGGAGTGGGGTATGGAGATAAAGGGATGGAATGAAAATGGTTTTTAAGTGATTTCTTTAAAGTTTAAAGAATGGGAGGGTTGTGGGGATGGGATGTGAATTCTCTCTAACAAGTACAAGATAGAAATGCGAAAGGTTTAAGTGTTTAACAACGTTTAAGGTTTAAGTGGGGTATAGTTCTTTTTTTTTTAAAAGAGTTAATTTTTTTGGGATGGTCGGTTAGTATGCCAATATTACAAGTTTGGTCCTTAAGATTGAAAAAAATGCATGTGTGGTCCTAATGGCTTGTATTTATAACATCGTTGGTCCCTAAATTGAATATGTTTAAAGTTTTATTAAATCTATGTAAAATGACCATTATACCCTATAATGTTAGATATATATGACCAACCCTAACCCAACCCGCCCCACCCTCACCTTTTTTTTGAAAGTTGTGAAGCAACCACCTCTTCCAACGACTAATACTACGATTGATCAATGGGAAGAAAGCTTTACAAAGGTATCTGATTCGAATATCGTGATTCCACTTGCACCACACCACCACCTTGGTGCACCGTAGAAATATATAACGCTTATCCAACAGGGACCACTAATGTTACAAAATGCAAACCATAGGCATCACATGTAGTTTTTCAAACCTAAGAATCAAATTTGCAATATGAGCAAACCATAGGGACCATCTAAGTAAATATCTCTTTTTAAAAAACATAATAATATAATATGCGGGCCTGGTTTAATCATCTAAACCTTTTGACTCGGTTAACTTGGTTTTAAAAATATAACTAACTAAACCTTCAAAAAGTATATAGTGGTTTAACTAAAAATAAAAAAAGAAAACAAAAATTAGGTTATTGGCTGATAACTTGTATACTCCATCTCTCATCTCCTTCACGTCCGTTAATGGAGTTATGAAGAAGGGACTAATGGCCCCCTTGGCGCTCCCCTATAGTGGATTGGCGATGACGTGATTGGGACGCCACTTCACTACGTGTAGTCTCACAATACACATATACTTATAGACGAAAGATCAAATACAAATAACTTTAACGTATAAAACGTACGAACTGAAGGTTTTGCTGAAAAAACGCGGTGACATTTTCGTAATCATTAGTAATTATCAAAATTACTCTACAAATGATCCTGTAGAGTAGTTTTGATCTTGTAGAGTAATTTTGTAAAATTTTCTTGTAGAGTAATTTTGATCTTGTAGGGTAATTATCAAAATTACTCAACAAGTGTATCAAAATTATTTTGCATCAAAATTACTCTACAAGTGTATCAAAATTACTCTGCAAATTTATCAAACAGCATACAGTTTAAAATTACTCTACAAAATTACCTTACAAGAACAAAATTACCATACAAGATCATTTATAGAGTAATTATGATACTCTACAAAATTACTCTAAAAGATCAAAATTACCCTACAAGAACATTTTACAAAATTACTCTACAAGATCAAAATTACTCAACAGGATCATTTGTAGAGTAATCTTGATAAATTATTCTACATGATCATTTGTAGAGTAATTTTGATAATTACAGTACGATTAAATAATTACGAAAATGCACCATATTTTTTTGGCTTTTTCATGCCTTTCGTACGTTTTGTACAATAAGACATTGTGTACGTTAACTTTACTCTATACTTGTACAACTTTATACTTATACAACTTTAAGACCATACCTAGCTTTCCCTACCTTTTCTTTGTAAGATTACATTATTAGTTTTATATAATTATTAAAAAGTAGTATATTATGAAGAACGTACAATAAGACATTGTGTACATTAACTTTACTCTATAGTTATACAACTTTAAGACCATACCTAGCTTTCCCTACCTTTTCTTTGTAAGATTACATTATTAGTTTTATATAATTATTATTAAGACCATACCTAGCTTTCCCTACCTTTTCTTTGTAAGATTACATTATTAGTTTTATATTATTATTAAAAAGTAGTATATTATAAAGAACTGAGAAAGTTAATAGTTATACTCGATTTATTTACATTTGTTCTTGTTGGACGTTTTCAGTTCATCCACATTTGAATCGATTAGCAATTATTATTTTTTTCAATACATTCAAATCATATTAAAAAAAATAAACTGACCCCTCAAGATTAGGGCTGTCTAAAAAGCTTGCGGCTCGGAGCTAGCTCGAACCTTGCTTAGATTTAGCTCGAAAAAAGCTTGCTCGATGTGGCTCGGTTTGAAAGTGAGCCGAGCTGGCTAGAAAGTGAGTCTAGCTCGGCTCGGCTCGTAACGAGCCAGATTGGCTCGGTGTTGCTCGCATATCAGCTCGGCTTGGCTTAGCTCAGATTATTTTACTTTTAATATATTTTATTTTTATATACATTATAATATATCACAAAAAATTGGTTATTATTTACATGTAATTAAGAGGGTAATTTGATATCTATACCACATTTAAAAGTTGATTACCATGCTAATTAACTTTTATTGTATTTCGTTGAAATTAAGAACTTATTTTGTGTTGTTATACTTGATTTTGGTTTGTAACGTATTAGGCTGAGTCTATTTTGGATATTTTCTTTTGAATTATTGAATAATATCTTAGATTACTGAATTTTGAGAGCCATGTATTAATTTTTTTTTTCCAAAATCGAGCAAAACCAAGCCGAGCCGAGCCAACTCGGTTTAAATCCAAAACGAGCCCAAGCTTAGATTTTCAGCTGGGTTTCAAATCTGAACCAAACCAACTTAGCTCGGTTTATAATCAAGCCGAGCCCGAGTTTTGCCCTATCTCGGCTCGGTTGGCTCGTGAACAACACTAATCAACATCATATTTTAAAGAGAAAAATGCCCGGATAGTCCCTGTGGTTTCGCATTTTTCACCTATAGTCCCCAACTTTCTAAAATTACCTGAATAGTCCCCAACTTTTCATTTTTTGTTCCCGGATAGTCCTTGGGTCTAACTTCAGTTTGTTTTCTCTGTTAAGTGGGTGTGAAATGACAAAAATACCCTTTCCTTTAAAAGGCCAAACCACAGGGACTATCCGGGCATCTTCTTCATTTTTAGAGAAAAACCCCACCACCATACTTCATCTTCAACCTCCACCCACCATCACCCTCCTCCACCATCACCACCACAGTCACCTGAACTGCCATAATCCTACCATCAACAATATCGCCTAAACCGTACAAAGTTTCCGCCGCACAAACACATATCTCACTCCTCCCTCTCCGATGAGACTCTCCGGCGACGAACCGGACTCCAGCGACTCCAACCGACACTTCTTCCCCTCCTAAATCTCTGCTACTCTCGTTCTCCTCTCTCTGATCGATGAAGATTTTGGCGTCACACCGATGGCTGCACAGTGGCTCCGGTCACACGCACCCACCTGCAAACCCCCACCCCTCACTTAAAACCCTACCTACAAACACACCAGTCGCACAACACCCTCATCCTCCCTCTCGATCTCTCTCGGCTCCGGCCGTTTATCTGTCGGAGATGATGATGATTATTACTGAAGATGATCGTGCTTGCCATTGATTGGAGATGATGATTGATACTGATGAAGGAGAACCGACGGCAGTAGCGGTGACGGTGGTTCTGGGTTCGAGATGCGGGTCAGCGGTTCGGAACCGGTGTGTTTCAGGTGGAGCTCTGGTTCACGATCATAGCAGTAGCAGCAGATGAGGAAACGGAGTGATGGTGGTCCTCTTCGAATTCGAGTTTTGGCTTCGGGTTATGATGCAAGGAACAGTGACTCATACATAGCACCGGCCGGAGGAGTCAACGTCGGCGACAAGAACAACGGCGGCAGCAGCTCGGTCAGCAGGTGTGTACATGTGTTTTATTGATTGTTTTGACAAAACCGGACATGTGATGTTTCAGGCGATATTGTTGATGGTAGGATTATGGCAGTTCAGGTGACTGTGGTGGTGGTGGAGGAGGGTGATGGTGGGTGGAGGTTGAAGATGAAGTGTGGTGGTGGGGTTTTTCTCTAAAAATGAAGAAGATGCCCGGATAGTCCCTGTGGTTTGGCCTTTTAAAGGAAAGGATATTTTTGTCATTTCACACCCACTTAACAGAGAAAACAAACTGAAGTTA
This sequence comes from Helianthus tuberosus, assembly GCA_030545235.1. Taxonomy (NCBI): domain Eukaryota; kingdom Viridiplantae; phylum Streptophyta; class Magnoliopsida; order Asterales; family Asteraceae; genus Helianthus; species Helianthus tuberosus. The sequence continues at coordinate 170,377,470 of CM060448.1, read as the reverse complement.
GACCCAGGGACTATCCGGGAACAAAAAATGAAAAGTTGGGGACTATTCCGGTAATTTTAGAAAGTTGGGGACTATAGGTGAAAAAATACGAAACCACAGGGACTATCCGGGCATTTTTCTCTATTTTAAAAAGAAAAAAAACTGGAGTTAATTACTGTTTTCGTCCCCGTGGTTTGTCAAAAATCACTATTTCAGTCCATTAGTTTAAAAATTGCGATTTCAGTCCCTGTGGTTTCACTTTCGTAACCATTTCAGTCCCTGTGGTTTCACTTTCGTAACCATTTCAATCCATTATTCTGTTAAGTACAGGGACTGAAATGGTTACAAGTTGGACTGAAATGGTTACGAAAGTGAAACCACGGGGACTGAAATCACAATTTTTAAACTAATGGACTGAAATAGTGATTTTTGACAAACTACGGGGACGAAAACAGTAATTAACTCAAAAAACTGATTACATCCACACACTGGAAAATAAAGACGCAGAGCACGACACTTAATCTTTATGTATTTGGGTTTTGAGCTTCGGTAGGTTCACCACGACGATGGATTCATCCGATTCGTATTACCTATGATCGAATGTAAGTATGTATTGCTGTAACCGATTCCTGTTTTTCATGTATTTTACCCCCAAATCCCAAACCCTAATTGCTTTTCTTGTTAAATTTGCAGGTAAAAGTTCCATTAACAAGGTACGTTTTCATCGAACCCTTATTTAATTCTAAGATCATGAGCCTGTTTTACAGCAAAAGATATGCATTTTTACACTTTTTACTTTGAAACTAATTGTGAATTGCACATTTGAAACAATTTCTGAAGACGGGCTGTTTGTATTGTTTAAAATTAGGAAGTGAAGAAGTCTAAAAATTGTTGAATTTCCCAACAATTTCTGAAGATGGGTTTTGAGATGATTTTGGTTTGAATTTTTAGGAAGCAAGTTAAGAAGTTTAAAAATGAGTTCCATAAGTGAGAATGTAGACGACAGGCTTAGCATGTTGCCCGAAGAGATTCTTTCACACTTACTCTCTTTAATGCCTATGAAATTTGCTGTTCAAACTAGCATTTTATCGAAAAGATGGAGGTACATTTGGATGTTTGTCACGAATCTTGACTTTGGAGAAATTCGCAGCATGGATAGTCTACATAACTTGACTATAATTGTTGATCGGGCACTGAGGTTTTGTACACCATCCCAAGTTAAATTATTTCGATTACACTTTCCTTTAATCTGTGCTCGAGTGTCAAGAGTTTCAGATTGGATTGATGAGTTAGTCAGGTTAAAGATTAGTGAGCTTGACTTAAAAGTTCAGCAGCTTCAGTTGCCTCCAAGCATGTTCACTTGCAGCACCCTCACAAAATTAAGATTAGATCGTAGTGGCTATGTCTTTCATATTGTTTGGGAGTTTACGTGTCCGGTCTATCTTCCTTGTCTTAAAACTCTTGACATCGCTGTTTTTTCTAATCCTCATGTCAATGCCTTTAAACTAATCAGTGGCTCCCCAATGCTTGAAAGCTTATCTTTGGATGTAAGATCGCGTGAAGAGGATGAAGCTGATTACGTATTCAATATTCCAACTTTGAAACGATTGACACTAACATCGTTCAAATGTGGATCATGGACCCACAAAGTTGTTTTACACCTCCCTAATCTTGAATACCTATGTGTTAAATCATTGTGCTCGCTTTTTGTAATGGAAGATGTGTCGTCTCTGGTTGAGGCATCTGTTTCATTAAGTTACATGCCAGATGATCATAATCATATATGTGATGAGCTTCTAAAGGGATTAAGTGGAGTTAAATCACTCTCGGTTAAAAATCTAAGTTGTCTTACTGAGCTCAACTTCACTTCATCTCCGCCCATCTTTCCCATTATGAAACATTTGGTGTTGGGTGACATAGGGCATTATGGACAAGTCCTTCAATATCTTGAAAGTTCTCCTGAGTTGGAACAATTGTGTATTGAAGTTTACCCGTTTCAACAGGTTTGATGATATTTCTTCTTTACTTGTTTTAACTTTTTTTTTTGTTTTTTTAAATTATCCTTACATAATATAGAATCTTTTTCTATCTTTGTTTGTATTGAAAACAGAAGCCTGAAGAATATAGTTGGGTTGATCCGGAGTTGGTTCCGGCTTGCATGACCACAAACCTTACAACCATCAAAATTTCAATTTGCGAGTGGTGGAAATGTGACATACCGTTCCTAAAATATATGATGGGGAATGCAAAGGCGTTGAAGACGATAGATATCACTTGGAAAAACATGACCATCGAAAAAGAAAAGTTGGTGTGCGCAGAGATGATTAAGCTTCTTCCTAAGGCTTCCAGGTATTGTGAGATCCATTTTCATAAAAACTGATCTTGTTCTACGATTATGCAATGAACATATTGATATGTATTATGCAATGTGCCTGCACTTGGTTTTCTCTTTTAGAACTATAAACTATCTATATTGATTTAAGATTGGTGATTTAATGGTTTTATCATACTTTGTGTTTCTTGTTATTGGGGTGTGTGGAATTTAATTTTAAATAAAATTCAATCCATCAATCTAAACAGCCCCCTATTTACAGTTTTACACGGTTTGACAAGCCAGCCCGTTTAGTTTTAGTACAACCCAAGCACGATCCGTTTATAAAATAGTTCAAGCAGGTCACACTGGATGACTGGAATATGGACTGTTTATTAAATGGATAAGCAGGTTAACCAAAAACATAAATCTTTTCTTTTTAGAAATTTTCATCTTAACAAAACATGGATAGTTGCTTATAATTTCAAGTTTGTATTAAAAACTTATTTTTGCAGGCCTTGACAAATGTATAATTTGATAACGTATAAGAATGTCATAAAATAATCTGATTTTCAAGGCCGGCTGCTTGTTTTCAAAGTAACAAGGGGTTTTTTCCTTATTTCCATTACAAAACTCAAACTACAAGATGGGAAGTAAAACTTTGGATATTCTCTTAAATCATGATAATCAATATCTTAATTTTACCGGGGTAACCCTTTACCCAAAAATGATAATCAATATCTTAAGGATGTTCAGCGATCAAGTTGAGTCGGTCTGGCATTAACTCGAGCTCATGTCTGAACAATTTGAGCCGAGCTTGGTATTTAAAAGTGAGAAGCGCACAAGTTCGAAAACCGAGGCACAAGACGTAAAAGCGCACAAGTTTTTGTACCTGTGGTGCAAGCATCTTATATAATTTTTTATGTATACCTCATAGGTTTTAGCATCTCCTACTAGAAATTTAGCTATAAATATGCTTTAAATATGATTTAAGGTAGAGGATCCTGTAAAAAGTGCTCAAAGTGTGAGAAGTGTATTATAACACTATATATAAAACTATATAACACCATATAAACACCGTATAACAATATGTAACACCATATAATACCATATAACACTTTGTAACATTATATATCATTATATAACAAATATAACACTATAGGTTGTCTGATAGCATGTCTATGATAGATGTATAGTGTTATATTTGTTATATAATGATATATAGTGTTACATAGTGTTATATGGTATTATACGGTGTTACATATTGTTATACGGTGTTTATATGGTGTTATATAGTATTATATATAGTGTTATAATACACTTCTCACACTTTAGGCCCTTTTTACACTATCCTTACCCTATGATTTAATATAAATATTATCTACGTGTAGAACCTAAAATATCTACGTGTAGAACCTAAAATGTCGTATGGACAATATTTTGGTGCACAAAAAGTCGTCTCAGGCAGCTATTTAGTGAATAAATTGTGCCTCATGTACAACTCCCACCTTATGTAGCATGCGTAGACACTCGTCTCAAAATGCCCCTCACGCACGGGGCGCGCTTTTTAAAGCCAAGGAGCCGAGCAATCGAGCATAGTACCCAGGCTGGAATATGAGCTTGTATTCAACTTGAGCCAAGCTTGTGGCTCTCTGAGTTCACTTTTTTTAAATTTAATGATATTATCTGTTTTTTATGCAAGTCTCCATAAGACCACCCGTAGTGGGGGGATCTTTGGCGTCTTTTCCCCAAACACACCTCCCCCCCCCCCCCCTCCAAACGCCTTTAAACCGCCCCCTGGGCTTTTTTCCAAAAAAATTACCGGAAGCGTGCTTTATAAAACGCCATTGTCGCGCACCTTCCCAATCTTTGGCCAATAAGATTTTGTTTATGGTTTTTATTTTTATTTATATTTTTTATTTAATTCTTTTAGAATATAATGCCCCACAAGATTACAAGCCCCACTACATCCCTTATAACATAATACCCCACAATGCCCACATGCTGATTGGACCGCCGCATGACGCAAAACGTCCAAGGGTGGAGGCATTATCTTCCCCCTACCACTACACATGGTCTAACAAGTGAAATTGTTCATGTCTCAAATAGCACATATCAAAGTATCAATATTCAAAGAAGAAAAGTAAGAATAAGAATACAAATTTATTTGAGTCGGTCAATGAGCAAGCTTGACCAAGCTATCTTTAGCTCTAACTCGACTTGAAAGTTTATATAAGCCAACTAGTTCCAAATAGCTCTAACTCGACTTGAAAGTTTAGATGAGCCAACTAGTTCCAAATAGCTTTAACTCGACTTGAAAGTTTATATGAGCCAACTAGTTCCAAATCTACTCGACCTGCTTTACAAACGGGTTTTACTTGACTAATAAGGAAATTAAATTGTTTCGACACTAAGGTCCTATTAAATATCAATGCTATTTTCTTGGAGAGATGTATAGTTATGAATCAAGGTTGGTGAGTTATATAGAGCTTAAGATAAGAGTAGGTTAGGGTTTGATGTTGTGTAAGTTTAGCCATTCAAAGAAAAGTTATGAATCAAGATTAGTGTAAAAATCAATGGTACAGTTACAAAAACTTTAAATTCATTTGAAAAATGCTAAATATTGTAAAGATAATGCTTGTTTTTAATTGTAAATTAACTATTTTACCATCTAGTGATTAAAAATGATACTAGGACTTAGAAATTATTATTATTATTAGAGAGAAATGCCCGGATAGTCCCTGTGGTTTCACCTTTTTTCAGCTATAGTCCCTATCTTTCTAAAACTACTTGAATAGTCCCTGTGGTTTACCGTTTTGTTCTCGGATAGTCCCTGGGTCTAACTTCAGTTACTTTTCTCCGTTAAGTGGGTGTTGAAATGACCAAAATACCCTTTCCTTAAAAGGCCAAACCACAGGGACTATCCGGGCGTCTTCTTCATTTTTATCTATAAAACCCCACCACCACACTTCATCTTCAACCTCCACCCTCCACCATCACCGCCACCATCACCCTCCTCCACCCTCCCCCACCACCCTGTGAATCATAACCCGCACACCAGACAAAACCCCTGTGCCCTCTCCTTCTTCAATGATAACCTCACACCCACACTCATCTCCGAAAGGGTCAGATTCTGCATAAACTTCCAACGAATGAACTCGCACTGCGGATAAACTCAATTCTGCGACTGAAATTACTGCAGTGATTTACATGGACTGAACAATGACGTTCCGATTTCTGCAGATTCATTCGATTCTGCAGATGATTAAACGACTGATTCTGTAGACTGATATTCAATAAAATGGACTAATTTCAAACATATAAACCAGCAAAACCAGCAAATGTACTTAAACTCTATTTCTGTTTCGAACATATAACAACAGATGAAATTCTATGCAATGTACTGCGACTGAATCGGAAAGATATGCAATGCTAATTAGTGTGCGATCCCAGATATCGTATTAACTTCAGCGAACAAACTGCAACGATACTGATTCTGCGGACTTAACTGATTTCTATCAATGAACAACAGATCCACAGATTTGCACAATCCCAACGAACAATTCTGATTTTGTTTCTAAGCGTGTGCAGATCAGAATTCAGTTTTATGCGAAACAACCAAAGAATTAACTGTCAACAGATGAACGGATAACAAAATTGTCTAATTCTGATTTTGCACATGGACTGTTGTTTCGTTCCACACTAAAAATTATAAAAACACTGATTCAAATTTTATATGTGAGCAATACAACTGAGTGGACCCTTTAAACCTTCAAACAGTCTCAACCTAATGCTGCAATCAACAAACAACCTAATGCCGGACTCATCACCTCCATCTCCGCCTCCAACCTGAACCGGCCTTCCACACATCAGCCGCTGCCCACCTCCATCCTCTTCACACTTCAACCGCTGGCCGTCTTCAACCGCCGGACTGTCAAATCGGCACCGATTTGAGGTGAAAATTATACCATTCTACTCGTATTCATGGCCTGAATAAAAGCCCTATAGTTTTTTAGTGGCATTCGTACCGATTGAACAAGAATTTCTGAAATGAAATCACATGGCGATTTCAAGGGTTTACACATGGGGGTGGTGGCTGATTACGGTGATGAAGGTGGTGGTGGCGGATGATGGTGGTTGGTGGTGGTTGTGGCAGTGGTGGCTTGGCGGTGAGAGACGGCGAGGATGATGGGTTGGTGATGGAGGTGTTGACAGGCGGTGGTGTTTTATGGTGGTGGTGGAGATGAAGGAGATGGTGGTTTAGAGAGAGAGAAAAGGGTGTGAAGGTGATGAACTGATGATGAAGAATGAATGTGGTAGGGAATTATAAATAAAAAGAGAAAAATGCCCGGATAGTCCCTGTGGTTTGGCCTTTTAAGGAAAGGGTATTTTGGTCATTTCAACACCCACTTAACAGAGAAAAGTAACTGAAGTTAGACCCAGGGACTATCCGAGAACAAAACGGTAAACCACAGGGACTATTCAAGTAGTTTTAGAAAGATAGGGACTATAGCTGAAAAAAGGTGAAACCACAGGGACTATCCGGGCATTTCTCTCTTATTATTATTATTATTATTTTTATTATTATTGTTATTGTTATTGTTATTGTTGTTGTTATTATTATTATTTTTATTATTATTATTATTTTTATTATTATTTTAATTTTGGACTTAAGTGTTTAAAACCATTAAAATACAGAGACTCAAAAACTAATTTACCCTATTTTTAAAAGAAAAAAAAAACTGATTCCATCCAAAGAGGAAAATAAAGACGCAGAGCACGACACCTAATCTTTATGTATTTGGGTTTTGAGCTTCGGTAGGTTCACCACGACGATGGATTCATCCGATTCGTATTACCTATGATCCAATGCAAGTACGTATTACTGTAACCGATTATTCCTGTCTTTTACCCTCAAATCCCAAACCCTAATTGCTTTTCTTGTTAAATTTGCAGGTAAAAATTCCATTAACCAGGTACGTTTTCATCGAACCCTTATCTAATTCTAAGATTAAGAGCCTGTTTTACAGCAAAAGATATGCATTTTTACAGTTTTTACTTTGAAACTAATTGTGATTGCACATTTGAAACAATTTCTGAAGACGGGCTGTTTGTGTTTGTATATGTGTTTGTTCAAAATTAGGAAGTGAAGAAGTCTAAAAATTGTTGAATTTCCCAACATAGAATGGAACAATATATGATGGGGAATGCAAAGGCGTTGAAGACGATAGATATCACTTGGAAAAACATGACCATCGAAAAAGAAAAGTTGGTGTGCGCAGAGATGATTAAGCTTCTTCCTAAGGCTTCCAGGTATTGTGAGATCCATTTTCATGAAAACTGATCTTGTTCTACGATTATGCAATGAACATATTGATATGTATTATGCAATGTGCCTGCACTTGGTTTTCTCTTTTAGAACTATAAACTATCTATATTGATTTAAGATTGGTGATTTAATGGTTTTATCATACTTTGTGTTTCTTGTTATTGGGGTGTGTGGAATTTAATTTTAAATAAAATTCAATCCATCAATCTAAACAGCCCCCTATTTACAGTTTTACACGGTTTGACAAGCCAGCCCGTTTAGTTTTAGTACAACCCAAGCACGATCCGTTTATAAAATAGTTCAAGCAGGTCACACTGGATGACTGGAATATGGACTGTTTATTAAATGGATAAGCAGGTTAACCAAAAACATAAATCTTTTCTTTTTAGAAATTTTCATCTTAACAAAACATGGATAGTTGCTTATAATTTCAAGTTTGTATTAAAAACTTATTTTTGCAGGCCTTGACAAATGTATAATTTGATAACGTATAAGAATGTCATAAAATAATCTGATTTTCAAGGCCGGCTGCTTGTTTTCAAAGTAACAAGGGGTTTTTTCCTTATTTCCATTACAAAACTCAAACTACAAGATGGGAAGTAAAACTTTGGATATTCTCTTAAATCATGATAATCAATATCTTTAGGATCTTCAGTGATCAAGTTGAGTCGGTCTGGCATTAACTCGAGCTCATCTTTGAACAATTTGAGCTGAGCTTGGTATTTAAAAGCAAGAAGCGCACAAGTTCTAAAACCGAGGCACAAGATGTAAAAGCGCACAAGTTTTTGTACCTGTGGTGTAAGCATCTTATATAACTTTTTATATATACCTCATAGGTTTTAGCATCTCCTACTAGAAATTTAGCAGAAATTTAGATGTAAATATGCTTTAAATATGATTTAATATAAATATTATCTACGTGTAGAACCTAAAATGTTGTATGTACAATATTTTGGTGCACAAAAGCTTGTCATATACATGATGCGCTCGCCTCAGGCAGCTATTTAGTGAATAAATTGTGCCTCAGTTGTGCCTCATGTAAAACTCCCACCTTATGTAGCATGCGTTGACACTCGTCTCAAAATGCCCCTCACGTATGGGGTGCGCTTTTTAAAGCCAAGGAGCCGAGCAATCGAGCATTGTACACAGGCTAGAATATGAGCTTGTATTCAACTTGAGCCAAGCTTGTGGCTCTCTGAGTTCACTTGTTTTTTAAATTTAAGAGTAAATTACAAAAATCGTCCTTTATGTTTACACTAAATTACAAACTATATTCTTTATCTTTAAAAAGTACAAAAAAACATACTCGATGTTTGCAAACCCTTGCACGTTATGTCCTTTAACCCTAACTCAATTAGTTTTCATAGTTAAATCTAACCAAATGGACCTCACATGAGGGTTTTTGATCATTTTGCCCTAAATACTAAAATAAATAAACATTAATAAAACTCACATACCCAACCTATCATTTCTCTCTCTAAACACTCTATCCCTCTCCATCAAGTTACCGGAAAATCAAATCACATCCTTCCCTGCCACTGCTAAAACCACCACGCACACACAAATCCATTCAACCATCTCCTTCATCCACTTGATCAACCAATAATAATATTTCCAATTGAACTTTGCTGCAACCATGTTACACTCCTTTCCGTTTATACCGAATACCTTAAATATTCGGTCTACTAGATCCCACGTTTCTATGTATATATATATATATATATATAGTGGAGGGTTCAAATGAGAAGAAAAATTATGTAAGAATCCATTTACTTCATTTAATATGTGTATTTAATGTTATTGAAAAGGGCATATAGGTAAATTTATAATTGTAATTAATTAGCTAACTAATTAAACTTGTAACTCAATTTTAAATATACTCTTTCAAAATAAAATAATTTATGGTGAAGGACAATTTTCGGCATGTGTAGGATAAATTTTAGTATGTGTAGGATAAAATTTGAAATGTGTAGGATAAATTTCGATGTGTGTAGGGTAAATTCCGGTAAGTGTAAGATATATATATAGGTTAAATTTGAAATGTGTAGGATAAAATGTTTTTGTTTTATTAATGAGAGATAACATAATTAATGAGAGGAGTTATAAACTATTTGATGTTTACCATTATGTCCTTTCTTCTTTTTCTTCTCATATCAAATTTCTTCTCAAATGAACCTTCCCCTATATATATATATATATATATATATAGGGGATGGTTAGATAGAAAACCCTATCTATATGAAAAACCTTAGAAAACCCAACCTCCCGACATTTTTTTTTTTTGAAAAAAATAACACATGTAATATACATGTTTTTAAGAGTTTTGGGCCAAAAAAATCAAAAAAGCGCCGAAGGGATCTTTTTAAAAAAAAAAAAAAATTTCAGCAAATTCTGGCATTTTTGACTAACACATGTTAGGCGACCGAACATTGCTGAAATTTGTTTATTTTTTTTAAAAATATCCCTTCGGCGCTTTTTTGATTTTTTTGGCCCAAAACACTCTAAAACATGTATATAACATGTGTAATTTTTTTCAAAAAAAAAAAATGTCGGGAGGTTGGGTAAAAATGGGTTCCCTTTTGGGTTTCCAGAGTTTTCTAAGAATTTGAGGGTTTTTTATCTAGCATTATCCTTTATATATATATATATATATATAGGATTTTACCCAAAGCTTATCGAATTTATGGTTGGTTTTGTTGGACTATACCTTGGCATTCCAAAGCTTTCTTTCGATTAGGTATTTTACCCAAACCCAATATTCAAGGGTGTTTTAGTCAAATTTAAGCCCTTTTTCCAAGTCGGAGATCTTCTATAAGTTTAATTGAAAACTTGAGGACCCATTTAGCTTGTTTTCCCATTAAAATTAATTATGTCCCTAAGTATATAAAGATTTCTAATGTCCACTTACTTAAAACCTCGTTTTAGCCATGTTTCATATCATAGACGTATTTTTTGCTCTAAGGACCATTTCACTTTGTTATTAATCATACAACTCATGAGGTGGTTTGTTACCCCAAAGCTGGCTCAACCACCTTTCGTTGTATCCTAAACCCTTACTCAAGGGTATGACCCATTACAAATACCTGGCGGGGTCAAAGTAACCCGTTATCAATACCTTGTGATTCCTTTTTGCTAATTTGTGGCGATGCATGCCCTTACCATTGTGCTTATCTGTAGGTTTAGAACTCAGCAAGACAAACATTAAATAAAAATTCAAATGGTGATAATATCACCATTTGACATGTATGACTGGATTGTCCATTTGACCCATTCTTAGTTTACCCTTTTAGGTGTCTCAACCTAACCATTTATTGTTTATCACTAAAATGTGATTCAAGACAATCATCACCCATTTGACCCGTTATGGTTTAAACCATAGGGTCTTATTTCTATAAATTTTTATTTGATTACCAAAATGTGATTACTTACCCTTTTACCTATTTACCCGTTATGGTTTATACCATAGGGTCTCATCTTATCGAGTTATAATTTATTGCCAAAGTATAGTTCATCATAACTTTATCCATTTTCACTCGTTTCATTGTTTACACCACAACGTCTCATCTTAATAAATTTATCCGTCTAGTCTAATCGCATAGGATTCTTTGTTAACCTCGTTATTATTAACCAAACATTTCTCATTACATAAGTAGTGGTTCTATTCTAGGAGGTGTAAGCTTTACTTACCTTGCGTTCGTTCAAGCTTCTTTGCGCATTTGACTCGTTTGACCCATTCCTTTCCAATCTCCCACCTAGCTTGTCAAAAGTCAACTATTATATAATATCCACAAGATGATAAGATTAGTTATCAAATACCATGATCATCACCCTTATGGATTTTTATACCTCATTTATTGTTCCATTCTATCTTAGGTCAACTGCTAATTGACATACAAAGATACACTAACAATTCGATAAAACGCATTTAGGCATTTCATTGAGCACTTGGTGGGCATGGTTTTCAATCTATTCTGTAAGCTTAGTTTGCCAACTTCTTACCATTATATCTCAACTCAACTCAACAAGTTCATACTTTCATTAATAATTAAACTACCATGAATTTCTTTTGTTTATCATAAGCTAATACTTAATTTCAGAGCCGGCCCAATGGGCTTCCAACCCTAGGCACAGGCCTCCAAATTTGTTGTAGGTTTTTTCTATACTAGGCCCATTTTTGATTTTATACTAAACAACTTAAAGGAATAAAGGCCCATTTTCAATTTAATGATAATAAAGGCCCGTTTTCCTTCTATATCATCCATTATGCGTACTCTTCCGGAATGAACGGCGGCTGGGTTCAAGTTGGAACTCACGAAGAAAAGAATCGTCGCACCAATCACCATGAATCGTCGATTGCAGGTTACAAGTAAGTAATTAACCTATATATCTTTTTAATCGTCTATTGCAGTTTTGATATACAATTAGTTCTCGATTTGATATACAGTGCCTCACCTCAGTTCTTGATTTGATATTGTGGCAAAAGCTTTATTGTCGATTTGATATTGTGAATTTGTGGCAGACGTGGATTCTCCGTTCTCGGAACTCAGTGGCGGGAGATTGATATTGATACCTTTATTGAATGTTCAGCATACAAACGCTTGCAGGTAATGTTTTTCTTTATTTTCTTTTTTTGTTTGTTGTATAGACTTGTATAAGAAATCTAGCCACATTCATAATCTTTCATATTTTCCTAAATCTCTGAAACGTTTAGATTATAATTAGATTTGGCTGCTTTTGAAATTGGAAATAAGGGATTACTATTGATACTAGAAATCCTACAAATTACCTATTTACCCCTTTTGGAACTGATGATCTGATTATTTCAACTTGAAGTCGATATAATCAGTTTTTAGTCTTTGGCTCATCATATCTTGCTTCTTATACTAGTTGTCTTTGACTTTCATTTACATTCCGCATTTAGGCTCAGCATGTCAAATATATTTATACTCGTAGAAAAAGGGCCACCACTTCGTTGTTCGATTAGGGCCTCCGAAAACGTAGGAACGGCACTGCTTAATTTGATCAATATATTTAATAGTTCAACTTTCATTTCAAAACCCACTTCATCACATGTATACATTTACTTAAATCCTCAAAATTACTCAAGAATTTCGTGAATTCTTGTAAGTATGATGTTTATAAACATTAATACATCAATTTCATCATATCATCCAAATCCGTATAACATTGAAACTCATTATTTGCAATTTCACCACATACCTTAGATTTCTTAGAGCTAGATGATTAGAAATCCTTGATCATGTAAGGGTTTGACTTCAATTCAACATCCAATTTTTTGATTAAAGTTTGTGTGAGAAAATCCTCCATGGCCTCTTGTATATCTCAACCCGTACACACACACCAAGATATTTCTTTTGTTAAAAGACTAAATCTCTATGTTGCAATTTAGCCTCTCATGTTTGCCTTCTATTTCCTTTTGTCTAAAACTTTATCAATTAGTATTTAACTCATCTTCTAACTAAGTTAGAGAAGTTAGTTATATTATTTCATGACATATATAAGAAACGTACTACTCAATAAAAATCCGGTTCTGGGCATCCTAGAGTATGATTGACCGGCTTAATTTAAGTCTCAGTAGCCCGAGCCTTTTATAAACTTTATTTTCTACAAAGCGTTCATTTACCATTTATTTAACATTAGTTTCATTTATTTAAATCCTAGTGTTTATCGGGTTAACCCTTACCATTAATGGTAATTTTACCCGCTCATCCCTAGTTAATTTGGTTTAATTACCAAATTTGTTTTTGGAATGTTTAGAAGCGATAATACCTAATGCTAATCAGGTTATACCCAATCTCATAACCCATCCAAATTAGATCCTAGCCTAAAACCATCCATTCTCCAATGAGTTAAATGTATGGTAGGTCCCCGTGGTTTGCAATTTTTGTAAAGTTGGTGACATGTTGTCGTAGTCACACACAAATTTAATCCAATTACAACTAATTAGCTAGCGGTAAGTGGGTATCGAACACAAGGAGTCTATGGAATGTATGTTGATTATGCAGCTTTTTAACTTAACTAAAATTAAACTAAATTGCAGAAATGAAAACTCAGAAGTTTGATTGTTTGGTTTTAAGAACTAAAATTACTAAACTAATTGCAAATCAAAGGTTGGTTGTTAAAGCAGATTAAGAGGAAGCGACCATCTTAGGTTTCCGGTTTCATTTGACAATTATGCTTAAATCCAACTAGAAAGAGTCACATAGACATGACTCATGCATAAACGTTTGTTGTGATGAAAGGGAACTAAGTACTCGGATTAGAGAAATGCGAGGTTGTTACCCGATGACCAAATAACTAATATTCAACCCTAACCCCTCCCGTGATATCTCGATTGTCAACGACACCAAGAACGTACGGTTTAGATTATGATCAAAACATTAATCAACAATTTACAAACAAACATTCATGCATCATAATAAACATAGCAAACATAGTAAGTTCATCATTCTAGAAATACGGATAAAAACATAAAAGTCATAGAAGAAACCTTCAACCTAAGATGATCACCGAAAGTTTAGCCACACATAGCTTGGTGAATCATCATTCCAACAAGTTCAAAGTTCATACGAATCAAAATACAAACCGAAATGTTTAGAAATGTTCACAAGCCAAAAAATCGCCCTAGAACTCCTGCCAAACGTTCCCAATGATGAGATATGTGAAAAGACACTTGAAAATGGACTTATAATGGGCAGTTACACTTTTAGCGTCAGAGCCTACCGTAACATACGGTAGCTACCGTAAGTTACGGTAGCGTCAAAGTCTTTACGCCAGCTTGCTACTGCCATACGGTGGAAAGGGACAAGTCCAAGGGCTACCGTAAATTACGGTACGGGCCCTGAAGTTGTTCCTTTGTTCTTCGTTCAAATCCTTAGGACACTCTCCTAAAATCTTTTCCATTCCAAGCTGCGTTTTCCCTCCTTTTAAGTCCCGAACACACCTGAAACACAAAAAACGGTAGTTATCTAATTCAAGACAATTACATATTTAAATGGGGGATTAACTTGTCTTTTAACACACTTAAGGGTTGTCCCGTGGACCACCCGTCACATCCCCACACTTAACCGTTGCTTGCCCCCAAGAAACCCATCAAAACCATTTCCAAGTGCACAAGCGATCAACATAAACCCAGAAAATACATGTCGTCTTCTTACTAACCTTTTCCTAACACCCGCGCAACACATCCCCCACTATATCTCTCCTCTCGGTGACAATCAACAACTAGCACATATAAGCTAGACACACGCAAAGCACATGGGTGATTGCACAACTATATGCTTGTACCTAAATCGGTCCTCCACCTAAAAAAATGCCAATACATGAATGCGAATCAAAGGGGCTTGAAGGTTGTAATGTGGCTAGGCATATGGTAAGGAAATGGGAATATATATGTATAGTAGCGAACGATTTAACCCGGTCTTTTTTATTACACATTAAGCAAACAAAACATAACATAAACTTCTATATACAAGACAATACATACCTTTATTTCTTTTTTTTTTCTTCTTCTTTTCTTTTTCCTCTTTTTTATGTTTTTTTCCATAGCAAACATAGTGCACTAAAAAATACATACTAAAACAAACTACTAACACTTACAAGACCGGGTTAAATACGGGTAAATTTTAGGGAACTAGGTATGGGTTAACAATTGATCGGCTTTAGGCTCAAAATGGGCAACTAAATGTCCAAACCCCCGCCCATCTCACTACCAAGCTCATATATATAACTTATGAGGTCCAACCCCCCAAATCCCACACTCGCACACACCATGACGAGGCTACCTAAACGCCCTTATCCTTTCCACATTCATGTTTAACTAAGGCCTCAAATCGTATTTAAGCACAAGTTCTAATGCACCCCCACCCATTGCCACTCTCATCAAGAAAAATGTATTCTAATAAATTCAAGTAGTGGCTTCTAACTCTCACCAAGAAAAGGGTAAATGGGGGTTGCCGGTGTGTCACTCGGGGTTAGTACAAAGTGTTCAAATTTCGACCATGTTTCACTTGATTCAAAAATTTTCCCCCATCCCCACACTTGGGATACATTGACCCCAATGTACGGCTTTGGAAGGAAATGATCGCTAACAACAACTCAACACCAACATTTGCTTATCCACTCAAACCCCAAATTTCTTTTTGTTCTTTTCTCATTTTTATTATTATTTTTTTAATAAAAACACACTAACACCACCAAACTACCACAACCCGAAACATAAACATAAAAACCAAATACACCACCCATCCTCCCAACCATAAACATAAACAAAAGAGTATCTATAAAAATATACAAGGAAGAACACCACCTGACTAGTAGTATCGCGGCTGAGGAGGCCCCGAAGATAGAAGTCATCATCTCCGAGAATTCTCCAAAAGCAAATGAGCCGCTTCTGCTACCACTTCCTCCTTGCTACGTGGCGTCATCCTGTTGATCCTGTCGGGGGTCCACCCACTATGAATGATGTAGCGGCGGTTTTGGGTAAGAAACGCTACCGTCATAAGGTGGCAATGTCGAAAAATCCACCGGTGGTGGGTCCACAACTACCGGCCGCCCCGCATGCCAATCATCATGCATGCGCCGATTCTGATCATCAAGATATCTATTGTTCTTTTCTTGTTCAAAAGCATAGGCATGAGTGCGATTCCATGATTCTTGTCGATTAAAACTATGCTTCAAAGCCCGCTCCATGCTTGCTCCCATCCAAGTTTGATGATCAAAATATGTCCGCTCGGACCCAGACTAAGTATCGAATACGGATGATGGCGGACGTTGATTTTCAATGACCTCTTGCATCGTTCCTTGATAAGCCTAATTCGGCTCATAAGAACGCTCCGTATAATCAAAGAATCCCCCTCCATGCACATGACTCCTACTCAGACCCCCTTGGTCCACATCCATGTGCTCGGGATTCGGCTCATCGGCATAATCATCATCCCCACTTCGGGGCTCGTCATCACTCTCGGGCTCATCCTCCTCGCCCGGCTGTAACGCTCTCGCATCCACCTTCAATGCACGCCAATGTTGACCTTCATGTTTCAACTTATGATATCTCTCAGATTCATCATAAGTCCACCCAATTCCCATTCTTCGAATGTCAAACGGCTTATGTCTTTTTAACGCACCCTTGTCCTCCGGCCCAATAGCTTTGTACATCTTAAGCAATGCCGTGATTATTCGGCAATAAGGAATAATGTTCCTACCAACTTTGTTCCGACATATCCACACATTATTAATTATCAAGAACCGGATTGGAAAACGGGGTGACCCATGGAGCAAAGAATAAAGAACGGGCACCTCAGGAAATCTAACTTCTTGCTTATCCCCCCTCCTCGGGATCACATTGTAAATGCAAATCATGAGCAACAACTTAGCTTCGATCTTCAAATTTCTCCTATAGAGTGTTCCATGATAAGTACCCGGTAGAAACAAAGCTTCCAACATATCATTCCAACGTGGGTGAGCTTCCGGCTTATGAAACAAATCTTCGAGACTTGGGAACATATAGTCTCTTGCGGGCAAACTATCAAACTTCGCCAACTTCCTCAAAGTGTGAAAAGACATCTCAACATCGATACCGTTCACTGTGCCGATTAGCTTCATTTGTTGTGGTTTGCTATACTTGGGACATGTGAGAGTGGCCATCCACTTTTGGATTTCATTTTTAAACAAATTTTTGTTGTCCCGATCATAACAATTCAACGCCGCCTCCCAACTCAATGCTCGGAATCGAGCAAATACATTAAAGGGACCAAACTCCACTTCCTTCACTTCTCTTTCACAAATAAACGCAACCGCTTTGTCCTTCAACTTGTTTATGCGGTCATTAAACAATGTTGATTGCCACTCTATTGACTAATCATCCAATGGACCCGCCTCCCATATTGGCTTATCCGCCGGATCCAGATATTGCTCTTCTTCCTCATCACTATCACTATTTCTTCCGAGATACCTCCGTTTTCGCTGCGGATTCTCCGCTGGCTGGCTCGAAGACCCCTCTACCGCTTTACCTTTACTCTTTCCCATCTCCTACACACATCACAACACACAATCAAACAAACAAAATCAGTTTCCCTTTCATCCAAAAATCCCCACACTTGCTTGTAACTATGGTTGTAGATGCCAATAAACACAAGTTTTCATATTATATTTTTACAAAATTTGGGCATGATGCCTCTACAATGTAAAAGTTTCCCAAAAATTTAACAATTTAGCATCAACCTAACATTTACAACCATAGCAATCTTTCAAACTAACAATTCATAACATCATCTATGAACAAGCAAGTGTGTACTGTAACAAGTAGAAAATTAACCTTCAATCTCACAATGCACCATCAATAAGAATGAGAAAATCACATACCTTGAGTTTGTAGATGCAAAGACACTAAGAAACTCCAAGAAAACAAGAAACCACCAAAAACCCCAAAATTTTTCGGAGTTAAAACTTGCAAATCAGACAGAAAGATGTTGTTTTCTTCGAAATTTCTACCCAAAATCAGAAAGCTCTCAAAATTTCCCTCAAAATAGACCCAAAAATCAAAGGATTTGGTGAAGGAATAAGAAAGATATGAAGATGATGGAGAAGTTAGGGTTCTTAGGTGAAGAAGAAAGATGAAAGGGATGTTAGAGAATATGTGTGGATGGGGATTGATGGCAAAAATTATGTGATTAGGGAGTTATTCATGGGACCTATTTTTTTATATGTAAAACCGTGACCTGCTGCGCCTCTTTGATTGCCAGAGGCTACCGTAAATTATGGTAGCTACCGTAATTTACGGTAGCTGCTGGCCAGAAGTGGTTACATTAAGACAATAGCTTCCCGGCGTAAACGATTAGTTTTCCCAGAGCTACCGTAAATTACGGTACCTACCGTAAATTACGGTAGACCCTGGGGGTTTATTCATCGCCAAAAACTTGAATTGTGTGTCTTTTTTGTTTTTTTTTTACGTTTTTGAAATTTTATAATTTTTATGGGTTTTGTATTTTTTTTAAAAACATGGAAATTACCCTAAAAACATGGAAATTACCCTACCCCCTTGAAAAACCCGTGTTGTCCTCAACATTATGTTAGAGAAATTCATACGAACGTCCCCACAATTGTCTCGAACACAAGTTTTAAGCGGATACTGTAATTCTTCAAAACAAAACAAACTAAACTAAACTATATATGTACATTACCAAACCTGGGCCTCTGATGCTTGTTCGTCATCCACCGGGCGTAAGATGTAGCCCACCTTGTCTAGCTCAAGATTGTTGATGTCATTGCCTTCCAAATACGGCTTAAGCCGATGTCCGTTCACCGTTTGTTGCTTGTTGGTTTGAACATCTTGGATATCAACATCACCAAATCGACCCACTCGCCTAATGACATAGGGACCCATCCATTTACTTTTCAACTTGCCCGCAAATAGCTTCAATCTTGAGTTATACAACCACACTTTCTGGCCCACTTCAAAGGTTCGCTTCTTAATCTTCGCATCATGAACCTTTTTAAGCTTATCCTTGTACGCCGATGCACACTCGTAAGCTTCATCTCGAATCTCTTCTATCTTGCTCAACTGTAACTTCCGAATTTTACCCGCTTCATCATAATCCGCGTTCATTGCCCAATGTGCCCGATGAGCTAACTCCATTGGCAAATGACATCCTTTCCCATACACCATCCGGTACAGAGTTGTACCAATTGGAGTTTTGTAGGCCGTTCTATATGCCCACAATGCATCGTCCAACTTACTTGACCAATCTTTCCTATCCGTTCGCACCGTCTTCATAAGAATTTCTTTGATTTGACGGTTGGACACTTCGACTTGTCCACTTGTTTGCGGATGATACAGTGAAGCGACTCGGTGGTTCACATTGTACCTCTTCAATAATTTCCCGAAGTTAAAATTTTTAAAATGACACCCACCATCACTAATTATAACCCTTGGAATACCGAAACGAGCAAAGATGTTTGATTGAATGAATTTGCATACAACCGAATGATCGTTGGTTCTTGTAGGAATAGCTTCAATCCATTTCGAGACGTAATCCACCGCCACTAAAATATACAAAAACCCATTTGAACTCGGAAAGGGACCCATAAAGTCTATGCCCACACATCGAATATTTCAACCACCAAAATTGGTTGCATCGGCATCTCATCCCTCTTCGATATACTCCCCATCTTTTGGCAATTGACACGATTCCTAGCAAATTCACATGCATCCTTAAAAATTGTAGGACGATAAAACCCACATTTAAGCACCCGGTAGCCCATTTTATGGCCACTAAAATGACCCCCACAAGCGGATGAATGGGCATGTGTTAAAATTTCTTACACTTCCGTCTCGGGCACACACCTTCGAATAACTGGATAGGGCCCAATCTTGAAAAGGTCCGGCTCATCCCAAATATATTGCTTAACTTGGACCATGAATTGTTGCCTTCTTTTCTTGGTCCAATGACTTGGGATTGCACCCGTGGCTAAGTAATTCACGTAATGAGCATACCACGGTGCAACAAAAGTTGACACGGCCAACAATTGTTCATCAGGGAACCGTTCGTTAATCTCACTTAAATCATCAACCACTTCCACCGGAATTCGGGATAAGTGATCCGCCACTACATTTTCACTTCCTTTCTTATCCTGAATTTCTAAGTCAAATTGTTGCAATAACAACACCCAACGGATCAAACGAGGCTTTGCATCTTTCTTCTCCATCAAATATCGAACCGCGCTATGGTCCTAATATACAATTACCTTGCTTCCCCATATATATGACCGGAACTTATCCAAGGCATACACCACCGCTAACAACTCCTTTTCGGTTGTGGTGTAATTCAGTTGCGCCTCAGACAATGTCTTGCTTGCATAGTAAATTGCCACCGGCTTTCTATCAATCAGTTGACCCAAAACCGCACCAATTGTTGTGTCACTTGCATCACACATAATCTCGACCGGCTTTGACAAATCCGGTGGTTGCAAGATAGGAGCTTTCACCAATTGTTCCTTTAAAAAATTGAAAGCTTGCAAACATTCATTAGTAAAGTCAAAAGGAACATCTTTTAATAACAAATTACATAAAGGTTTAGTAACAAGACTAAATCCTTTAATAAATCGCCGATAAAAACTCGCATGTCCCAAAGACGACCTTACCCCTTTTACATTCTTTGGTGGAGGCAAAGATGATATTACCCGAATTTTTGCCTTGTCCACCTCCATTCCCCTTTCCGAAATGACATGGCCCAACACAATACCCTCTTGCACCATGAAATGACTTTTCTCCCAACTTAGCACTAAGTTTTTCTCGACACATCTTTTTAAAACTTTTTGCAACTCGTCGAGACAGGATTCAAAACTTGTGCCAAAAATGGAAAAGTCATCCATAAATACCTCAAGCGACTCCCCAACCATGTCCGAGAAAATACTCATCATAAATCATTGAAAAGTTTCCGGTGCATTACACAAGCCAAATGGCATTCGCCGAAAAGCAAAAGTGCCATATGGACAAGTGAAGGTGGTCTTGTGTTGGTCATCCGGGTGAATTGCAATTTGATTATATCCCGAATATCCGTCTAAAAAGAAATAATATTTTTGACCCGATAATTTTTCAATAATTTGGTCAATGAAAGGCAACGGGAAATTATCCTTAGAAGTGGCGACATTCAATTTTCGGTAATCAATACAAACACGCCACCCGGTGACCGGTCGGGTTGCGATTTGTTCACAATTCTCATCTTTTATTACTTGAATGCCGGCGTTCTTAGGCACTACTTGGGTAGGACTTACCCAAGCACTATCCGAAGTAGGATAGATAATACTCGCGTCTAACCATTTAATTACCTCCTTTTTACCACTTCTCGTAGATTCGAGTTCAATATCCTTTGTGCCTCCCTAGTTGGTTTCGCATCCTCGGTTGTGATAATTTTATGCATGACAATCGATGGACTAATTCCTTTCAAATCGAAAATCGTCCACCCAATAGCCCCTTTATTTGCCTTCAACACTTCCAACAATGCTTGCTCTTGAGCCATCTCCAAATTAGAGGCAATAATGACCGGTAAAGTATCATTATCCCCTAAAACTGCATAATTCAAGTTGCTTGGCAAGTCTTTCAATTCCAATTTCGGTGGTTCCTCCAAAGATGGTTTAGTACCTGAATTAATTTCCACCGGTAAGCTCTCAAACTGATGGGTCCATGGCGGTCGACCCTCTTTAAGTGCCATAGGATCTTGTTCTTTCTCTTCAACCCTTAATGCATAAGCATGTACCTGTTCAGAAAAATCACAAACACAAGTATCCACACTATCTTCCTCATACTCATGCGGGTCACATCCGTCAACTAAATCTGTCATAAAACACTCATCAACACCAATAGAATTAGAATTGTTAGTATAAGCATTCAATCTCTTTTTCTATTGCCGAATGTCATGTCGACCGTACCGAATCGACAATCAATCACGGCATGAGC
Organism: Helianthus tuberosus; assembly: GCA_030545235.1. NCBI lineage: Eukaryota > Viridiplantae > Streptophyta > Magnoliopsida > Asterales > Asteraceae > Helianthus > Helianthus tuberosus. Next base: position 170,355,375 of record CM060448.1, on the reverse strand, counting down.
GGTGCTCAAAAATGGCCGGCCCAAAATAACATTTTGTTGTTGTTTTGGGTCCGCGGATGAGTAGTCTAAGACTAAAAAGTCAACCGGATAATAAAACTCATCAATTTTTACTATGACATCTTGCACCATCCATCGAGGTAACTTATGAGACAAGTCGGCTAGAACCACCATTGTCTCAACCCGTGCTAATGGACCAAAATCATATTGGTCATATAAGCCCCCCGGTAAAATACTTACTCCGGCTCCGAGATCCAACAACGCCTTTGACATTTGAAAATTTCCAAATTGAATATTTATTAATGACGTTCCCGGATCTTGGAGCTTAGGAGGAAGATCCCCATTAAGCACCGCACTAACTTGCCCGGTCAAGTCAACCTGCTTAGGCATCTTTTTCTTTTGTTGCCCCTTTTGTGTGCATAATTCCTTTAAAAACTTTGCATAAGCGGGCACTTGTTTAATTGCATCAAGCAAAGGGAGGTTAACTTTCACTTGCTTGAAAACATCCCACAATTCCTCTTTTTGAAATAAAATTTTTCTTTCCCTGGTCAATCAAAGCAGATGGAAATGGGACTTGGCTTGGTTCCCCTTCCAATTACTTTTTCAACATTAGAGTCCTTAGACACATTTGAGGGTGAAACTTCATCCTCATCACTTTCATTTCCCGTAATATCCTCAACCACCCCATCAACCAAACCCGGTGATAAATTTGCTTTAAATTCTTTTCCACTTCTTAAGACACTAACATGATTAATAGGAATATTACGTGATGAGTTATGAGAAGGATTTACCTTGGTGTCACTAGGAAGTTGACCTTTACCTTTTTTCAACTCCGCCACTTCTGTTGCTAATGGACCCATTTGAGTTGTCAAGGTTTGAATGCTCTTGTCACGAACTTCATCCTTTTGCATTCGAACCTTATCAAGTTGATTCCTCTTTTACATATCTTGTTGCATCACCCGAAGCATATCCATAACTTCATTTCCACTTGATGAAGTTTGACCCGAAGAACCACTTTGACCACCCGAATGTTGAAATTGACCTTGGTAGCCGAAATTGCTTCCATCCCGATATTTACCTTGATTGTATTGTTGTTGACGAGGTGCGAAATTTCCTTGAGCTCCTTGAAAATTTGGGTTAGCTTGGTTCGCCGGGTTCCCATAACGAAACTTAGGTTGATTCCTTAATCCGTGGTGGTATGTGTTCGAATTCATGTTAAAGTTACGGCCACCCCCTTGAATAGCATTCACCTCCTCCACTTGATCTTCACTCGCTCCTACCAAGCACACTTCCGCCGTATGGCCTATTTCATTACAATTAGTGCAAACATTGTACACTTGATTCGTGGTTTGCAAACCTCCATTTTCTACCCCATGAACTTGTGGCCTTGTTATAACATGCCTTGCCCTCCTAGAAGATTGAGCCTTTCTTTTCGATGTAACCACCATTTGCTCTAAAAACATCCAATCATCATGCTCAAAATTTGTACCAAATGTACTGTTAGTAATGGACATTAAATCACGAGCATCCTCCGAACTAAACCCCTCATGAAAGGCATTCAATAACTCCCAAAGTTGTATACCATGATGATGACAATTTTTCAACATCATGTTGAACCTTTCAAACGCCTCATGAAACATTTCCCCCGGTTGTTGTTGGAAACTCCTCAAACTCCGCCTTGCATCATTTTTCTTTTGAGACGTGAAGAATTCTTCTAAGAATATTTGTTGCATTTCAGCCCATGTATAAATTGACGCGGAAGGCAAAGTATGAAACCACCTTTTTGCTTTTTCTTCCAAGGAAAACTGAAAGAGAACCAATTTGACATCATCCGAAGAAAAACCTTGCACTCCAATAGTGTTGCAAATAGAGTCGTATGTCTCCAAATGAAAGTATGGTTCTTTCGTTTCTAATCCTTTAAACTTTGGCAAACTTTGAAGTGCGGTAGTTCTAACCTAAAATCGCCCCAAACCACCACCACTACCACCACCATGCATCAGCATCACCAACAATCATATCCCCAAACCACCATAACCATCTCCATCACAACCGTCCTTCAAACTCCACCGTTCACCGTCAGCCCAGAAAAACAAACCTCACTGTCACCTCCTTCACTGTCTTCATACACCTTTTCATTTAGTAAAGCTGAAATGTTTGGGTTCTTACTGAAAACTATAAGATCAACCACACCATTATCACCAAATCGATGCCGTGCATCAATCATTGCTGTCGAGTTAACGTCATCGATCAATCAAGAGTTTAGCTCTGGTCTTGATGTTCTCCCAGGTGGTATAGACCGGAACTCCGATTCGTACATTCAAAACTCTACAAAAAATGGAGTCAATCATGGCACAACTTTACTCTCGCATTTTTCAGGGTTGTTGTAACGCTCCGCATTTTTGTACTTCCCTTATTTAAAAAGTTGTATTCGCATTTCTATTTTTAGAAACATTATAATTCGTATTTCGTTTCAATCTTGAGACTTTGATCATAATGGGAATTCACTTTAATACTCATACGTGTTACTTTTCATATTTGTGTTATATATGAAATCCATCTTTAAATACGTGTTTATACACAAAACTGAGACTTAAAATACACTTTGGATACCTAAAAACAAGTTAAAATACAAGAAAACGACATAAAATAACCTAGTTACAAAGTGCATGGACTAAAAGTGAGCAAAACCAAAAGCTTTTCCACCTCCAATCACCTTCCACCCTTCTTTAGCCAATCATATTTCACTATTTTCAACCTCATTCCTCCTCTAATCACCTTCCATCATTCTTTAGCCAATCAGATTTCACCCTTTTCCACCTTCTTCCTACTCCAATCACCTTCCACCATTCTTTAGCCAATCAGATTTCACCTTTTTTCACCTCATTTCTCCTCCAATCACATTCCAACCTTCTTAACCCAAATCCTAATCCTTCCGTATAAAACCAAGCCCCCTCCATCATATTTTCACTTTCCACAACTCCAAATTACTCTAAAACATTCCAAAATCATCAAGAAATTCTCAAGTTTGGGCATAAAGTTTCAAGTGTTTAAGATAACCACGACATTCCTAAAACTCTCAAGACTCACCGCTCACATTTTTGGAGGCTTTTGCAAACTGTGAGTATACTTGACCCTTTTTACGCTTTAATGAAATTTTGGGTGTAACATGTATAAACTATCAAAATATAGAATTTACACAATCAAACTCGTGAATTCACTCAATCCATCAAACATGCTATTTGTTATGCTTAGGTTACTCATGCTAGATATTCAATCATTCATGCAAACTATTTGGCATTAACTTTGCGCAAGCCCACCTTAACAATTATAGAGCTATATGAGTAGCACACCACCCGTGTGGGGAATTGTTAAGTTATTCAATCTTTACGGTTTTGCTCACTTTGGTGATGAGGAATGCAAATTATACTAGTGGACACGAGGGTTGACCTATAGTTATACATGCTAGTATGTGATCTAAATTAGTATACAAAATGCCATATTGGATTTGAGACAATTTATACATATGCTATGTAATCAAACTTGTATACTCACCAAATTTTTGTTGATTGTATTTTAATACATGTTGCAGGAAACGTATGTTGATGCTTGAAGAAATCTATTTAGGATGGATTTAGAAATGCACTTAAATTCTTATTTGTAATTCTATTGTTGTATTGTTTAAGTTGCAAATGTAGTACTTTCCATTTCAAGACAATGTAATCATTTTAGTATGAAATGAAATTTGTTTATTTAAATATTGTCACATTAGCACGTTATGAAGTCTCGAGCAATCTATTTTATCCTGCCCTGATGTTTCCACCATCAGTTGGGGTGTGACAGTTGTTTTGAATTTAAAGTACTCGTTAATCGAACTGTTATTTTGTTTAACATATTTGGTTGATTGCGAACTTGTTAAGGAGTTTGTGGATTTGATTTTGTAGACAGAGGACTTTGGATGCTGATTAATGCAAATTTAGATATGCAATTACTCGTTAATTGAATGTTTAACACACGCGACAAAGGTGGTTTGTGGTGGTGCTGCTTTGTGAAGGTGGTGGTGGTTAATTGTTGAAGAAGAAGTGGGGTTGCAGTGGGCCCATGGGTTAATATTACATTTTTTTATTCATATTTTTTTTTGTATTTTTATAGGTAAATAAGTAATTTCATACATATTTAACTAAGAAATCTATAGGTTAGTTATAAAGATCACCCGAGTTTAAAAATTGCAACTACTAGGATCACCTATGTAATTATTGAATTCTCGGGAGTTTACTAGGATTAAACACCAATTCCCTTGCATAACCACATGTCGCCACCATAATCCTATACACCACATCCTGAACCACCACATTCCCCCGCCTCACCCCCTCCAGTACCGGAATAAGAAAACGATTCAAAGGTAGTTATAGTATAATATTCGATTTCTGTTTGAGTTTAGTGTTGTTTTGTGTTACTTGTGGGTTTCGCAGGTTGATTTGGAAGAGCAATTTTCACTGTGGTCGGAGAAGATGGTGTGGATGAGGAGCTTTTGTAATAAATAAAGTTTGGGTGATTGGATACAGAGAAGGTGGTGGTTTTGTGGTGGTAGTAGGCGACAGTGTGGTTCTGGTAGTGAAAGATGGTGGTGTGGTCCGGTGGTGGGGTTGAGATGATTTTTTTTTATATTTACAGGTACTCTCCAATTGATTTGGAATTGGTAGGTAGTGGTTTGGTTGGTTTTTTCATTTTTGTGTGGGGGTGTTTTTCGGTGGTGTGGGTTGAGATGAGTTTTTTTTAGTTTACAGGTGATCTCTAGTCAATTGGAATTGGTAGGTAGTGGTCCAACGCGTTTTTCTTGGTGTTAATATTACACATGGTAACTTGACATGGTGTATACGGGCCGTATAAGGTTATACGACCCGTATAGAATAAAATGAACTGACAAAGTCTGTGGGCACAACCTTTATCAATTTATATTATTCTATACGGGCCGTATAATGGTATACGGCCGCATAGATAGGATTTCATTTTTTTTATTTAATATTCACACATTAGGGTTTCGATCTGGCAGTCTATATAGTGTTCAGAACCATCAAATTGAACGGCTTCTGCTATCAAGGAAAGCAGGTTTCAGTTTTCTTTTTTACTTTGAAACAAATCCCATTTCATTAATGAGAAAGAAAACTTAGATAAACGACCATTCAATCTGGCAGTCTATGTAGTTTTCTTTTTTTACTTTTAAATAAATCTCATTTCACACATCCGTGTTCGTCAATTGGACATCAATCGATGTTGATGTCCTAGTTTGGTGGTTTGTTTGAATTTTCTTCTGATAGTGCAAGTCATCTATCATCAGTCGTGCTTGCTAAAAAAATGCAATGATTATCAAGAGTCTGAGTGTTGAGCTTCCTGTTCTCAAGTTCACAATGATTATCAAGAGTCTGAGTCTCCTTTCTCTTTGAATAAATGAGATTTGTTAAATGAAATATGTCACACCCTCAACTTCCACATGCCGAGTACCACCGCGAGGCGTGTGACTGACCAGGATCAAGCCACCAATCATATTAAACAATATAATAATAAAAAGTTTTCCTCACAACCAATACGATTAGTGTCTAAAGTCCAAAGTTCATAGTTCAAAAGCAGTAATTAAAGTCATCAGCGGTGTCACACCCTAACCGATGGCGGAATCATCGGGGCGTGGCACTGAGCGAAACAGATAGTTCAAGAGAATCCATAACAACTATTAAATGGAAATATATTTAACGTTAATATCCCATACTACTAACATATAAAGCAATAACAGTCATTACAGATAGCGTGTGTCATAAACAAATACTATTCCGACAACTCAGATTTTATTTAGCGGGTTTCTAAACTTCCTAGCTTGTTTCATCACAGCATAGCATCCTATGAACCTGTCACATACGTTAAAATAAAGTCAATACATAAAATGTAAAGGTGAGTACACAAGTTTGCATAGCATAATAGTATAGAAAGCGTTTACGCATAACCAGCATGTATCACGTACGGGCGAAGCAAGTAACTATCAAACAATGATTACAACTTAACCACGAGACTACGTTTTAGAGTATGCGCGACACATGTTCACCACTGCGAACACGTGAAGTAAAGTAATGTGATCCCTAGCAACCCCCGTCCACGATAGGTGCTGAGTTCAAACTATAGTACTATCGTTGCTAGAGGCGGTATAGTGTAACACTGTATAGCATAGTTCAAGCATTCAAAGTACACGTATAGCAAGCGGGAGCGGTTAGCGTTATAAAGTGTTTGCGTTGTGTGTTGTGTTTTGTTATAGAACGTATGTAACACCTAAAAGTGCGTTATATGAAAATGGTTTCGAGTATACTCACAGTAGGTGTTTATCAAGTAAACACAACTGGATTGGATTGAAGGGAGCGCGTTGGAGTTAGCCTGAGCACAGAACAGTAGCGTGAACATTGAAAAATGCATAAACAGAATGTCGAATGGTTGAGTGTTCGAAAGGTGGTTCAAACGTATGGGTCTCCATTCGAGCAGTTGGTCATCCGGATGGATAGTCATCCGAGCGGATGGCCATTCGGGCGGATGGTCTTTCGAGCGAATTATGTTGATAAAGTTTGTAGTTTAAATAATTGTGAAATATAAATACCAGGTCATCCGAGCGGATGGTCATCCGGTCAGATGGTCATTCGGTCGGGATGATCTGTAGTTGATGTTTTCGGCAGAATTTTCTAAGTAACAAGTTTGAAGTTTAGCAGAGACGGCATGATAACGTGTCAAACAACGGGAATACACCAAGCCTTCGCTCTTTTGATCGGAAGGGAATCACCCCTTTGGATAGACAAGCTGTACTTGATGGAATCTCATGTTTGGCCCGTTAATCGGTCCATCTTTTTGGTGGAAATCCATTTTTAAGCCGGCTCTAGACTATGGAACGAGTCTAAGGTTAGATTGAGTCCAGATTCCACCGGTTTTGTGTAATAGTTGAAGAAAAATTAAAAATAGATGAAAAGTGGTGAAATCTTGCAAAACTTAGTTGAAAAGTGGTTGAAATCTATTAGATCTGAACAAATCTTGATGAGTTGGTGCTTCACAACAGTTTGCACAAGAAAAATGAGTGAAGAACACCTTCAAGAGGTCCGAACCAGGCGATTTCGAGAGAAAAGTTAGTGTTTGTGTGTGATTTTGATGAAGAAGATGATGTAGAAGTGATTGGTGATGAAGATTGTACAAGATTTAAGGAGAAATACTTACGAAATAGCCTTGAATCTTGAAGAAAAGTGACTAAGAGCATCTTGAGTGCGGGTGTTCGGATGGAGGTGTAAAATCAGTGAATGAGTGGTGTACGACGGTATTTATAGAGTGAGAGCGAGACTTAAGTCGGTGGAGCGCACTGTGTTCGGGGTGGATGGCCATCTGGATGGATGGTCATCCGAGCGGATGGTCATCCGGTCAGATGTCCATTCGGACGGTGGCCCATTCGACAGCCTCGTTGCGTTTGCTAGTTTTCCGACTTTTATTTCGTTCGTTAAGCATTGCATTGTGTTTTATCGAGCCGCGGGTGAGCATTTGAGTGTATAAGAATTGTGTGGATAACCATAATATATTTAAACAAATAATCACACAAATAACACATATAACATAAGTAAATCCGCGTTTCGAGTTTGCGTTGTGATAGCGTTTGCGAATACCATCCAAAACATATATAAAGCACACACAAGTAAACACATAAGGACACACATCATAACATTACAACTACCAATAACTGCGTTTCGAGTTTGCGTTGCGTTGGTGTTGAGATAGCGTTTAGTCTAATTCAGCGATGCGATAAAATGCGTTTAAATAATATGCGTTGTAAAATAGCATTTAAATGTGATAACTGCGTTTGTAATATGCGTTTAAAATGCGTCAAAAATATAGTAAAACCCGTTGCGTTAATCGAATCCCAAGAGTACAAGCGTTTACGAAAAGAATAGCGGTAACAGGTAACGATCTGAAAAGCCGGGTTGTTACAGCCTCCCCTACTTTAGGAAATTTCATCCCGAAATTAAGTAGCAGGCGTAACAAAGAGTTGTGGGTATTTAGCTTTCGTATCACTTTTGAGTTCCCAAGTGAACTCAGCGCCGCGTTTGCCTTTTCAGCTAACCTTCACTTTAGGAATGCGAGAGCGTCGAAGTTTCTTGGTCTCTCAATCCATGATTTCTACAGGCTTTTCCACGAAGTGTAGATTCTCGTTTATTTGCAAATCTTCAAGAGGTACATGAAGATTTTATTCAGCTAGACACTTCTTGAGGTTCGAGACATGGAAAGTTGGATGTACGTTGCTGAGTTCCTCCGGTAATTCGAGTCGGTAGGCCACCTTGCCAATTCTTTCTAGAATTTTAAAGGGACCAACGTATCATGGCGCTAGCTTTCCTTTCTTGCCAAATCGGATCACCCCCTTCCAAGGTGAAACCTTTAGGAGTACGGGATCACGAACTTCGAACTCAAGGGGCATGCGGTGTTTATCGGCGTAACTCTTTTAACGACTCTGAGCCTTCAAGAGTTTGTCTCGTATTTGGAGGATCTTGTCAGTCATTTCTTGCAATAACTCAGGACCGGTGATTTGAGCATCTCCGATCTCGTGCCATACAATAGGCGATCGCCATTTTCTTCCATATAATGCCTCAAAGGGTGCCCTTTGAATACTAGTGTGATAACTGTTGCTGTAAGAGAATTCTACTAAAGGTAAATGCGTATCCCAATTACCACCAAAATCTATAATGCACGAACGAAGCATGTCTTCAAGGGTCAGGATATTGCGTTAAGTCTGACCGTTGGTCTGGGGATGGAATGCGGTACTGAGATTAAGAGTAGTGCCGAGAGCGGATTGAAATGTCTCCCAGAGACGTGAGGTAAATTGACCATCACGGTCAAAGATGATGTCACGAGGTGTCCCATGTCGACAAATGACTTCGTCGATATAGATTCGTGCTAATCGTTCTACCTTAACATCTTCTCGTATCAGTAAAAGTGGGCGGATTTCGTAAGACGATCAATGATAACCCAAATGCTATCGTGACCTGATAGCGTGCGAGGGAGTTTCGTGATGAAATCCGTGGCTATTCTTTCCCATTTCCACATTGGAATTTCAGGTTGTTCGAGTAAACCTGAGGGTCGTTGATGTTCGGCCTTGACTTTCGAGCAAGTTAGGCATTTAGAAACATACAAAGAGATATCTTTCTTCATTCCAGGCCACCAATACCTAGATCGGAGGTTCTGGTACATCTTATCGGCACCTGGATGAAAGAATATCGGGACTTGTGAGCTTCAGTCATCAAGATATCCCTGAGGTTGTTGCGACGAGGAATCCAAATGCGGTCGCGATAGTGAAAGATGCCATTGGATTTGTTTATCAACCGACTTTTAGAACCAAGTATTCTTTCTTCCCTTAGTGTATTCTCAAGAAAACAAGCGTGTTGAGCATCGTGAATGGGTCGTGTTGGGCTTGAACATTACAAACACTATGTAAATAGCTTCGTCGGCTGAGAGCATCGGCAACAATGTTTGCCTTGCCTGGGTGGTAGCGTATCTCACAGTCGTAGTCGTTGAGAAGTTCAACCCATCTGCGTTGGCGCATGTTTAGTTCTTTCTGGTTTAAGATGTGTTGTAGGCTCTTATGGTCGGTGAAGACCGTACACTTGGTACCATAAAGGTAGTGTCGCCATATCTTCAACGAAAAAAAAAACTGTACCAAGTTCGAGATCGTGGGTTGTGTAGTTCTTCTAGTGAACCTTGAGTTGGCGAGATGCGTACGCGATAACCTTGTCTCGTTGCATAAGAACACAACCAAAACCTAGGTTGGAGGTCGTCGTTTCCATCTAGTAGCGCGAGTACGGGAGCGTTGCAAAGCATACCCTTTAGAGTTTGAAAGGCGTCCTCTTGTTCGGTTCCCCAAACGAAAGGCTTGTCTTTATGCATTAGAGAGGTGAGAGGAATGGCGATTTTAGAGAAATCAGCGATAAATTGACGGTAATAACCCGCCAGTCCGAGAAAAGAATGAACTTCAGATGGGGTTTTCGGTGTAATCCAACTCTTAACTGCTTCATTCTTCGCGGGATCGACGTGAATACCTTGACTGTTGACAATATGACCGAGGAATTGAACCTCCTTGAGCCAAAATTCACACTTGGAGAACTTGGCGTAGAGGCGATTTCCTTGGAGAAGCTCGAGAACTAAACAGAGATGTTGCGCGTGTTCACCTCTCGACTTTGAATAGATGAGAATATCATCGATAAACACGATAACGAAGCGATCAAGAAAGGGTTTACACACACGGTTCATTAAATCGATGAAGACCGCGGGTGCCTTGGTATGACCAAAAGGCATGACCACGAATTCATAATGGCCATAAAGGGTACGAAAAACGGTTTTTGGTATATCTTGTTCCTGAATTCATAACTGATGATAAGCAGAACGTAGGCCGATCTTAGAAAAACACGTAGCACCTTGCATTTGATCAAATAAATCATCGATTCGGGGTAAAGGATAGCGATTCTTGATAGTAAGCTTATTGAGTTCCCTATAATCAACGCACATTTGGAACGATCCATCCTTCTTTTTCACGAAAATGACAGGTGCAACCCATGGAGATGTGCTAGGGCGTATGAAGCCTTTATCAAGTAATTCCTGGAGTAGGCTAGAAAGTTCACGCATTTCGGACGATGCGAGGCGATAAGGGGCTTTAGCAACAGGGTTAGCTCCATGAATAATGTCGATACGAAAGTCGATATCATGAGTAGGGGGTAGACCAGGTAATTCGTCAGGAAAGACATTAGGAAAATCACGAACCACAAGTACCTTTTCCATTAGCTTCTTTTCCTCCTCCGCTACTACAATACGAGCTAAGAAAGCCAAGTATTCCTTGCAGAGATACTTGCTTGCTTGAATGCACGACATTAACTTCAATTCTTTCAAGGATACTTCGCCATAGACACACAATTGATCACCATTTGAAAGAGAGAAACGGATCATCTTTTCGAAACAAACGACTTTAGCATCATTTTTACGAAGAAAATCCATGCCTATTATGATATCAAAACAACCAAGCTGCATTGGAATGAGATCGATCGGGAAAACGTGATTGTTGAGTTCGAGGTTACAATCAAGGAGAACAGAACTGACAGTGACGGTTCTTCCGGTGGCAATTCCTACGTTGATAGTCGTTGGGAGATTAGCGCGTTTACGTTTTAGGAGCTTTTCGAATTCAAACGGCACAAAACAGTTATCAGCTCCAGTATCAAACAAACACGAAGCATAAATACCGTTAACAAGGAACGTACCATTGACAACAATGTTGTCGGTCTGAGCCTGGCGGGCGTTGATATTGAAAGTTCTTCCGTGAGCTGCTTGTTGTTGTTGCTGCGGCTGCTGCAGCTGAGGCTGCTGTTGCTGTTGTTGCTGCTGTGGTGGTTGCTGTGGTTCTTGTTTCACCACACGATTCAGGCAAACGTTAGTAAAATGATTTGGGTCACCACAAGAGTAGCAAGCTCGCGCATGAACAGCGGGCGCAGGAGCTGCTTGGTTGACCTGAGGAGCAAGGAGTGGAGCTGGTGGTGCTGGAGGAGCTTGAGCTGCTTGCCGGCCTGAGCCTGAATGGCAGTGAGCAGTGAAATGCCCATAGATGTTGCAGTTTGAACAGAAACGACAATTCACCCCTGCTGGGTGATGATAGGTGCAAGTAGGGCACATAGGGTGGATACCAGTGTAAGCACGCTTAGCAGGCGGTGTGTTGGTAGCAGTAGCTGGGCGATTCTGGTTGTTGGGTTGATGAGCGGCGGTAGTAGCGTAGTTCTTGTTGTTGTTGTTGCCTTTTCGCTTACGATTCTGACGTGAAGACTAGGAACCTTGAGTTGCTGTGGTGTAGGTAGCAGGAGTAGCAGTGACCTGGTTGAGATTCTTGGTTGAGGTTTTGAAATACCCAGCTAAGACTCGCTTATCGTTGATCTCAACTGCTAGTTGGTATGTCTCCTCAATGGTAGTGTCACACCCCAACCGATGGTGGAAACATCAGAGTGAGACGAAATAGATTTCTCATCACACATAACGCTAATTATGACAATAGATTTAAGAAATAAGTTGATTTTATTCATAACAAAGTGTTACAATACTTGGAACTTGAAAATACAACATGTTTAATACAAGAAAACAATACAACAAACAAATACAAAATTGATACAATGTATTAAAACCTAAGGCGTCTATGTGTGTATCTAGGCATCATCGCTACTTCAATTTCATAGCATCGTCATCCTCAACTTGTAACATGTTTAAAATAAAGTTCAATGCAAAAGCAAAGGCGAGTATACAAGTTTGATACATACATAGCATAAAAATGAGTTTAAACGATTCCACATGGCAAGCTTCTGATACAAGATAAACATTAAAATCGGCATGTGTTTAACAAATCAAACCAATGATGAAATGCAATAAGCTCATGACATAACCTCAAGTCTACGGGTGGTGCGTTAATCATGTAGCGCTATAAATGTCAAGGATAGGCTCGTACGAAGTTAACGATAAGTCTAACACAAAACGTATAACCACAAGTTTAAAGTATCAAGTAATCAAGTAGGCATGCATGTATAAGGAATGTTTGTGCATTTAAGAATAATGTTTAAGTGTATGTTTTCATAGATAAACATGTTACACCCCAAAAAGATGGTAAACGAAAAAGGGGGTTCAAGTATACTCACAAGATTGCTAAGTCTTCCGATTATCCAAGTATTGAAGAGTTAATGAGATTAGGAGAGTGAATGTGTTCGGATTGGAGTTTAAGGAATGTTTATAATCGGGATTAGGAATTTAAAGTAGTGAAAGTATGTACATATGAAAGTAATATCCAAGTTCTAAGAGTTTGTTTATGACACCATAATTAGTGGTTTCATGGGTCCCAAATTACCCATTGGAATCATAACAAAAACTCTAGAATCTTTGATATGATAGCTTAGGTTTATGATGGTTAATCATGGTTTGATTAACACCACAAACTCAGCCATGTTTTTATATAATTATATATAGGTTATTAGTAATAATAACATCTAAACTAAGTCTAATCAAGTATTGTCATATAGCATCATGTATGTCAAGCATGGAGGTTAGAAAACCTCATTGTATGATTCACCACTACACACACCATCATGAAGATGGTGGGAGGGTCATGAATAAAAATAATGTAAATCTAATCTAACAAGTTATAATAGTGTTCAAATGAAGGAGTGGAACTTAGGGTCTGTTTGGTATGGGGTAATGGAATGGACGAAGGAATGGAATGGACGAGGGAATGCAATGGATCATTACCATTCCATGTCTTGTTTGGTTACCATGTGAATGGAATGAATTGTTATTGTGTATTATTCGGTAGGCAAGAAAAATGGAGTAATAAAATTAGCGGTGAGTGGTGGTGGTGGTCGGTGCTAGTGATTGTGGGTGGTTATAGGTGGCGGTGGTGGGTATCAGCGACGACGATGGGTGGTGGTGGCGGTGAGTGGCGGTGCGGCGGTGACGACGAGTGGTGGTGGCGACAAGGTGGCCGTTGGTGGTGGGTGGCAGCAAAGGTGGCGGTTGGCGGCTGCGGCGGCGGTTGGTGGTGGCGTCGACGATGGTGGTGGGCGGCGGCGGCGAATGGCATTGGCGGTTGGTCGCAACTGTGGGTGATAACGGTGGCGAGTGGGTGGCGGCGGCGGCGATAGCTGTCGGGTGAGGTGGTGGCGGCTGGCGGCGATGGCGTCGGTGGTGGGTGGTGGTGGTGGGTTGTGGCGAAGGTCGTGAGATTTGGTGTTGTTGATGAACGGTGCAAGAGGGGATGGAATGGAAAAAAAAACATGGGGGGTGGAAGGAATGATTTTGAGGGAATGGAATGCCTTTTGGAATGGGTGATTCCATTCCATTGACCAACCAAGCACTCTTTTCTTAATTCCCTCGTAATCACTCATTCCATTCCACCTCTCAGTCCTGCATACCAAACACTACCTTAGTTTGGAAAGCCAAAGCTTCCATTTGTTCACACTTCACAAGTCACAAGTTCATCATATGGAAGATGATGACTAGTGCTTGTTTTCATCGTTTAATTATCAATTATAAACAGAATAAAATGGGTGTTTGAACCCAAAAACTTTGATGGAAATCCCCTAAACACAAACCCACAACCATAGACTAAGTTGTGAGCTTGGTGGGAACAAGATTCCATCAAGTTTTTCATCAAAACATGAAGATTTTAAAAAAAAAAAAATGAGCAGAATTTTATAGGTGCACTTTGGACCTCAAAAATGGTGAGGTTTCACCTTCGTTTGCCCAAGCAAACTTGTGAAAACCTTCCTAGAGGTTATCCAAGTGTCAAGAAGAAAGAAACAAGAAGAAAATTGATGTAGAAGTGAGTTAAAACTCACTTTTAATGGCTGAAAGTTTCTGTTATAACTTGTAGAATTCAGCTGAGTTTAAGTGGGTTTTTTGTGAGTGTTTTGAGAGTTGTTAATGTGGTAAAAGGGTTGGGAATATATTGCATTTATAAGGAAGGGTTTAGGGTTTGAGTTGGTTGGGCATTGATTGAGTTTAGCTGGTAGATAGCAATTAAAACACAACAAAACCTCCTCTTTGAAACCTGCGATCAGAATAGGGACTGTTGACAGCTTTGTTTATTTTTTTCCATTTGATCATATAAGTTAGATAGTGAGCATATTATTTCATGTTAGGTTAGTTAAATATAAATAACTAATAATTAAAACCTAATGTGTTTAGGTGTTTAAACCAAATAAAAGGCTTTGAATGTGGGTTGTTGGAGTTCCGCCGCCAAGGCTGTTTTTATATATTATTTTTTCTTTTTTTTTCACTAAAGTTTGATATAATAATTAATATCACCATATGATTAATTAATTTATATATATATATAAGGGAAGGCTAGACAGAAAACTCTTAAGTTTTTAGAAAACTCTTAAGTTTTTAGAAAACTCTGGAAACTCAAATCTCCCCCCATTTTACCCAACCTCCCGACATTTTTTTTTGCAAAAAATAACACATGTAATATACATGTTTTAAAGTGTTTTGGGCCAAAAAAACAAAAAAGCGCCGAAGGGATGTTTTAAAAAAAATAAACAAATTTCAGCAATGTCCGGTTGCCTAACATGTGTTAGGCACAAAAGACAGAAACTTGCTGATTTTTTTTTTAAATCAATCATTCGGCGCTTTTTTGATTTTTTTGGCCCAAAACTCTTAAAAACATGTATATTACATGTGTTATTTTTTTCAAAAAAAAAAAAATGTCGGGAGGTTGGGTTTTCTAGGGTTTTCTATATAGCTCTCCCCTATATATATATATAGTGTGAGGTTCATTGGGGAACGCTAAAAAAGTGGGGAACCGACTCAAACGAACTCCGATTGGACTCATTCCAGCGGCGTTGGAACCGGCTCGTCGAACCCTAACTAGGATCTATTAACCCTAACCCCTAAATCATAACCCCTAAACCCTAAATATATTAGGGTTTGGCTTTTAGGGTTTAGCTTTAGGGTTTAGCATTAGGGTTTAGCTTTAGGGTATAGTTTTAGGGTTTAGGGTTTAGCTTTAGTGTTTAGGGTTTAGCTTTAGGTTTAGCCTTTAGGGTTTATAGTTCAAATTTTACGGTTTAGCTTAGGTTTTAGCCTTATTTTTTAGCTTTAGGGTTTAGAGTTTATCAGTTAGGATTTAGGGTTAAGAGATCTTAGTTAGGGTTCGATGAGCCGGTTCCAACGCCGCTGGAATGAGTCCAATCGGAGTTCGTTTGAGTCGGTTCCCCGCTGTTCCCCACTTTTTTAGTGTTTCCCAATGAACCTTCCCCTATATATATAAAGTGTAACGTACAATAGGGCTTATCGTACGATACGTACGCGATCATCCTAGCCGTACGATCTGGTGCGAATTCAATCTTCGCATGTTATAAAAAGCAAATGAAATGGCATGGCTTGATAATGCAATGAAATCGCATGTTTTGAAATCCCATGCAAATGAAATCGCATGTGAAAAAATGGCTAGCATGGAGTAATGTGAAAAATGGCATGGGGTGTGTAGATGGACAAATCGCATGTGGAAGATTGAATATCGCATGTGAAAAAATGGGTAGCACGGGGTAATGTGAAAAATGGCATAGGGTGTGTAGATGGACAAAATCGCATGTGGAAGATTGAATATCGCATGTGAAAAAATGACTAGCATGGGGTAATGTGAAAAATGACATGGGGTGTGTAGATGGACAAAATCGCATGTGGAAGATTGAATTCGCACCAGATCGTACGGCTAGGATGATCACGTATGTATCGTACGATAAGCCCTATTGTACGTTAACTGACCTCTATATATATATATTAGTGTTTAATTTATACAATACATGAAACTAGATAAGTTTGTATAAAATAAGGTATAGGTTATGTATTGTGAACGTATAGATAGGTATCCGTATGTATGAAGGGTATTAAAGACACATATTCATGATAGTTGTTCGTAAAATAGGTGCAAGTTTGTATGTAAGACGAAAACGTATCGAATCATGTAATTAATTGGAATATAAAACAAGTATGATCATTCGAAGTATGACAAAAAAACGATCATATTTTAATATGATGAAAGTGTCAATTTATAACGGCAACGTGGTTTCGAAAGAAGCTGAGTTTCCATATATGGAATACATGGCGAGTTTTCTAAATAAAGGAAGTTGTAAAAAGAAAGGCGTTACAGTCACCCCTCCTTCAGAAAATTTCGTCCCAAAATTTATTCAAGAGGAAGATTTTGTAGAAAGGCATTTAAAAAATATTGGTAGGAAAAATAGAGATTTGGGACGGGTTGCAAATGTATAAAATTTTTGGGGAATGAATGGACATGTTTGTAAAAAAGTTTGTTTGATTAAGACAACTTGAGGCATTTAGGCATATGTAAAACGTGCGTGTGTGTAGGCAAAGTGAGTTTTAAAAAAGTTTGAATAACTCAAAAGGAGAGGTGCTTTAAAATATGTTACCTAAGAAGGAAAGCTTTCGTATAAAACAATATGTATTTTGATGAAAGTGTGGTAGCCCTGTAGGTTGTAAGAAGAGTCTCATTGTTTTTAAAGAGCATTGATAAATCCCCGTTTTGTAGATAAATTGTTTATTGATGAGGAACGGGAAAGTTAGGTATTGTAATTAAAACGATTTTGGAGGTAATGACCAACTAAGTGTGTTTGCACATAAATAAGAATGGAAGATAGTTGTAAAAGCAAGGAAGTATTTTAGGACTTGAACGTTTAAACCGATTGATTGTAAACGAGGTTTGTATAAAAGACAAAGAATACATGGGATTAACGGAGGTATAAGAGTGGATGAATGCTCTATTAAAGGAATGCAAGGTTAGGAATGTTATGTGTATTGGACAAACGAAGGCGATGTGTTAAGAATGAGGTCTCGTTGTGGATAATTGGATATTGCGCGTTTAGCAATGCGTTTGTGAGTTATTAAAGTTTGTATCGGGTCTAGATTGGTCAGCAAAACACCGAATTTCTCATGGCGCGTTTTACGAAAGTTTGGTAACATGGTGAAAACACTTATATATAGGAAGTACCAGCGGCATATCCACCATGTTTTGACCATGTTACGTCCTCGTATTTGGTGTCATGTTACGTTCCGTGTCTTACCATACACAGTAGTACACTCCATGATTCTCATGCACATATCACTATAATCCCGTGTGCACCCGCGATTATTTTGATCGTTGCATGATCCGCATAGCTTGTACTAGTTGTGTATGAATCAGGGTATACATAAATTTGGAAAATAAGGATATGTACATATAAGAATGTAGTATATAAGCATGTTCATGTGTAAGTTTGTATGTGACCCACGTAAGCGAATCCCTCAGGTTACGCTCATGTATAGGTACGAAAGTATGAATACGAGTATGAATAAAAGCATGAGCATAAGTTTAAGTTTAAGTATGAATATGCACGTAAGTATAAGTATAAACATAAAACGTATGAGTAATATGAGTAGTATGAGTATAAGTATAAACGTAAAACGTATTGTTATGAATATGAGTATGAGTGTGACTACGAATATAATGATTGCGTATATAGTATTAATCAAAGCATAAC
Source organism: Helianthus tuberosus (assembly GCA_030545235.1). NCBI lineage: Eukaryota > Viridiplantae > Streptophyta > Magnoliopsida > Asterales > Asteraceae > Helianthus > Helianthus tuberosus. Next base: position 170,337,271 of record CM060448.1, on the reverse strand, counting down.
GAATTTAAGCATATAAAACAATCAAAAGGTTGAGTATGTAAAACCGAATGGTATAAATGTAATTGTTGCGAGATGTTGGCTAAAACGTATACGATGATATGAGGATTTTAGTTGGTGCATGTAAAAAAGAGTATAAGGTATTTACTGGTTATGCGTGACGTATTTTGTAAAGAACGGAAATGCTACTTTTTTAGAAGAATTCAGGTAAGTCAAAAATGGTCGGTCCCTATGAAGTTTTCTTGCCCGTGTGTTTTGAAGTTGAAAGAAGTATTGAGTGGTGTATGTATAAAAGGCTTTTGAAAATAATAGGTTTGCATCATCTTAAAGGATCTTGCATTAAAATAAGAAATTTGAAATTTGGAGGTTCTTGTAAAAACGTTGATTCATAAAAAGGAATTTAGCATAATGAACTTAGTGATCGTTGAAAAGTGTTTTTAGTAAAATGATTTATTGATTTTGAAAAGAGTTTTAGTAAAATGATCTTATAATATCTATGAGATCTTATAGGCATGTGAGGAAGGTTGGTTTGATTTTCGATTGTGAATAAAAGTCCTTAGTACAATGATATAATGTGAGTGTGTTTTAGTGATTATGTTAAGCATGAAATTTGTGGGCAAGATATTCAGTAGACCGATTAAGTTGATGGGTAGCATTTCGTCAAATTTTTGAAAATAGGGAAACAAAACGTTCATGGTATGACTAAGTGTTTTGTGTATGCGGTTTATGTGAAATAGATTATGGGGTAAGATATACGTTTAATAAAACAATGAATTTTGAAATTTGCATAAGTAGGGATTTTGACAAATGAAAAACAACTTAGATATAAAACTTGATCGCGTTGTATAATGAAGTCCCTTTTGAAAAAAGAAAAAAAAATTGGTAACGATCACCTAGGTAAGGGAATCACCCCTAACTCGTCGTTGAGGTTGTTTTAAGAAAAGAAGGGGTGGAGTTAATCGTCAAGGTAAGAAAATCACTCCTATCTCGATGATATGTCTCCATTTTGGGGCTACAAGGAATGTAAGTCAAAGCGAGTGACGTTTTTTTTTCTTTTGAAATCAAGCATGTGAGTGATGTATGAATGTAAGAAAGAGTTAACATGATGGGTATATAAGAAAACAATTCCGAAAGAAATTTGAATTTGAAAAGGGAAATTCTCCATCAAGGTGAGGATTTCACTCCTAACTTAGTGGCGAATTTCGTGTAAAAAGAATAGATGGATTGAGAATCGTTCACCAAATTGTGGGTTTCACGCCTATTTTGGTGAAGTCGTCTCGTTTGTGTATTACGAGTGGTTTCGAGTTTTGCATAAACGAGTAAAATGCCTTAGGAAGGCGTATGTTTGAAATATTAAAACAAGTATAAGCACATAAAGCATTTCAAGATATTAACACATAAGAGGCGTTTCCAGTTATTAGCATATGAATCATGTATGGTCGAATTTGGTACTTAACTAAAGACTAGGTCAAAAGCATGGCAATTTTCCTAATTCCCTATAGTTATGGCTCTGATACCAATCTGTCACACCCCAACCGATGGCAGAAACATCGGAGTGAGACGAAATAGATTGCTCATCACACATAACGTTAATTATGACAATAGATTTAAGAAATAAGTTGATTTCATTCATAACAAAGTGTTACAATACTTGGAACTTGAAAATACATGTTTAATACAAGAAAACAATACAACAAACAAATACAAAATTGATACAATATATTAAAACCTAAGGTGTCTATATGTGTATCTAGGCATCATCACTACTTCAATTTCATAGCATCGTTATCCTCAACCTGTAACATGTTTAAAATAAAGTTCAATGCAAAAGCAAAGGCGAGTATACAAGTTTGATAAATACATAACATAAAAATGAGTTTAAACAGTTCCGCATGGCAAGCTTTTGATACATGATAAAAACTAAAATCGGCATGTGTTTAACAAATCAAACCAATGATGAAACGCTATATATGTCAAGGATAGGCTCGTACGAAGTTGATGATAAGTCTAACACAAAACGTATAACCCCAGGTTTAAAGTATCAAGTAATCAAGTAGGCATGCATGTATAAGGAATGTTTGAGCATTTAAGAATAACGTTTAAGTGTAAGTTTTCATAGATAAACATGATACACCCTAAAAAGTTGGTAAACGAAAAAGGGGGTTCAAGTATACTCACAAGATTGCTAAGTCTTCCGATTATCCAAGTATTGACGAGTTAATGGGATTAGGAGAGTGAATGTGTTCAGATTGGAGTTTAAGGAATGTTTATAATCGGGATTAGGAATTTAAAGTAGTGAAAGTATGTACATATGAAAGTAATATCCAAGTTCTAAGAGTTTGTTTATGACACCATAATTAGTGGTTTCATGGGTCCCAAATTGCCCATTGGAATCATAACAAAAACTCTAGAATCTTTGATATGATAGCTTAGGTTTATGATGGTTAATCATGGTTTGATTAACACCACAAACTCAGTCATGTTTTTATATAATTATATATAGGTTATATAGTAATAATAACATCTAAACTAAGTCCAATCAAGTATTGTCATATAGCATCATGTATGTCAAGCATGGAGGTTAGAAAACCTCATTATAAGATTCACCACTACACACACCAACATGAAGATGGTAGGAGGGTCATGAACAACAATAATGTAAATCTAATATAAGAAGTTATAATAGTGTTCAAATGAAGGAGTGAAACTTAGTTTGGAAAGCCAAAGCTTCCATTTGTTCACACTTCACAAATCAAAAGTTCATCATATGGGGAAGATGATGACTTGTGCTTGTTTTCATCATTTGATTATCAATTATAAACTAAAATAAAAGGGGTGTTTAAACCCAAAAACTTTGATGGAAATCCCCTAAACACAAACCCACAACCATAGACTAAGTTATGAGCTTGGTGGGAACAAGATTCCATCAAGTTTTTCATCAAAACATGAAGATTTAAAAAGATAAAAATGAGCAGAATTTTATAGGTGCACTTTGGACCTCAAAAATGGTGAGGTTTCACCTTCGTTTGCCAAGCAAACTTGTGAAAACCTTCCTAGAGGTTATCCAAGTGCCAAGAATAAAGAAACAAGAAGAAAATTGATGTAGAAGTGAGTTAAAACTCACTTTTAATGGCTGAAAGTTTCTGTTATAACTTGCTGAATTCAGCTGAGTTTAAGTGGTTTTTTTGTGAGTGTTTTGAGAGTTGTTAAAGTGGTAAAAGGGTTGCAAATATATTTCATTTATAGGGAAGGGTTTAGGGTTTGAGTTGGTTGGGATTTGATTGAGTTTAGTTGGTAGATAGCAATTACAACACAACAAAACCTCCTCTTTGAAACCTGCGATCGGAATGGGGACTGTTGACAACTTTGTTTATTTTTTTTTCATTTGATCATATAAGTTAGATAGTGAGCATATTATTTCATGTTAGGTTAGTTAAATATAAATAACTAACAATTAAAACCTAATGTGCTTTGGTGTTTAAACCACATAAAAGGTTTTGAATGTGGGTTGTTGGAGTCCGGCCGCCAAGGCTATTTTTATTTTTTTCTTTTTTTTTTCACTAAAGTTTGATATAATAATTAATATAACCATATGATTAATTTAGTTATTAAGAATATATATATATATATATATATATATATTAGTATTTAATTTATATAATACATGAAACTAGATAAGTTTGTATAAAATAAGGTATAGGTTATGTATTGTGAACGTATAGATAGGTATCCGTATGTATGAAGGGTATTAAAAACACATATTCATGATAGTTGTTGGTAAAATAGGTGCAAGTTTGTATGTAACACGAAAACGTATCGAATCATGTAATTAATTGGAATATAAAACAAGTATGATCATTCGAAGTATGACAAAAAAATGATCATATTTTAATATGATGAAAGTGTCAATTTATAACGGCAACGTGGTTTTGAAAGAAGCCGAGTTTCCATATATGGAATACATGGCGAGTTTTCTAAATAAAGGAAGTTGTAAAAAGAAAGGCGTTACAGTCACCCCTCCTTCAGAAAATTTCTTCCCAAAATTTATTCAAGGGGAAGACTTTGTAGAAAGGCATTTAAAAAAAAATTGGTTGGAAAAAATAGAGATTTGGGACGGGTTGCAAATGTATAAAATTTTTGGGGAATGAAAGGACATGTTTGTAAAAAAAAGTTTGTTTGATTAAGACGACTTGAGGCATTTAGGCATAAGTAAAAGGTGCGTGTGTGTAGGCAAAGTGAGTTTTAAACAGGTTTGTATAACTCAAAAGGAGAGGCGCTTTAAAATATGTTACCTAAGAAGGAAAGCTTTCGTATAAAACAGTATGTATTTTGATGAAAGTGTGGCCGCCCTGTAGGTTGTAAGAAAAGTCTCATTGTTTTTAAAGAGCATTGATAAATCCCCGTTTTGTAGATAAATTGTTTATTGATGAGGAACGGGAAAGTTAGGTATTTTAATTAAAACGTTTTTGGAGGTAACGACCAACTAAGTGTGTTTGCACATAAATAAGAATGGAAGATAGTTGTAAAAGCAAGGAAGTATTTTAGGATTTGAACGTTTAAACCGATTGATTGTAAACGAGGTTTGTATAAAAGACAAAGAATACCTGGGAATAATAGAGATATAAAAGTGGATGAAAGCTCTAGTAAAGGAATGCAAGGTTAGGAATGTTATGTGTATTCGACAAACGAAGGCGATGTGTTAAGAATGAGGTCTCATAGTGGATAATTGGATATTGCGCGTTTAGCAATGCGTTTTTGAGTTATTAAAGTTTGTATCGGGTCTAGATTGGTCAGCAAAACACCGAATTTCTCATGACGCGTTTTACAAAAGTTTGGTAACATGGTGAAAACACTTATATATAAGAAGTACCAGCGGCATATCCACCATGTTTTGACCATGTTACGTCCGTTTCGTATTTGGTGTCATGTTACGTTCCGTGTCTTACCATACACAGTAGTACACTCCATGATTCTCATGCGCCTATCACTATAATCCCGTGTGCACCAGCGATTATTTTGATTGTTGCATGATCCGCATAACTTGTACTAGTTGTGTATGAATAAGGGTATACATAAATTTGGAAAATAAGGATGTGTACGTATAAGAATGTAGTATATAAGCATGTTCATGTGTAAGTTTGTATGTGACCCACGTAAGCAAATCCCTCAGGTTACGCTCATGTATAGGTACAAATGTATGAATACGAGTATGAATAAAAGCATGAGCATAAGTATAACTTTAAGTATAAATATGCACGTAAGTATAAGTATAAACATAAAACGTATGAGTAGTATGAGTATAAGTATAAACATAAAATGTATTGTTATGAATATGAGTTTGAGTGTGAGTACGAATAATGTTAGTACATATGTCTGTAGCTTCCGTCTGCATCAGTCTTGTACATTTTGTGTTTTGTATGTATATTTGTATATGTATGAATGTGTATGTATGTTTGTGTAAAGACAACTCAGGGAACGGTGTTGATATGTAAAAGTGAAATCCGACGGAATACATTTATCATCCGATCGGATGGCCATTCGATCGGATGACCATCCGATCGGGTCATCATATGTCCGGGTGGCACTTCTCCCCTCCCTGGTTGTTGCCTATAAATAGCTAGCTAGTGTTAGTCATTTAGAAGACTTTTGCTGAACTTGATAGCGAAGCTCTGCCAGTCTGTATTTCTACCGGAACAGTTGTACTTTCACAATCTTCAATAGAATTCAGACGAGATTAAACATTGAACTTGTCGTTGTTGATTCTGTGACACTATCTAGGGATTCCGCACCTTGATTCTGATCGATCCAACCACATTCTAACCGAACAGATCCTGATCAAACGGCCTAACAAGTGGTATCAGAGCCACATGAGGTTGAATCGGAGACGACAACAGCAATTTCACCGGATTTCAGTGATCTTCAGTCGATTTCTATCAAATTTCACCGGAAATTTTGACAAATTTCTCATTTTCTACCTCATTTCTTGCCGTTCTTACATTTTCACACCTTAAAACGAGAAAAACTCAAAATTAAGCAAGATTTCACGGATAAAATTGAGTAAAATTCATATCAAACGAATCAGAATTGAACATAGATCAGTCCTACAAAGATTCATTAAAAAAATCAAACTAAAACTGAATCAAATCTAGCAAAAACCATGTCGAGCTGTCCGTTCTTGATGACGTCATCCACCCGATCGGATCACCATCCGATCGGATTGGCTTAGTGTGTTCTTGATTCTGTTTGCTGATGTCATCATCTCACCCAATCGGATCACCATCCGATTGGTGGAGTGTTGTAGGTTAAAGCTTGTGTCACTCAATCGAACGACCACCTGATCGGATAGCCGTCCGACACTTGCTATCTGATAATTGTACTTGGTTGTGTCATCCGATCGGATCATCACCCGATCGGATCACCACTCGACCAGATCACCATCCTATCCAAGTGCATCAGTTTGAGATTTTTTAAAATTGTGAGAATTTTTCTAAGTGTTTGAATATCTTTCAGGCAGACGAATTCCTGAACCCGTTCAGCGATGTTTTTGCATTCAACACCGGAGAAACATCAACAAATACTTCCAATACTAATCCAAACCCGAAGAAGGCGATTGCTGATTCGCTCAGTGTAGACAACGCCTATGGTACTTACAATAAGCCGTCGAAGCTTATGGTGATAGAAGACTACAACAGATGGTCAGGCAGATTTGAGGATTGGTTGAAAGCGTTTGCTTATCAGAGCTGGAAATGTATGAAGAATGGTTATGACATTGGAAGGAAAGATTATGAAAACCTGAATGAATCTGAACAAGAAACATTTGTAGCTGAACAAAAATGTATAGCCCTGTTGCATCAATCTGTTAGAGATAATATTATTTCATTGATTAGTTATGAAAATTCAAAAGATTTGTGGGCCAAGTTAGAGAAGAAATGTATTGGAGGAGCAGATATCGTCAAAAACAAGAAACGTCTGCTGAAGAAGGAGTTTGATCTGTTTGCGTGCTTGAAGAATGAGAATGTGTTGAAGATGGTTGAGCGGTTCTATCATTTGAAGATAGAACTTGCATGACACGGTATCACAGTGACTGAAGAGGAGATGGTCGAGAAACTGTTTGAATCCTTACCCGATGAAAAGGATTGGCAATATTATGGGTTGGTTCTGAAGAACACCATGAAAATGTCCGACATGACCGTTGATTGGTTGATAGAAAGGTCTGAGAGTCACGAGTTAGAAATCAAGAAGATGAATAAAGTCAACAACACCCTGTACCAACAAAACGTCGATCTTTACTACAGGGGTAGTATGATTCCTAAGACCTCTTCACCAAAAACCGCATTTTCAGCTGAGAGCTCGAACACAGTTACTCAAGAAAGACAAAGCAGCAGTTTAGCACCCAGCAATGGTTATCATGGAGGTTCTTCTTCATCCGCTCCAAGCCAGCAACAACAAACTGTTCCCAAAAAACGTGTTTCAATGTAACATTGCAGTGAATCTGAACAATGCTCAGAACTACAATGAAGAAACTGCAAAACAACAAATGGTGTTTCTCGCCTCAATCTTGGAATCATATGAAAGCTTGGTAGCTGGGAAAATCGGGAATACAAATATGACGAAAGAAGATTATGATCAGATTGATCCCGAAGAGATGGAGTTAATTGACATACGCTGGTGCATGGCTAGCGTAATTAGAAGAGCGCAAAGGTTTATGGAGATAACAGGAAGAAATTCGATTGGTGGGCCTTCAACGAAACTAGGATTTGATAAATCAAAGGTGACATGATTTAAGTGCAAATAGAAGGGGCACTTCAAGAGGGAATGCAGCAACGCAACAACAGATGAAACAGCTAATCCGTTTCATGACGACTACTATAAAAAGGCTGTTTATCATCGCAATCGGGAAGAGCCGCCAAGAATGAAACAAATCGAAGAGACTCCTAAGGAGAAGTCAAGAGCCTTAGCTGTAATTCATGATGATGAAGGCTTTGACTGGAGTGGGTTTTTACCAGAAGATGATGCTGTAGGTTATGCTTTCATGGCAAAAGTTGAACCATATAAAGATACACGAACTGAAGAGCAAAAATACACATATCGAAAGTTGGTAGCTCAAACTATGAAAGATATAAACTATAGAGATTGGAAAGAAGCAAAGAAGGCAAATAGATGGGATCCTAATCGTGAGTGCTATTTGGATCCGAAAGGCAAGACTACTGCGGAACCATCATCACTCATAATTGAAACTCTCATAGAATCTTTAAAGCAAGAGGATGAACAAAGAGAGAGAGATGCAACAAAGAAAGCTGAAGAGGAAGAGCTAAAGTCAAGAAAAGTCAACAATGGGATAATTGATACAACAAAAGAAATGACAGCTGAAAACTTGACCAAGATAGCAGACAAAGTGCTTATGGCAAAGGAACTAGAGGTAGATTCCAAATCTGCGTCTGAGTCAACAAACAAGGTCAGTAAAAATGGTTCAAACAATGAATCAGGTAAGACTGATGGGGTTAAAATAGAAAGTGATTGCAAAAATTGCATGAAACAATGCAAAGTTTGCAGCACAAATGCGTATCTCCCAATGAAAAAGACCGAAGAACTAGTTGAGAAAGTCAAAACGAATGAAGAAGGTTTTTTAAATCGAGACAAACTTCTTAGAATTTCAAATGAAAGAATTAATGAGTTAACCAAAAGGATTGAAAATGATAAATCTGATGTTGAACGTTTTAAGAAAGAAAATGAGAAGTTAATTCATGAAAACAGAAACATTTCTGAAAATTTTGAAAAGTTAAAAAGAACGGTTAAAGATTCTGATGAGCGAAATACGAAAACCTCTAAAGAGAATTTTCATATGTCTGTAGTTCTTCAGGCAAAAGAAAGACAAATCAACCAGCACTTGGACGAGATCGCAAATCTTAAGCATCAATTCCAGGAAGCTAAGATTGAAAATGAAAGAATAACTTTGAAATTGAACAGTTACAGCTCCGTGATCTTTGTTCTTCAACACATAGTTCCCAAACGTATTGGGAAGAACAAAGCTGGTGAAGATGTATACTCGGATAGAACTGGGGTGGGCTATCATCAAGTTCCACCGCCTGTGTTAAACAACTTTTCAAAGAAACAATTTGGGTTGGATAAAATTTCTGAGACAAATGAGAAATCAGATGTTGAGAAACTTCCAGAAACAATCGATGTCACATTCACTTCATCATCAGATGAAGATAGTATTCAATCTGAAGTCGTAAAAAATGTGGTTGAAAATGTTTTAAAATCAGACATCGATTCGACTGAAGATGAAGAATGTTTTCTCAACAATTATATTCCGAAATCAAAATTCCAAAATAACTCAAATGACGAACCTACTCTTGTGATGTACAAGATGTCGGGTTCTAATAAGTTGTATTCGGATATTGATTTTCCAGTTGAGAACGTGAATGTTGACAAGCTGAAAAAAGTGTTCAAATTGGTTGAAATCGATGTTTCTGAAATTGAGGGTTTAAAGAGGTCAAAAAGGTTTTTGAACTTCGAAAAAGATAAATCTTACTATAAGAAACCTGTTGTACCGCCACGTTTTAATAACAACAACCAAAACAAATGGACGGGTGGTTATCAGGGTGGTAAGAACAATCAAAAGAGAAACTTTCAAAACAAAAGATTTGTCGAAAAGAAAGTGTTTGTAAAGAGCTCAAGTTCACACTCCGAACAAGAATCGGAGTTCTTTTCGAAATCAAATGAAGAATTCTTCGAGAAAAAGGCCTCACAGCCTCAAACTGAAGGCAAAAGTCGGGAAGTTGACACCCGCACATGCTTCAAATGCAATGAAGTTGGACACATTGCACGAAAGTGCACCAACTCGAAGCCTAAGTCTGTGGTTGTAGAGAATCCAAGAAGGAAGAACGATGTCAAAGGCAAAGCTCCAATGTTTGTTGAGAAGAAGATTTTGAAAAATGAAAACATTAAAGTCAAAACTGAACCAGTAAAACAACCTATAAAGAAAAATGACAAGTTTTACAAAAGAGTTGCTTCTCCACAACAAACTTGGAAGCCAAAATCTGAGGTTAAGACATCAGGTGTTCCAAAACCAAAGGTTTCTGATTCTACAAAACAATCATCTACGACCAAACCAGTCAAGATGAATGTACCTTTGGATTGTTACTAGAAGTTGGAAAAACAAACTTTGACCCCACCAGGGAAGAAGTATGTTCCTAAGAAAAACCAACCATCTGGTCAACCTCAAAAAGACGAACAAAGAGGTTGAGGTTGGGACTGAAGAGAGCTTAAAAATGAATGACAAGAATTTCCCACCATTGTACACCATGACAACTCACCTTAACGTCAAGCTACCCGAGTCAAAGGAGGCTTGGGTTGCTTCAAAATATAACTAAGTGTTTGTGAAATGTGGAGGAGCTTCCGAGATCTATCTCACGGTGGATTATGGATAGTGGAGCTTCTCGGCACATGACAGGGAGAAAGACACTGTTATATGATGTTAGAGGGTTCAACGGTGGATACGTCGGTTTTGCTGGTAATCAAGGAGGACGTATTATTGGTGAAGGAACATTATCAAATGGTGTAATCACGTTTGAAAGAGTCAATTACATAGCTGAGCTGGAGAATAATATTCTTAGCATTTCTCAAATTTGTGATAGAATGTATTCGACACATTTCACTGACAAAGAATGTATGATCTTGAAGCCGGGGTTTGTCATCCCTGAGGAGTGGATCATCATGAGAGCACCACGAGTTAATGATCTGTACGTGTTGGACATGAGCGTCACTACGACTACCACGGGTCAAACTCATTGTTTCATTTCAAAAGCCACTGAAAAGGTGTCTCAGTTGTGGCACCGGAACATGGGCCACATTCACCTACGCAAGATGAACTACCTGGTGCATAATGATTTAGTAAAAGGTGTTCACTTGAAGAGTTTTCATCTTGAGGGGGAGTGTATCAGTTGTATAAAGGGGAAACAACAAAAGAAATCCCATCCTGGCAAAAAGATGAACTCAGTCTCGAGGCCGCTAGAGAGACTTCACATGGGTCTTTTCGGTCCTGTGAATGTCAAGAGTATTACGGGTGATCTCTATAACCTCGTAGTCACTGATGATTATTCGAGATTCTGGTGGGTGTTGTTCCTGAAATCAAAAGACGAAACATTTGAGAGTTTGCTGAGGTTATTCAGGAAGATAGAAAATTTGTACCGAACAAGAATTCGAAGACTAAGAAGCGACAATGGTACAAAATTTAAGAACAACAGAATGGAGGAATTCTGTGATCGAAGAGGTATATTGCAAGAATTCAGCGCACCATATACTCTGCAACAAAATGGAGTCGCCAGAAAGAAAGAATAGAACGCTGATTGAAACGGCGAGAACGATGCTTGCTAATTCAAAATTACCAATTAATTTCTGGGCAGAAGCAGTATCAGCCGCTATCTATACACTCAACAGGGTACTTACTGTGAAGAAGCATAACAAGACATGTTTCGAATTGATCAATAATCGCAAGCCTGATCTCGAGTATTTAGAGTCGTTCGGGTCTCCCTGCGCAGTTCTAGATCCCGATGGAAAATTTGGTCCAAAGAGCATAGAAGGTATCTTCGTGGGGTATTCAAGTCCACTCAAACGCGTCTTTGTTCCAAGTCTCAAGAAGATCATCAAAGTGCAACATGTTGAATGTCAAGGCTACACAATGCCTCCACAGAAACCCGCAGACTCATGGCGATTCAACTACGATACCCTATGGGATTCATTCGAGTTAGAAGAAGAGCCAGAGTTCTTTGATGATTTGGATATTTTACGAGAATATGAAGCATCTCAGGGAAGATTTCCAGCAAGTTCTTCTAAACGTCAACAACAAATTTCAAATAATGATGAAGCTAGTCCCAGTCATGCTGAAGCCCAGCAAACTCCGACTACTTCAGAACATGAATCTGTTCCTGAAAATCAAACTGTGGTCAATGCAGGTAATTAAGAATCTAATGATATTCCTACTTTTGATCATGGTGATTCAGAGTCTGAGGGGGAACAAATCCAATCTTCAGATCAGACAATTGTTGACAATGAACAAGTTGCGGAGCAGAATGTCACTAACTTGGAAGGCGAGGTGGATGTTCCTAGCGATGTTATGCCAAGGACTCTTTCATACCATCCAAAGAAGTTGATAATAGGAGAGCTGCAGTCAGGCGTTCACTCCAGAAGCCAGATTGACCATGGCCTTACTTGCTTTTATTCTAAAATTGCTCCTTTACAAACTGAATTTTCACTCAGTTGTTTCATCTCGAAGATAGAGCCGAGAACCTCCAAGGAAGCACTAACAGAAGAATCATGGGTCAATGCAATGCAGGAGGAGCTGAGTTAGTTTGAAAAGCTTGGTGTATGGAAGCTTGTGGATCTGCCTGACGGACACCGAAAGATAAATACAAAATGGGTGTTCAAGTGCAAAAGGGATGACCGAGGAGTTATTGTGCGTAACAAAGCTCGACTCGTAGTCCAGGGTTTCAAACAGCAAGACGGGATAGACTTCACTGAGGTTTATGCTCCGGTTGCTCGACTTGAAGCTATCAGAATTTTCCTAGCCTTTGCTTCATGGAAAGGATTCAAAGTGTACCAATTAGATGTCAAATCAGCATTTTTATACAGAAAGGTGAAAGAGGAAGTATATGTCAGTCAGCCACCGGGCTTTACCGACCCAATCCACAAAGACAAGCTCTACCTGCTAGACAAAGCACTATATTGCATCAGGCCTCGTGAGCCTGGTACGAGACGCTCTCTCAACACTTTCTTGCCAACAGCTCTATCCGAGGAAAAGTGGACGCTACCCTCTTCACAAAAGAAATTGATGGGTACTTACTGATCATTCAGATTTATGTTGATGATATAATCTTTGGGTCAACAAACAAAGAACTCTTCAAAGATTTTGAAAAAGTGATGAAGCAGAAGTTCGAAATGTCGTCAATGGGTGAGATGAAGTTCTTCTTAGGGCTACAAGTCGACCAAATGCCGAAGGAACCTTCATTCATCAAACGAAGTATGTTTACGACGTTCTGGAGAAATTGGGAATGTCTGAGACAGCTCATATTTCAGTCAAGTCCTAGAGCTTCACATATGGTTATAGTCAAGAGGATACTGCGCTACCTAAAAGGAACTCCAACACTGGGGTTGTGGTATCCAAACACGCTCGAAGGATACTCTAATTCTGACTTCGGTTGCTGCAAAGTCAATGCTAAATCAACAACTGCAGGTTGCCAATTTTTCGGACCCCGATTGGTCACATGGCAATGTAAGAAGCAAACCTTTGTTGCTTTATCAACATGTGAAGCAGAGTACGTATCTGCCAGCAGCTGCTGCTCTCAGATCATGTGGATTCAGCAACAGATGCGCGACTATGGTTTGCAATTTCTTACTTCACCTATTTTTGTTGATAATGAGGCAGCTATAAACATAACAAAGAATCCGGTACATCACGTTAAAACCAAACATATAGAAATTCGTCATCACTTTATACACGATTGTTATGAAAAGAAGTCGATATGAATTGACAAAATCCACACTGACGAATAAAAGGCAGATTTACATACCAAAGCTTTCAATAAAGCTCATTTTCAATATCTTTTAAAACTAAATGGTATGAAATTGTTGTCGGATGCGGAGGAGTTAATTGGCATTGATGAGAAAACTGATGCAGATGATGTTGAGAAGCCAACTGCACTGGTTTGTCGTATTTTTAGTTGTTTTGGTATTTAGGGGGAGATAGATAATATTTTCAGAAAAATACAAAAACAATAAAAAAAATGCAAAAATCCAAAAACATGAGATATTTTTAAAATCCAGAAACAATAGAAAAACCAAAAAGAGTTTGTGTAAAAAGAGGAAATGATAGTACATCAGCTAGATAGTTACAGTATGCTAAAGATATGTAATGTTTAAAAAGTGTTAAGCAGTCTCGCTGATGATATGCCGATAGGTTTTTACACACTTAGTAGACTAATTCGGGATATAAACATAAAATCATTTCTTGCTTATTGCGTGGGGAACATCTCTCGGATATATAGGTAACCCCTGAAATCTTATTTGAAAGGCTTTCTATTTCTGACATACTAGGTCTATGTGCGTGATGATATCTGGGGTATTATACCGGGACTTCTGATTTTGCGGAAGCAATAGCCTAGTCCTCGTATAATACTCTGCACTACTTTAATCTTAAAGCCTACCCTCAGCATAAAAAATGATGAAACATTGCAAAATGTTAATCATGTGCTGTTGAAGAAAAGATCCCCAAACGGGACACACCGAAATTCGAGCCATCATCTCTCTGTCTGAATGGAAGTTCTAACCTGAGCTCTCATGACCTCGCATTACCTGTTACAGATATCATTATTGTACGTTCACCTGTAAGACTGAATATAGGAGTCTGGATACGAGAGTATATTCTGAGGTGGGACACGAGTATAAGTTAAGCTATTAAAACACTAATTCGTATCCTGAATAAGTTGAAATTTGTGTGAAAATTTAAAAGGATCAGTATATCGGCAATCTAAGTTAATTGTTTAATACTTAGTGTGTAATAAAGCTCAACGGTACTTGTAACTTGTCAAGCAGCTGATATGATCCTCTGACACACTCACCAAAAATATGTTTGTAAATAGTTTACTTTTACTATACTTCATTCATAGTTAGTCCAAAACCCAAAAAGATTTCATAGTGTTTCAGTATAAACTTTCTTAAAATCCCAAAAAGATTTTACATTTTTGCTTTAGTTTTTCGACAAACTGAGGTGGAAAGCGGATCTTCAGATTATGAGAAGTGAAGCAGAGCAAGAAGTTTCTGAACTGGACAACTGGGTTGGGAGCTTATCTTGAAAAAAAAATGTTTGAAAAATTCAAAGTCAAAGCAAGTTCATTAAGTTGACACTTGTAAATTTTCATGAAAATGTGTTTGAAAAGTTTGAATAAATTGTCAGTTTGTTTCGTCTCGGGTCAACCAAGGTCATTAACTTGGACTTGGTAGACAAATTAAGTGCCTAGGGTCATTAACTTGGACCTAGATACTTAAGTGGATTTCTAAAACTGACCAAATCTGTTAAAATAGGAAAAAGTCAAAAGATCTAAACTCAAAAGTCAAAAGAGAAGTGTTTGGATCGGGCGGCAATCCGAGACACTTGGTCACCCCCTATAAATAGAAGTCAATGAGTTCAGTCAAACCTTTACTCGATCGGGCGACCATCCGACACTCTCTCACTTTCTCTGATCTTGATCTGATTTTCACATTCTTACTTTCCACACTACATTGGATTGTTGGCACGCTCAACCTTCACAATGGGAAAGGTAAGTTCACTGATCTTTTATTGTTAATTTGATGATTTTGATGAGTTTTTGAATGTCGGCATCTGTTCGGACCTAAAACCTTAGATCTAGGCAATTTAAGGATGTTTGATAGATTTTGAACATAGGGTTTTGTTCACGGGCCTTAGATCTATAGGTTTACCGTCTCAATTTATGCTAAAACTTGTTAAAATTTGATGAATTGAAGATTAAGGGTGTCGGCTATCAGACCTGTTTTTGTCAAATTACTCTCAATCTAGGCCGAATTAGAAAATTTTGAACATAGGGTTTTGATCATCGGCGAAAACTCTACGTAGATCCATGTTCAATTTTGAGAAAAACTTAGAAAATTTTTGGTGTTCATAATCTGTTCATGATGTTCTTCAATGTTCAAGGGTCGAGTGGCAACTCGATCGGATGGCCATCCGATCCAATGCATCATATGATTAAAATATTTTCTAAGTGTTTTGCATTGATATCTGTGCCTAACTTGTTAAACAGTTGTTTTGGAAAGAATGGCAACCCGATCGGATGACACTTCGATCGGATAGCCTCCGATCCAAAACACACCTTCATAAATTTGTTCTCTCATGTCAGTGATCGAGTGGCAATCTGATCGGGTGGCCATCCGATACACATTTCTATATTTTGAATGTGCTATCTTGTTAAAGATCTAGTGGTAATCCGATCGGGTGACAATCCGATCGGATGACCATCCGATCCTCATCACAAAATGACAAAAATGAACTTCATTTGTTTAAACTTGTCATGGATCGAGTGACAATCCGATCGGATGACAATCCAATCGGATGGCCATCCGATCCATATCACTTACCAAGAAGAGTTGTCTTGTCAAAGGTGCTTTCTGACTTGTCACATGGATCGAGTGACAATCCAATCAGATGGCCATCCGATCCATATGCACTTGAATTGATTGTGTGTTCTTTCATGTTGATGGTTCACCCGATCAGATGGCAATCCGATCGGATGACCATCTGATCCTCAGTACTATACATAGTGAAGAGCTCCAGTGTTAGAAAATTTTTTGAAATTTTCAAATTTTTGATACTTGTTACTTTATGTCTCGAACTTTGTGCAAATGTTAACGGTGTGTATTATTGCAGGGAAGAGCATCAGATTGGGATAAATCTCATAATATCTACTGTCTATTAGATGCTCACTACACAGACACAACACCGTTTAAAGACATAGCAAATTTTTTTAGAGAGAGCAAGATTCATAAGGCTTTAACTGATAGAACTATAGTATATGAATCACATGTTAGAAGGTTTGGGAGTTCGGTAAGATATGAGGAGAAAGAAAAAAATGATTTATTCTGCAGTTAGAAAGAAGGACGAGAATAATCAGGACATACATGGATTTAGAAATTAAGTTTAACGTTGGTGATTTGAGGAGAGTTTTGGATTTAGGAGATTCTGATAATGATCCTATCATTATTCCAGAATGATTGTACAATGGTATGTGGTGCAGAATGGGATTTATAGGTCATCTGAATGGAAAGTATCTTAAGACGATGTTCAGTCGACCATATAAGTTTCTAATTCACTGTGTAGTGCATGCGTTGTCACATAGAAAGGGAGCTTACGATGAAACATCAGATTACATCATGAACATTATCACTTGCTTGGTGCTGAATGGGCCATACAATGTTTCACAGGTGTTATTTGATCATTTGGTGGATAACATTAAGGGTGATAAGTACATCATGTACCCGAGGTTTATCCAGATTATGATAGATGATGAATTTAAGGATATTCGAAAGGATTCTGCTGATATATTAGGTGTACGAAACATGACACTTGATACTATAAGCAGATTATCTAAAGGTACTGAAGCAAGGGCAAAGAGAATGATATGCAAAATTGATAATCCAGCATACGTTGCTCCTGAAAACGATGCATGGAGACATGAAAACAACAATTCTGATGACGAAACTGATAGATTGAGGGAGATGAATGAGAAGAAGCTCAAATATTGGTTTGTGAAGGATGGGAAAAGAAAGAGAACTCCAAAGACATCCCCAGCTGTATCTATTCCAAAAGTGTCAACACCTAAGATTGTTGTTAAGGGTATAGTTGAAAGGGGGAGTTCTTACAAAAGTTAGATCTTTAAATGTTATATTATTCTAATAATTTTTTAATGCTTGTTTTGCAGGGACTTCAATAGAACCACAACAAAAGTTGGTGGATGATCCAGTGTTAGATCCATCGAGCATTCCTCAAGAAGGTATTGATTTGACGAAAGTGACGTTTGAGCAATACATAAAGCACACTGAAGCTTCAATTGCAAAAGATCAAAGTGCAAGTGTTCAAGCTAAAAGTGTTAAACAAAAGGAGCCTGAAGGTGTTGCTCATGATGATTCAAGTGATACTGATGATGAGTCTATAGAGACAGGGCCAGAAATTGAAAGAATCGGTGTTGGGAAAGTTCAAATGAAAAAGAAACCCTAGAAGAAGAAAGCTAAAGATTCTGATGAAGAGGATTCTACATATACACCATCTATTGAAGAGAAAAAGAAGTTGAGAATAAAGCGTAAAGCAGTCCAAATAGGCGCCATTCCAAGGAACGTCAGGGCGAGAAAAGGATCTGCATCAGCTAAGAAGGACCAAAGCGGCAAAAGTGAGAAGCATGTTACAACTTCTAAGGGTCTTGAAATTGTAGAAATTCCTAAAGAGCTAGAGGTTCAAAGTGTTGAAAAACCTGAAGTTGAGGTTCAAAAGAAAGTGGGTGATGACATTGAAGTTGAAATCATAGATGAAAGAGCTGCTACACCACCATCACCACCTCCAGAAAGTCAACATATTCCAGAAAGCGGTGAATCTTCACAACCAAAGAAAACTGTACTTCCAGGTTTATTTGAAGGCTTTCTAAACGTTCAAGGAGAATTTAAAGATGATATTCTTTCTGGAGATGAGTTTGATATGTTCCATGATGCATCCGTCAAAGCTCTGGAAAAGAAAGTTAGTGTACTTGAGAAAGAAAAAGCTGTAGGTCCCCTTTTCGTATGGATCTTCACAGAATTGCCAATCTAATCAAGAGTGCGGAATCCTCTTGATCAGAATATCACAGAAACAAGTAGACACAGGAATTCACAATCAAACCGGGTTTCTATTGATTATCAATTACAAGAATTACAATCAATCAAAACCCTAACCACTCAAATTCGTCCAAGCCCTAATGCTCTCATGAATTCTCACTCTAAAACTGTTTTTGCTGATTCACCTAAACCCTAAAGCAAAGCCTTGTTTATATAACACAAGGTTTGCTACTTGGGCTAGGGATTCCTACATGGGCATGCCCAATTCGTCCCCCTTAGACCCAAACTGGGTTTTGTTTAGCCCAAACTCTATTATTCCACTAATACAAAGCTAAACCCGCTAACTGTTTATCGTTTAACTAATTACAAGATATCCAAAGACCAAATCTAAGTTGTTGTCACAAATATGCACCAACAAGCTCCCCCTTGACAATAGCTTCATAAAATAACTTTGTCTTCAGTCATCTTGCAATCTTCAAGTAATCTTGCAATGCCTTTGGTCTTTGGATAGCTTCAGCTTTAACAGCTTCTGTCAGCAACAGACTCCCCCTAAGCTGATACATCCAATCACCAAATCTTCAAAACGTTAGCACTTGAGTAAACTCCAGTTCAGCATTTGCAAAGCAATCTTCAAACTCTTCACTTTGTCTGCAATGTAGAAAGGAGGTTCTACCATGCATCCAATCAAACTCTCATCTCTTCACAACAACTCATCATTTTAACTTCTCAACAACATACAACTTCAATCTGTATACTATAAAACAAACATCTCGAGAAACTATAAAAAATTTTCAACACAATTGAATAAATTGTTATTTTCAAGAGATTATATCACAGATTAAGCATGTTCAATTTATCACCAACACACAAAACTTTTTGTCCAACACACAAGAACCTACATGATTTAAAATTTTGAACTCACTTTCTAACACCATCTCCCCCTATCGGTAACAATTCCTCCAAGAATAACAGTTTTTCGTACATTAAGAATTTTAAACAGAAAAAGACACTATTTTTGGATTTTTATATTTTCTGAAAGCAAGTAAATAACTGAAACAATAAACACTCTATTTTTGTAAGAATCACCGGTAAGAAGATCATATCAGCACAATCAAACTGTTTTCACACTATTAGATAATTCTTTATTTAGTTTTTCGTGAAAAGCAGTCCAAGACGATTACCAGTATGTTTGTCCACTTAAACAAAATGCATGAACATTTCAAGTACCATTACCGTATGATACGTTAAGGTAATATTATTACTGATATACTAGTGTGTCCCACTTCAGGATATACCCCCGCTATCAAGGTATGCATAAAGATTCATCGTAGTAGGTGAATATACTAAATTCATCCGTTTTGATTTTCAACGTTTAGATAATTGGTGATCAGGTCAGTACTTCCGTACAACAAAGAGACCAAAATATCTAACGAGGGCTAAGACAAATACCATATTTGGTACGATTTATACATTTTGCACATTTGAATGCCTCTCTAGGAGAGCTTCTTCATTTATGGGATTTGGCATTTTTTTTGCTCTTTTAAGATATCCTGGTTGTGCCTAGGTCAGCATGTATCTGGATGCAGCAGAAGGACAACCCTGATATCCCCAGATGAAATAACAGTATAAAGACCCAAAACTTCAAATTTTGGCAATCTATCAACGCAAGATTTAAGGTCATTAAACCATACACCATTGATGTGTTCCCCACTCATACACAGTTCGTTTAGGTTTATATCACATTGGTAAGTTGATTATTTCATGCTTTTTGCCTACTGGTACATCATATAATGGAGCTGCCATCACACTTAAGCAATTTAATTTTAGTTTCAGTGTGGTAGTCTAACTTGCTGATGTACTATCATTTCTTCTTTTTCACACAATGATAACTCATTTTTGATTTAATAATTTTTTTATGTTTTTCATTTTTCAATGTTTTTGTATTTTTTTTTAAATTTTAATTTATAACTTACTCCCCCTAAACACACTCACTAACTAAACTCTTTTTGGCTTAGGAAAATTTCTCCCCCTAAATTTTTGTTTTTATGGAGCAAGTTTCAAAAACACAAATTTAAATACAAACAGACTCCCACTTCAATCTGACAATAAGTTTTTCAATGTTAAAGTTTAAAATAATCATAACAATCACTGTAGTAAATTGTTCGTTACCAATTTTAACTTACTATTCACCTCAGATGCTTAGCAGGAACAACCATTGTTGAACACATCAACAGTCCTTCTTGGTCATCCTGCACATTCTCAACAACTCAGTTAGACTTGAGAACCCAAGCCCTGATAGTCTTGGGTTTTCCAAATTCATCCATTACAGGAACATCCATCCAATATCCATCACTCCTAACTGGAGTCTTGGATTGCTTACCCATTGTTGAACAAGAATGATAATTTTCACTAGGTCTTTGATTGCGAGAGTTCCAATAACCTCTCGGATTTTCTGACCTTTGGAAATTATGATTTTGGTACGTTGAATTTTGATTCCAAGAAGCATGATTGTTGTAATTTCTAAAGCCCTTGTTATAAAAAGTTCGACCACCATTATTTTGGTATCGATTTTGATATTGACCTTGACTTCTTAAATTATTTGAATTATAATTGTTCATTCTTGGTGAACTACTTCTAGGTCTTTCATATCTACCTGATGTAGATTCAGGCTGAAATCTTGGTTGATTTCTTTGAAAACGAGGAACTTGTGGAGTTCCTTTTTCAGCCTTATCTACACCAATAGCAACATTCTCTGGTTGCTTAGGTGCTGACTTCTTTGGAGAGTTGGACTCTCTCTCCTTTTTATCACCACTCTTCTCTGGTGACTTTTCTCTCTTTTTCTCACTCACTTGTGCTTCATTCTTTTTATTAGGACAACAGCTAGCTACATGTCCCTTTGTGTGACACTTGAAGCACGATCTGTTTTTCGAAGACTTCTTATCTGAAGCCTTTGAGCTAGATTCTGGTTTTGATGATGATGCCTTAGAAGGATTTGGTTCAGTTTGCTTAGTTTCAGAATTTTGTTTGTTCTTGTTTTTAGCAAACTCTACATTAGATTCGTTTTCAATAACAGTTGTTTCGTTTTTCATGTCACTTCCTTGAACAAAATTAACCCTTTTAACAAAAGTTGGATTTTTATTCTTAGGATGTGAAGTTTTCTTTTTCAAAACAGGTTTGCTATTATTATCCTTCTTAGCATCATCACTCTCAGACACATTTCCTTGACTTGAAGTGGAACTACTTGGTGATGTTGACACAAAGTCTATGAGCTCATCTTCATCAGGCAAGAAAGAATAGTCATGACTAACAGGAGGTGGAACTTCATTGAAACCATGGAATCCCACACTGGTTCTGTCATTACTTTTCTTCAAGCCACCCATCATATGTTTCATAACAAAAGTAGAGTCCCTGAATTGACCTAATTTCTTTTCAAGTTCAACAATTTTGAGTTGTGCATCTGACAACTCTTTGCATTTTTCAGAAATCTCGTTTGTTTTCTCAGCCATCATTTCATGAGCTAAGTCTATGACTTGAAGTTTTTCGTTTAGTTTGCAGGTTAAAGCTTCAATTTCACTTTCATAACCTTTTATCTTCTTCAAGTATAAAGATTCGTTTCTTTTAGCAAAAAAGTTTGATTCTTTAATGTTAGACATCTCGCTTACCAGACTTTGGTTTTGTGTTGACAACCTGTCTACCTCACTCTGTAGTTCACGACATTTTAAACACACATAATTAGACTGTACCTCTCCTGTTTGTTTGTCAAGATTGGCCATTAGCGCGACAAGTTGAGCTTCCATTCTTTTGTATTTAGCTTCCTTTTCTTCAGCTTCCTTTTCATGGTCAGACTTTTGCTTTTCTTCTTCAGCATCTGTTGTCTGATCAGCCTTATCTACCTCAGCTTCACTTTTCTTCTCAACTTTAGCATCATCTACTGTAGCTTCACCATCATCAACTGGTACAATTTCTGCCATGAATGCCTGAGTGACATTGTCATCATTTTCCAAGTGAACACTCCAGTCATATGAACCTTCTCTAGCTGTAGAGATCAGCGCTCTCGAGTTAGAGTTGTTTAATGCATTCCTATTGTTTGAACTCTGACTCGAAGTCTCCTGCTTTTGTTTTTGACATTCCCTAGCGATGCCCATAACTTTGACAGTTGAAGCATCTCACTTTGGTCTTATCGAAACCAACAGTCTTTCCTATAAACTTCCTTCCTGTTCGGTTCATAAATCTCTTCACTCGTCTAGTAATCATGGCCATTTGCCATCGCAAATCCATATTTTCAAGATCATCAGGGTCAATCTGATCGTAATCTTCATCTAAAGTGGCAGGATCAGATATCTTCCCCTGAATGTAGTTTTCATATGAAGCAACAAATGAAGCAAGTAGAGCAAGATGCTCTTCTGCAGACTTAACACTCATAGGCGTTGACTTAACACCACTACTCTGCTTAGAAGCTGATGTTCTCTTGGCTCCTGTTGATCCTCCTGAAGAAGCTTCAAAACACACATCACCATCCTCATTCACTGTGACCTGCTCATCCTCACACGATAGAAATGCAGTAGCAGAGTCGCTAGAAGCGTTGTGAGATGAAGAAGATGTAAGCCCATTGTAAATTCCTGGATCTTGAACCTGATCATATCGAGTGTCTTTCTTCTTCATACTGAGCTCATAGGCTCTCAGCTTTCCTACCACTTCTTTAAGCTCTTTTGTCTCATAATCTGCTTCTCCCTTGATCATGAGAGTGTAGATATCCCACTTAGTAGGTAAGGCATCGAGCAACTTGTCATTCTTTTCTACGTCAGTATAGCACCCTATCTCATAATTTTCCATTTCCGACATCAGATGGTAGTATCGAGTGATGATGTCCTCAAGTGACTCATGTTTCATTTACTTAAAAACAGCGAACTGCTTCTTCAGTAGATCAATTTTGTTTTTCTTGACATCTGCATTTCCCGCATATCGCTTTTCTAATGCATCCCACATATCCTTTGAATTAGTGTACTTCTTGAAGGTATGCTTGATGCTATCAGGTAAGGACATTTTTATTGCTGCCAAGGCTCTCTTTTCATCCTCATACATCTTTTTATCAGCCTCTTGCATGTTCACGTAGACTGTTCTACGTGGTCTGCCCTCAAATTCGTGAGTTGGGTTTGTGTACCCATCTTCAATACATATCCACATACGTGTGTCCTGATATTCAACGAAGGATTGAAAACGATCATTCCATGTCAAATAATTTTCCACCTTCATCATCTTAGGCGGTTTGTTGGTAGTGCCAACTTCATGTTCCATCTTCAAAAGCTCATTCAAAGTAGACATGTTTGACATTTTAAACATTACAGACTGATAAAACCGTACAAAATATCTCCAAAAATAGTGGTTACCAAATTACACCGTTAGAATTGTCTCGAAAAGACGAATCCAATGATATATAATGTCGAAAACCGAATTCGGGATTTTCCAGAGCCTTTTTTTCCTAAAAATGCAAGGAATTCAATGGTGCAGACGGTTTACAGAAACGAGCTACGAATCAATATTTATTTGCAAAACAGTCAAATTTTATCGATGCTTGCCAACAAAAATTCCACCCTTTTAAATTTGCTGGTTTTAAGTTCTCTATTAATTTCGCTGGGAAGCAGATTAATTTCGCTGCCTGTTTGTTAATTTTGCTGGTCTATTTCGCTCTCAAGTTTGAGTTAATTTAGCTGAAAGATTAAATTTGCTGCCAAGTTCCCTGATCAATTTCGCTATTACGACGACCAGTAAAGTCGCCGATCACCGTAATAATTTCGCTAAGGAAAATTATACGGTTACCAAAGTCGCCTTTGGATTTTAATTTCGCCGATAAGTATGCTAGTCAGTAAATTTCGCAGGTATGTCAAATTCGCTGGTCCAGTAAAATCGGAAACTTAATCTGTTCGAAATTCTGAAGATTTTATCTCCTCTCCAACACAAATCTGCAAAATCAAACCATCTAATCAGCACAATATTTTTGAAAAATATGAAGAAAAGATCGAAAAAAAAACGAAGAACAGTCTTCGAATCTTCAAGTCTATCAGCCACACAAAATCTTTCCTGAAATCCTGCAAAACAGCAACCAAACAAGCAGAAGATCAAAAACACCAAAAATTTTGAAATTTTTTATCAAACACACAAAAAATTTCGAAACCCTAATTTTTCAGGTTTCAAAATTTTTGAAAACTCCCTGTTTCTGCCAAGCACAATTCTGAAACGAGCCTTCAAGTGTGACAACTGTCACTTTTTCGTACATTCCGTACAATAATTAGACAGTAATCTGTGTTTAAGAACTGTGCATGGTATAGTTTACAAGACAAATGAATTTCTGATTACTGTTATATACATACAATTGCATTTCATGTTGTAAAACTTTTATCATTACTACATGCAACACGATATAGTTCTAATAATGCATATAACATAATTGGCACCATTATCAGACAAACTAAAGCACTGACGGGAGTTCAGTACATAGACAGACAGTGTTTTGAGGCCCAGTATGAGCCAGAGACTAAGTACTACACTAGTATCGTGTGTAGGGAAGTAAGGACCCCAAAACTGCATGCCTAAGTGATAGTTTAAGTGCCGGAAAATGCCTAAAACCCACTTAAGGTGCTAAATTCATCATATTTCAGCATTTTAACAAGCTAATTACATGCAAAAATATGACTAAATGGTCCTGAATACTTTCCTAAGGGTCAGGAATTAAAAGTGTCACAAAAGGGTACATAAAGATCACTAAACGGAATAGTTTGACACTTTAACGAACCGGTATATAACCGAACAACCGGACACTACCCGAAACACCAAAATTATACTAGAAGCATTGTTTTATTATTCCTAAGCTAGTTATGATCCTCGAACACCCTAACACGCTATATAACACCTAATATGCTTAGACACTAAACTTTACACTTAAAATCTAACTTAATAACTTAACCTATCATCCAACACTAACCAAGACCCCCCCCCATGGTGGACGGTCACAATGTGGCCCCACCCTTGATCCTTTTGATCTTACATGATCTTCCCTTGATCTTCCTTAGATTGCTTAGAGATCATGTAGTGTACTAATGAAGCACATTATCCATTGGTTAAAAGCTAAATATGTTATAAGAAGATCATTAGCTCATTATCTCTCACCCACTCAACACACACACTTTCTTCTCCTCCCTTGCTCCCTCCTCTCGGCCGAACCACATCCACCACACCACCATCACCTTCATCCATTGATCATCCATTCCAAGTTCATCCTAAGGTGCTAGAAGGTGTCTTAAGAAGTGTGGAGCTTGTGGATCTTGAAGGACCTTCCTCATTTGCTTTTACCCAACACATTTATCATCCTCAACATCTTGTGTTCATCCCTAGCCATAGAGCTAGTAGTAAGGCCCTTATGATCTCTTGTTACTTCATATTTTGATGGTTAAAAGATAATGAACATTGTTAATCTTGATGAACACTAAAGAACATATTCATGAAACTTTAACATAAGCTTATTAACATATGAATACATGTTGATTTGTGTTGATTTGCTTCTTGATGATTTGTGCTAAGTTAGACATCATAAGAAACCTACTAGATTGTGATTAAACACATGATCTAGTAAGTTAAAGTAGTGATATAGTGAAAGACCAAGATCATCATGCTTTATGTTTTCATGAACTTGAAAAATGAAAATGATTTGGTGAATGATGAAGCATGTAATATGTTTACTAGACATAAATTTAGATGATTTCAAAAATAGTTTCCAAAGAAACCAAGTTAAATCACAAGATTTACATAGACTTGGTTTTTACATAAACATACACAATTTTTAAGGGTTAAACAAGTGTAGAAACACTTGTGAAACAAGAAGATGTCATGAAGAAATGTTTTTGTAAAACATGTTTACAAGTTGTAAACACCTAAATCTTCGACGATTGAGATTTTTAAAGAAGTAAACACACTTTAAAGGGTAACTAAACCTACTAAACACACTACCAAGTTACTACAAGTTTTTATGAAAGTTCAAGTTCATGATTACTATGTAAGTAGCATTGTTTTGGCACTTGGTAAGTGTAGGTTGATTGTTGATTGTTTGTGATGATTTTTTAAAAGAAAATGATATGCTTTGATAGCATGGACACCTTCATTTTTAGGGGAAACTATGGCAAAATTTTCTAAAAATATAAACAATTAGAAAAATATTTTCTAAACAAATATTTAAAAGTGTGTTTTAACTATGGTTTTCAATATAAACTTTGCCATAGATTTTGTTACAAAAATACAAGTATTGGAGGTTGGTTTTTATAAATAAAAATGGATAAATATATTTAGAATATATGTTTATGTTAAAGACACAGTGTGTGTGATTATTTGTATACTTTGTGTATTAGTTATATTATTTTAGGGTTTAAAGTAATATAACTTAACAAAATACCAAGAATTTACAATCCAAAATAGTACCAAAAATCACAAGGAATACCTATATAAGTTACCCACTTAATATTGTGGAACCGAATGATAGAATGTAACTTACAAATATTCCGGTAAATACATTTATGAACGTATTTTTGGTAAATACTATTTTGGATACAAAAGAAATGAAAATATGATTTTATTATTATTACAAAGTATATCATATTTTCAACAAAGAGATAATATATTATTTTTAGAAGTTAAAATATATTTTCTTAGAATATTTAGAAGATATATGATTTTTGCGAAAAATATATATTTTCTTCACAATACATTATTTTTGGACAAAATAAGTTTATATATATATTTTCTAAGTTAGACTTGGAAATATACTATTTTGGGACTACAAATACAAGAATGCAAATATACATGTATGAGATACCTCCATCCTTGGGAAGGAAGTACAAAAATAAATACTTGAGAAGTATTATTACAAAATTACTGTTTAACGATTATTCCAAAATTAATTATAATTTAAAGTTAAAATAATTATTATTTTAACAAGTAATTATAACTTGGAATAACACTGAAGATATGAAAGAAACGTAACTGAAAAACGTAATTACTAAGGTAAGGCACGACCCGTTCGTCTAATAGACCCTAGTACGTTGTAGGGAGTCGTGTTTGCTGAAGAGATTTGGGTTACGAGTACCGAAGACGCAAAACAGTGAGTTCATGCTCCCCCTTTTTTCTTAACTGTTTTTGGTTTTATAATTCTCGGGGGTGGAATACATGTTACGAATGTTTAAACAGTATACATTGACTATGAAATGAATTATTAGATCATGTGAGCATAGACTAAATTTGAAATGCCATTAACTCATAATTAGGGACGAAGGTTAGATCTAACGGGTACGGTCGAACCCCACTCATGGTACTTATGAGTGCTTCGGTGTCCCAATCGAGGTGAATCGACATAGTCGAGGTGAATCGACATTAGTCGAGGTGAATCGACAATAGTCCAGGTGAATTGACATAGTCTATGCCAAGGTGAATTGACATAGTCGAAGTGAAATTCGACATAGTCGAGGGAATTCGACATAGTCGAGGGAAATCGACATAGTCGAGGGAAATCGACAAGGGTATAAGCCTATTCATTTCGAGTGCTCCCTATGTCCTCACATGCTCTAATGTCCTTGTAAAACATTTATTTGGTATGTTCATACACGCATTTCATACCTGTTTTCAAAGGAGTCTCTCAAAGGTTTACAAGTTTGCCAGTACTCACACAAAACGCATGAACTCGCTCAACTTTTGTTGATGTTTTCCAAAATTACATGTATTTCAGGTAACAAGTTGGATCTTGGGCGCGGGTGTTGATTCTAGAAGTAAATTCCAAGTTTAGATGTCATCCACTTTTGTTGAACTGTACCTTAGTCGAAGGTTGTGTTGTTTGAAACTTAAATAACCGGTATTTGTAATACTTTTACTCAATGAATGAATGACCATCGTTTTGATCATGTAGTTGTTTATTATGATTGAATGCAATGATATTAAACCAGTCACACATCATACACTTCCGCAAAAGTCAGGGTGTGACAGTTTGGTATCAGAGCTTCGATTGTAGTGAACTAGGATTCCTTCTCGAGTCTAGACTACAATCACTAGAATTCTCTCACAAAAACATTTTTACAAAAAGGTTTTTCATTGCATTCACGTAAGCGTCAAGATCCATGAGTCAAACATTTTTCAAAGAAAAGACAAGGCAAGGACATTGGTAGGGAGAAGAATACCCCAAATCAAGGTGCCAATTAAG
Source organism: Helianthus tuberosus (assembly GCA_030545235.1). Taxonomy (NCBI): domain Eukaryota; kingdom Viridiplantae; phylum Streptophyta; class Magnoliopsida; order Asterales; family Asteraceae; genus Helianthus; species Helianthus tuberosus. The sequence goes on along the minus strand of CM060448.1, from coordinate 170,308,668 downwards.
GCATAGTCTATGTGGGATAGACTTGCCGAAGACAAAATGACCCCCCCGAAAGGACAAACGAGAGTTATATGTGATATGATGCATCTAAATGCCTGTTTATGCTAAGTAGCATATTTTTTTACTGATATATACATACGAATAAGTGTACGGAATAATTGTTGACATGAATAAGATACCTTCGACTATGAACTCTATTATTGTTCTTACTCGCACGATGAAGCTATCAGCCTCGCGTTCATTGCAAAGCTCATAGATGGAGTGATTACCAAATGAGATTCTGAGCTTGCTTCCGTAGGAGATGGCTGCTCTTCCCTCTCGATCGTGAAGGTGCCTGACTACGGTAGTGACGGTGAGGCAGAGGCGGCAACCTTGGACAACTTCTTAATCAGCGGGACGAGGTCCCTGCGGCTTTTGTGAAGCGAGATTGACGACACACTTAACCAGAAAAGGAAGATGAAGTATTCATCTTGAAGGTGCCCCCCCAACTACTAGGAATTCTCCTTATTCCCATTTCGTTTAATCATCATGCCTGTTCGCGCGTAACAATAGCGAATGTCAGCGCATGGACCACTGCAATGGTCCTTTCCATGTCAGAGGTATAAGGACAGTAGTGCCCCCTCCTTGGTTGATCATCTGCTTGGACGAGGGAAAATTGGGGTAAATGTGCAAGACAATTTATTATTACGGGGGCCCACGTAATAACAACTTGTAGTGCATAGAAATCGTGGTGGACTCTGCAGGTCAGGTTAATGATCACCATCCCCCCAAAAATAATCTATAGGTGTTCACAACTTCATCTGGTAGAACAATACATAGACCATTGCTTTAGCGTTATATAAATTAGGAAACCTGTCTTTGCCTACTTCGTGTCTGACACTTCTACCCGTGTACGAGACGTTTGAGAACCGATATTTAAGCAAGTGAAGATGGATAACATTCAGAAAGATTCAGTGACGTTACACTCTCTATCACCTCTACATGAACAACCCCCATCTCAGTGAAAGTATACCCGTCTTGTAAAGCTATGTAGAAGGAAAACAACTACCACCTCATGAAACTTGTATGACCGAGGCAATGTAGCCTCGAGTTCATTTTATTTTCCCATTACAAACAATAAGCCAAGTTGCCAAGCCTATATGAAGGCTCAGTAATTGTTTCCTCGTTAATACATTGTTGAGTATATACGCATGTGATATTTGGTAATTACATGTTGGCTTATGGTACTATGTACCTAATACACAATTGTGGGATGTTGTCTAACCTACCTCATACCTTTTAACAGAAGAGAATGCCGCCCAGATGAGACACAGACACCAGTATGTTACCAAGGACAGAAGCGGAGCTTCAAGAACGCATCTCACAGGCAATTGCACGACATGAAGCCCTCCGCTCTAAACACAGCGGTGGCACTACCGGAAATAACCCTCCAACTGGCTGCACCTATAAACAGTTCCTGGACTACAAGCCATTGAATTTTGATGGCACAGGAGGTGCCGTTGCGTTTGTTCATTGGGCAGAAAATACTGACTCCGTTCTAAGAATGAGTAACTGTTCGCCCTAGCGGAGTGTTACCTTTATCTCAGGGTTGTTTTTAGATGGCGCACTCTCCTGGTGGAACCTTTAGGTTCAGACCCTTGGTGAAGATGCTGCTTATGCACTGAGCTGGGACGAGCTCAAGGAAATGATGGAGAAGAAATACTGTTCTAGGGCTGAAATCCAGAAGCTTGAGGTGGAGTTCTGGAATTTGAAAATGGACGGGCTGAAGATTTCTGAGTACGTCCAGCGATTTCACGACTTGTCTAGGGTCGTTCCCTACTTAGTCAAGCCGGAATTCAAGAGAATTGAGCGATTCATTTGGGGACTTGCACCTCAAATCAGGAGCATGATTACTACCTCAAGGCCCCCAACATCACAGAGGCTATCGATTTGAGTGTCACTCTTACTGAAGAAGCCCTACGCATGGGAAAATTTTCGGAATATGAGGATAACATGAAAGAGACTCATGTGGAGTCATCAAGCAACAAGAAAAGGAAGTCTTCAAACCTAAAAATAGGCACACAAGTCAGCTATGGAAGCTCTAAAGCAAACAAAAGAAAGGAAGAGAACCCGCCGCGTGGCTGGAAAGCTTATGGAGCCACTAATAAGGCTGGTGGTAAGGTTTACTTGGGGACTAAGTCGAGGTGCGAGGAATGCGATTTTTACCATGAAGGTCGATGTCTGAGGCCTAAGTGCGGAAAGTGTGGAAAGGAAGGGCACATCAAGGATGCCTGTTGGGCGAAGGATCCAGACGAAGGAGATAATGGGAAAATTCCAGGCTGCTACTGGTGTGGTGAAGTAGGGAACTTTAGGAAAGATTGCCCTAGGAAGAACCAAGCAAGGAAGGGTCTTCACGATCAGAGCTCGTGAAGCACGCCAGGATCCAGATGCGGTTACGGGTACGTTCCCTATTAATCAAATTCTATGCATCCATTTCTGATTAATATTGGCATCAACTTTAATCTCGTATCCTTAGAACTTAAGAACTACTTGGCCTAGTTTCGAGTAGAATATAGGTCCCATAATTGGTGAATGGAAGGTTAGTTAAGCGAAAGAGATGATTAAGGACTATATTTTGGAAACTTAAGAGACCAAGGAGCCTTTCCTAAAGATTTGCCAGGAATACCCCCCCCCCCCCCTCAACGACAAGAGAAGTTTAGGATGAACCTCGTGCCAGGAGTGGCACCAGTGACAAGATAACGCCTTACCAACTAGTTTCGTCTGAGATACAAGAGCCTCTGATGCAGCTGTGAGAGCTGCTAGACAGAGGAAATCTACCAGGCCGAGTTTCTCACCTTGGGAAGCCCCAGTGTTATTCGTTAGGAATTAGGACAACAGTTTTTACACACGTACATAGCCTAATCTGAGAGGAACTCAGAGGGAATAATGAGGGAGAAAAGTATTACGCATGGGTTACAGGGAGATAGACAACTAACCAACAAGAATCGGTACCCCTTACCGAGAACTGTTGACTTATCAACCAACTACAAGATCCCAGCTACTACTCCAAGATGGAATTAAGGACATGGTGTCCTTAGTTAAGGACACAAGAAGAAAGTTGACAGTTTCCACTTTGCATCAATTCCAGAGAATTGGATATCAAGGATCGGTATCCTTTACCAAGGATTGATGACATGAACAGACCAATTGTAAGGTTCTAGTTACCACTCAAAGATCGACTTGAGGATAGGATGTCCTCAACTGCGAATACAAAAAGGAAATATCCTTAAAACGACCTTTAGGACTCGCTTCGAGCATTACCAGTTCCTTGTCGTACCGTTTGGCTTAACACATGCACCGACATTATTCATGGACCTCATGAATCAAACGTGTAAACCATACCTGGATAGATCATGATTATATTTATTGACTACATTCTTATATGCCCAACGACCAAGGAAGGTCGTGAGCAACATCTGCAATTTACCTTGAGACTCTTAGAGAAAGAACAGTTATGTGCTAGGATGTCGAAGGGCGGATTTCGAATTCGCGAGGTAAGATTTAGGATACGTGATGGATAAGAATGAGATTCATGCCAACTCTGCAATCAAGAGCTAGGGAGTTAGAGTTGCAATTATGTGATGCTCCTCGATAAAGTCTCGATTGCGCGTCGATGCAGCGAGACCACGACATTGCATACGCGTCACGTTAATTAAGGGATCATGAGAATAAACCTTGATCTAGATACAGCAATTGCGCGCCGCAAATTTGACGTCATTACCTGTAAGAAAACGCTGCACAACCTTTACTAATCACAAGGGTTGCAGCACACCATTGATCGTAAGAACTTAAATATTAACGAAGATGGACTGAGCGTGCTTGTGTAATAAACTCTGATGAAAAGATGGATTACCCACTTGCCCTTAGTGGAGTTTTCCTACAATAACATTTACCACAACCGTCTTTTAGGCCGCCATATGTAAAGCTTTGGATGGAACATAATAAGTCGATCCCCGTTGTATTGAACGGAGACCGGAGATAAACAATCTACTGGCCCGAGTTGGGTCAGGAAAAATTAGGGGCAAGATCATTTAGATATGTGATCATATCAAGACAGCCCGTGGAATACAAAAAGATTGCGCCGACGAGCGGCGAAAATCGTAGGAATTTGAGATAAGAAATATGGATTTAATGGGAGCCTCGCCTTGGGAAGGCATGATGCGATTTGAAAAACGTGGAAGGTTGGACCCCCGATATATTAGACCCTTCGAGATCCTGGTAGGGATCGGGACCATTGCTCACAAGCTAAAACCCCAGAAAAGATCAGTAGTTATCATGACACATTCCAAGTGTCTAGTCTTTAGAGGAGTCTGACTCAAGGAACAGTCGTTATTCCCACAAACAAGATTCACGTCAACGAAAAACTCCAATTTACTATAGAACCTGTTAAGGTTGCGGACTGAGAGTCCACCAAAACACGGAGAAGACGTAATTGATTTATTTGAGTACGTTGGAATTCATATCATGGCCCAGAGTTACTTGGGAACATGAAGACCAATTTTAAACCTAAGTGACCACATTTGATTCACAACTCCCCTGCGACCGATGGCATCGCTTGAATTTCGGGACGAAATTCTTTTAACGGGGGGAGAATGTGACAACTGTTACTTTTCCGTACATTCCGTACAATAATTAGACAGTAATCTGTGTTTAAGAACTGTGCATGGTATAGTTTACAAGACAAATGAATTTCTGATTACTGTTATATACATACAATGGCATTTCATGTTGCAAAACTTTTATCATTACTACATGCAACACGATATAGTTCTAATAATGCACATAACAGAATTGGCACCATTATCAGACAAACTAAAAGCACTGATGGGAGTTCAGTACACAGACAGACAGTGTTTTGAGGCCCAGTATGAGCCAGAGACTAAGTACTACACTAGTATAGTGTGTAGGGAAGTAAGGACCCCAAAACTGCATGCCTAAGTGACAGTTTAAGTGCCGGAAAGTGCCTAAAACCCACTTAAAGTGCTGAATTCAGCATATTTCAGCAAAATTCAGCATTTTAACAAGCTAATTACATACAAAAATATGACTAAATGGTCCTGAATGCTTTCCTAAGTGTCGGGAATTAAAAGTGTCAATAAAGGGTACATAAAGATCACTAAACAGAATAGTTTGACACTCTAACGAACCGGTATCTAACCGAACAACCGGACACTACCCGAAACACCAAAATTATACTAGAAGCATTGTTTTATTATTCCTGAGCAAGTTATGATCCCCGAACACCCTAACACGCTATATAACACCTAATATGCTTAGACACTAAGCTTTACACTTGAAATCTAACTTAATAACTTAACCTATCATCCAACACTAACCAAGACCCCCCCCCCCCCCCATGGTGGACGGTCACAATGTGGCCCCACCCTTGATCCTCTTGATCTTACATGATCTTCCCTTGATCTTCCTTAGATTGCTTAGAGATCATGTAGTGTACTAATGAAGCACATTATCCATTGGTTAAAAGCTAAATATGTTATAAGAAGATCATTAGCTCATTATCTCTCACCCACTCAACACACACACTTTCTTCTCCTCCCTTGCTCCCTCCTCTCGGCCAAACCACATCCACCACACCATCATAACCTTCATCCATTGATCATCCATTCCAAGTTCATCCTAAGGTGCTAGAAGGTGTCTTAAGAAGTGTGGAGCTTGTGGATCTTGAAGGACCTTCCTCATTTGCTTTTACCCAACACATTTATCATCCTCAACATCTTGTGTTTATCCCTAGCCATAGAGCTAGTAGTATGACCCTTATGATCTCTTGTTACTTCATATTTTGATGGTTAAAAGATAATGAACATTGTTAATCTTGATGAACACTAAAGAACATATTCATGAAACTTTAACATAAGCTTATTAACATATGAATACATGTTGATTTGCGTTGATTTGCTTCTTGATGATTTGTGCTAAGTTAGACATCATAAGACACCTACTAGATTGTGATTAAACACATGATCTAGTAAGTTAAAGTGGTGATCTTGTGAAAGACCAAGATCATCATGCTTTATGTTTTCATGAACATGAAAAATGAAAATGATTTTGTGAATGATGAAGCATGTAATATGTTTACTAGACATAAATTTAGATGATTTCAAAAATAGTTTCCAAAGAAACCAAGTTAAATCACAAGATTTACATAGACTTGGTTTTAGATAAACATACACTATTTTTAAGGGTTAAACAAGTGTAGAAACACTTGTGAAACAAGAAGATATCATGAAGAAATGTTTTTGTAAAACATGTTTACAAGTTGTAAACACCTAAATCTTCCAAGATTGAGATTTTTAAAGAAGTAAACACACATTAAAGGGTAACTAAACCTACTAAACACACTACCAACTTACTACAAGTTTTTATGAAAGTTCAAGTTCATGATTACTATGTAAGTAGCATTGTTTTGGCACTTGGTAAGTGTAGGTTGATTGTTGATTGTTGATTGTTTGTGATGATTTTTGAAAAGAAAATGATATGCTTTGATAGCATGGACACCTCCATTTTTAGGGGAAAATATGGCAAAATTTTCTAAAAATATAAACACTTAGAAAAATATTTTCTAGACAAATATTTACAAGTGTGTTTTAACTATGGTTTTCAATATAAACTTTGCCATAGATTTTGTTACAAAAATACAAGTATTAGAGGTTGGTTTTTATAAATAAAAATGGATAAATATATTTAGAATATATGTTTACATTAAAGACACATTGTGTGTGATTATTTGTATACTTTGTGTATTAGTTATATTATTTTAGGGTTTAAAGTAATATAACTTAACAAAATACCAAGAATTTACAATCCAAAATAGTACCAAAAATCACAAGGAATACATATATAAGTTACCCACTTAATATTGTGGAACCGAACGATAGAATGCAACTTACAAATATTCCGGAATATACATTTATGAACGTATTTTTCGTAAATACTATTTTGGATACAAAAGAAATGAAAATATGATTTTATTATTATTAAAAAGTATATCATATTTTCAACAAAGAGAAAATATATTATTTTTGGAAGTTAAAATATATTTTCTTGGAATATTTAGAAGATATATGATTTTTGGGAAAAATATATATTTTCTTCACAATACATTATTTTTGTACAAAATAAGTTTATATATATATTTTCTAAGTTAGACTTGGAAATATATTATTTTGAGACAACAAATACAAGAATGCAAATATACATGTATGAGATACCCCCATCCTTGGGAAGGAAGTACAAAAATAAATACTTGAGAAGTATTGTTACAAAAAATACTGTTTAACGATTATTCCAAAATTAATTATAATTTAAAGTTAAATTAATTATTATTTTAACAAGTAATTATAACTTGGAATAACATTGAAGATATGAAAGAAACGTAACTCAAAAACGTAAATGCTAAGGCAAGGCACGACCCGTTCGTCTAATAGACCCTAGTACATTGTAGGGAGTCGTGTTTGCTGAAGAGATTTGGGTTACGAGTACCGAAGACGCAAAATAGTGAGTTCATGCTTCCCTTTTTTTCTTAACTGTTTTTGGTTTTATAACTCTCGGGGGGGGGGGGGGGGTGGAATACGTGTTACGAATGTTTAAACAGTATGCATTGACTATGAAATGAATTATTAGATCATGTGAGCATAGACTAAATTTGAAATGCCATTAACTCATAATTAGGGACGAAGGTTAGATCTAACGGGTACGGCCGAACCCCACTCATGGTACTTATGAGTGCTTCGGTGTCCCAGTCGAGGTGAATCGACATAGTCAAGGGGAATCGACATTAGTCGAGGTAAATTGACAATAGTCAAGGTGAATTGACATAGTCAAGGAGAATTGACATAGTCGAAGGGAAATTTGACATAGTCGAGGGAAATCGACATAGTCGAGGAAATTGACAAGGGTATAAGCCTACCCATTTTGAGTGCTCCATATGTCTTCACATGCTCCAATGTTGTGACAACCGGTGATTTACGGCTCCTAATTACATGACTAACAGATGATTAACATGACAATAAATAGTGTTTAAGACGCAAATTAACTTAATTAGGCCTTTGGAGTGCCTAGGAACGTTTATCCGACTATACAGCACGCGTATGAAGATTCGCGTGGAATCTGCGGGACATCAAACGACAACGAACTGATACCGTACAAAATACTGACAACGCCAACAAGAATGAATGTTCCACGAAAATTCTATGCTTATGAAATTAATTTTGTGAATTTATTGGGCTCCCGTGCGACACAAATGCAAACGTGGACTAAAAACGCGATAGCAGGAAACGTATCGGCAACGAAACGGAAGCGACAGAGACGCCTGTCACCTTCGAAACTTACATTTTTACGCTATATTTAGCTCCGTAATAAAATTTTAGTAATTACAGTCGAAACCAGATCGAAAAACGGATTAAAGACGGCAATGATATAATTTTTTCGCGATTATTACCGTAATTGACAACGAACGCGTCACACGACAAACGCCACTATTACACGCCTTTTAATTTTAAAATTTTATTCTTTCGACACTTATGGAGTACGGGTGCGAAAACGGGTCTCGCAGGAATTATGGGCCGCTTAAACACGGGGATTGAGCTTGTGGGCCTTGGGCCCAAGCCCAAAACCCACAAGCTAAATCTACAACTAAATCTTATAAAATCTTACAGGATTTACAAAATCTCTATAAGATTTGAAAATCTTTGTAAAAATCTACTCAAGATCCCCAAGATCTCTAAAATCTCTATAAATATCCTCTAGACATACACAACCCAAAATCAAACACAGAGACTTTACCTGCCTTCTCTCTCTCACTCGATTATATGTCTGCTTCAATTGAGACTTTATCATCTTCATCAAGCTTTCAAACCCCAAATACCCTCTACCATCTCAACATAATATAAACAAAGATTCAATACTCTGCCTCTCCCTCTCGATCGAACAATCGGCGGTCACCGGTGGAGCCGACGCCGGTTAATCGGCAAGCCGATGACCACACCCACTCCCCTTCACCGACACCTGCAACCCCACCCCCCTTTTTCCTTTGATCTGTGTAACAACCACCACCACCACCGTCTGGTGGTGGCTCGACGGCTAAGCAGGAAAGAGAGAGAGACAGAGAGAGAGAGAAGATATCGAGATGAGAGAGAGAGAAAGAACGGCTGAGGTGGAGCGGCGCCGCCGCTCATGGCGGCGGCAGTGAAGTCCGGCGACGGTGGTGTCTCCGGCGAGGTGGATGGGTTCCGGTGGTGTTGATAACGACGGAGGGAAGGATTGACGATGATGGAGGTGGCCAACGGCGGCTCTCGCCGGAGCCACGCCGGCGATGGCATCGGTGGTGGTGAAGGTTATTTTTACTCGGGACCCTATTATTTCAGCTCCGATTCATAGTGGTTCTGATTTGGTTCAAGTATTGTTTTAGATTCTGATTCGGGTTTCACTTCGTGTTCGAGTCGACTCGGTCAAACCCGAGTCAACTCGGGCCAACTCAGTTGGTCAACTTGGTCAGCAACCTCGGTTCGGGAGTCTCGGGTTACTCGGTTTAGTCCAGTGCAAGATTTGGGTGTTTGGTTCGAGCTATTTCATGTTTGGTTCGGGTGTCGAGTCAGCGGACGGCTCGGGTCAACTTTGGTCAGCAGGTACAATTTCATGGTTCGGGTTGACTTGGTCAAACCGAGTCGACTCGGTCAACCCTGGTCAACACAGTGAGTTGACTCAGTCAAATCAACCGGTCAACTCAGTTGACTCGGTCAACTCAGTTGACTCGGTCAACTCATCTAGCGTTTCGACACGAGAAGATGGTAAAGATTTTACGGCGCAATTCATTTCGTTATACTTATACTTTTATTTATTTTTCGCGTTAAAAACGAGCTCGAACCGATCAACTAGAATATAGTTAAATTTTGACATATTTGGCGAAAGTTATATAATTTGATTGATTAATTGTTGAATTAATATTGATAATTGAGTTGAATCTTGAAAAATAACGACAACTTGTGTTGTCGGGGCGTCAAAAAACAGAGGAAACTCTGCCCGTTTTTCGAGAAAATACGAAAAACTAAAACGCGTTTTATTATAAAACAAACTATCGGAATTCAAGTAATCTTTTAGAAAAACAAATACAAACATATAGTTTCTGTCAATGACGCTTTACAACTTATGAAAACAACTATTCCGACATCATTTTAAAGCAAATAAATATCGTTATTATATTTATTTTTAAGCTTGAAAATTTCGCAAATCTTTTATAAAAATCAATATAATTACTTATATTGTTTTAAATGACGATAACTTGAATTCGTTATTACAAATAAATATAGTTTATACATTTATTTCGAACATCAAACAAAACGAAGGCTCTTTTGTAAACTTGAATATAGTTTACATATTATTTCAAATACCAAACGACACGAATTCGTTTTATAAAAATAAATATAGTTTATATATTTATTTTCAAAACGAATCCTTTTATAAATAAATATAGCTATATATTTATTTCCGACACAAACAAGTCGAATCCTTTCTAAAGTAAATATAGTCATATTTATTTTCAAACACGACAACTCGACGATTCTTTTATAAAATAAATATAACTTTTCATATTTATTTTATACGCCTAAACGGCATATACGTATATTTTGAGAAAGATCATACGAAACGCGATATATAATACGAGCTTGTTATATATTATTTTCGTGTAAATATTCTTTAATACACGTACGACTTCTCAGGACGACAAGCGATCTTAATGATATATTTATATATTTTGATATAAATATTTATTTACTTTTAAATATCTCAAGAATTAAGTCTTTTTAAGACTTATTAGTTATTACCGAAAATAAACGGTACTTAACAAATATGACTTAATCGTTTTAATTAAGTTAACAACAAACCGTCGAATCGTTCGGTCAACGATTCGGTAGGGCTCGATGACACGTAATTTAGTTACTGCGCTTATTTAGAAACTTATAAGATATTCCGTGTTAGGAATATTGTAGAATGCACGCTAGCGAGTCTTGTCTTGGAAACGACATCACGAAGTCGTAATTAACTCGCTTTGCACAAGGCAATTCAGGTGAGTTCATAACCCCACCTTTTTACGGTTTTACATTTTTGTAAATGTTTTCGGGGTGGAAAGACATGCACGTTTTGCAGAAAACACACAAAGTTCTCGATGAACAAAGATTGCATACTTTTAGACAAAGCACGTTTTGCAAGAACATACAAAGCTTTTGAACGAACGAAAACTCATATTTTTAAATCATATTACAAATGTATTTCGAGGAACTCAAATGGTTTACGAATGGATTATACTAAATATACCGGTTTTTACAAAACAAATGCGTATTATCGAAATGTGAATGATTTCCATGACTAGGGATGGATTGTCTGGTGATAATATAGAGAGACTAGGAAGTTGGCCTTAGAGGCTGGGGAGGTTCAGCCTTAGAGGCTGGGGAGGTTCAGTCTTAGAGGGTGGGGAGGTTCAGCCTTAGAGGCTGGGCAGGTTCAGTCTTAGAGGCTGGGGAGGTTCAGCCATAGAGGCTGGGGAGGTTCAGCATTAGAGGCTGGGGAGGTTCAGTCTGAGAGACTGGGGTAAAATACATGTTACAAAAGGATTACTTACAATACTATTGGTATGATTAGCCTAGGAAAGAACCATAGATCATGTGATAGGGTAGGCGGATACTTGGGACCATTAATCCTCGTATCAGGACCGAGGGGCATGAGTGATAGATCTATTTGGGTGTTGCGAGCCCCATCCATGAGTCCGCTGAATGGGCCATGTGGTGACTATGTCTTCCAGTCGGAAGCCCGGTACAAAATCTGCTAGGTTTAAGTCTTCCTACACTGTCACACATATCAGTGGCCTTACAAACCATTGGTGATCTTTTCCTTGTTTGCTTTCATACCGGGGTTTTACAAATTACATACCATGTTTTATACAAATTCAAAGCATAGGATTATGCGGGAATGGAGTCAAAGTCTGGGTGGGCATTGACGGTTATAGGAACATTACAAATACAAGAGTTTACAAATACATGGTTTTACAAACATATGCGTTACAAATACAAAGTTTCCATATAACTTGGCAAGAAAATGATTTCTAAATTCATTTTCTCAATACTATTTCACAAACCGGTTATTCAAAAAGATTTATTTCAAATCTTTTACAAACAAACTATGAACTCGCTCAACTTTATGTTGACTTTTTCGCATGTTTCTTTCTCAGGTTACTTTTCAGAAACTATGGCACGGTTGGAATAGGAGAACCATGTGGAGTCGAGTATTTAGCAGGCGTTCATGTTCTAAAAGACTTAGCTTATTTGCTTCTGCTGTGCAATGAGGATACCAGTCCAGTCATGCCAGCTCTGATAATTTCGGGGTGTGACAAATGTCCTTGTAAAACATTTATTTGGTATGTTCATACACGCATTTCATACCTGTTTTCAAAGGAGTCTCTCAAAGGTTTACAAGTTCGCCAGTACTCACACAAAATGCATGAACTCGCTCAACTTTTGTTGATGTTTTCCAAAATTACATGTATTTTAGGTAACAAGTTGGATCTTGGGCGTGGGTGTTGATTCTAGAAGTAAATTCCAAGTTTAGATGTCATCCACTTTTGTTGAACTGTACCTTAGTCGAAGGTTGTGTTGTTTGAAACTTAAATAACCGGTATTCGTAATACTTTTACTCAATGAATGGATGAACATCGTTTTGATCATGTAGTTGTTTATTATGATTGAATGCAATGATATTAAACCAGTCACACATCATACGCTTCCGCAAAAGTCAGGGTGTGACATCAAGAGCCTAATGCTCTGATACCAATTATAGGTCCCCTTTTCGTATGGATCTTCACAGAATTGTCAATCTAATCAAGAGTGCGGAATCCTCTTGATTAGAATATCAAAGAAACAAGTAGACACATCAATTCACAATCAAACCGGGTTTCTATTGATTATCAATTACAAGAATTACAATCAATCAAAACCCTAACCACTCAAATTCGTCCAAGCCCTAATGATCTCATGAATTCTCACTCTAAAACTGTTTTTGCTGATTAACCTAAACCCTAAAGCAAAGCCGTGTTTATATAACACAAGGTTTGCTACTTGGGCTAGGGATTCCTACATGGGCAAGCCCAATTCGTCCCCTTAGACCCAAACTGGGTTTTGTTTAGCCCAAACTCTATTATTCCACTAATACAAAGCTAAACCAGCTAACTGTTTATCGTTTAACTAATTACAAGATATCCAAAGACCAAATCTAAGCTGTTGTCACAAATATGCACCAACAAAAGCTAAGGCTGAGGCAGATCGTGATGAGTTGAAGAAACAAGTTGAAGAATTGTTGAAAGTGAATGAAGAGATAAAGTCTGTCATGATCAAACAAGTGAAAAAAAAAATGAAGACTATGGAAGAATATATAGATGATAACACAAATCTCTTTGATCAACTTTCCACAGAAATTTCTGATTTGCATTTGAAGATGAAGAAGTTGAACGAGATAAATCAGATGCTGTATCAACTGTTAAGCGAACTTCATGAAGCGTCAGCTAATGAAATGAAAGCGATGAAGTTAGAAATGGAAGCGCTCAGAGCTGACAAGACAGTGAAGGATGAACAACTCAATATGTTGTATACAGTGATGGAAAGTCATCTGGGCATTAACGTTCAAGCTATCTACAACAATATTGAGATTCAGATAGTTGAAGAGTGTAGGGCTCAGAAAGAGAAAGAGTTGGCTGAGGAAGCAACCCAGAAGAAGAAAGGTTTGATTGTTGATACAGAAGAAATTCTTGGATCGTCGAGTCAACAAGATGTTGAAATGGTAGATGTTGATTAAGCTCAAGGCTTTGTACTTGTTGGTTGTCACACCCCCAAAATCCACCATGCGGAGTACCACCGCTTGGAGGCGTGACGTACCAGGATCGAGCCACCAATCATATTGAACAACTCAATTAAGTAAATAAAACCAAACATAATACGATTGGTGACCAAAGCTAGTTAACCTTGTTTAGTTTAAACAGCGGAAGCATAAACGTGAGTTCAAAAGCATAAGTCCATAGTTCATAAGTTAAAGTTTCAAAACGCAAGTTTAGTAAGTTCATAAGGATTTAAATATTAAGCACGGAACATAACAGTCCGTACACCACAACGACTCCTTCCCCGTGCAAGCTCCAAGCATTTAGCGACCTGTAAGGCATGTAACAACGAGTCAACAACAAAGTTGAGTGAGTTCACGTTTGGTTGTTTTGTTTTAAGTTGTTTCTGAAAAATGTGGTTTGACTTTCGTTGGCTTATTTGCCGTGGGGGTTACCCCGTAGCTGAAAGTATGTTTAACCATTTACTTTTTCCTTACCCAATCCATAACCATGATCAGTGGGGGTTTTCCCCGTTTGAACTACTAGACGGTATGATATCGACTGCTACGCAAATAAGTTGTGCCCTATATCAGTGTCTATCATCACTGACAATCTGCCATAGTCCATTAGTACACTCCCGTCCTACCGGCACGGTGTGAGGTTTGTTAAACCTAATAGCGCTATTAACTAATGACCCGCTCGCCATTGGCCTCGGCGATTAAGTCGATATAAATTGAGGGACTTCATGATAGAGTTTTGTCTAGCTAGTTTAAAGGTTGTTGTCCTGCACCAGGAGGACGAACGTACGTATTCTGCACCAGGAGAATTCATAGGTTTAATAATGGCATCCACTCTATGGAGGATGGCCGTACATATCCTACCCAAGGAGGATATGTAGGTTTAGTTTTAATTCTTTAACCCATTCCCAAACCACCGGGAATCCCATGCCTTGTAGAAAGTGTGAACTCACCTCGGTTTGCTCGGTTAGATTCTCAATATAGCTAACAGTCAAGGTCGGTCAATCACGTCCTAGTATGATTTACCAGTTAGTCATTTAGTGGCTTTCAAATAGAACACAAAGTTCCTACACGTATCTATCACACAACATGCATCACTGTAACGGTTTATGCCCATCTAAGTTTCCCGTCCATTCCCCACTCAAAATCAAACATACGATAATGCACATAACATATATAACATGTCAAATCATTCACAGATAACATACTCGACATTTAGACACGCAAGTCACAACTTATGTCAATTCAGCATTAATACCCAAAACCGGCTGTTTTCGGACATTTAAATAAAATAGTTAGATTATTCCAAAAATTCCCAAATTTTTATAGAATGTCATAAACATTCCATATTTTATTTTGTAAACATATCGGTGTCCGGTTCATTACCCATATTTTATAAAAATTCATATTCGGGACTGAACTCAGACTCATGTATTTCTGACCACAGTCCACGAAACATTTTATTAAAAATTCATCGTAAGTCCGATTTGCGAAATTCCAGTGGGGTAATTACAAATACTTCAGTTTTCATCTACAGTAAAATTTTCATGGTCCGATTGATCACAAAACTCAGGTTATGAATGAAAGTACGACACCCATTTATTGCTGTCAAAATTCAGCTTAAGTTGCTGTTACAAATTAACACTTTAAAAATAGTAAACGGAGTCCAAAAATTACGATTCGGGTGCCGTTAGAACCGTATTTCATAATAACATATTTTAGATTCAAAATATCAATTTTTCGTTGAGTTTAAGACCTGTTTACAGCCAACTGAAGTTGGCTGTAAAAGTTGGACAGATTCTAATTTTCAGTGTTTAACTTTCTAAATCGTGTTCGATCGATTCCGTTAACAAGTTTAGTGACCACAACAACATGACACATTAATATTAATCAGTAAAACATCAGATAATCAACCAATAATCATAACAACACAAGATCTACATGATTTACACACATATCTTCTCTTTATCCACCCTATTTACTTTATGTTCAAGACTTTAGATTATGTTCACTAGTGTTTCATATCATTTCACCACTCAATCATCTATTAACCACAAAAATCATGAACAAGATGAAGATCTAAGGCACTTACTATTAGCACAAGGCTAGGGGAGTTCGAGTGTAGAAAAGTGGTGGATAAAAGAAGACGAGAGAGGTCCTTCCACTTCCGAAGCCACCAAGCTTCCTTGTATGAGCTTTAGCACCCTTGGATGACTTGAGAATCGGTGATATTGAAACAAAAATGATGGTGGTGTGGTGGTGGTTTGTAACCGTGAACAAGGGAAGGAAGAAGGAGAAAAAAAATGGTGAAAGTGAAGTGTGGGGGATCATCATTCTTATAACCATGCCAAGCCATTACCCCTTGTGTTTAATGTCTTTGAAGTACAATGCAAATCCTTACACAAATCTTCCTAAGATCCAATAGTATCTAAATAAGATTAAGCAATATTTTATAGGGATTTGGTGGGTCATGGTGACCGTCCAAGAGAGGGGGGGGGGGGGGGTGGGTCATGGTGACCGTCCAAGAGTGTTCGGGGACCGTAACTAGCTTAGAAAAATAGAAATGATGTGTTTGACAATATTTTTGTGTTCCGGGTAAAGTCCAGTTGTTCGGTTCGACACTGCTCCGATAAACTGCTTAATTAATCCGTATAGCGTCCTACTTATATATTTTTGCAACGTTTTTACTTTCTAACACTTAGGGAAATATAACGGACTATTTAGTGACCTTTCTGTACACTATTAGTATATTAACAAATACGTGTGAGCATAACACAGATATCAGAAAGCAGTTAAGTGATTCCACACAGTCGTCAAGCACATTAATTATTATTAATAAACTGTACGGTTACATGTAAATTTGAGGGTTGTCACATTCTCCCCCTGTTAAGAGAATTTCGTCCCGAAATTTAGCGCGTGGTTACTGAGGAAGCTAGTTAAGTTGCGTTGTTTTCCTGATTTTCCTGGGGTGTCACATCATCCCCCCGTTGATTTGGAATTTCGTCCCGAAATTCTGCGGTAGCTTCAGCCTCAGTAGTGGTTGCGTTTTTCTTAAACAGCTGGGGATACTTGAGTTTCATTTGGTCTTCTCGTTCCCAGGTATACTCTGGGCCACGGCGAGCATTCCAACGAACTCGAACGAGAGGTATTCTTGTGTGCTTGAGAATCTTAACATCTCGATCAGTAATCTCTACTGGTTCCTCGATGAATCGCAGCTGGTCGTCGATTATGAGTTCCTTGAGAGGAACTATGAAGGTCTCATCTGACAGACACTTATTCAGATTTGACACGTGGAAAACATTGTGAACTCCGCTGAGTTCTTCAGGTAGATTCAACTTGTAGGCTACCTTGCCAATTTTCTCAATGACTTCGAATGGTCCGACATAACGCGGATTGAGTTTGCCTCGTTTGCCAAAGCGGACTACACCTTTCCAAGGTGAGACTTTGAGTAGCACTCGATCCCCAACCTGGAGCTCGAGTGGTTTTCTTCCCTTATCAGCATAGCTTTTCTGACGGTCACGAGCTGCCGCCATTCGCTGTCGTATCTGAGCAATTTTCTCGGTGGTATCTACCACAAGTTCTGGGCCAGTGATTTGGCTGTCACCAACTTCTGCCCAACAGAGAGGTGATCGGCATTTGCGTCCGTACAATGCCTCAAACGGAGCGGCTTGGATGCTGGTGTGGTAGCTGTTATTATATGAGAACTCCACTAGCGGGAGGTGCTTCTCCCAGCCATTACCAAAATCGATTACACATGCCCTAAGCATGTTTTCAAGGGTTTGGATGGTGCGTTCAGATTGCCCATCCGTCTGCGGGTGATAAGCGGTGCTCATATCTAAACGTGAGCCAAAGGACTTGTGCATTGCTTGCCATAGTTCTGAAGTAAAACGTGCGTCACGATCAGATATAATAGAGATTGGCACTCCGTGCCTTGATACCACTTCCTTTAGGTAAATGTCTGCAAGAGTAGAAAACTTATCCGTTTCTTTGATGGCCAGAAAATGTGCAGACTTGGTCAGTCGATCTACGATCACCCAAATGGTATCGTTTCCGCGTTGAGATCTGGGCAGGCCGGTAACGAAATCCATGGAAATTTGCTCCCATTTCCATTTCGGGATCTCCGGTTGTTGAAGTAGGCCTGATGGTTTCTGATATTCAGACTTGACTCTGGTTGCTACGTGGGCTTTCATGCCAGGCCACCAATACGTAGTCTTGAGGTCGTGGTACATTTTATCCGAACCAGGATGTACCGAATAACGAGACTTGTGCGCTTCGTCCATCACAAGCTCGCGTAAGTTGCCATAAAATGGAACCCAAATACGCCCCGTTACATAGTAGGCGCCATCTTCCTTTTGCTCTAGCCGTTGCCTCGATCCTCGTAGGGATTCAGCCCTGATGTTCTCTGCTTTCAATGCTTCGACCTGGGCATCTCGAATTTGAGCGGGAAGGTTGGATTGGATGGTAAGCTGTAGAGCACGTACACGCCTAGGTATAGTATCCTTTCGACTGAGGGCGTCGGCCACAACATTGGCTTTGCCCGGATGATACTTGATAGCGCATTCGTAATCATTCAAGAGTTCGACCCATCGGCGTTGTCGCATGTTTAACTCCTTTTGCTTAAAGATATGCTCGAGACTCCTGTGATCGGTGTAAATGGTGCACTTGGTACCGTACAGGTAATGTCTCCATATCTTAAGCGCGAATACAACTGCTCCCAGCTCCAGATCGTGAGTAGTGTAGTTTCTTTCGTGAACTTTAAGTTGGCGCGATGCGTAGGCAATGACCTTGTCACGTTGCATCAATACGCAACCAAGTCCTTGGATGGATGCATCGCAATAAACTACAAAATCATCTGTGCCTTCAGGCAATGAGAGGATAGGCGCGCTACAAAGTCTATCCTTTAGGTGTTGAAAAGCGGATTCCTGTGTATCACCCCAATGATAGATGACACCCTTCTGAGTCAGTGAAGTGAGAGGTTGCGCAATCTTGGAGAAATATTTTATAAACCTTCTGTAATATCCGGCCAAACCTAAGAATTGGCGGATTTCTTTTGGTGTACGGGGTGCAGGCCAGTTCTTGATCGATTCAACCTTAGATGGATCCACGTGAATTCCATCCTTGTTTACCACATGGCCTAGAAAGTGGACTTCGCGAAGCCAGAAGTCACATTTCGAAAACTTGGCATACAACTGCTCTTTTCGAAGAAGTTCCAGCATAAGTCGTAGGTGCTGCTCGTGTTCCTCCTGACTCTTGGAATAGATCAGGATGTCGTCGATGAACACGATAACGAACTTATCCAGGTAAGGCTTGCACACTCGGTTCATGAGATCCATGAAGACCGCCGGTGCATTCGTTAGCCCGATTGGCATAACCAGAAACTCGTAATGGCCGTAACGAGTTCTGAATGCTGTTTTGGAGACGTCCTCATCTCGGACCCTCAGCTGATGGTATCCCGATCTCAAATCAATCTTAGAGTAATAGCTCGACCCTTGCAGCTGGTCGAATAAGTCGTCAATACGTGGAAGAGGATAACGATTCTTCACAGCCACCTTGTTAGCTCGCGATAGTCAATACACATTCTGAAAGTACCATCTTTCTTCTTTACGAACAAGACTGGAGCTCCCCAGGGCGAAGAGCTCGGACGTATAAAACCCTTTTCCAAGAGTTCTTGTAGTTGTGTGGACAGTTCTTCGAGTTCTGATGGAGCTAGACGATATGGTGCTCGAGCTACTGGCGCTGCTCCAGGAGCTAGCTCGATTTGAAACTCAACTTGGCGATGAGGCGGAAGACCAGGTAATTCCTCAGGAAATACCTCGGGAAAATCGAGCACAATAGGGATGTCTTCAATTCTCTTCTCTTCCGTGGATGTGTCAGTAACGAGTGCTAGAATGGCAGTGTGGCCCTTTCGCAAACACTTCTGGGCCTTAAGGAAAGAGATGATGCCTTCGACAGCACCACTCTTATCGCCGCGAATCATGAGAGGTTCTTCACCAGAACGGGGAATGCGGATGATTTTCTCCTTGCAAACAATCTCCGCTTGATGATGAGATAGCCAATCCATCCTAATCGCAACGTTGTTTACTGATAGGAGTGTTACATCGGTATGGTTGGCACAACCAGAACTAGCTGAAGGAGGATGACCGTCGTACAGGTTTGTAGTGTTAAGGTTCACTGAAATTCCATCAAAGTTGTCGGGCTCCCCACATGCGAAGGGGAAATAATTCACCTTGATCGATGAACTTAGATGAGTTTGCAGTTTATCGAGTCGGTAAGCAACCAAATTTAGAGGAGTTTCCTTAGGTCGTGCGAATGAATCCAAAATACGTCTGCGTAGTCATAAGGTTCCAAAGATGAGACTCGAAAACGTGTTCAAGAGATTATGATCGTATCAACAATACATCACCATTCTCAAGGTTTCGAGGAGGGGTCACCAATGATCGGGAGTCGAGCCTTCCAACTTAAACCAGAGGGTGTTCGTTTCGGTGCCTCAGCATGGAGAAGCGAGGATGTAATGTTACTGTGGTAAGAGAGTGATGGTTTGGTCTAAGCCAATGGTAGAAACTGGACATATCATTAATCAACAATCATGTGTCGATGCAAAAGCTAGCGCAAGGATTCTGCCTATTAAAGAAGACTATCATGGAATTTAAAATATGACTCTTATATTGTAGGAGGGGTAGGGTAGACGTATAGGTCATCGTGTTCGCCTGTAGGTTATGTGATCCGTAACTCCGTCCTCGAATGTCCTGAAGGCAATCCCATCATAAAGGCATCCATTCGTTAAGTGGGGTATACGAGGGAGCTAATCAAGTAGAATAAGAATAAATCATTCAACAGGGTAATAAGGTAGTCTTGTGATTGGTGAAAATCGTGGTATGGTTGTTGGTGCTTCATTAAATCGGTTGTCAATCGAAGCGATAGGGAATTAATGAGGTTCATGCGAAGAATCGAGTGAAGGCAGGGGTCCAACAATGACCGAAGGATTCAACCAAGTAATCTGTTGCTTAGAAGCAATTATAGTAGTGAGGTGTGGCGGCACGACACACAAAAAGGGAAGTTCGTTGCATCACGATCACGGAAGTATATCACTTGTCCAAAGCAGAGTTTGGTTGGTAGGGTTGCGAGTTGCAAAACGACGAACACGCGTAACTATGGCTGCTTCATTTCTGGTAACGATGACCAGTGGAGATGATGAGGTTCGTCAACAGGGATGCGTGGGTATAGTTTTCCAAAACCCGAGTTCGTTTGAGCCAGGTCTGGTCTTCGTGAATGTTGACGTACAAGCCGAATGTACGGAGGGTCAGATGGTGACGTCATGTCGAGTTAAGCGTGTAAATAGATAGAATGCATAAACAGTTGTCGTAGCGGGGTGACGAGAAATCAGAAAGGAATTTGACCATCACTTGTCAAATTTCAAGTAAACAATTGCATATCATAAGGAACGCAGTAGGGCTAAATGACAGCATGCTACTAGCCTAAATAAACACACCATAAACAACACACCGGACAAAAGTAATCTAGCAGGTAAGAAATATAAACTTAAATCATACCACTTATGGTGTCGAGTCTTGCACGTGGAGCGAAGCGTCGTTGTGGATCGTTGAGCACTGTACAGGTTATAGTCTGGTTTTTATCAAAAACTTTTCCCTTTTTAAAAACCAAGTTCACTATAACCAATGGCTCTGATACCAATCTGTCACACCCCCAAAATCCACCATGCGGAGTACCACCGCTTGGAGGCGTGACGTACCAGGATCGAGCCACCAATCATATTGAACAACTCAATTAAGTAAATAAAACCAAACAT
This sequence comes from Helianthus tuberosus, assembly GCA_030545235.1. NCBI lineage: Eukaryota > Viridiplantae > Streptophyta > Magnoliopsida > Asterales > Asteraceae > Helianthus > Helianthus tuberosus. The sequence goes on along the minus strand of CM060448.1, from coordinate 170,286,932 downwards.
AATACGATTGGTGACCAAAGCTAGTTAACCTTGTTTAGTTTAAATAGCGGAAGCATAAACGTGAGTTCAAAAGCATAAGTCCATAGTTCATAAGTTAAAGTTTCAAAACGCAAGTTTAGTAAGTTCATAAGGATTTAAATATTAAGCACGGAACATAACAGTCCGTACACCACAACGACTCCTTCCCCGTGCAAGCTCCAAGCATTTAGCGACCTGTAAGGCATGTAACAACGAGTCAACAACAAAGTTGAGTGAGTTCACGTTTGGTTGTTTTGTTTTAAGTTGTTTCTGAAAAACGTGGTTTGACTTTCGTTGGCTTATTTGCCGTGGGGGTTACCCCGTAGTTGAAAGTATGTTTAACCATTTACTTTTTCCTTACCCAATCCATAACCATGATCAGTGGGGGTTTTCCCCGTTTGAACTACTAGACGGTATGATATCGACTGCTACGCAAATAAGTTGTGCCCTATATCAGTGTCTATCATCACTGACAATCTGCCATAGTCCATTAGTACACTCCCGTCCTACCGGCACGGTGTGAGGTTTGTTAAACCTAATAGCGCTATTAACTAATGACCCGCTCGCCATTGGCCTCGGCGATTAAGTCGATATAAATTGAGGGACTTCATGATAGAGTTTTGTCTAGCTAGTTTAAAGGTTGTTGTCCTGCACCAGGAGGACGAACGTACGTATTCTGCACCAGGAGAATTCGTAGGTTTAATAATGGCATCCACTCTATGGAGGATGGCCGTACATATCCTACCCAAGGAGGATATGTAGGTTTAGTTTTAATTCTTTAACCCATTCCCAAACCACCGGGAATCCCATGCCTTGTAGAAAGTGTGAACTCACCTCGGTTTGCTCGGTTAGATTCTCAATATAGCTAACAGTCAAGGTCGGTCAATCACGTCCTAGTATGATTTACCAGTTAGTCATTTAGTGGCTTTCAAATAGAACACAAAGTTCCTACACGTATCTATCACACAACATGCATCACTGTAACGGTTTATGCCCATCTAAGTTTCCCGTCCATTCCCCACTCAAAATCAAACATACGATAATGCACATAACATATATAACATGTCAAATCATTCACAGATAACATACTCGACATTTAGACACGCAAGTCACAACTTATGTCAATTCAGCATTAATACCCAAAACCGGCTGTTTTCGGACATTTAAATAAAATAGTTAGATTATTCCAAAAATTCCCAAATTTTTATAGAATGTCATAAACATTCCATATTTTATTTTGTAAAAATATCGGGGTCCGGTTCATTACCCATATTTTATAAAAATTCATATTCGGGACTGAACTCAGACTCATGTATTTCTGACCACAGTCCACGAAACATTTTATTAAAAATTCATCGTAAGTCCGATTTGCGAAATTCCAGTGGGGTAATTACAAATACTTCAGTTTTCATCTACAGTAAAATTTTCATGGTCCGATTGATCACAAAACTCAGGTTATGACTGAAAGTACGACACCCATTTATTGCTGTCAAAATTCAGCTTAAGTTGCTGTTACAAATTAACACTTTAAAAATAGTAAACGGAGTCCAAAAATTACGATTCCGGTGCCGTTAGAACCGTATTTCATAATAACATATTTTAGATTCAAAATATCGATTTTTCGTTGAGTTTAAGACCTGTTTACAGCCAACTGAAGTTGGCTGTAAAAGTTGGACAGATTCTGATTTTCAGTGTTTAACCTTCTAAATCGTGTTCGATCGATTCCGTTAACAAGTTTAGTGACCACAACAACATGACACAGTAATATTAATCAGTAAAACATCAGATAATCAACCAATAATCATAACAACACAAGATCTACATGATTTACACACATATCTTCTCTTTATCCACCCTATTTACTTTATGTTCAAGACTTTAGATTATGTTCACTAGTGTTTCATATCATTTCACCACTCAATCATCTATTAACCACAAAAATCATGAACAAGATGAAGATCTAAGGCACTTACTATTAGCACAAGGCTAGGGGAGTTCGAGTGTAGAAAAGTGGTGGATAAAAGAAGACGAGAGAGGTCCTTCCACTTCCGAAGCCACCAAGCTTCCTTGTATGAGCTTTAGCACCCTTGGATGACTTGAGAATCGGTGATATTGAAACAAAAATGATGGTGGTGTGGTGGTGGTTTGTAACCGTGAACAAGGGAAGGAAGAAGGAGAAAAAAAATGGTGAAAGTGAAGTGTGGGGGATCATCCTTCTTATAACCATGCCAAGCCATTACCCCTTGTGTTTAATGTCTTTGAAGTACAATGCAAATCCTTACACAAATCTTCCTAAGATCCAATAGTATCTAAATAAGATTAAGCAATATTTTATAGGGATTTGGTGGGTCATGGTGACCGTCCAAGAGAGGGGGGGGGGGGGGTAAAGTGCAATTTCCCATTCCAAGTTATTTAATCTAGTTAGTTATAATTCAAGTATATTAGTTAGTGTTTGTGTGTATTCGATGTTTTATAGTGTGTTAGAGTGTTCGGGGACCGTAACTAGCTTAGAAAAATAGAAATGATGTGTTTGACAATATTTTTGTGTTCCGGGTAAAGTCCAGTTGTTCGGTTCGACACTGCTCCGATAAACTGCTTAATTAATCCGTATAGCGTCCTACTTATATATTTTTGCAACGTTTTTACTTTCTAACACTTAGGGAAATATAACGGACTATTTAGTGACCTTTCTGTACACTATTAGTATATTAACAAATACGTGTGAGCATAACACAGATATCAGAAAGCAGTTAAGTGATTCCACACAGTCGTCAAGCACATTAATTATTATTAATAAACTGTACGGTTACATGTAAATTCGAGGGTTGTCACATTGGTGAATCTTCTCCTCTCTCTTACAATTTTGATGATATTATTCGCCGTGTGAAAATAGAACAAAGGAAAAGGACGGCGAAAGAACTGGAAGTGTTATTGCTAAGGTGGAAAGAAGAGGAAGAGGAAGAGGATGAAGAGCTGAAAGAGGATCTTGAGGCAACTGAAAACTATGATCCTTCATGGGATGAGTTTAATGACAAAGATGATGAAAAAGACCAAGGATCTACAGGGTTATTAATTGTGAATCCTTCAGTTCAACAGAAGATAGAAGATCTTATGAATGATGAGATAAACGAACAAGAGGAGGTCAACATCAAGAGTCTTCTTCATCTGGAAAGAAACATGCTGACCATGTATTTCTTACACAACCTACTGTCATATATCTACATGCTCAGGATAAGGGGGAGATAGAGGTGCCTAGGTCAAGAGCTGAAATGCTAGAAGAATTGGGGTTAGACGATGGCAAATTTAAGTTTGATATTGAAGATGAGATACCTTCATCGCCTGAAAAAGAATATGAATTCAAGTATGCTCAAGAGGCTGATAAGTACAATGATGTTATTGTTGAAGAAGGATCTGATTCGTCTGATGAAGAGACAATATTTCACTATGCTGGTGTTGATGAAACATTTCCGTCTCTTGCTGAAATGTTTAAAGAACCGAATGAAGACGAAGTCAGAAGAAAGATTGTGGAGAAAATCACTACTGAAGGTGTTCCAAGAACCATTCCACGAGAAAATTTAGTTGAAGAAAGAAAGAACTGGTTCAAGGAGATGCCGAAAGAAAGAAAGTTCATAAGGCCTCTACAGTACTTCACGCATGATGCTAATATCTCATGGGGTGATATATTGTCTTGGTGATACTTAGAAGATCTACAAGTGTATGCTATAAGATGGGAACAAGGGGTTCAGTACTTTGAATTCTTATCAGACATTAAAACCCTCCTATGGTGGGACGTTGAAGAGTTAGTACAGGCGAAGAATATAAAAATTTTTATTATGGTTTGGATGTGAAGCAGCATGATCAACACTTGTGGAATTACATAAAGCTGCAAGCAAAAGCAAGATTTCCAGACTGGAAACCGCAGTTTCCAAAGCAAATTGTCACTATCTTGGAGTCAGGAGAGAAAGATATCACGTTGGATATCAAGCCACCGAGATGTTTGAAGAATATGCCGCTACGTGCAATGGAACAAGGCTTTTATGAAGAATTTCAAGGGTGGTAGTATAATGAAAGCACAGCGGAAGCGGTAATTTCTCTGTTTAACAAGTCCAATGGAAAATCTAGAAGGATCAGCGTGTTGGATCCTATGTGGCTGGTGAACTATTCAAAGAAGGATATCGACTGCTTATTCTACAACAAGATTGTCTACGAGAAGCGAGATAAAGTTCAAGCGATGCAGTACCAGAAAATAGTGGATGTGTGCTTTGCAAAAGACATCAATTCTAGGAGATACTAGAAATCTAAGTGGAGAGATTTGGAGATCGATGAGTTATTGAAGAGATACAATCGCAGTCAGAAGTTTAAAGAGATTGCTGAAAAAGCTGCGAGACTTGGAAGGTACAAGCTGATGAGACCTCCACCAACGGACCAGATACCTATTGAGAAAGAGGAAAACAAGATCCCTCGTTGGGATAGGAAGCGTGATGGTGATCCAGAATACAGAAAGTACTGGAATGAAGTTGGTAGGCCACTCAGACAAAAGATGCTTGAAGAGAAGGTAGAAAAGAGAAGACAGAGATCTAAAGAAAGAAGACGCAGTTGGAAGGATTGAAGACTATGCAGGAAGGAACTACAGCTACATCCAAGGGGGAGTCTGTTAGTACATATGTCTGTAGCTTCCGTCTGCATCGAGTCTTGTACATTTTGGGCTGTGTATGTATTTTTGTATATGTATGAATGTGTATGTATGTTTGTGTAAAGACAACTCAGGGAACGGTGTTGATATGTAAAAGTGAAATCCAACGGAAGACATTTGTCATCCGATCGGATGGCCATCCGATCGGATGACCATCCGATCGGGTCATCATCCGTCCGGGTGACACTTCTCCCCTCCCTGGTTGTTTCCTATAAATAGCTAGCTAGTGTTAGCCATTTAGAAGACTTTTGCTGAACTTGATAGTGAAGCTCTGCCAGTCTGTATTTCTACCAGAACAGTTGTACTTTCACAATCTTCAATAGAATTTAGAAGAGATTAAATGTTGAACTTGTCGTTGTTGATTCTGTGACACTATCAAGGGATTCCGCACCTTGATTCTGATCGATCCAACCACGTTCTAACCGAACAGATCCTGATCAAACGGCCTAACAAATAATAATGATTGCGTATATAGTATTAATCGAAGCATAACAAATTTAAGCATATAAAACAATCAAAAGGTTGAGTATGTAAAACCGAATGGTATAAATGTAATTGTTGCGAGATATCGGCTAAAACGTATACGATGATATGAGGATTTTAGTTGGTGCATGTAAAAAGAGTATAAGGTATTTACTGGTTATGCGTGACGTATTTTGTAAAGAACGAAAATGCTACTTTTGTTTTAGAAGAATTCAGGTAATTCGAAAATGGTCGGTCCCTATCAAGTTTTCTTGCCCGTGTGTTTTGAAGTTGAAAGAAGTATTGAGTGGTGTATGTATAAAAGGCTTTTGAAAATAATAGGTTTGCATCATTTTAAAGGATCTTGCATAAAAATAAGAAATTTGAAATTTGGAGGTTCTTGTGAAAACGTTGATTCTTAAAAAGGAATTTAGCATAATGAATTTAGTGATCGTTGAAAAGTGTTTTTAGTAAAATGATTTATTGATTTTGAAAAGAGTTTTAGTAAAATGATCTTCTAATATCTATGAGATCTTATAGGAATGTGAGGAAGGTTGGTTTGATTTTCGAATGTGAATAAAAGTCCTTAGTACAATGATATAATATGAGCGTGTTTTAGTGATTATGTTAAGCATGAAATTTGTGGGCAAGATATTCAGTAGACCGATTAAGTTGATGGGTAGCATTTCGTCAAATTTTTGAAAATAGGGAAACAAAACGTTCATGGTATGACTAAGTATTTTGTGTATGCGGTTTATGTGAAATAGATTATGGGGTAAGATATACGTTTAACAAAACAATGAATTTTGAAATTTGCATAAGTAGGGATTTTGACAAATGAAAAACAACTTAGATATAAAACTTGATCGCGTTGTATAATGAAGTCCCTTTTGAAAAAAGAAAAAAAATTGGTAACGATCACTTAGGTAAGGGAATCACCCCTAACTCATCGGTGAGGTCGTTTTAAGAAAAGAAGGGGCATAGTTAATCGTCAAGGTAAGGAAATCACTCCTATCTCGATGATATGTCTCTATTTTGGGGCTATAAGGAATGTAAGTCAAAGCGAGTGACGTTTTTTTTTTCTTTTGAAATCACGCATGTGAGTGATGTATGAATGTAAGAAACAGTTAGCATGATGGGTATATAAGAAAACAATCCCGAAAGAAATTTGAATTTGAAAAGGGAGAATTGCATCATATGAGATTGATACTAGTAAAACATAGGTTTGATTAAAACATGGATTCTTCCAAAACGGAACTTTGACTAAACCAAAGTGGTCGAAAATTATTTTGAATTTGAGAAACATGCTTTGGCCTAATAGGTGGAATACTCTTGCCGATATTTTGGTTAACGGTATTCACCCTTCCAGTTACTACATGTTCCAAACCAATCGAAAATTCGAGACTTGGCGGGATTTTTGAAAATCAAGGAGCGGGACTAGTCGACAAGGTGCGGGTTTCACCCCTAACTTGACAATTTCGTACCCTAAGTGTGGTTGGTACTCGTCAGGTCAAATTTAATTTCGATACTTTGACGTGGGTCCACTAGAATTTGAAATGGAAATTCTCCATCAAGGTGAGGATTTCACTCCTAACTTAGTGGCGAATTTCGTGTAAAAAGAATAGATGGATTGAGAATCGTTCACCAAATTGTGGGTTTCACGCCTATTTTGGTGAAGTCGTCTCGTTTGTGTATTACGAGTGGTTTCGAGTTTTGTATAAACGAGTAAAATGCCTTAGGAAGGCGTATGTTTGAAATACTAAAACAAGTATAAGCACATAAAGCATTTCAAGATATTAACACATAAGAGGCATTTCAAGAGATTAGCATATGAATCAAGTATGGTCGAATTTGGTACTTAACTAAAGACTAGGTCAAAAGCATGGCAATTTTCCTAATTCCCTATAGTTATGGCTCTGATACCAATCTGTCACACCCCAACCGATGGCAGAAACATCGGAGTGAGACGAAATAGATTGCTCATCACACATAACACTTATTATGACAATATATTTAAGAAATAAGTTGATTTCATTCATAAGAAAGTGTTACAATACTTGGAATTTGAAAATACAACATGTTTAATACAAGAAAACAATACAACAAGCAAATACAAAATTGATACAATGTATTAAAACCTAAGGCGTCTATATGTGTATCTAGGCATTATCGCTACTTCAATTTCATAGCATCGTCATCCTCAACCTGTAACATGTTTAAAATAAAGTTCAATGCAAAAGCAAAGGCGAGTATACAAGTTTGATAAATACATAGCATAAAAATGAGTTTAAACGATTCCACATGGCAAGCTTTTGATACAAGATAAACACTAAAATCGGCATGTGTTTAACAAATCAAACCAATGATGAAACGCAATAAGCTCATGACATAACCTCAAATCTACGGGTGGTGCGTTAATCCTATAGCGCTATATATGTCAAGGATAGGCTCGTACGAAGTTAATGATAAGTCTAACACAAATCGTATAACCCCAAGTTTAAAGTATCAAGTAATCAAGTAGGCATGCATGTATAAGGAATGTTTGTGCATTTAAGAATAACGTTTAAGTGTAAGTTTTCATAGTAAACATGGAACACCCTAAAAAGGTGGTAAACGAAAAAGGGGGTTCAAGTATACTCACAAGATTGCTAAGTCTTCCGATTATCCAAGTATTGACGAGTTAATGAGATTAGGAGAGTGAATATGTTCGGATTGGAGTTTAAGGAATGTTTATAATCGGGATTAGGAATTTAAAGTAGTGAAAGTATGTACATATGAAAGTAATATCCAAGTTCTAAGAGTTTGTTTATGACACCATAATTAGTGGTTTAATGGGTCCCAAATTGCCCATTGGAACCATAACAAAAACTCTAGAATCTTTGGTATGATAGCTTAGGTTTATGATGGTTAATCATGGTTTGATTAACACCACAAACTCAGCTATGTTTTTATATAATTATATATAGGTTATATAGTTATAATAACATCTAAACTAAGTCTAATCAAGTATTGTCATATAGCATCATGTTTGTCAAGCATGGAGGTTAGAAAACCTCATTATAAGATTCACCACTACACACACCATCATGAAGATGGTGGGAGGGTCATGAATAACAATAATGTAAATCTAATCTAACAAGTTATAATAGTGTACTAATGAAGGAGTGGAACTTAGTTTGGAAAGCCAAAGCTTCCATTTGTTCACACTTCACAAGTCACAAGTTCATCATATGGAAGATGATGACTTGTGCTTGTTTTCATCATTTGATTATCAATTATAAACAGAAATAAAAGGGGTTTTTGAACCCAAAAACTTTGATGGAAATCCCCTAAACACAAACTCACAACCATAGACTAAGTTGTGAGCTTGGTGGGAACAAGATTCCATCAAGTTTTTCATCAAAACATGAAGATTTAAAAAGATAAAAATGAGCAGAATTTTATAGGTGCACTTTGGACCTAAAAAATGGTGAGGTTTCACCTTGGTTTGCCAAGCAAACTTGTGAAAACCTTCCTAGAGGTTATCCAAGTGCCAAGAAGAAAGAAACAAGAAGAAAATTGATGTAGAAGTGAGTTAAAACTCACTTTTAATGGCTGAAAGTTTCTGTTATAACTTGCTGAATTCAGCTGAGTTTAAGTGGTTTTTTTGTGTGTGTTTTGAGAGTTGTTAAAGTGGTAAAAGGGTTGCGAATATATTGCATTTATAGGGAAGGGTTTAGGGTTTGAGTTGGTTGGGCTTTGATTGAGTTTAGTTTGTAGATAGCAATTAAAACACATCAAAACCTCCTCTTTGAAACCTGCGATCGGAATGGAAACTGTTGACAGCTTTGTTTATTTTTTTTCCATTTGATCATATAAGTTAGATAGTGAGCATATTATTTCATGTTAGGTTAGTTAAATATAAATAACTAACAATTAAAACCTAATGTGCTTAGGTGTTTAAACCACATAAAAGGTTTTGAATGTGGGTTGTTGGAGTCCGGCCGCCAAGGCTGTTTTTATATATATTTTTTTCTTTTTTTCACTAAAGTTTGATATAATAATTAATATCACCATATGATTAATTTATTTATTAAGAATATTATATATATCTATATCTATACTACTTTAATAAGCATATAGGAAGGGCAAGAATGGTCATTTGCCATTGTACAACCATTTTATGCACATTATACAACCTTTAAAGCATAAAGGTGTTGAAAACTTCTTTTAACACGCGGGCCCTCCAGGCTATGTAGAATTCAAAAATTCAAATTGGACTTCAATTGGCGGTAATCTGTCACGAGTGATACCCTCTGACAAAAGTGACATGTTTTACTTTTTACAAACCTTCACACAATCCTCACCGTCCAAACCCACTCCTCAAATCAATGCCAAACATCCCAATCCGCATCACTCACCACCAACCAATCAGCATACCCTCCAACAACCTACATAAACAAGTTTTCCTATAATCGCTTTCACCCCTCACTTATGCAAATTCATACCTTTTCTTCACACACAGTCAAAACGAACATTCTCTTTCTCTCTCACAACAACAATGGCACCAAAGGTAGCCGAGAAGAAGGTAACCCATAACTTCTATCTACCCTCTTCACTTTCAAGCATTTGACAATCAATACTTCCGTTCTTACGGGAGCATGACTTCCGAATACGTGATGCTTAATGACAACATAATGGCGATACCACTTTTTATTACAAGCTCTGTGAAGCGTTGTGGCGGTAGTGGAATTTCATACTGTGAGGCAAATCTGTTACGGGCGTTTGGTTGTTATGCAATATTCAGGTCCATGTTTATGTTTAACGACTGAGCTAGGAGAACATGCTGTTTAAAATTTAATTCAATAGAAGATAATGTAAATAATAAAAGTAGAAACAAATTTACAAAAATATGTTTTTTCTAAAAGAAAAATCATTAGTAAACCAGAAGGTCCTGCACGTCACCTCCTTGGTTCAGTCACTGACCTCTTTTCTCATATATATGGCAGTGGAGATCTCAGATTGCGCCAGCGACCCCTGCTAACATCTAAATGCAAATTCTCCAAACATTTTTTTTTGTTAATACTGAAAATGAGATTTTAGATACGTTAAAGATATTTAATAATTTTATAGCATCAAAAGTGAAGGAACCTATCGTCATCTAGATAGTTCTCCCAAAAGTGAAGGAACCTCATCACAGCCTACTTCTTCGGGGTATTCTGCTGATACAGAAGAGGGGATTTTCATCTTTAAGGCGTAATCCGAGGAACCATTCCCTTCGAAAAAGAGAGGATGGTTTAGTAGTGGAGCACACGAGAGGAGAAAACGAATGAGAAAATTACAACAACAAAGAGCATTAGCAGCAGCCAATAGGGAAGTAAATGCCCAGACACATGCATAGTTAATAGGCGTGTGTAGTTTGAAAAAAAATCAATCAAATCAACTAAAATAGGTAACCTAATATCTATTCATGCATAACTAATAGTGTGTTTAAATTCCAGTTGTAGATTGTAATATATATATATGAAAAGAGTAAAAATCGCAAAGTTTGACATTTTTGATCAATCTGTTTGTTTGATTGTTTGCATTAAATTTTATTCTGTGATATTAATACCTGATAAATGTTTGTAAATCCAGATGAACAACGAAGTAAATCAGGAAAACCAGAATAATGATAATAATGGAAACCAAATAGATACCAGTGTCATCCAACACATAGTAGCATAAGGAATTATAGATGCTATGCCTTATATTATAAAGTCTGTTAAAAAAACAGAAAATAATAAAAGTGGAAGTAAACGACCACCTAGTGAACCAAGTCACAACGTGAATAATGGACCCCTACTCCAATTACCTATTCCAAAAAGAAGAAGAACCATGTCATATGGTTGTTCTTACAAAGAATTCTGGTCTTGCAAACCAATAGAATTCTCTGGCAATGAAGGAGCCATTGTAGCTTTACGTTAGGGCTGTTCAAATCGCTCGCCGCTCGTCGCTCGCTCGACGCTTGTTCGGAAATTGTTCGGAAAATGCTCGTTCGATTTGATGCTCGGTTGTAAACGAGCCGCTTTGCTCGGTTCGGTTTGTAAATGAGCCAAGCATGAGCAAAGGTCCGCTCGGCTCGGTTCGGCTCGAATTATTATTTTTAATTAATATATATATACATATACATATACACATACATATATAAACATGTACATACATATATATATATATATACACACACACACACCTATATATATACACACATTACACAGACATATATACTTGAATATAAACTAAATTTATAGTTTTAGATATACCACTCTATTAGATTTTGGTCCGCTATATACAAATTTATAACTGTATCTATACGTACTAACCCAACCACGCCAATAAAAAAATTAATATCAAATCTAAAAGTTAAACCCTAAACCGATAAACGACAGGCTGTTCATCGCCTCAATGTTTCATGTCGTTACCCTATCAGGTATTAATATCACATAATAAAATTTAATGCAAACAATCAAACAAACAGATTGATAAAAAATGTCAAACATTGCGATTTTTACTCTTTTCATATATATATATATATATATATATATATATATATATTACAATCTACAACTGGAATTTAAACACACTATTAGTTATGCATTAATAGATATTAGGTTACCTATTTTAGATGATTTGATTGATTTTTTTTCAAACTACACACGTCTATTAACTATGCATGTGTCTGGGCATTTACTTCCCTATTGGCTGCTGCTAATGCTCTTTGTTGTTGTAACTTTCTCATTCGTTTTCTCCTCTCGTGTGCTCCACTACTAAACCATCCTCTCTTTTTCGAAGGGAATGGTTCCTCGGATTACGCCTTAAAGATGAAAATCCCCTCTTCTGTATCAGCAGAATACCCCGAAGAAGTAGGCTGTGATGAGGTTCCTTCACTTTTGGGAGAACTATCTAGATGACGATAGGCGTCAGACGTACCTTCCTCCCAACACAAAGGTGACCAACACTTTCGTCCGTACAATGCCTCGAATGGTGCTTCCTGAATGCTAGTGTGGTAACAGCTGTTGTAAGAGAACTCTACCAGAGGTAAGTGTCGTTCCCAACTGTTACCAAAGTCGATAACACATGCTCGAAGCATGTCTTCAACTGTTTGGATGGTACGTTCAGTTTGACCATCAGTCCGCAAGTGATAAGCAGTGCTCATGTCTAAACGCGAGGCGAAGGATTTGTGCATAGCCTGCCACAAATCGGATGCAAAATGTGGATCATGATCAGAGATAATCGAAGTTGGCACTCCGTACCTAGAAACTACTTCTTTCAAGTAGATGGTTACATGTTTCGAAAACTTGTCAGTTTCTTTGATCGCAAAAAAATATGCAGACTTTGTTAAGCGGTCTATGATCACCCAAATGATATCATTTCTGTTAGGCCCTATAGGTTTATGGATTAGAAGATTTATGGGTATTAGTTGTGGGCTTTTGGGTTTTGGGCCTAGGTTTTAGGGGGAATGCTTCATAATCCCTTTCTATAAATAGTAAATGACCATTAGGAGCATGGTTGTTGGTGACTTGTTTTAGAAACTTGTATTGGACAATCATTGTATGCAAGTTTAAGCATTAATCAACAAATATTTCTTCTTCATCTCTTTTCTTTTTAATCATAGCTTGTTTGTGTGATTCCGCCACCAAACAAGCTTGTGCGATATCGTTGTGATCTCGTTTTGGGACTTACAAATGGTATCAGAGCCTGTCGAACCTGTTTCCAAGCTCAGATCTAATATCACACGGATTCTGCTGCTCGGATTGTGCTGGTTCTGCTTCTGTTCGTGTTTCTTCCTTTGAAGACTTACATCTTGGATTGTATCTCAGATCATCTCCCGTCATCTCGGATAATATCACTTTGAATATTTCCTTCATCTCGAATCATCTTCAAATTATCTCGGACGATCTCGAATCATCTTCAAAGCATCTCGGATCATTGACTTTAAAGATTGCCTTCATCTCGAATCGTTTTTAAAGCATCTCGAATCATCTTTAAAGCATCCCAAAAAAATTGTTTTGAAGTTTACTTTCATCTCGGATAGTCTTCATTGCATCTCGGATCTTTGGTTTTGACTCTTGTCTGCATCTTAAATTAACATCAAGCATCTTAGATAAACCACTATCTTGAACAAGAACTTTACATCTCGGATTGTCTATCATCTCAGATTAGAAGATCTTCATCATCTCGGACACTGTTCATCATCTCAGACACAGTTTCAGTTTAAAAATCGATCTACTTCTTATTTGGTAAAATTAAAATGTTAAATCCAAACGGTGTTATGAATGGTGTTGTGACTGCTGCAGATCTCGCCAATGCTACCCTTGCTGCAATTAAGACTCAGTCATTGGCTTTCCATCAAGAACTCGATTAAGTTATTGGCAGATCTACCAAAGTTCCAAGGCTACTATACGGTGACGACTACTATGAGTGGAAGTTTAGGTTTGAGCACTATTGTAAGGCCAAGGAGCCTTCTGTTTGGAGGAGTATTAGGAATGGACCACGTACCATCATGTACGCTACTGAAGATGACCCTCTTACCCAGATTCCAAAACCTTAAGGCATATAGACTGAAGAAGACAGAAAAATCAAGGAAGAGGATGACAGTGCTAAAGCAACTCTCTCAATGGCACTGGGTCCAGACATTTCATTCGCCGTGAGGAACTGCAATAGTGCAAAAGAAATTTGGGATGAGCTGATATACTTGTATGAGGGTAATGCTAACATGAAGGGAAGGAAAGTGAACATGATGAATCAACAATTCAGTTCTTTCAATCACATTTATGGTGAGACTATTGAAAACCAGATAAGAAGATTCATCAAACTTGTCTCACAAATGGTAAGTGCTGGAATTAACATCTCAAATAGTGGAATGAATCACCAACTACTGAACTCGCTACCAAAGAGCTGGGATGTTGATGTTTCTATGATAAAGCGTATGAAGAATCTGAACTGATTGCCACAATAAAGTCTTGTGAGATCAATAATCAACAGAGAGAGCTCAATCATAAGAATTCATTGATCGCCGACGGCATGACCAATTCCAACAATGCTGCTTTGATGTCCCAGGGTCATCCTAACTTGGTTTTCAGTCCACTCCATGGAGTTGTCAACAACAATCCAAATATTGTTTTCAGTCCTCTACAAGTGCAAAAGACCAACTACGTGTACAAAATGTCACTTCCCACTCCTCAAACAGCAACTGTTAATACCACCAGTGTTCAGTAGCAACCCCAACCTCAGCATGCTAATGTAGCATTCAGTCCTGCTGCCCAATCATCATCTTAAAACATTCCATCCACACCCTTAGTCGAAAATATGGCCTTCTTAACTAAGCAAAATGAAGAAAAGCTGGCTCTCGCAGCTTCCATGATTAACAGTCTAAGTGCATTCTTAGCTGGTGATCTCTCGCCTCCAAATGTTATAACTGCAGAGTTAATTCAGGTAGTTGAAGAAGACTTAGATGAGCTGGATGTGTCTTGGAACCTAGCTATGGCAGCTTTTAAAGCAGAGAAATTTACAAAAAGGTATGGACGTCATCCTGCGACAAACATTCGTCATGGGTCGTTGAAAGACAAGCTAAGATGCTATAGTTGCTATAAGTCGAGACACTTCGCGAAGGATTTCAAGAAGGCCCCAGGGGGGTATGAGGCTACCCAAGCAGCTGCTGCTCGGAACACAGAAAGGTCAATGGTCCCTGTCACACCTGCTAAGACTTCAACAGGCCAAGGGAACTCAGGAGCTGGAGGAGCCTTGATTGCACAAGAGCAGCGTGGTTTCAACTAGGCTGATGCAATGGCACACGTGGAATCTATGAAGATATCTGAAGCTGTAGAAAAGATTCATCAATGCTTGATGGCGCAGACTGAGGAACCGAGATTGCTCACCGGGACGATAAACTCTCTTTTATGTTCTGAGCATTGTAGAAAGAAAATTGCACTTGAGAGATCACATAATTCTGCATTAATCACTAATTACAATAGTGCCATGGCAAAGTGCATTAGTCTTCAAAAGAACAATAAAATTCTGTATGAAAATATTAACGCACTTAAGAAGGATATAGCTCAGCTCCATCGAGACGTAAATCAACAACAATGTTGGGTATATGACTATAAACACAGACTTATCGTAAAAACCTTGGAATACGACTCTGTGAGAGTTGAGCTGGAGCTTCTTACTGTAAAGTACAAGCAAAATGAATTAAACATTAAAAAAATTGATACTTCCAGTGACACTGTTCGTAATCTGTGCAATGTTCAACTGGATTTCAAAGAAAATAAGGATAAGGGTTTGGGTTATAAACAGGTTCCACCACCATATAATCAAACTACTCAAGAATGCCTACTACTGAGCAAGAAATAGAAAACTATGATGAAATGATTTATGGTAAACCAAGTGATTATGTTCCATGGGAGCCCTTAAAACCTAAGAATGCCCAACTAACTGATTTTCAGAAACCAATGAATTTTGTCAAAAATGAGAATGAAAATTTCTCAAACGAATTAGTTGGCAAATCTGAACAAGAAACTGAAACAGAAAATAAATCAGAACCAGTGAAAACATCCATAACGGAACCCAAAGAAAATTTCTCAAATTCTGATTTTGTAGACAATACTAACTGGTTCTAGTTCATGTGTAGAATCAGTAAAAATAGAAGAGAAGTCTAAAGTGGATGATGAACCAAACCCAAGTGTTGCTGATGATGTTATTTCTTTGCGTGATAAACATGATCTTTACGTTTAGAACTATGTTTTTTTTGTTTGCTGAGACTCAGGGTTTTCCCGAAAACATTTCTGTTGATGTTGCTAAAACTAAAAATTTAGATGATGTGGTTTTAAATTCTGGTTGTGAAGATAAGGATTTGACAGGGAAATCTGATGCATCAAGTGATGAACTCGAAACACCTTTTTCAAATGATTCAGAAATCTGTTCTGGTGATTCAGACAATTATTCTAGTGTGCCTGAAACATCAACTGATACATCAGAAACTTATGAATAGGATAAAGATGAAAAGGTTGATATGTTTGATTGTGTTTGTGAAGAAGTTGATGAACAGGGGACATCTGATGAACCTAACAATCAAGTTGCAGATTCTGGTACATTAGATAATGAGCATAGCTCTTCTGAAGATTCTGAACGTGATGAATAATTAGAATCAAGTAGTACAACGCACGGAGAGAGTCAAATTATCTTAAGCATAGAGTGCTCATCATTTGATAAACCAGAATCAATTGATGTCAGAGACTCAGTAATTGATGAAACTAAAGAAGAGATATCTGTGGAAACCAATTCTGCGGAAACTCATGAGAACACGGAGCCTGAAGAAAAGGGATCCATGGAAATTAATTCAATAGTTGATTCAACTGATGAAACTGAAGAAGAGATGTCCGTGGAAATCAATTTTGCAGAAACTCCTGAGAACATTGTTTCTGAAGAAAAGGGATCCATAGAATCAATTCAACAGTTAATTCAACTCTAGATCCCAAAGTATCAGATTATGAAGAAAGTGTTTCAAATGAAGCAAAGTCTACTTAATCTGTCCCTTTAAAGAAAAGGAGGTTACGTAAAAACAGAAAAGCTCGCAAAAAGAAAGTTCAAAAGGGAAACTCTTCACATAATGATCAAGAAAACCAAAAGGAAAACCCGTCTCTCAAGCAAACTGAACCTAAATTGAAGGGTAAAGTTGTCGATACTTACTCTTGTGTTGATGACTGTGAGCAGGGTTCTTTCAAGATCAAACATGCACATAAGCAATCAACATCAAATGGAAAGAAAAGACTTAATTAGTTCCCTAGAATAACACAAGCAGAACTGAATGTCTTTTTCTCAAAAAGACAACCATGTTTTAATTGTGGAATTCTGGGGCACATTGCTAGAAACTGTGTTCATCGTCCCTACTACTCTGGTAACACATGTAATCAGAAGGCTATGCATCATCAATCAGATAGAAACCAACCATCTAAAGCCAAGCCTTCTGATGGAGACTGGAATCTAGAAAAAAGGGAACAATAAAAAATTTTCAGATACAAACGGGTTTCAAAATCATCAAATGAAGTCAAAAGTTACATATTTTAAGAAGAATGTTTCAAACAATTCAGACACTAAAATTTAGAAACCCAAAATTCTTGCTAGATCCCGGTCTTAGTGCTCACAACCGTCTATGTCTACATTTTCACCTAAAACCTCAAGCTCTACTAAAAGTCATATGATTTTTCATGAGGTCTCATACACAGATAGCGATGGTCAATTCAGGTCAATAATGGCCTGGGTTCCAGTTTCTAACTAATTCTGCTAAATGTGCAGGAACGACTATGGAGGGCTATCTTTAGAATTTGGTTTATTGATAGTGGTTGTTCTAGACACATGATAGGAGACATATCCCAGTTGAATGACATAAAAATATTCGACGGTGGATGTGTCAACTTCGCGGGAGGGGAAACTGGAAGAATTATTATGAAGGGCATGGTTAAAAACGGAGTTCTCACTTTCTCAGACGTCAATTATGTCCCTGAACTAAAGCACAACCTTTTGAGCATATCTCAGATGTGCGACAAAGGAATGGAGGTTCTCTTCAACAAGAGTAGCTGCGTTATTCTAGAACCAGGAATTATCATACCTGAAGACTGGTTTTTTATTGAAGTAGAAAGTTGGGGAAATGTGTACGTGATTGATATGAACAAAGCTCCCACTGATCAAGTTACATGTTTGTACTCAGAAATAGCCGAACATGATGCTAAGTTCTAGCATCGTCGACTTGGTCATCTGAACATAAAGAATCTCAATCACCTAGCCAAGGGAGGATTAGTTAGGAACTTGCCAATCAGGGATTTCATGCAGATAAAAAAATGTGAAGCATGTGCTCATGGAAAACAACATCGTAGACCTCATAAGTCTAAGCCTGTGCATGTGACCTCAAAAGTTCTGGAACTGTTGCATATGGATCTGTTTGGTCCCATTAATGTGCTTAGTATTGGAGGAAAAGCTTACTGTTTGGTCATCACTTATGATTTTTCTCGTTTCACTTGGGTGTTTTTCTTGGAGCAAAAGAGTGAAACAACTGGATTAATCAAGAAATTTATCATTCTTATAGAAAATCAAGCAAATGAACGAGTGAAGATTATCCGATGTGACAATGGGATAGTATTCAAGAATGCTGAGATGAATGAATTTTCTGTCTTAAAGGGAAACGATCATCAGTACAGTGCAGCTCTAGAGTAGTGGAAAGATGTAATCAAACTCTCATTGAAGTTGCTCGCACAATGCTGATATATTTTGGTCTTCCACTAATATTTTGGGTAGAAGCAGTGAATATGCTTGCTATGTTCAGAATCATGCCTTGATAAATAAACGTCACATGAAGACTCCTTATGAAATAGTTGAAGGTCAAAAGCCGCCAGTGCAACATTTTCACACTTTTGGTTGTCCGTGTGTGCTTCTTCTCATGGATGCCAAAGGAAAATTTGAAGCATGAAGGGATCCCTGCTATTTCATTGGCTATGCTAAGAATACCTCATATCGTGTGTACAACAAGGTCAAGAAGTAGATCGTAGAGGCATATCATGTGGATTGGTTAGAAGAAAATCCAAAAGATGCTCGAGTCGGACCTGATTGGTTATATGATTAATCTTCCCTGTTTAAATCGTTTCCTATTTTATCTTGCTGATGCAGGTGTATCTAGTTCAATGCTACCTATTCCCATTGAAGTTGAAGATGAAGCTGTGTCTTTGCAAAATGTATTCAAGAAACTCAATGTGGATCTACCAGGATTTCACGAAGATAGTCCAGCGCCACTTTCCACTTCACACTTCGACAGTTCAGGAGCCGATTTCTGAACCTGTTACAACAACTAACCCTGATGGTGCAGTCCGCAACACTAAAACTTCCTCAAGACCATCGAATGTTGGACCCTCAAATGTTTAAGGAACTTCCTTGTTTTCGGAATCGATTCCAACAGATTGCATTGTAGATCCACCAGTGATCAACACTGCTACTGTACCAAATGAAGGGGAGCAATCTGGAATAGTCTCAAGAAGTTTTTCCAACCTGTAAACAAACCTGCAAACCCCTGGTACAACAATTCCACAGCGTGTTCAGAAAAGTCATCCAATTACCAACATTATGGGCCATGTTACTGCTGGTATCCAAACCCACAGCAAATCAGGAGACATTAATACATGTTTATACTTATGCTTCATTTCACAGATTGAGCCTAAAAACCTTAATGTTGCTTTGTAGGAACCTGGATAGGTTGATGTTATGCATGAAGAGCTCAATCAATCTGAAAGATTAGGAGTTTGGAAGCTAGAAAAGCTACCTAAAGGAAAACGTGCTCTTGGAACACGATGGGTATTTAGAAACAAACAAGATGATACTAGAGTAATCGTTAGAAACAAAGCTCGATTGATGGTCCAAGGGTTCAGTCAAGTTGAAGGCTTGGATTAAGATGCAGTGTATGCTCCGGTAGCGCATCTGGAAGCCATTCACATTTTCTTAGCATATGCATCTTTCATGGGATTTATAGTATATACCAGATGGATGTCAAGACAATGTTTTTGTATGGGAAAGTCAAGGAGGAATGGGTTTGTTGATTCAGAAAAACCAGGCTATGCCTACAAGCTAGATAAAGCTTTGTATGGGTTACACCAAGCACCCGTGCGTGGTATGCCACTTTAACAGAGCATCCGTTGCCCATGGATATACTCGGGGGACAATAGATTTAACGTTGTTCATCAAATTCATTGACAAGGATCTTATCCTTGTTCAGATATACGTTGACGACATCATTTTCGGGTCAACAAATGATCTTCTTTGTAAAGAATTTGAAGAGGTGATGAAAAAAAAAGTTCAAGATGAGGTCATTGGGAGAGATGACAATGTTTTTGGGCCTACAAGTATGTCAGAACAATCAAGGAATCTTGATTCATCAAAGCAAATACGTTCACGATGTTCTTGCAAAATTCAACATGACAGACTCAAAGACTATGGACTCCCCCATTACAGAACGGCTGTTGCTGAATGAGGATCTTGAAGGAAGACCAGTTAACCAGACTCTGTATCGATCTATGATCGGTTCATTAATGTACTTAACTGTAAGTCGGCTGGACATTATGTTTGTCGTCTGTCAATGTGCTTGTTATTAGGCTAATCCTAAACTCTCTCATATAACTACTGTTAAAAGAATTTTTAGATATCTGAAAGGAGCTCCTAAACTCGGACTCTGGTATCTCAGAGATTCGAACTTTGATCTTTTTGCTTTTTCAGACAGCAACTTTGGAGGAACGGACAGGGATAGAAAATCTACGTCAGCTGGATGTCAATTCTTGGGAGAATGACTTATCTCATGGATGTGCAAGAAACAGCAGACTGTATCTCTTTCCACAGTGGAAGCTGAGTACGTTGCAGCATCTGCCTGCTGCTCCTAGGTTCTTTGGACGCAACATCAGCTGGAGGATTATGGTTTAACTTATCTAGACACTACTATTTACTGTGATAATGATGCCGCTATCCAGATTATTAACAACCATGTCTTTCACTCTAAAACCAAGCACATTGATATCAAGGTGCACTTTATTCAAGATTGCTATGACAGGGGATTGATTAAACTTGAACAGATCCACATTGATGCTAACAGAGCGGATCTTTTTACAAAACCTGCCAGCATCTCGAGATTCAATGTGCTTGTGGATCTTTTAAAAATGATGCGTTTCACCAACTGAGCAATTAAAAAAATCTTAGAATAAGGTAGATATACTAATAAATTTGGGCATAAAGTATTCTACTTTTGCACAAATTTAGAGGGAGAAATAGTTGCTGGGAAGTGAAATAAATTTTCGTGCTAAAGAATTTGATTAACACATGTAAGGTTTCGAAGTTGAAAGGACTAGGATCTACTGTGGTGTATAGATAGGTCTAATGCTAAAAAAGAAAAGAGATACCAAGTGATATAAATCTAACAGACTGGACATCGCGTGGGCAACAGACCAACGACGTATTATTTCATGGTCTTAAATCTTGCGTTGATAGACAGCCAACATCTGAGGTTTCGGGATATCATGACTGTCCTTCTATTGCATCCAGATTATATGCAGATCTAGGCACAGTCAGGATATTTTTAAAAGAGTTGAAAAAGGGCCAAAACCTTAAACGGAAGAAAATCTCATAAAAAGGAGAATTCCGTGTGCTTCTAAAGCCAAATTTGTGCCATTAAAGGTATTCGCCTAGCCCTCGTCACACTTTACTGGTCACTCTGATGTATGAAAGTACTGACCTGTTCACCAGAAAGTCTGGCGTTGTAAAAACAAAAGGATGGACACAGTATACTCACCTGCTACGATGAACCGTTGTGCTTACCTTAATCGCGGGGTACGTCTTGGAATGCAACACACATATATCACAGTGTAATTCTACCCTAAGCGTATCACAAGGTTGAAAGTTGAAGATTGAGCGTTAGATTTAAGAGGAAAAATATATTGACAATCGCTGGACCAGTCCAAGTAAGCATGGGCTGAAAAATGTTCCTTAATCAGTTCGAGAACGATTTGATCCCATGGCAGTTTCCCAAAAATACCCCTTTGCTGTTATTTTTATTATTATTTTATTATTATTATTATTAATTCTTCTTGATAAACAGTTGCTCGGTTGATTGATTCGTTGACTTATGAAAAGGTTGATTTTTCTGTCTTAAAAAAGAATATTATTAAAATAATGATCTGGCCCACTATCTCGGATGGGGCCACTAGGTTGAACAAAGCCATTTCGGATTGGCCCACACATCTCGGATAACCAATCCGAGATGGGCCCGGCCCACAAGACCAATCCGAGATAGTTATTTAAAGGAACCAGTGATGGTTCGAGACACATTTCTCGGACCAAAACTGATCAAGGCATCTCGGAAACATATAAGCATCTGCTGTCTCTCGAACATCATCTTGGACTGATCTCAGTCCCATCTCGGTCAAGGGTACTTCATCTCGGACCATCTCGGACAAGGGTTGTCACATCTCGGACCATCTCGAACAAGTGTTCTCACATCTCGGACCATCTCGGATGCATCTCTGATTAAAACTTAAGCATCCGAGATGCTAGAGGTTCATCCGAGAGACATTGGGCCCTAATTTGTCTCGGACCTTTGACCTGACCTGTTATTTGACCCCTTGTTATGACCTGTTGACCTTGTTTAAACCATTGACTTGTTGACCTTAGTTGACTCGCCAACTTTTCAAATAAAGGTTAGCCTTCGTCAAATATGCTTAACGTATTGAATGGTTGTGCAGGATATGGTGCAAGAGATGATGGCTAATTAATGTCAACTAAAGTGGAGTTATTTTATAATCAAGCTGGATATACTATGAGATGTTCAATTCATTGACGGTCGGTCTAAACAACTGTCCAATCACGCACACACTTAGGACGAATCTAATCAGCTGCAACGAAGGCGTTAATACTTTCTGTAATACAGCAAAGGTGAACAGAAGAGGCGCAAATGGTGGAAGAGCCATCGAGGCTAAAGTGCAAGAAAAGGAAATAATAATCACAGAGGCCATGGTTCGTAAATTGTTAAAATTCGGAGATCAGCCACATTATCCCACTTCTTTTGAGCAAAGTAGAGTTCTTCCAGCATTACAAAGGATGAGCTATGAAGAAAGTTATCCAACCGTTCTGAAGAAGTTATTTCCGCCATACTGGAGATTGCTTGTACATATCTTCCTCCAGTGCATTGTAGAAAACAAAGGCGGATTTGATCAGATGAATAAAACTCAAGCTTGTGCTCTAGTGGCACTGGTCAACAGTTGGGATTACAACTTCTCGGCCTTCATTTTGGAAAACATGAAGAAAATGTTAGAAGATCCAAAGAAAAAGGTTTTCATGTTATATCCCAAATTTATCTAGATGATTCTTGACGCTAAATACCCAGAGTTGATCAAGAGTGTAAATCACGTGAATTTGAAGCCAATGGGGACCGAATGTTTTGAAAATGCTTGCAAATAGAGGAGAGCAAAACACCATAATTCTGTTGGGAGAATTACGTTGGAAAAACATGGAAGATTCAGTCCAGTCATGCTAGCTCCTCAACCTCTGAATGCCACAATTGCTGAAGAACACGACGTGCACAGATGAGTACTGGTAAAGCTGGTACAGAAACAGAGATTCTAGACTCAGATGAAGAAGAATCCGACAACGACAGTGATGTGGAAGTAATTATGTCTAAAGGAACTGAGGAAACCGACAGGAAACCAACTCTGATGACTGCTGAAAATTTACAACCCCTAATTGAATCTTTACAGGGTAGTGTCAGAAACCTTCCTTCCGTACCTACTTCTGAAACACAAGTACAAGTTAAAGATGCAACAGATGATGCTGAACAAGCATCAAATAAAAGACAAAGAACTAAAATAGCTCTTGATTCTCATCCTACAGGTCCAATTTCAGAACTAGAGCCTGCTATACCCACAGATCCAAAAATCAAAGTTGTTACACAGGAAACCAGCACAAAAGATCTTGATTTTGATTTCAATTTTGACTTTGAAACGACTCACTCAGAACCAGAAAGCTCAAGTGGTATCAGGTTCGAGGTAGGAAGTTCCAGTGGTGCTGGATTTACTAAACATGATGAAGCTGCTATGCGCTATGCAACAGACAAAAGGAGATTCATTGAGCAAAGTGATAGCGATGAAGATATGGATGTTGATGTAGCATTGTTACAGCAAAGAGTGGTTGTATTAGAACAAGATGCTGCTTTAAAAGAAGCTCAGATCTCATCCCTGCAGGCTCAAATCTCAATCACGGATCAAACGATAGAACAGCTATAAGCTGACTTCGGTATGGTAATGTCTGTCGTGTATGATCTAAAGTCCAAGCTAGAGAAGAAGTTCGGGAATGAATTTATTGACAAAGAGGATGAACAGTTTAATGTGGGTCGTCCCGAATAAACAACTGAAGAAAGAGCTATTGCAAGGGCAACATCTGATGCTGAACATGAAGCTAGTCTAAACGCTTATCTTGCAGCTGATCCAAAAAAGAAAAGAAAGACGCCTGCAAAGAAATAAAGCAACAAGCAGATGCTTGTGATGAAAAACCAAGATATGAATCCTCTTGATGAAAACTTTCAGCTAAAAGATCCAACGAAAAGGCCTCATAGATTTGTCATGGAATTGGGATCCAGCCACTACGACACAGTGGGAAATATGATCATGACAAGAACTTGTGGTTGATCACACATGAAAGTGGGCACATGGAATATTATGCTAAAGAATCCCAATTTGAATCATGGACGAAGATCGACTTGCAAAGCCTGCTGTGTGCTCCATATCACGACTTAGATCCCAACCAAAGAGGCAGAGGATGGGCATTTCATGCTAGGCTTGAACGGGAGGTAAAGAACAACTTTCCAAACATGAAGACAGCTGAGTCTACTGTGAGGAGGAATCCTGGTGTTCGTGACCCCCATATCAAGCGAACAGTCAAGTCTGTTATATGGCCACCAACCGATAAAGAGAAGATTATTCCTATTGCTCACAAGTTTTCAAAAGGAATTCTGAAGAACTTCAATTTCTAGGCATATGACCCCAAGATTGCTGAAGCTGTGATAGTGACACAAGAGCGGTCTTTTCGAATTCCAGACACGTTGGATCTGATGAGTTTTCATGGGGAAGATGTCATGGTTTTGTTTCTTAACCAAATTTGCACAAATGATCTTTATGAAGAATGTGCTGAGTCTTGGATGAGTGTTGTTTGCAACATAATCAGAAATCGTTTGTTTGTTGATCCCGATCCAGTGCAAGGTGGACCGCCAAATTGATACAGCAACTAATCCAGTAAACCTAAGGGGAGATTGTTAGGCCCTATAGGTTTATGGATTAGTAGATTTATGGGTATTAGTTGTGGGATTTTGGGTTTTGTCCTAGGGTTTAGGGGGAATGCTCCCTAATTGTCACACCCCGAAAATATCACAGCTTGGCGTGACTGGACCGGTATCTTCATTGCACAGCGGAAGCAATTAGCTAAGACTTCTAGAAATTGAACGCCTGCTAAGTACTCGAATATCCAATGGTTCTCCTATTCCAACCATGCCATAAATTGAGAAAGTAACCTGAGAAAGAAACATGCGAAAAATCAACATAAAGTTGAGCGAGTTCATAGTTTGTTTTGGAAACGATTTAAAACAAATATTTTTGATAACCGGTTTTAAAGTTGTCGGGTAAATATAGAAAATCATTTTTCTCGGACTGATATATATACACTGTGAGCTCCAAATAAACTCGTAATCATTGTAAGTATGTATGCGCGAATAAACCTTTGAAATCATTGAAAGTATGTATGTATGTTTGTAAATCCCGGTATGAAAGCAACAAGGGAAAACATATCATTAATGGTTTACAAGGCTATTAATATGTGTGACGTGATGCAGGAAGGCTCAAACCAAGCAGACTTTGCACCAGGCATCCGGCTGTAAGACATAGTCATCCCATGGGCCAAACCCTGGTCCAACATGGGAGGGATCGCTACACCCAAATGGATCTATCACTCATGTCCCTCGGTCCTACAACGAGGATTAATGAATGGTCTTAAGCGTTATACCCACCACTCACATGATCTAGCAGTACCCTTCCTTAGCTAATCATACCAAATAATAACGTTTGTAAACAGTTTGAAACATGTACTTCACCCCCGAAGTTATAAAACTGAAAACGGTTAAAAGAAAAGGGGGACATGAACTCACTGGGTGTCCCGTTCTTTAAACACATACCAACCCAGTCCCATTATTATAACTAAGACGATCCCATCCCTAGTCATGAAAATCATTCACACTTCGATAATACGCATTTGTTTTGTAAAACCGGTATATTTGGTGTGAATCATTCGTAAACCATTTGAGTTCAATGAAAATCACAAATCATTTGTGTTAGTCAAAACGTGTTGTAATATGGTTTAGAAATATATAGTTTTTGTTCCTTAAAAAACCTCGTATGTTCTTGCAAAACGTGCTTGTCTAAAAATATGCAATCTTTGTTCATCGAAAACTTTGTTTGTTTCTACAAACGTGCATGTCTTTCCACCCCCGAAAACATTTATAAAAATGTAAAAACGTAAAAAGTGGGGGTTATGAACTCACCTGAATTTCCTTGTGCAAAGCTAGCTAATTACGACTTCATAAGTTATTATCTAAATAAACGCAGTAACTAAACTACGTGTCATCGAGCTCTACCGAATCGTTGACCGAACGATTCGACGATAAGTTATTATCTTGAAGGAAACGAAGAAGTTATACTCATTAAGTTTCGTTTATTGTCGGTAAGTCTAGGAAGAATTAGTTCTCGAGAGGTTTAAAAATAAATAAATATTTATATAAAATATAGAAACATATCGATAAGATCGCTTGTCGTCCCGAGAAATCGTTTGTGTATATAGGAATATTCGTATGAAAGTAATATATAATAAACTTGTATTATATATATTGTGTCTTGTATATATTTGCCAAAATATACGTATATGCCGTTTCGGCGTTTGAAATAAATATAAAAAGTGATATTTATTTTACAACAGTATCATCGAGTTGTTTGTGTTTGTAAATAAATATATATTTATATTTATTTTTATAAATGAATACGAGTCGCTTGATGTTTGAAATAAACATAAAACTATGTTTACTTTTATAAAAGAATTCGTTATTGTTTGATACTAGAATTAAATATATAAAATATATGTATTTTTTTAAAAACGAAATCATGTCATTTGATCTTTGGAATAAATATAAAAACTATATTTGTTTTATAAAACGAATTCGTATCGTTTGGTATAATATATAAACTATATTTAAGTTTACAAAAGAACCATCGTCTTGTTTCATGTTCGAAATAAATATATAAACTATATTTATTTGTAATAACGAATTTGGGTTATCGTCGTTTAAAACAATATAAGTAATTATATTGATTTCTATAAAAGATTTGTAGAATTTTCAAGTTTTAAAATAAATATAATAACTATATTTATTTGTTTTAAATAATTTCCGAATAGTCGTTTTCGAAAGTTGCAAAGTGTCGTTGAAAGTAATATTCTTTTGTGTTGCTTTTCATAAAAGTCGTTTAACTTAGATAGTTCTCGTTTTACAATAAAAACACATTTTGTTTTCAGGTTTTCTCGAAAAACGGGCAGAGTTTCCTCTGTTTTTGGACGCCCCGACAACCCAAGTTGTCATTATTTTCAAAATCAATCTAGATTCAATCAATATAATAAATATATAAGGTTTCGTCAAATGTGTAAAGATGTAAAGTATGCTTTTATCAATTGGTTCGAGCTCGTTTCTCACGTATATAATAAAACTATATAAAAATTAAAAAACAATCGTGTCGTTAATCTTTACCAAATCATCATGTCGAAACGCCGAACGTGTTGACCGAGTTGACCGAGTCAACTGAGTTGACCGGCTGAGTTGACTCGCTGAGTCGACTTGCTGAGTTGACTGAGTTGACTCAGTTTGACCGAGTCGACCCGACCCCCTTCGTAAGCTGACCTGAACCGTCTGACCCGTTGACTGAGTTAAACCCGAACACTGAGTTGACTAGTCTGCCCAACCTGAACCCGATCTGATCCAAGACCCGAAACAAACCATAACTCGAACCCGCTGCAACAAATCTGAACCGGAGATCACCTCTTAAGTTAACTAAGAACCGAGCATAAATCTGACCCAACTGAACAAACCTGAAGCACCACCATCACTACCACCGCCGCGGCTCCGCCAACGTCGGCGTTGGGTCGCCGGCTCATCTCCACCAACATTATCCTCAACATCATACCATTAACATCATCTTCAACAAAAATATTCAAGAAAAATTACAAGAATTAAGCAGGGAGGGTGTTACCGTGAACCCGTTGGACAATGGCAAGGACCGCCGGATAAATGAACCGACCGGTGGTCCGAGTCTCCGACCGGAGGTTCTCTCTCTCTCTCGTCTGTCTCTGCTTGTTATCGTCGCCGCACCACCACCGGACGGTAGTAGTGGTGATTGTTTTCTGGATCAAAAAGGGGTGGGGGCTGGTTGGAGATGAAGGGGAGTCGAAGGGGGTGTGGCCGGTCGGTCATCGACGCCGGCAGTCACCAAGCGCCGCCACCACTGTTGGTGGCCGGCGGTTCGTTGTGGAGAGGGTGAGAGGGATTCGAGTGAGGTGAGGGAGAGATGAAATCCCGTGTGTTTTTTCAGTGTATAAATCGAGAGAGATGAGAGGAAATTTGAGGGTGTGTGTGTTTTGTCTGGTTTTGTTTGAGAACAAATGAGAGTAATAAGGTGGATAACCCCCTTTTATAGTTAGAGTTCTCTAGTCTTAAGTGGGCTTGGGATTGGGCCCAGGGCCCACAAGTCCACTCTCGTGTCTAAGAGGCCTGAAGTTCTTACGAGACCCGTTATCAAGAGCCCAAACGCTCCGTAATGTCGTAAATTATAACCTTAGTATTAAACGCAAAATTTCAGGGTCGATAGCCGCTTTTCACGAGTTCATTCGTCAATGACGGTAAATATCACGAAAAATTGCGTCGTTGCCGTTATTAGTCCGTTTTTCAATCTGGATTCGACTACAACTGTTAAAATTTAATTACGAACAAAATATATCGAAAAATTTAAGTCCTAAAAATAATACGCACCTCCGATGCTTCTGTTTCGTTACCGGTGCGTTTCCTGCAGTCGCGTTTCTCGTTACTGTTTGCTTTTTGCGATGTTCGGAAGCGCAATAAATTCACACATTAAATTCATAAATATAAAATATTCGTAGAAAATCCGTATTTGTCGGCGTGTTCAGTAGTTCGTACGGCTTCAGTTCGTTGTCACTTAGTACTCAGCAGATTTCCCGTAAATCACCATACGCGCACTATACAATCGAATAAACGTTCCTGGGCACTCCAAGGGCCTAAATGGGTTAATCTACATCTTAAACACTATTCATTATCGTGTTAATCACCTGTAAATTACGTAATTAAGGGCGTAAACTACCGGTTGTCACATTCTCCCCCTGTTAATAAAATTGCGTCCTCGAAATTTAGACCACGTTAAATCCTTAGAGTTATATTATGCGTCGGTAATACAAATATTACAAAAGTAAATGAGCATGAAATCGAATCAAGACTTTACTCGAATTATGAACTCAAGGACGTACTATAGAAATCAGAACCCAATGGTTATCAGGAATATGTTTTAGAATTTGATGTCAAAGGAAACGAGACATACTGATACAGTCACCAGTGTGACTAAGTTAACAGGGGCCCAATAAAAGAGGAATTTCGAGCAATATAATTCCAAACGAACATTCACAATATGCAAGTGAATTCTAGAAACGATAACACCCACTAAATGGAGCTTAGTATCAACAAGTTCAATGAAGTAGTTTTGCATGAAACGTTTGATCGTGGTCAGCACAAGCTGCAAGTTATACCGACGCCACAAGGTGTCGTAGTGAATGAAATAATTCAAATATAGCGGTGATCGAACCAGTATCACCTGTGTTTTGTATGAAATGCTCCATCAGGATTAGCCCAAGCTACAAGTTTATACCGACACCACAAGGTGTCGTATTGATTTAAATAATTTAATAATAGCGGTGATCAAGCAATCTCACCGTGTTTGGAATCAAATGAAAGCGCAACGAAGTAAATCTGAAAATTTGTTTCATATGACATCGTAGGATTTCCAATTGAAAATGGAACATCAAAGAAATAATGTTTTCGATCGAAGATGAGGAAGCAATGAATATCGCAAAACATTAGATCGATGTTGAAAGGACCGTTAGGAGGTACACCGGAATATGAAATGAATTTTGGTGTACCATTATCTTATCACACGATTGTGTTAAGACTGCTGTGATATGATAAATCAAAGCGGATTTAATACAAATCAATAAATAAATAATTAAATCCATGCATGGTATGTGTAAACGAGATTAGCGCAAGCTTCAATTAGTGAAAACACCACCACAAGGTGTCGAAATCAACAAACAATTTAATGGAGTCGTAGATCAAACAAGTCTACTACGACTCGAAACAAACGAAACGCTTGTTAAAACGAATTTGAGTATGTTGTTTTCAATACATCATATGGTGTCTTGAATTGAATATGTGTAATGAACAAGTTCAAACAATTGAACTTGGTTTTGGCGCAAGCAGACAATAAATACATGTATCGATAAGAAAACTTTCGGCATGGTCACAATGAAAACCATGTATGTAACTTGAGAAGAAAAGAAATTTCAAGAAAATCCGTTGGCTCAATAGCAAAGAGTCAATATTTTATAAGAATGTAGATCATCAATATCACGAAGAAATAATTAGATATAGCAAAACAATAGTTGAAATTTTTATGAAACGATCATTCGGAGTGAAACCACATGCGTATCAAACGATGCATGTGTAACATATGAATTTTTCAAGAAATGAAGCAAACGAGTGATCGCTATAACGAAAGAAGTGATCGTGATACAATGACCATTAAGAGGAGTAGAGATGTAGAAAATCTACTCACTAGATGCAAAAGTCGGAATTTCTATAAAAGAAATTTAAGGACTTTACCTGGGGTTGCGTGTGATGACCGGTCGTTAGGTGACATTACCATGGAATGTCGAACATATCGTACTCGTCATTAATGAGAAAGGGGGATACGAAGACATGCGTCCTCTCCTTAGCGTGCCTCGTGTCGTTGCAGGACCGCGTGCCAAACCGCCGCTTCCTGATCATTAGTTTTCGTGCTGACAGGATTAGCATCATCGTTTAAATGCTCCATAGTGTCTTCTCGGTGACTTCACCTCGAAAGTCGTATGTGACGTACTTCAACCTCCGTTGACGTATAGCTTAAGTTTCACGTATACCTGTGCGCTAGCGTTTCGTTTCGCGTAGAATGTGATATATTCCGACATCCGTTTACGTAAAATTTGAGTTCCATGTATTCTCGTGCACTAGCGTTTCGTTATGCGTAGGCTGCCAGCTCGGGAAGTTAAAATATCATAGACAATATGGATAATAGTGTGTGCCCGAGTTAATATTCGCGGTTCCTACATGATGACCTTTAATGAACTTCAACATAAGTTTTCCAAAGGTCCTAAATGCATGTTATCAAAACTCTCAAGGTTTTGCTTACTGTATCTAATCGTTTCGTGTATCGTGTATCAAATGCAACTCTTGTGCTTGTTTAAAATCAAAACAGTTGACTCATTGTTCTTGGAAACAGTTAGAACCCATATTCGAGTCTTAGGCGTTCTGTACGTATTTAAAGTCTTAATAATCTAAGTCCCAAAGAAAGGTGAGGTTAGAGCCTAGGTATCTCTACAGAAAACCTAATTCGCTGTAACCTAAAGCTCTGATACCAATCTGTCACACCCCAAAAATATCAGAGCTTGGCGTGACTGGACCGGTATCTTCATTGCACAGCGGAAGCAATTAGCTAAGACTTCTAGAAATTGAACGCCTTCTAAGTATTCGAATCTCCAATGGTTCTATTATTCCAACCGTGCCATAAATTGAGAAAGTAACCTGAGAAAGAAACATGCGAAAAATCAACATAAAGTTGAGCGAGTTCATAGTTTGTTTTGGAAAATATATATAAAACAAATCTTTTTGATAACTGGTTTTAAAGTTGTCGTGTAAATACAGAAAATCGTTTTTCTCGGACTGATATATATATACACTGTGAGCTCCAAATAAAGTTGTAATCATTGTAAGTATGTATACGCAAATAAAGCTTTGAAATCATTGAAAGTATGTATGTATGTTTGTAAATCCCGGTATGAAAGCAACATGGAAAAACAGATCATTAATGGTTTGCAAGGCCATTAATATGTGTGACGTGATGCACGAAGGCTCAAACCTAGCAGACTTTGCACCGGGCTTCCAGCTGCAAGACATAGTCATCCCATGGGCCAAACCCTGGTTCAACATGGGCGGGGCTCGCTACACCCAAATGGATCTATCACTCATGTCCCTCGGTCCTACAACGAGGATTAATGGTCTTAAGCGTTATACCCACCACTCACATGATCTAGCAGTACCCTTCCTTAGCTAACCATACCAAATAATAACGTTTGTAAACCGTTTGAAACATGTACTTCACCCCCGAAGTTATAAACTGAAAACAGTTAAAAGAAAAGGGGGACATGAACTCACTGGGTGTCCCGTTCTTCAAACGCAGACCAACCCAGTCCCATTATTATAACTAAGACGATCCTATCCCTAGTCATGAAAATCATTCACACTTCGATAATCCGCATTTGTTTAGTAAAACCGGTATATTTGGTGTGAATCATTAGTAAACCATTTGAGTTCAATGAAAATCACAAATCAGTTGTGTTAGTCAAAACGTCTTGTAACATGGTTTAGAAATATATAGTTTTTGTTCCTTCAAAAACCTCGTATGTTCTTGCAAAACGTGCTTGTCTAAAAATATGCAATCTTTGTTCATCGAAAACATTATATGTTTCTACAAACATGCATGTCTTTCCACCCCTGAAAACATTTATAAAAATGTAAAACTCTAAAAAGTGGGGGTTATGAACTCACCTGAATTGCCTTGTGCAAAGCTAGCTAATTACGACTTCGTGATGTTGTTTCCAAGATGAGACTCGCTAGCGTGCATTCTACAATATTCCTAACACGGAATATCTTATAAGTTTCTAAATAAATGCAGTAACTAAACTACGTGTCATCGAGCTCTACCAAATCGTTGACCGAACGATTCGACGATAAGTTATTATCTTGAAGGAAATGTAGAAGTTATACTCGTTAAGTGTCGTTTATTGTCGGTAAATCTTGGAAGACTTAGTTCTCGAGAGGTTTAAAAATAAATAAATATTTATACAAAATATATAAACATATCGATAAGATCGCTTGTCGTCCCGAGAAACCGTTTGTGTATTTAGGAATATTCGTATGAAAGTAATATATAATAAACTTGTATTATTTATATTGTGTCTTGTATATATTTGCCAAAATATACGTATATGTCGTTTCGGCGTTTGAAATAAATATAAAAAGTGATATTTATTTTACAACAGTATCATCGAGTTGTTTGTGTTTGAAAATAAATATATTTATATTTATTTTTATAAATGAATACGAGTCGCTTCATGTTTGAAATAAGCGTAAAACTATGTTTATTTTTATAAAAGAATTCGTTATTGTTTGATATTAGAAATAAATATATAAAATATATTTACTTTTGTAAAAACGAATTCATATCATTTGATCTTTGGATTAAATATAAAAACTATATTTGTTTTATAAAACGAATTCGTGTCGTTTGGTATAATATATAAACTATATTTAAGTTTACAAAAGAACCGTCGTCTTGTTTTATGTTCGAAATAAATATATAAACTATATTTATTTGTAATATTGAATTCGGGTTATCGTCGTTTAAAACAATATAAGTAATTATATTGATTTATATAAAAGATTTGTAGAATTTTCAAGTTTTAAAATAAATATAATAACTATATTTATTTGTTTTAAATAATTTCCGAATAGTCGTTTTCGAAAGTTGCAAAGTGTCGTTGAAAGTAATATTTTTTTGTGTTTCTTTTCACAAAAGTCGTTTAACTTAGATAGTTCTCGTTTTACAATAAAAACACATTTTGTTTTCGGGTTTTCTCGAAAAACGGGCAGAGTTTCCTCTGTTTTTGGACGCTCCCAACAACCCAAGTTGTCGTTATTTTCAAAATCAATCTAGATTCAATCAATATAATAAATATATAAGGTTTCGTCAAATGTGTAAAGATGTAAAGTATGCTTTTATCGATTGGTTCGAGCTCGTTTCTCACGTATATAATAAAACTATATAAAAAAAACAAAACAATCGTGCAGTTAATCTTTACCAAATCATCATGTCAAAACACCGAACGTGTTGACCGGCTGAGTTGACTCGCTGAGTCGACTTGCTGAGTTGACTGAGTTGACTCAGTTTGACCGAGTCGACCCGACCCGCTTCATAAGCTGACCCGAACCGTCTGACCCATTGACTGGGTTAAACCCGAACACTGAGTTGACTAATCTGCCCGAACCGAACCCGATCTAATCCGAGACCCGAAACAAACCATAACTCGAACCCGCTGCACCAAATCTGAACCGGAGATCACATCTTAAGTTAACTAAGAACCGAGCGTGAATCTGACCCAACTGAAAAAACCTGAAGCACCACCATCACTACCACCGCCGCGGCTCCGCCACCGTCGACGTTGGGTCGCCGACTCGTCTCCACCACCATCATCCTCAACATCACACCATTAACATCATCTTCAACAAAAATCTTCAAGAAAAATTACAAGAATTAAGCAGGGGGTGTTATCGTGAACCTGTCGGACAATGGCAAGGACCGCCGAATAAATGAACCGACCGGTGGTCCGAGTCTCCGACCGCCGGTTCTCTCTCTCTCTCTCATCTCTCTTTGCTTGTTATCGTCGCCTCACCACCACCGGATGGTGGTGGTGGTGATTGTGTTCTAGATCAAAAAGGGGTGTGGGCTGGTTGGAGATGAAGGGGAGTCGAAGGGGGTGTGGCCGGTCGGTCATCGACGCTGGCAGTCACCAAACGCCGCCACCACTGTTGGTGGCCGGCGGTTCGTTGTGGAGAGGGAGAGAGGGATTCGAGTGAGGTGTGGGAGAGATGAAATCCCGTGTGTTTTTGCAGTGTATAAATGGAGAGAGATGAGAGGAAATTTGAGGGTGTGTGTGTGTTGTCTGGTTTTGTTTGAGAACAAATCAGAGTAATAAGGTGGATAACCCCCTTTTCTAGTTAGAGTTCTCTAGTCTTAAGTGGGCTTGGGCTTGGACACAAGGCCCACAAGCCCACTCTCGTGTTTAAGGGGCCTGATGTTCTTACGAGACCCGTTATCAAGAGCCCAAACGCTTCGTAACGTCGTAAATTATAACTTTAGTATTAAACGCGAAATTTCAGGGTCGATAGCCGCTGTTCGCGCGTTCGTTTTTCAATCTGGATTCGACTATGGGTGTTAAAATTTAATTACGAACAAAATATATCGGAAAATTTAAGTCCTAAACATAATACGCACCTCCGATGCTTCTGTTTCGTTACCGGTGTGTTTCCTGCAGTCGCGTTTCTCGTTCCTGTTTGCGTTTTGCGATGTACGGAAGCGCAATAAATTCACAACATTAAATTCATAAATATAAAATATATCATAGAAAATCCTTATTTGTCGGCGTGGTCAGCATTTCATACGGCTTCAGTTCGTTGTCGCTTAGTATTCAGCAGATTTCCCGTAAATCACCATACGCGCACTGTATAGTCGAATAAACGTTCATGGGCACTCCAAGGGCCTAAATGGGTTAGTCTATGTCTTAAACACTATTCATTATGGCGTTAATCACCTCTAAATTACGTAATTAAGGGCGTAAACTACCGGTTGTCACACTAATCCCTTTCTATAAATAGTAAATGACCATTAGGAGCATGGTTGTTGGTGACTTATTTTAGAAACTTGTATTGGATAATCATTATATGTAAGTTTAAGCATTAATCAACAAATCTTTCTTCTCCATCTCTTTTCTTTTGAATCCTAGCTTATTTGTGTTATTCCGCCACCAAACAAGCTTGTGTGATATTGTTATGATCTCGTTTCGGGACTTACAGTTTTCGCTTTTGGACTTTGGAAAACCAGTGACGAAATCCATGGAAATCTACTCCCATTTCCATGTTGGTAACTCTGGTTGTTGTAGTAGTCCTGACGGCTTTTGGTATTCGATCTTGACCCTAGCACAGGTCAAGCATTTGCTAATGTACTTTGCTATAGTTGCTTTAATGTTAGGCCACCAGTACAAAGTCTTGAGGTCGTTATACATCTTGTCAGAACTGGGATGTATCGAATAGCGAGACTTGTATGCTTCATCCATCACAAGCTCTCGGAGGTTTCCGTAGGATGGAGCCCAGATACGTTCCATGAAATAGTGTATGCCGTCGTCCTTGAGTTCAAGCTGCTTTTCCATGCCCCTCATCGATTCAGCTTGGAGGTTTTCTTCCTTTAACGCCTCAAACTGAGCTTTTCGGATCTGGTTAGGGAAGTTCAAATGAACAGTGAGTTGTAACGCGTGAACATGCTTAGGTTTGGTGTCTTTCTGGCTAAAGGCATCTGCTACGATGTTAGCCTTGCCTGGGTAATATTTGATCGCACATTCGTAATCGTTTAGGAGTTCGACCCACCGGCATTGCCGCATGTTCAACTCTTTTTTATCCAGTATGTGCTAGAGACTCTTGTAATCGGTGTAAATCATGCACTTGGTATCGTACAATTAATGTCTCCATATCTTGAGTGCGAAGACTACTGCTCAGTTTCAAATCATGCGTAGTGTAGTTCTTCTCGTGAACTTTGAGTTGTTGTGAGGCATAAGCAATAACTTTCTCGCATTGCATGAACACGCAACTGAGTCCTTGGATCGACGCATTGCAGTAGACAATAAAATCGTCGGTACCTTCAGGTAATAAAAGAATAGGAGCACTACAGAGTTTCCCCTTTGTAAGCGATACCCTTTTGGGTTAAAGTTGTAAGGGGTTGAGAGATCTTTGAGAAACCCTCGATAAATCTTTGGTAGTAACCCGCTAATCCCAAGAATTGATGGATTTCAGTCGGAGTTTTTGGTGTAGGCCAGTTCTTGATAGAGTCAATCTTAGCTGGATCTACGTGAATCCCAACTTCATTGACCAGGTGCCCAAGGAAATGGATCTCACGAAGCCAAAGGTATCATTTTGAGAACTTGGCGTTGAGTTGCTCATTTCTAAGGAGTTCCAGAATAAGACGTAGGTGTTGCTCGTGCTCCTCTTGATTCATGAGATCCATGAAAACCGCAGGTGCGTTCATCATTCCAAATGGCATAACAAGGAATTCATAATGACCATAACGAGTTCTAAAGGTTGTTTTAGATATGTCCTCGTCTCGGACTCTCAGCTGATGATAACCTGATCGTAGATCAATCTTGGAATAGTAACTAGATCCTTGCAGCTGATGGAATAGATCGTCGATGCGTGGAAGTGGGTATCGGTTCTTGATAGTTACTTTGTTCAGCTTGCGATAATCGATGCACATACGAAAAGTGTCGTCCTTTTTCTTGACGAACAGTACAGGGGCTCCCCAGGGTGACGAGCTAGGACAGATGAAACCTTTATCTAGCAGTTCCTGCAATTGTGTGGATAATTCTTCCAATTCGGCCAGGGCAAATCTATAGGGTGCACGAGCTATGGGTGCCGCTCCAAGAGTTAGCTCGATTTGGAATTTAACTTGACGTTGAGGTGGAAGACCAGGTAATTCCTCAGAAAATACCTTAGGATAGTCGCCTATGATGAGAATATCTTCAATCTTCTTTTCTTTCGTTTGTGCGTCAGTGACGAGAGCTAGGATAGCGGTATGACCTTTTTGTAAACACTTCTAGGATTTTAAGAATGAGATGATACCTACAACATCACCACCATTGTCCCTTGAATAACAAGAGGTTTGCGAGAAGAAAGAGGAATACAGACAATGTTCTCTTGACGTAGTATTTCTGCTCGATGTTTGGATAACCAATCCATACCGATGACAACGTCAAAGCTTCCAAGAACGATGGGAAAGAGATTGATGAGGAAGGTTTGACCAGATAACACAAGTTTACAATTACGGATAACGTGAGAGGCCTCAATGTTTCTACTGTTAGCTAATTTGACGACGTGTTTAGTGTCTAAAGGAGTTGGTGTAGACTTAAGCATCTTACTAACACGTAGGGTTACATAGCTAGCAACGGCTCCAGAATCAAAAAAATAAAGAAACATAACGATCAAGTAGGAACCTACCCGTCACAAAGTTGGGATCATTACTTGCTTCACCAGCGCCTGTCACAAAAGCCCTTCCCCTTGCACCATTATCACCATTGTTGTTGTTGTTGAGTCCAGTGCCTTGATTGTTGTTGTTGTTACGATTCTGATTCAGTTTTGGGAAATTCTTCTTCATGTGCCCTACTGCTCCGCAATGGTAGCAACCTCAGTTGTTTCCCTATTGCTTCTACTGCTATTGTGGCTCGTTTTGCCTTGCTGGGTACGGGCTTCTATAGTCCTTAGCCTCGTGCCCCAGTTTGTTGCATCTCTGACAACGGTTCTTTTCACACGGCCCATTGTGTGTCGATTGCACTTATTGCACTTGGGTCAGTTTCCTTGGTAACCACCCTGGTTTTGGTTGGTTTGAGCTTGTTGGTGTGGGCCTTTATTATTCTCAAACTTCCTCTGCTGAGATGGGGTCTGTGTGGGGTTTGGATCCTTGCCCTGGTTACCATCCATTTGCGTTTTTTGTCTACAGTGGTATCAGCAGTAGCACTGATTCGTTTAGGCAACTTGCGCTGTTCTACAGCTTTATCAGTGCGACGGTGTGCTAGACAGATAACTTGCTAGATAGTAGGGAGATTTGCTGAAGTCACCAAACTTTGGATTTCAGGAACTAGACCCCTGAGATAAAGCTCGATTCTTCTATATGCAGGCTGTGACATGCTAGGATATAGTGCAACAAAGTCGTTGGATAGCTTAGTATACGTCTCGATTTCAGATCCAACTATTTTCAACTTGTAGTACTCCGTCTCGAGTTTGTGGATGTCATCCCTGTGACAGTATTCTTCCTTACTCAGATTCTTGAACTCATTCCAAGGAGTTG
The DNA here is from genome assembly GCA_030545235.1 of Helianthus tuberosus. Classification (NCBI taxonomy): domain Eukaryota; kingdom Viridiplantae; phylum Streptophyta; class Magnoliopsida; order Asterales; family Asteraceae; genus Helianthus; species Helianthus tuberosus. The sequence continues at coordinate 170,248,100 of CM060448.1, read as the reverse complement.
CATTGGCATCCACCAATCTGAGCATCTGAACTTGCGCATTCCACCAAGAAAGCGAGTTTCCCTCAAGTGTACTAGTAGCGAATTTCACCCAGTTGGTAGCAGGACATTCACACACAGCGAACACAGATTCAACCTTCTCAATCCAGTGCAGAAGGCCTATCACACCTTCGGTGCCATTGAAGGTGAGAGTTTTACAGTCCATAAACGTTTTGAAAGTGTAAATGCGTGGTTGAGTGGGTGCAGGTTGACCTGTCGTGCAAAACGAAGGGAGCAAGGTTAAGAATGATAGGACGACACGAGAAAAGGATCTAAACGTCCTAGAATGGTAAGTTTACCTCTGAGATGGGCTGCCAAAGCCTAAGCCACCCTGGTGTTTATCAGGTCCGTCAGCTGGTCCTGAGTCATGTTAACGTTGCCTCTTCCACGTCCGCTCATAGTCTTCACATCCAGAAAATATAGAGTGAGAAAGACACCGTAGTGTTGCGAGAAATTAGAAGGAAGTTTGACCATTGCACACAGATACGTATTATTTTTATAGCTAACGTTTCATACACTAAGTATACTAGTACATATATCATCAAATATGCAGCAAATAAGTAACAAGTAAACACGTGCCTGAGCTACGAAGTTTAGAATGTTGAGCCTTGCACTTGGAGTGTAGTGTCGTTGCGAGTTGCTTAGCACGAAACGGGTAATATTACGGTTTTTTCTCAAAAAGACTTTTCTTTTTAAAACCGAGTTCACTATAACCAATGGCTCTGATACCAATCTGTCACAACTTCAACTTCCACATGCGGAGTACTACCGCAAGGCGTGTGACTGACCAGGATCAATCCACCGATCATATTGAACAATATAATAATAAAACAGTTTTCCTCACAACCAATACGATTAGTGTTTAAAGTCCAAAGTTCATAGTTCAAAGCAGTAATTAAAGTCATTAGCGGAAGCATAAGTTTAGCAGTTTTAAAACGACAGTTTAAAGTTCATAATTAATATTAAGGAAGCCCAATGAGGTTTAAAGCGACCACTACACTCCCCAGCTGCAAGCTCCCGAGCTCTCACCGAGTACCTGTAAAGCATGTAGTAGGGTGTCAACATAAAGTTGATGAGTTCACGAGTTATCCAGTTTTAATTCCATAAAATGTGTATTTGTTAAATTACTCATTTATATCATGCCATGAGGAGCTACCCCATATGTAAGCTACTAAACTACATAAACCGAATACTTTTGCGACTTGTTACATCGTTGTTGCCCCGTTTGTTAATGTCTATCATCATTGACGGTTTGCTAAGGCCTATTAGTTCATGACTGATCCTCTCCAGGCACGGCGTGAGGTTAGTGAAACCTAAATAGTGCTATCAACTAGTATCATGTTCGCCAGGAACTGGTAACTAATCGGTCTAGAAAGTGGGGACTTCGTGATAGAGTTTCGTTTAGTACACTTGCTCATGAAATATAAATAGTAATTAACCGTATTCAAAAACTAGGAATAGTAAGCAATCCCAAACCTGGGAAAGTTTCATTTGTTCTGTTCCCAACCACTGGGAATACATGCTTTTTTGTAAAGTGTGTGAACTCACCTTTGTTTTGCTTGGCAGGTATTTTACTGGTTTTAAATTTGGTCAATCACATCCAATTATGGTTACCAAGTTGAAATCAGGTTTTGTATGCAAATATTCTATGTATCAAGTAGCACATAATCTTTACGTATTACACAAGAGACATGCAGTCACCCATATAACAAGCCCAATAGATGAACAACATACAAACAACCTAATAACATTACACATTAGTGTGCGGTCCAGAACAGATTGTGTGGTCCACTAACATAACCCAATAATGAGTGTGTGGTATAATTACATAGTTGGGTTGCGAGTATGTGCGGTCCAGTTAAGTTATTTGTCTATTTAGAATGCGCGGCCCAATAAGTTACACGTCCTAAAAGAGAGTGTGCGGCCCACCAGCAAGTGTGCGGCCTACTTGCTGGTTTGCGGTCACGTAGTTTGTAGCTGTACCTTGTGCATCGATAATTGTACAACATAAGTGTGCGGTCAACCGAGTGTGCGACTAAGCATCATTGGGTTGGATGGGGTGCACCTATGATTGTACCATTTCAAGTGTGCGGTACACGTGGCCTCACCAGTGTGCGGTGTGCTACCCAGGTGGTACAGTACGCATGTTCAGTTGTACCCTCTAGGAATGTGTGGTATCTCATTCAACTTTAACAGTAAACATCTCAAATAGATCAAACACATGTTTTAGCATCAATATTTTTATCCTAACATTATATTTATCAACATTTCGTCATATATACTTGGACCATAAACAATAATCATATATCCTTCTTTGCATAATCGGATTTATACATACAACAATCATTCAAAATCAAGCATAGATTTGGACTCATCTTCATAGACTCTTATCAAAAGGACACTATAGTTTCCTCACATACTTCATGAATGAACACATTATCATCCTAAACATCTATTCAAGCATCATGAACAGATTCAACCAGGATCATCATCAATTATTCATAAAGGTCTAAACTTTCACAACAAATATATCACCTTTATAAACACCACACAGAAGTGTCATCACATGAATCATCAATCTATCCAAGTTCTTCATTTTGTTTGCACTCATTATGCATAATTGTTCAAGCAGTTATTTCATCAAGTATGTTCATCTAGGGTGTAAATAACGAACACACTAACCTTGGATTTAAGATGTAAGAATGTGCGATAAAGATGAGGAGGATGATGCTCCAAAGAGGAAGTAATAGAATGCCGTTGTCCTTGAGGATTTCCTGCCGTTAATCTCCCAAGAAGAATAGAAATGTTTTAGGGTTTTTAGAGAGAGAAAGTTGATGAAGAGAGAGAGAGAGAATTTTCTAGGGATTGCTGCCAATATTCCTTTATGTCGGCTGAAGTGGGGTTTTTATACTAGTCCAAGGATACTGCACACATCAGTAAGTGTGCGGCATCACTAGGGTTTCTCGTGGGCTGGTTGTTGGGCCTGGTTCTATATGGTATAGTGTGTGGTGGCCCAAAGCAAAACAAGGAGTGTACGAAAATAAAAGATGTGCGGCTGCACCATCTGGTTGCACACATCGGTTTAGACTTTGAGATTGGACTTATATTTTTAATTACTTTATTTAACCCTTATTCACAATCACACATATACATTTAAATAACAGTTATAATATAATTCCTGTTCATTATGTCCACATAATTAACTTCACAAAAATCAGACCATATAATGAGACATGCAGGAAAAAACCCGAAGTGTCACAAAATATGTGAAATGTCGGCAATAGTCTCTGAAACTTTCGATAATAACATCATCCCATCATAAAAAGAAAAGGTAAGAAAAAGTCCCTTTCTATACACACACCCCTATAATCTTGTTTTAATGACCATTTGATCTGGCAGTCTATGTAGTGTTCAGAACCATCAAATCAAACGACTTCTGCTATCAAGGAAAATTGGTTTCAGTTTTCTTTTTTACTTTTAAATAAATCCCATTTCACACATTCGTGTTCGTCAATTGGACATTAATTGATGTTGATGTCCTAGTTTGGAGGTTTGTTTGAGTTTTCAACCTTCCTTTTCCTTCAATTTCCAGAACATTTTCCCCAAACGAACATTCTCGATATATCAGAACATCGTTTAAGCAAGAATATAGATTCAAGGAGACCATACACGACAAGGTGGTGGTTTTGGAGGGAAGATATTCACAGTTACAAGATTTTAGTTGGGTTACAAATGGGTTGTATCGGTTATTCAAATCTCTATTTGGTCATCTTTCCAAACCGCAACACACGAATATGTGGTTTCCAATTTGTAACATATCATCACAAAGCCCCTATGTTTACATGCAGTGTACAGTGTACACTGGGATAATGGATAGATATAGTTCTCGAAGAATCTCGTTCCATATTCTCTCCTTTTTGCTAGTTCTTGAAGATGAAATAAGATCAACCTTAACGTAATGAAATAATGGTAACAACTACCAAGGGGATAATGGATATGGTAAAAACTACCAAGGGGATAATGGATATGGTAGCAACTACCAAGGGGATATAGATGTCAATCATAGTTACACAATGCCATTAAACCTTATAAACACCGTCTAAAAACTTATATAATATACTTCATATATTAAACATAAAATCAGTAAAATATATTCCTCCATTCATTATTCCCACCGACGTAAAGTTCACCGTTATCTGCTCCATGTAGTGAATAGTTGATATGATTAGACCATGAAAGTAATCCATCCGGTGGTATAATACATTTATTTTCTGTTTGGCACCTTCAGTCTCTGTTTCCTCATTAAAATTAACAAAGACTCTTTATATGTTGCAAGTTAAATCCACAATCAATTTATAGAGCTGCAGCAACAAACCATTCTATTACGAAATCTTATTGAACGTGAACAAACCATCCATTGACTTGAAAAACATAGAAGTATATTAGTTAAAATCACTACCATAGGTGAACCCTCCAAAAGAAATCGTAGGCTGATACATAAAAATACATATATTCTCCAACAATTCCTAACAACTGTCCATGTGGGTTGTCGCCAGAACCCTCCCGATGTTCGTCTGTTAACTACAGGATGGAGTACTTTCGTGTTCTAATCATATCAACTATTCACTATAAGTTTTTAGATGGTGTTTGTAAGGTTTAACTGCCTTGTGTAACAATGATTGACATCTATCATTGACATCGATATACGGAACGAGTTTTTTCAAGAACTAGAAAAGGAGAAAATACAGAATGAGATTCTTCAAGAACTAGAAAAGGATAAAATACGGAATGAGATTCTTCAAGAACTAGAAAAGGAGAAAATATGGAAGAAACGAGATTCTTCCAGAACTAGCAAAAGAAAAAAAATACAGAACTTGAATTGGAGAACTGAGGTTGAAAAGATTTGTTGAAATCGAAGGAAAGAGTAAAAAATATGAAATGAGGCTTGTTATGTTGGAACTGAGGTTGGTGATTTGCGAAAGGCTGGATACGCATGAGAGTATAAAGTTAAAAAAGTTGCGTGTATATTAACTTTGTAACAAGATTGTTGCTAATTGTACTGGAAGTCGCCTTTCCTATTTGGCCAATGCGGGGCTAGAATATCCATTATCCCCTTTGAGAAATAGAATATCGATATGGTTGGTTGCTGTAAAAGCTCACATTTTACTATATTGACTATGTGTTATACCTGTGAGACGTAGATGCATTTGGGACAAGCAAGAGCGAATACGTCAATGATTAATCCAAGATTGCACTTGAAACCAAATGCAGCTGTAGGATCCGTACTTAAAGGTCTCTCTCCATCTCTTACATAGTTGATATGATTAGACCACAAAAGAACTCCATCCAGTAGTTAACAGACGAATAACAGTATCATTTAATGAAATTTAATGTACATACCGCATTTGAAGATCCTTGCATCACAAAGACACCGTGTTTACATGCAGTATACAGTGTTCTAATATCACCATATTCAAGCATTCTGAAGCCTAGTTACAAACAAACCAACAAACTTCGGATACTGAAAACATTATCTAAAGAATTACTAAAATTTATTAAGCGGCTGTTCGGTTTTACACAAAATAAAATTATACACGGGTCGTATAGCTTTATACGGCCTGTATACAGATCTTAAAACCCAAAAAACTGATCAAACCACAAAAAATAAACACATTTGGCTGTATAACATTATATTGGTCGTATACATATGTATACGAGCCGTATAATGTTATACGGCCCGTATACATGTAAAACAAAAAAAAAGATTCCAGTGCATTTATTTCTGTGCAAAATCATTCTATACAGGCCGTATAACCTTATACGACCCGTATACACTAGGGGATGTGAAAATAAGATTATAGGGGTGCGTGTATATTTTCACCTTTTTTTGTGGAGAGAGAGAAGAGAGGGAGATAGAAAGGGGTGGGGTTGTTTTATTTTAATAAAAATTGTTTGTTTGTTTTTTTATAGATAAAGCAATATTTTTGTCTTTTTTCAACAACTTAACAAATAAGTGGATGGGGTTAATGAATGTGGATTGTAATTGTTACAAAAGTGAAGTAATGGTACTGCTTTATCAATTTTTAAACTAATAGTCTGTAATACAAAAGTAAAAGTAATGCTACTGTTTTGTCAAGTTGACAAATAAGTGGATGGGTAAATGAATGTGGATTGTAATTGTTACTAATAGTTATTTTCCGCAAACCATATGGACGGAAAAAGTAATTAACTTGAAAATATATATGTGGTCAGTATTGTCATTAGTAATACTTTT